>OX579678.1:3530216-4130216 GCA_951230905.1 Cheilosia variabilis | reverse complement strand
AACATATTTTTAGCAAATATTTCTTGTTTTTTACAACCATATTAAACATGCATCTCAGAATATTTTCAACCACTTGGAGCTTACACAATCAGAAAGTGCCACACGTCTATCGGCATATTCAGCTTATAACTGCTTACGCAGATTCAAAAACAAATCTCTGACTTCTTACTTGCATATCTATGTAAAAATATCGGTCTATCACGAACCATAGTCACTCTTCTTAAACGAATGTAGTAATATTCCAAATTTGTGGCGATTTGACATCTTCCCTGCCAAATTAAAGCACTTGTTCCCCCGGCGCTATCGGCATCCATTGACCGCTCTCGTAAATTCAGCGGAACTTCATCGACTACATTCACCCCAACCTCGTGCAATCGACCACACCCATTGGTGATGCGGACTTAAAATTGATTCGTCAATTTTACGCATTAATTATGAACATCCTTTCACTGGCAATACCCGCGAGTGTCAGAAATGTCGCATGAAGCGCCGATAATCACGCCAAATGGCAGCTTTATTGTGAAGCCCTCTTTATGTACGAGATGTGTCACTCTTGGCTATAATTCCCTTTCGATTGCAGCATTGTAATTAAAATTTTACAATTAATATCCAACGAACCCCAACGCCAGCCATCTGGCTTGGCCGCATTTGTTTCTGCACGAAGGATGCAGTCAATAGCTGTGCAAACACATCGAGGCGGTTCAGGGGATCAGTGAAATTTTATTTACTCCGTACATCACGTTTTATGATTTCAATTTCAACTTGCAATCCTTGAACAGTTTCCACAAGCCCCCAGTGTAGGGGGAGACAGCGAGCTCCGTAAGACGGTTGAAATCAAAGGACGACAAAGGATGGGGGTTTCTTTGATTTGAAAGTTTCCATTTTTATTGCACTCTATAGTTGTACGGGAGGGAAATCCATCGAGTTACGATTATTTCCGCACAGATAGGTTGCTGCAGGGCGCGTCTCTCCGCAATGGAAGGTAACCGGAGGAAAGCGAAAGAGTTTCATCCATCTGGTGCCTCGCTCTGTACATGTGTGTGTGTGTGTGAGTATATTTGTTCGCCGCCCTCAGCCAAGAGGTGGATTATGGCTTCGCTTTGAAGTGGTATTTATTGTTTTGAGGACTCTTAAATTGTCAAGGATCAAATGGGAGATGAGCTTATGGGATGTGCTCATGTTTTCATTTTTGCTTGGATTACGTGAGTGAGGCCTTCGATTCATGGGTTTAAAAATGAAGTTTATAGAGCGAGTACGAGATATAGTCGGTGGACGGATAAATCTGTCTGGGATAAATGCGGGACCTTACATTTGACTTTTGCATGTGTTGTGTGTCCTCCTCGGGGCGAATGACAATTTGGACAGATTAAAAACTTTCAATGACCACCCAGATGTAGTTGACATTCTGACATTCGGAAGTGGTCCTGGGATGAGGTTGCAATTTAGGATGATATGTGGATGTTTCCATTTTTTTTTTTAGATAAGTTTCCCATACTTATTAACAAAGTCCTAGATTAGGCACTCTTGACAGTCAGAGGATGCTTTGTCAAAGTAAAGGACGAGTACCCGGAGGAATGTTTTGATGACGATCGTAAGTCCGACTTGACTTTATATAGGATCATGAATACGTGCATAAGAAGGTTATGGGTATATTTTCATTTTTAGAGCCCTTGAGCTTCAAATATACCTAAAAATTATGACCATTTTCAAAACGAGAAAGTTTAAATTTGTTAGGTACCTATGTAAGTCAAACAAGCTATCAGTCCTTGAAGTGATAACAACGCAGATCCTTTCTACCCGACTGTAGACAGGGAGGGTTATGTGTTTCGCGCGTATCCTATGTACGTTCCTACGGGACGCCCTGTAGCCTAAACGGCTTGATCGATTTTTAAGAGTGAGATAGGTACTTAAATGCGTTCATATATTTTTAATTTTTTTTTTGTGCAGTCAGTCGGGTTTTTTGGTTTTTTAAATTAACTTTTTATAAGTCTCCACACTGAAGAGTTGATAGCATCAGACGAAAATTCATCGTCCTGGCCCGGACGTTATTTAAGCTCAGGCATTCTCAAAGGCCAAGGTAACCTTTCCCATCCTGAGCTTCCTCCAAAGAATCGCCAAACTTTGGGTCTATGTGATGAGAGTGAGATGCCGGCAGTTCTTTGTAAAAAATTGCACAATATCTCAGAGCTGGTAACACCTGCGATAACATTTTATACAAGAGGAAGAGGATCGAGAGGCAAATCGGATTCTTGGAACAGTGGAAAGACGCGTTGCCACTATCAAATATTGGTATAGTATGACGTATGACAGGGAGTTGATCAAGGTGACCGATCAGTGGTCTAAGAGACGGAGTTGAACAAGGGGAACAATCAGAATTTTATATATTCCAAACTGATCATTAGCAATGGAGATCTAAGTCACTACCATTCAAAACGGTATTTTCAGACGACTTGTCTTACACTATGGTAAAACAATTCTACCGAAGTGGGCAGAGGGGCCAATCGGTGACTGAATGCCAGAAAAAAAAATAAACTCCACCAAGCATCACTTTTAGCTGCCAGACTAGCTATAAGTTTTAGTTTAGGTCTAGATAAGGTGGCTTTTACTTCTTTTCGGATTGGCTGCATAGGCCAAATAAAAATAGTCTCTTTTTGGCAATTTTGGCAACTATAGAAGCTTCTATTTCCAAACTCACATTTTCATTCCATTTTGACATTCCATTGTACTCCAGCAATTGCTGTTCCACTAAGAGCTCAAGGAACGCTGCAAGAGCTCTACTTGACCAAAGGCTGACTGAAAGTCATACCACCCTCTCCCACTCGCCGACCATTTTTCCAAACATTAACAGTACAAACATCAATCCGGATGCATGGTATTACACAGCCCGCCCAGGGCACTCATTACCCTGATTTAATTCACATATCACAGGACAACACTTAATTACCCAGAATCCGCATAAACCGCTCTTGCAATCCCATTCCAAACATCCACTCCCCTGGCTGGTTTTCATATCCGCCCACAGCTTCTGCCGAATTGCTGAGTTCCTTCAGCAGGATAATATACGTTTCCTCCCAATTGCGTTAACCCACCCACCAACTCCACCTCTGCCTTCCGTGTGTAAATGCGCTGCCTTTGGGGGGCTGTGAGAAAATTGTGAGACTAATTAGTCGCGTCCACCCCGACGCAAACATCAACACTCATTTTAATTAGTACCACCCCAATATCAAGGATAATAGCCATAGCTTTGCCGGCGCACAACAAAATCGCAAAAAGCAAAAAGAATGACGGAACAAAATTTATAAAAAAAAAGGACCAAACACTATGAAAAGAAACGAAAATGCTCCTTTGCTCCGTAATCCTCTTGGTTTTTCGATTAATTACAGGGTGGCGGCTGGCGGGAGTCCGCCGTAGAGCGAGCATATTTTTTTGGCACATCTTTCGCCAGAATATGCTGTTATTAATTTTCTCGTTCGTTCGCTTTGTCTTCTCCTTGCAGTGCTATTTTCGGCTTCCTAAACTGCCGTGAGGTGATTTTGATGGCCTCGCAGCAACCTGTGCCCACTGCTACCGCCATAATTGTCTTAAATTAACCAATCTGCCAGAACATATGGCCCATTGTCCAACGCACACTTATAAATACAACACACAGAGAGAGAGAGAGAGAGTAGGAAGTTTTTTCTGCGTTTTTTTTTTATGGGCAATGGCCAAAGGATGCGGACTGCAGCAAACAGCAATCTTGTTGTCTGTCCTGCGGCCGGGAATGCCAACAACGACGATGAGCGTTATGGATTTGTTAAGAGTTCTGTGCGTAGTAGGGTCGGCGATTTTAGGACCCATACTGCTTATTAATTTTACCCCCGGTTTCGGATGGCTGTCGGCCGTTTCGCCGATGGAATGCAGATCACGCCCGCCTCGTGTGTCCGATTTTAATTAGTTTTCTTCGCTGCTCGGTTTGTGGTTGTGCGTTGTGCCTTGTGCGACCGAGCGGAGCAGTTAAAGAGGTGATCTCTCTGTGGTCGCGCGGCCCTCTGTGATCAGCGCGCGCCTTTACCGAGGAGACGCTAAGACGGCAGCAGCAGCAACCGACTCCACTCGCTGTACGCAAATCGATTAAAATTTAAAACGTAACACAAAGCGAACACAGCCATTCGCCTTAAATTAGAGTAATTCTCATGAAACAAGGATATTTATGCGTCGCGGAGCTGTATGCTGTACTGGTTAAATTACATTCGCCAGTCGCAGACATCTCTCGAAGGGAGCGTCCTCGCGCCGAGAAACGATTGTTTTGGGTTCAGTTTTTGCTGGCGGGAGGGAGTAGGCCTATAAACGATTATGTACGAGCAGCGGCGGCAGTGGATTTGCGCGTTCGGGATGCATTATGGGATTCTTTGGCGAGTCGTCTGTGGAAGCTGTATATATGCGGTGTGTAGTGTGTACCCCTGTTGGCTGGAAAATTGATCAAAAATGCATAGCCCGGGGGAATAATTTTAATTTTTACTCATCGTATAGAGTCCTGAAAGCAGATATTAGGCTTCGGCCAGGATTCATGTGAGGGGCGGGGCTATTGTTATTATTTAAAGTTTCAGCTGAAAGAAATTGCAGAAACCGCACGCGGAATGCTGATGTTGGGTGGTTGTTATTTTTCGATTCGAAATTTTAAAATGCATCTATGACTTTTAGTCCCACATGCTTTTCTTCTGGCTTCCCCCTGCGAGGGGAGTGTATATCGGGGGGCAGACAGACTTTTCTATCTATACAAACTAAATGGATGTACCTACGAGTGCTCCTGCTCATATCCACCAATTTGTCGGGTTGATAAATACTGAGTTCGGCTGGGTGACACTGCCAAGTGAAGTTCAAAATCAGCTCCTATATTCAGTAATGGTCTTCACGATCTAGAAAGAACTTCAGGAAAGAAATATTTAGCCACAAAATTTCATTTAAAAGCAAAAAATTCGGGGCACATGTTGTTTAATTTGCTACCACCGAATTCTCAATAACACAATTTAGGGACCATTACATTTTTGAGCTACAGCAGCCAGTTGCTTGATATTTCACGGAAGAATTGAGACACATTATTTAAACACACGAGTGGGAGGGAACATTTGAAAAAAAAATTATGACTATGAGTACTGAACCCTGCGGCACTTCAGTATGGTGGCTTGTGCGATGAGTTCCCAGGAATTTTGAAGCGTGATTTGTTTCCGTAAATCAAACTTCAAATCAAGCTAACTTTAAGAGCTAAGTCCGCTACCGATCGCAGAAGGCCCTGTGGATTTAATTTTCTTTGAGCACTGGAGAAATTCTTTAGCAGCGGTTGCAATCGCAGACGAACAATGGAAGCACTACCAACAAGCTGTCAAGTGACGCGACTTTGAAGTTCGTTTTATGCCTCTGCCTGAAAGCAACCTAATCTTTGATATTAAAGAAAATTCAGACAAAATGTACGTAAAAGCCTTTAAAAAATGTACGACCAGAAAATTACAACCGAAGAATATGTACTCAGGCGGGAGGAAAAGCAGCCGTAGAAAACCATTTGGTACTAAACGCATGAGAAGATGGTTTTGCGGATTATTTCAACGCAACGGAAGCCAAATTTCTGCTGTATATATATCGACAAGTCAACACTCGCGAATGCAAAAGAAGTTCTCATTTGTGGTACGTTCCGTTCGTCTTTATACTCATGCATCATGCTTCCAAATACTGGCAGCAAAAGCTCTCCAAAAACCTATTGTAGCTAGCTGTGGGTGCGGAACACTAACAAAGACAACATTCTAACTGATCTTTCTCTAGCACTCTATTTGTCACCCATAAGCAATGTTGCTGCAGTTTTTTTTAAAAGTGTAACAAAATTCCTGTCCATTTTGTGTTTAACAAATAAAAAAAAACAAAAAAAGAAACAAAATTACTGACCATCGAAGTAGATTTCAATTTCAATTTCACAAACTTTATTTACCGATAGATATGTTCAGTAGAAAATTGTCAACGGCGACGCGGGCGGTACAGAAAAATATTGCTGTATTTCCTCGTTCCCTCCCATTCCCATTCCCGCTCGCAATTTGAAGTTTTGCACAACTTGTGCTCTGTGTAAACAAACAAATACATTGGGGACGTTCTAAGTATCTAGTTTAGTAAGTCTGACAGCTCCCTCACTAGATGAAACTCGGCTCTGATTGGGGGAAATCGGTCGTGAGAGCAGATGTTTCGTTGACGTTTATGGGGGGGTAGCCGACGAATCTAGTCGAGCAATTCGTGACTGAGTACTAAGTTGACAGTTCTCATATGTGGCTGATGTAGAAAAAGTGACGTTCCCGACCAATCTAGTTTTTGCGTTCAGGTTACATCTCATCCAGACCAATCTAGTCGACTAAAGATAACTAGATCCTTGAATTTGTCCATTGGCAGAAATTGGTAGAAGTTTGTTCGAAAGAACAACGTGCTGCCAGTTCAACTTTTCAATATTTCTTAATGAGAAAAATAAAAAAAGATTTTAATGGGAAAAACTGTGACAAAGCGAAAAAAAAGTAACATTGTAACAAAATTATAAAATAATTAGAAAGTGTCACACTTTTGTTACACTTGTATCATTGTGGCAACGCTGCCCACAAGCACCAGCTTGACCGTTGTGCGACTAAAGTTGCAATTTTTTTCGAGAGCCTGAACAATTTTTTGCTATTTTAGCCCTTTTTTTAGTTGGAGAAGGCGCTTTAAAAAATGTTCAAAAGCTGTTCCAACTAAAACACTGAAAATAAAACCCTGGTATATTTGATAAAAATGAGACTTGATTCAAGAAAATGTTTCTATCAAATTGACAAAAATTTAATAAGTTTTATTTTGTCTGAAAACTTTTGTTGTGATGATAAAAAAAATTGTTATTTCAGCAAAAATCGTTTGTTTGTGCGTATAAAAATATTTTTTTAAATTAATTATGGTTAATTCTACAAAAAAGATTTACCAATTCTACCGTTGCTGTTTTGTCAAATCAACAATTAACTGTTGCTTTTACAAAGAAATTTATCAATTTGGTCTTTGTCTTTTTGTCAAACTAACAAAAACAATGTTAATAATATAGAATTAGTTTGTCAATTCAGCTAACTTTTCTGTCGTTATGATTTATGCTCACCTGCATTTGTCCTTTATATCTACAATACCCTTGTAAAATAAATTAGATATTAATAAAAGATACGCAAAACAAATAGGTTTAAAATTATTAAACCTATGTGTAACGTTACAAGTGTAACGGAAGTAATTAAAAAAAAAGATTAACAAAATACAATTTTCAGTTTAATAAATCGATATTGGTTCAATTCAACAATTTTGTTGTTGAATTAACAAAGTTTTTGTTATATCAATAAAAACAGAACCAAATATCACTTTTGTAAATGTTTGTGAAATTGACAAAACTTATGCGAAATGTTTGTTAGCCAACAATTGAAAATTGTATTTTGTTAATCTGACAAAGTAGTTTTGTAGGAAACGTTTTATCCGTTTGGCAAAATATTGTTCAAATTGATAAACCTTAAGTTGTATTGATAAATTTAATTAATTATTACAACAAGTTATATTCAATTCAACAAAATAATTTTTGTTGAAATTTTGCAACCGAATTTTGTCAATATTACCTGGAATTTTCAGTGAACCTTTTAAATGTAACGCAGTTGCCGAGCACAATACTATTAAATATAGTGCTAAGCGAACCAACACTTAAATATCGTCCAAAAATTCTAAACAAGGTATTCAGCTTCAGAATTGGCACTTTTTTGTCTCATTGGCTCTTTTTCTTGCGACTTTCCAGAAATCTGTAACGGTCACACTGACAAGGACTATATTCTTGTCCCATTTCATAATCACCATTCCAACATGACCTGATTTCTGTTCCCGGGCTGATGAAAATTGCAATTGCTATCGCTTCACCCGCAGACCAGTCCATAAGGCCTGCCGAGCACCTAGAGTCAATTATACGAGCCTCGCCTGCACACAACCACAGAAAAAATTAATAAAACACGAAGCACAGAAAAACCAATTCAAAACAAGAGAAATTTTCTTGCGGTCAGTGTGCACTCGAAAACACTCCACCCAGCAAGTGTCAGAATAGCACAGCAGGAGGCTCCGACGAAAGCCAGGATTAAGATTGCAAATCTACAGTGCAAAAACCGCACTCAGGTGCAGGATAAAATATGGATGTTCATTCTGGTGGGCAGAAGGCCAGCGCAGTCTATTCGATTAGAGATGTACGAGTGCATACAAAGTCCGAACGCATGTTTCAGCTGCAGAAACAGATTTCTGGTGTGTGCGGATGTGCGCCGGTGGTGATGTACGAAAGTCCAATTGAATTCCTTAATGGACAGGAATGCACCACTGCCACCTCATCCATCAACAGTGGAATCCGAATCGCTTGGGAAACAGAGCTACCGAACACACCATAGCCAAAATGCAGACCAGCCATCTCTCGCACTGCTCTCAACTGTCAGTTGTTGTTCGGGGAAGTAATCCTCCATTTTGCTGGCAAGGATCCACTGGCTCTACTTCATTCATCGCAGTTCCAGTATGTAGGCGTTATAAATCTCCAGCACGCGACAGAGTTTCAACGGGATAAATCAGTAAATTACAAAATATGATCCAGACATCCTGACAGGAGCTGCAATACCCTCTCTATTGCAGTGCACGGATATTCCCTTAGAGCAGCCAGCACGCAGCGTCACAGTCACAGAGAATGAGGATAACGACAGTGTGCGGATATTTTCACAGCTGTCATCTGTCTCATTGAGTGAGTGAGGCGTGTAGGCTCAATAAATAACTCGAACGGTTATCATCCTCCTGCCAAAGGATCCTCCTCATCATCATATACGGTAGTCATATAAATATAACGGTATACGGCCTGCGTGTGCCACTGCCTCTGGATATGGATTTAACGGGCAAAAGTAACACCTCGTTGTGCACATTGATTTCCATCGTGATGCTGATGCGGGCTGCACTCTGCTATCCTTGTAGCGTAGGCTTATGGCTCCAATATTCATAATTCACAGGCATTCCATCATCCTTTCGAAAGCCATCATGAACTGATATATTGCTTCGACGCCGATGCAACAAGGAGGCATGGACGTCCTGTCCAAATGGGACGTGTACGATCTACGATGACATCTGTGCTAATTAAAGAAAAAATGTGTGAGCGTATGTATAGTGGCCGAAGGAGGTCGTCCTTAGCGGCATGCAGGACCTACCTATACGAGTGATTTGTTAGCTACTTTTTCTAGAAAAGGGTATTTCAGGATTGTGCTGTGTTGTGTTGGAATGCCATGGCATTGTGAAGGGCGATGGAAACAATTGCCTAACTAGGTTAGAATATTCATGTCATGCTGAGCGAGGTAGCTCATCACGCGATCCGTATTTGGGCCACGCCAAGTGGAGGGCGTATCGATTAATTGATTAAGCCTTGCACGAGCTATTCAAATGGCAGCCTTTCAAGCCTATATATACTGTGTCCTGGCGGCTGACGGTATATGAGTGTGTACATGAGTGCTGATTAATTAAATTCGAGTTGTGCCGTTTTACGAGGAACGAGTTTCGTATCGGGCTTTTAAATCGACCTAAAGGACGGGCGTTTCGAAGGTTTGGCATTCGCGATGTCCTTGGCGACTTTACCAATTGCCTTGAAATTGTTGACAGCAGTTTTAGGACCTAATACGCGATTTCAAAGGGCAGGGTGCGCACAAATTTGCTTCTCACAAAAGGGTATACCTATACAGCAACCTGATGTAGGAAAGTCAACGTGGAACGTGTGTAACGGATATAAATTGTATGTTAATAATTTTGCTAAGTGGCGCCATTTCGGGGGGTTGTGAATAAGTTGTCCATGAACTAATTTTTCTTGAAGGCGACTGAAATTCGGTCTTAAATAAAATGAAACCTGCAGCGACGTTATTAATATTTATGCGCAGCAAAGGCTCTCAGTCTAAGGGAGGACAAATAAAACAAGCTTTAGGCTCTACTGCACTTATTAGGTAGTTGTTTTTTTTTTTTTTTCTTTCCTTGGACGGACAGATATGAATAGCTCAGACATATTTGTATAAGCATTCGTACACATCACAAAGATGAGACTGATTTAGTCAAATAAGGAAAGTCCTTGCTTCGAATAACGGTAGCAGTGTTCTCAGACTTTAAAGACAGTTTTCCCTTTTTTTATGAGCAAAAGAATTAAAAAAAAAAGCAATTCCCCTTTTTTCACGAAGTGAAATTTGAATTTTTTTTTTCTTATAACCGAATTAAAAAAACGTTAGCCGTATTTATTAACAAGCTGGGAATAAAGGGAACTATTAAAATCCAATATTGGGGTTTTTCCCCTCAATCTGGGATGACTAATAAGCTTAAATAAATAAGCTTAAGAATTTTCAACGTGGCTTTTAAAAAGTGTCAAGTTAAAAACAGAGTGTCCGTCTAGGAGCAGTGTTGCCAGATTGGGCGCTTTGTCGTATTTTGGGCTATCTTTTTTCTTAAAAAACGATAGAAATTTCTTCAATGAGCGCCCAAAACAAATTTGGGCTACATATCGTTTAACAAGTTTTGTGTAAATTTTGTTTGTTTTATTTCTTCACAAAACTACAAAAAAGAAATATTTTGGAACCAACCCGCAATTTTAAAACTTTGCGGCACTTTTGCAGTCAACATCGAACATTCGTTTAACTTGCAGACACACCAATATATTTTGCAGGCCTTTTGATTTGACACAAGCACACAAGCCACAAAGGCCAGTTGCAGAAGGTAGTGGGAAAAATAAAGAAAAAACGATTTTTTGGGCTTCTTTCTGGGCAACGACTTTGGGCTACATTTTTTTCAGGCTTGGGCGCTTAAGCAAACTAAATTCTGGCAACCCTGTCTAGGAGAGGTAATACGTATAAAGCTCGAAAAAAGCTGTAAAATTAGGGTAAAATGTGTCCGCTTAAGGGAAATTTCCACATTGGAGATCGGACAACATGTTTCAACGAGCCAACAGGTAAAACTCAAAATGTGTTCGCCAATCAACAAAAATCTGAAGTGTTGAGCTGTCATTCAATGAAGGGTTTGTCCGTCTTAGGGAATTAACTATAAACTTGGTGTCAAATAGACTTGTCCGCGTCCAGTCAGGTGAGTGACCACTGTCCACCTAATGAAATGTAAAAGAAACGAAATTAGATGCAGACAACTTTAAAAAAAAATATTCACCCTCAAAGGGAGCTGTCCGCAATGGAAGACTTCACTGTCACGGTTGCCACATTCAAACAGAAGTAGCTACCAAAATTGGAAAAAAAAGTTACCAAAACCAAGATAAAATTTACCAAAAATCTGGAGACGTTGATAAAACACAAAGATAAAAAATAGTATACATATAATTTGAGCCAAAGTGAAAATGCCTAATCACTATCCTAAGAATTTTCTCTGATTTTCGAACATAATATAAAAAAAAACAGTGTAAAAATGTCCATTTGCTTAGTCTTCAGAGAAACTAAAAGAAGCCTAGCACTTTATTTTTATTTATTATAGCACACATTCTTAAAACACAAACAAAAAACATAAGTCTTTGGTATACTAGGTTTTTAGGAACTTAGTCAGTCCTTAACGACTACTTTATAGAATAAATAAGACTTAACTTACTAATGTAATAGTAATATCTACTTTATATACTTTTGCTGACCAAAAGCATAATTTTCTATACTCAAACTATTTTATTTGATTTTTAGAATTCCCTGTTTAAAAAGAAACATTTATGAAGAATAAGACTCAGTAAGGAACGTAGTTGGAACTTTGTCAGTCTAAGAAATTAAACAACGTCAACAACGTTGTGCACAAAATTACCAGCTGCTAGAAGGCATGGGATCATCAACCATTTCCCAGCCCTTTTTCTTATAACAAACCTTTATAAATTAGAGTTTTATGTTTGCAAATAAATAATATGATTAACTAGCCTATCCATATCTAAATGTAGTTATAAACAGAAAATATTTCGAAGTCCACCATCTGTCAAAAGAAGAAAATGAGTGCATTCAGTAATTTTTTGAACAAAATAAGTTTACATGGGTGGTGCTGACGCATATGCAAATGCAATGCTTTCTCTCAGAAACAGTAAGGCAGCATTTAACTGAATTGATATCGAGTTCGTATTTTTGGTGCTCCTGCTCAAAAAGTTACCAAAACCAGATAAAAATTACCAAATTATCAAAACTCAAAATGCAAAAAAAAAATTACCAAATTTGGTAAAAAATTACCAAAGTGGCAACCGTGTTCACTGTTTACAGGACCTTACTGTGATTATTCACTGTCGCCTTTCATCGGAGTGGCAGTTGTGCAGCCAATTGCCAGCCCACAAATCCAATAGGCGGCTTGACGCACAGCTGGGCAGCACTTACGCTTGATCCCTTGATATAAATTCGTTCCGACGTGGAAACATAAAGGTAGTCACAGAAAATTCTAAAGTTTGAACATATAGTTTCAGAAATCCCTCCATATTTCTACAGGCTAAACTGTTAAAAGTAGAAAAAAAAACCATCATGCCACGGGAGCTACTATTGCGAGTTCCACATCCGCTTAGATCCGCACTTCTCCGCGGTTTGAGCAACTGCGACTCCCTTACGTGGTAAATTTACTCTGACAGCTGACCTTTTAAAAATAACCATAACACCCAGTTCTCAATCAACTCCGACCAAAAGTATTCTTAATTTGACTCCTTTGCTGCGAGTAGCGAGTAGTCCCCGAATCGATAAAAACAAGCACTCTGTGCATTTCATTGCATTCCTCATATCATTTAGCGGAGTCCCTCCATCTGAAATTGTTCTGAAATTCTCTAGAGCTTATTAAAAAGCAGCCCTGTCCATGATATCTACTGCCCCGGCAAGCCCTCTTATACTCGTATATATCAATACGCCAATGCACTCACCGCCGCTCGTTGGGCTGTATTAACCGCACTCCTTGCGAGATAAGTTGCACTATGCAATTACGTGGATTCCCCACAAAATGTCTGGCTCCAAGGAAATACGCGAAATACCGAATCTGACTCCGGCATAGCGAAAGGATACTGCATCGAGAATTATTGCCAGCGTGGAAAGCAATTAGTTTCTCTTGCATGTCCTGTTCAGCTCTATAACGGCGGCCGCAGCCACCACGCTATTATTACTTCCTACAGTCAGAGTCCTGTGCTATACCGAAAGACCCCGCACTGTCTCTATATCTGTTTTGTACTTGAATGAGCACAAAGGATTACTGCTTGGTGCAGTTTTTATGCTGTATAGTCAGTTTTTTTCTTGTCTCCTTTCCCTTCTTTTGACGGGACATTTCTACATTCTTTTTGTTCCTTGCTATTGGATACGGCTACCTATTATGACGGACATTTTTGGGTAATTACATCGTCCTTTTGCAAGGTAGGCACTGTCCTGAAGCTGAACCTTATTATGTAGGTAATAGGGAAACGCTTTCGCTGAAAGGATTTACTCATTATCCTCTTGTCGGAGGAGGCAGTGAGTTGAATAATGTGCACTGGATAGCAGAGCGGAAGAACGAACTATATGGTCGCACTAATAGGCCAAAAGGATGTGCCTCCCTTCGAATCCATTTAATTTTGATCTGATGTTGATTGATATACTCGAAACGGGACAGGGCAACCATTTTGTTGCAACATAAAGGATGTCTACCCCTGTGAGCTTTGCGGAAAAGCCCAACAATTTCGACTGGAAACACACAGTAGACAGAAAGATGAAAGTAATGGATGCTTTAATTGACCCATCCATCAAGTTCATAGTCAGAGGACTTTCGCTGCGAAATGCGAACACGCGCTTAGTGTGGAGTGGAGTTCGCGTGCAAGTTTAACTGTGTGTTTTTAAGGATTTCTTTTTTAATAAAAATATTACTCGAAGCGAGAGCCTATTAAGCGGGCTTTTCCGTCACAATGCGCCTGAATAATTGGATCTTTGGCTGGTTTGCTAAATGGGATTATGTCCGGCGGCGGCGATTTATGGTCGTCATTAGGGACTTTTTCTCCAAAAATAAAATTTGTACCCAATTCATAGCACGGATCAATGTGGATGCTTTATTATGGGATAAAGTAAATTTAATCCTCATAAGGAGCAGGATGGCACAAGAGAAAGTAAAAAAACCCTGACCCAAAAGACTGGATTTCTAGTTTTACAGGACATTCTCATGTTAGCATGTTAATCTGGTGGGCTGTGGGAATACCTCGGTTTATCGCAGGATGAACACGCAAGGACAAGGATAGTCCAGACAATTTACACTATAACCGGTTATTATGCAAATATTTGCGGTAAGTAATTAATTCCACATGACACCCACCCGGATGGAGAAAGAGAAAGCAATCAAGTTCATGTGTCAGGAAATAAAGGGCTAGTCCGAGGTGGACGGAGAACATTGACCCTGAAGTGGACATGACCCTGAAGGACTTTTGTTAAATTTTAGCACCACCAAGTCGTAAAATTACGTTTGTTGTTATGCAACAGCGGACAGTGGCATGGGTCGCTTTTAGGGTATGTAGTCGAAGATGATATGCCAACTTATACCACTTACAGAAGCCCTTTGGCTGTTTGATACGAGAAGGCTGGAAAAGGAGCGTACCGGAGATTTTTTGGTGGAAAGTAAGAAGATAAATAGACTCTGGAACATACTCTCCATTAAGTCATCTATACACTCAGAAAAATATCGCAAGCTAAATTCTATTCCGATCAGGCTTATTCTTATTTTTATTTATTCTTACTTGCTCAATCTCAAAATAAATATAAGAAAAATCTTAAATCAAGCTTTTTATTATTAAATTGGGCCTAATATTAAAATCTGAATCATATCACCTGGCTCTCCAAGCCAGCTCAAATAAACTTAAACTTGCATGTTAGATTAATGTGCATAACAATTGGATCTAAACGAACAGGATATACCAATTTATATTCTGCAATAATTATGAAAAACTTACATGATGGATAAAAAAGTTCATTCATTCCGATTGATATCTCGTTTCTCGTACAGTTTCCGTGTTTCCGTAGTTAAGTGTTCTTTGAAAAAATAAAACAGTGGAAAATTGTAATAAAGTGCATGTGCTAACTAAAATGATGGAATTATTAATATTAATTTAATATAAATACAATTCTGTGGCAACAAGGAAAAATAGCATAAGTCATTTTTAGCCTTTTTTCAGTAGCGAAGTTTAAAAGTTTGAACTCAGATGCCTTCCCATATCTTATGCGCTTTTTCCTGATCCATAACACTGCAACCGTAAAAGATATTTGAATGAAAAAAAATATTACGTATAGAACAGGGTGCGGTGCATCCGATCGTAAGATTAACTCAATTTTGACATAAGTCGACTTATGCTGTTCTTCCTTGTTGCCACAGAATTGTAATAAAAAATATGTCTGATTTTAATAGTCCACCCTTACAAGTACATATTTTTGATTTAAGTCCATTTAAGCGTTTTTGTTTCAATAAATAAATATGATTTAAAAAAAAAATTAATTTTGTTATTTTCTTAAACAGGAAAGCGACGGAGTTGATAAAAAATTCGGGAAATAAAACTGTGCAATCTTAAATTGGGATATGACATTCTTGAAGCATTCTGAAAAAATCGAATATAAGGATAACCTTGTTTAAATTTTTGTAAATTTATTTCAAGAGTTATAGGGAGCTTTATTCTTACTTCTGATAAGTAGGTGAAAAATAAGGTCATTTCGAGCTTAATTTAAGCTCACAAATTGTTCATTATGCTTAAGAATACATAAGCTTAATTTAAGTTTACAGCAATTTAAAATCAAGCTGTTACATTCTTCGAATGAAATGACTTTGGTCTTAATTTATGCTTACACGTTCTTAATACTGTTATTGAACAATCTTAAAATAAGAATTGAAGGTTAATCCAAAAACATACTCAAAGTAAGATTTTTGTAGTTGGATTAAGAATTTCCGAGCTTAACAGACTTTCGTCAACGGATAGGCTTAATCTGACACTGATTATCTTGATTTTATCTCGTTTTTGGCCTGAGTGTATAACTACTGAAACCGGATAGGAAATGGGCCTCTCCAAGTCCGGTGGTTATTGACCCCATAGTATACAACTACCTTCGTAACTTCCAGTTGCAGCAAATTCTTACTCACAAAACCATAGCCTCTTTGACAAAAACCTTCAATACCCTGAAAAGGCTTCGTTGAGCTATGGGTAGATGTGTGACAGTTGCTTCACTTAGACTACCAGTTGGGTATATTTTGTCATTCACTGGAGCCATCCATGGAAAACTCTTAAAGACATTTAAAGCCGCTCAAGGGTCAGCTTTTTTTTCTTTATTAGAACCAGACTATGGGTAGCTGAAGACCTTTTAAGACCCCAAGGCTCCGGCGGCATAATATCAAACGACTTTTAACAGGCTCTGGACTTATTTCAGAAGGAACCATACAATTTTCGTTTAATTTGACATCAGTGAATCGGGGCCAAAAGGAGGTAGCCCCAAAGATCTCTGACCAATTCGGAGGCAATCATCGACACGTCTGTTGCTCTGAGGATTGAATTCTGACTCAGTATTCTAATAAGGAAATTATTACAGGGTTTTGATTTCGGATCCTAGTTTTTTCGGCTGCAGAAGACTGAAAGCGGGAGTCTTATCCCTCTATATATGCACTGAAAATTTTGACAGGCTTATTTAGACATAGTACAAGCTCGAATGAGTGATGCCTTGTCCAAATAAATGGCAAATATAAAATACAGGCGAAACTCCAGTCTTACAAAAACAACATCTCCCTTAATCCCCTTAGCACCCTTGGAATGTCGTCGACTTACACCAAAAACTTAAAAATGGTTGGACCGATGTGATGGACAAGTTTATTTCTAGCTCAGCCGGCTTTTGGCTGGCTTTGGCTGCTTTAGCGCGTCGCTTACCAAGGTATTTGATCGACAGCTTCTAGTGTCTTCGCCTAAAAGTCAACCCTGCAGCCTATATCTGATTTTGGGGATGCCTTTCCAACACCAAAAAATCTGAACGCAAGCTTTGTGGCTTACGGAAACATCATTCGCAACCTTCTCTAGCCATCTACGGATCTGTTTCTGTCGAAAGCGCGCCCAAATCTTTTGTCCGAAATTCAGTAAAATCTCATTTTCAGAGCAACAGCGCCTTAAACAACACAGCACCGTGAACCGCTGAGTATTTACTTTCAATATGGCTCGCCGCAATCCGTTTTCAATTTAATTAAAATAATATTAAAAGCAGAAAGTTCTCATCCCTGAAATAATCCGCACAGCAGAGATTCCACGAAGGATATTTCGCTTAGAAATGCTCATCTCACGTAGCCACAGATCGGTCGGTCGGTTGAAGAGTATCCTTTCCAGGCTAACTTCCGATTTCCATAATAATATGCGAATAACGAAACGAGTACCTAATCTACTTACAAAGGGAATTAGTGGAAACTTCCGCTGCCGTCATGCACCAGAGGAGACCGAAACCACTCCAAGTGCAAGGCACCTCCTCGCTGCTGGCATGGGACACATACTGTTTATCTGATCATGAGGGAAGTCCCGCCTGGCACACATTCCACGCCGCTACCTCCCGTATCTACCTACTCTCTAGAATAATTTCAGCTACAAAGTTGGTGTTTATTGTGGTCCTGTCGTGTGTTTCATTAAAATTTAATTAATTTATACTACTGACTGGGATGCGGTGGAACGAAGTGCACGGTTTGAGATTTCAAAATCTTTGCGCATCATCTCTAACCTAGCAGAAGGAAATTTCCCATTTTCTGCTGGAAGTGCATGTGTTTGGATGGTTTGGCAGGGTGGTCCCCGTTTTACAATGAACGCCCTGGGCTATATGGAGGACTCTAAATGAATTCACTTCTGAATACTTTATCAAATGAATGGAACACTGACCGCACCTGAAATAGATACGGCTACAACGGCACACTGGCTGCTCTCTCGAGTGCCGGTGCCGGGTCCAACAAAAGGGCGCGCCGATAAGAATATGCAATTTCTAAGGGAGTCGTCGGGTCATTGGTATGCCAGCAGTGGCACGTCTGTACAAAGTTTGTCCGAAAAGAACGAATAAATCTTATGACGGGGAACGGTTCTATACTGCGACTACGTGAGCTTGATGGGGAAGTTAATAAGTGAAAACAGGGAATAGTAATTACATCCGTTATGGGAGTTACTCTGGTTTTCTTTTCCTTTTTTCAGCTTTCTTCCTCATTTCGTAGTCAGAGTCAGGGATTGGCAGTTTATTAAAATGCTCATTTTAAGTGTGACGCCTCATTTTATGTAGTGATTTAGATTCTTCTGTAGCTCGTAGAGTAAGTGTTTGTTTTACTAATAGACGCGATTTTTCCAAAACCAAATCCTTATGAGTGTGGTGAGTGCAGTGGCTTGAGTTTTACCACCGCGCCATCTCTATTGAAAGTCTGACAATCATCAGGGACTATAATTGCCCTGCTATTCAGTACTTCGTATTCGACTTAAGTTTGAACGTCCTTCGTTGGAAAAATAAAGTTTCTTCCAAGCCTCTGGTGAATTTTGATCCATCACACAAATTAAATTTTGGCCTATGCAAATTTAAATATAAATTTTTGACAGAGAGAAATTTCGAGCTGGAAAGGACATATTTTAATTTCTGACTTGGACACGACTAGAAAAAGAATGTTTGCAGCGGCACGAGAATTTAAATCTTTGGCCCAAATTAAAAAAAAAAAACGTTTTGACTAGGGGATGTACAATTTTTATTTTAGACAGGGACGTCAAGAAAATATATATTTTATGAGAGCATTTAAAATATAAGTCTATGACCGGATATGAAAAACAGTCGAAATTTTAAATCATGTGCGAAATACCTCAGTTTTTGACTTGCATCAAAACTATTATATTAAATAAATCGAATATGTTCCAAATTGTTGACCCAGATTTAAAGAAAATGATAAATTTAGTAATGTCCTACAAACTAAGATTTAATTTCACCCGGATATATGAAAAATATCGAAATTAAGACTCGGACTCAGTTTTTGACTTTGATCAAAACTTAAAAATTCAATAAATCAAATCAATTTTAAAGTTTTGACCCAGATTTTAAGAAAATGCTAAATTTAGGGCAGGACATGCAAACTAAGATTTTTTTCACCCGGATATATGAAAAATATCGAAATTAAGACTCGGACTCAGTCTTTGACTTGGATCAAAACTTTTAAATTAAATAAATCGAATATGTTTAAAAATGTTGACCCAGATTTAAAGAAAATGCTAAATTTAGGGCAGGACATACAAACTAAGATTTTTTTTCACCCGAATATATGAAAAATATCGAAATTAAGACTCGGGCTCAGTCTTTGACTTGGATCAAAACTTTTAAATTAAATAAATCGAATATGTTTAAAAATGTTGACCCAGATTTAAAGAAAATGCTAAATTTAGGGCAGGACATACAAACTAAGATTTTTTTTCACCCGAATATATGAAAAATATCGAAATTAAGACTCGGGCTCAGTCTTTGACTTGGATCAAAACTTTTAAATTAAATAAATCAAATATGTTTTAAATTTTTGACCCAGATTTAAAGAAAATGCTAAATTTAGGGCAGGACATACAAACTAAGATTTTTTTTCACCCGAATATATGAAAAATATCGAAATTAAGACTCGGACTCAGTCTTTGACTTGGATCAAAACTTTTAAATTAAATAAATCGAATATGTTCCAAATTGTTGACCCAGATTTAAAGAAAATGATAAATTTAGTAATGTCCTACAAACTAAGATTTTTTTTCATCCGGATATATGAAAAATATCGAAATTAAGACTCGGACTCAGTCTTTGACTTGGATCAAAACTTTTAAATTAAATAAATCGAATATGTTTAAAAATGTTGACCCAGATTTAAAGAAAATGCTAAATTTAGGGCAGGACATGCAAACTAAGATTTTTTTCACCCGGATATATGAAAAATATCGAAATTAAGACTCGGACTCAGTCTTTGACTTGGATCAAAACTTTTAAATTAAATAAATCGAATATGTTTAAAAATGTTGACCCAGATTTAAAGAAAATGCTAAATTTAGGGCAGGACATACAAACTAAGATTTATTTTCACCCGGATATATGAAAAATATCGAAATTAAGACTCGGACTCAGGTTTTGACTTTGATCAAAACTTTAAAATTCAATAAATCGAATATGTTTTAAATTTAGGGCAGGACATACAAACTAAGATTTTTTTCACCCGGATATATGAAAAATATCGAAATTGAGACTCGGACTCAGTTTTTGACTTTGATCAAAACTTTAAAAGTCAATAAATCGAATATGTTTAAAAATGTTGACCCAGATTTAAAGAAAATGATAAATTTAGTAATGTCCTACAAACTAAGATTTTTTTTCACCCGGATATATGAAAAATATCGAAATTAAGACTCGGACTCAGTCTTTGACTTGGATAAAAACTTTTAAATTAAATAAATCGAATATGTTTAAAAATGTTGACCCAGATTTAAAGAAAATGCTTAACTAATGGCAGGACATACAAACTAAGATTTTTTTCACCCGGATATATGAAAAATATCGAAATTAAGACTCGGACTCAGTCTTTGACTTGGATCAAAACTTTTAAATTAAATAAATCGAATATGTTTAAAAATGTTGACCCAGATTTAAAGAAAATGATAAATTTAGTAATGTCCTACAAACTAAGATTTTTTTTCACCCGGATATATGAAAAATATCGAAATTAAGACTCGGACTCAGTTTTTGACTTTGATCAAAACTTTAAAAGTCAATAAATCGAATACGTTTTAAATTTTTGACCTAGATGGCAGGACATACAAAGTTTTTTTTTCACCCGGATATAAGAAAAAATAGGTATCGAAATTTAGACCCGGACTTGAAAAATAAATTTAGGGCAAATTCACACGTTTGACTAGAGCAAGTAAGATTTTAAACAATTATAAATTCTTACCCGGATATAAGATATTTTGACTCAAACGTGAACATTTTAAGCCCAAATGTGTAAAAATTCTAAACTTTAACTCGGGCGTAGAATATTTTGGACCTTTTACGCAGGAATGTAAGTTTGGATTGTTCGTTTTTGGATTCTGTGTAGCTTTCGGTGCTGACCACATATCACCGTTGTAGGTCCCTGCCGTTAGTCCAAATAATGATCTAGTGAATTGAAGATAAATCAGTAAAGTTTTTCTTGCATCGGTTGGGGAGACTTGGTCAGTTTTCTATGTTTTCGGCGGCTTAAAATACTTCTTTCAATGATCGAAGATTGGCGGTGACACCTACTTACAGTGTATATTGTTTGAATGGTCTGCCAATTTGATAATTCTCCTACAGAACTGCATTATTTTGGCCCAAATTGAGCGACGTAGATGACATGTGCTTTCAGCAAAACGGGGGTACGTGGCGTGCCACACATCAGACTCCACGACGGTCATTTTCATCAACGATTTGGGGGTATGGTTTCTCCCTCAGAGGCAGTGATGCCAACTAAGGCTTTTTCATGCCTTTTAGGCATTATTTCACTAGCTAATTTCAAGTATTTTTAAAAATATGTTTTATTCAACATAGGTACTGACTTTTTATTTTTTTTAATGTATGATTTCAAGGACCAAGACAATCTGATGGACTAAAACTAGGTTTGTTTTGTTCAATACTTTCTACCTACTTATGAATTTTGTTCCTATTACGGATTTCTTCTGTGATTTATAATTTAAGTTTTTTTTTGGAAAAAAAAATTGTTTTTTTTTTATTTTTTTTTATAGTGTTTCATTTTTGATTTATTGTTCCAGTTTACCTAAAAAAATTATTTTAGGC
Organism: Cheilosia variabilis; assembly: GCA_951230905.1. Taxonomy (NCBI): domain Eukaryota; kingdom Metazoa; phylum Arthropoda; class Insecta; order Diptera; family Syrphidae; genus Cheilosia; species Cheilosia variabilis. The sequence goes on along the minus strand of OX579678.1, from coordinate 4,108,419 downwards.
ATCATTTTATTGAAAAAGGCATCTTTTTTTCCCAAGATAGGCATTTTTTCGTCAAAATTGGTTGGCAACGCTGCTCAGAGGTGACGTGAATGTGCGATTTGACTCCACTTGACTTTTTCTTTTGGGGTTTTCTGAAGTCGCAGGTCTATGCCAATAGGCCGCAATCGATTTATGCCCTAAAGACAACAAAACCAATGCCATCGCTCAAATTCGGACCTATGCGGCAGAGTCGTTAAAATTTGGATAACTTGGATCCGTGCCGCAGTGAGAAGCCGCGCCGGACCTTTGAGCTATGTTATACTCCATACATGCTGACAAACATGGGCTTTCTTATAAAAAAATAATTTTGTTAATACCTCACACACGGCTTGTTTTATTCCATTTAACATCGAACCGTCCCCATTGAAAAATCCACTAGATAATGAAATTTTGTAGCTCGTTTGACTTATGCAGAACATTTGCTTTAAAATCATGATCGGCTTGGTATTCAAATTTCCTCGGCAAGCTTTTTATGTCACGTCCCAAATCTTGAGGTTCCTGTAACGATCACCATTTTGTATCTGTTTCCACGTATTTGCATCAAAAGTTGGCTCACACCTAAAAGCCCCTAATTGCTTCCTTGTATGCACTCGTGTCTACAGCAACATTTTAAAGGCAAATAAAAACTTTTGCGAACAAAAAATACATTAAAAGTTGCACAAGACTGGTGTTTTGCGTTTAATCTTGGCGTTTAAATAATTCTCGTGTACAATTATCGCGTTTACTTTCCTTTATACGGCATATTAAACAAGTTCCCAAGTTTTTCTTTCACTCAGCCCAGCCCTGCCTCTCTGACTCTCGTCCCGACTCTTGTGAAGCTAAAAGGGAAACTCAATTCAGAACTTTCACATACAAGCAATTATCCAGTAATTAGTGTTGGCAGTACCAATCCGCCATCTGACGACAGCATTAAGGACACCGCGCCGCGTCGACGGTGCAAGATGCGAATCCTTCCTTGGAGAAGTGCTTCTATACATAACGTCCAAAGTGTAAACAAGTCATTTGCAATCAACTCGAAGATAGCACTTTGTGCTTTTCAATTTCCCTCATTAAATTCGTATATTCATTCCATTTCGCTTGGCGGAGGCAAACTTTTTAATCGGATAATGTTGGCGATGTTTGCATTATAATTTCTTTGCTATTGTATGATTGGGTGCAAAACAAGATGCATATATAAATGCCGCAGGCTCACACTACTACGTATGTTTTGTTATTTGAACTTGATGAGGATTAGCAAGTTCCATTTAGAGGAGAACTTTTGTAGTTGTATTTATATTTGAGGTCACTGACGGAAAGCACTCGCCGGCTTATGAGTTAATTATTTTGAATTTATTTCACTAGAAATGACGGAGGTATGGGGCTGAGGGACGGTTACTAAAAGGTTGCAACTTTCAGTGAAAATAACACTGAGGAATATAGTTCACAGCGAAACGGGGCGCACATTATTCCCCATGAGAGCTGAGAAAAAACTCCATAAAAGTGAAGTGGGCAAAGCTTGAACTCAATTTAATTGTAGAAAGACAGTGTCTCCATCTCCACCTCCAACAAGCCATTAATCACTTAGGCTGATTAAGTTAAGCACTCAAAATTTTTCTATTTTGTTTCCATGAGTGACAAAAAAACCTCGGGCCCTTAAATGTCACAAATTAAAAGGCGCATCCAATTCGAGTAACCATTTTTGAAATTGGTCGATCGGTCAATCCTTGGTCTTTTCTGAAAGATCAATTGAGCTTCCATTTCGAAAAGTCCCTGATACTCACCATGCCGATTAGTCAACTTGTCGAACTGATTGATCTACCGGAGACGACTCAAAAATCCGCCAGTTGAGAAGCGAGAGATCGTCAGAACTCACTGTGCTGAACACGCATGGTCTTATCGATAATGAGAATGAGAAATACTGTAACCGAACTTTGGTGATTTAGCAAGGTCGGTCAGTTTGTGTTGGTGCTTTTTTTAAGGCCCATCGAATCCGGAGTGACACTCAAAGAATCATCCGAACGTACAGCGTTGGTGTCCATTCGCTATACATGTAGTTAAATAAAAAGATCAATGTCGTTCGACTTAATTCGTAATTTTATTTTATTCAGGTATAGTTCATAATTAGTAATAGTTTAAGTAGAAAAAGTTTACAAAAAAAAAACAAGAGAAAATTTAAAGCGACTGTTAGGTATAACTTAACGAACTTAACTTGGCGGTTTTTCGAAATTGACTAACTGACAAAAGAAATGTACATCACGATGGCCTGCTTTTTTCTATTTACAGCTAACGGAGGGTCGAAACTTCACTTTTCGGCTGGACCTTTTCCCACATACATGTCCCAGGCATCTTAGACGACTGCTGCGTACTTTTCTGACCAGGTCGATGTCGCTGTACCGTCCAAAGCCCGTCAACAAGCGAGTCCGAAATTCACTCGAAGAATATTACGTTCGATGCGACCAAGTCGATCTCCATCCGCCTTTGATAGCGTCTATGCACAAGAAGGCAGGTTTCGGATGATAACGCTCAGAAAAAAGAAAAAGAATGTTAAGCGAAGAATTTTGAGATTCTTAAAAACTTTTAAGTTAAAAGTTCTTGGTTCAAATATTATTTTTGTTAACAAGAACTCGTTTTCTTAAGTTTTCAAGAATCAGGGTCGGCATTCTGTAAGGCGAAACGTTCAAACGTTTTCACGTGCACGAAGAAATTAGCTTGTGCAACATAGGGGAAATTATTCGTTCGCACGAAAGCGTTTGATCGTTTTGCCTTACAGAATCTGGCCCCAGGTATTCAGCGTAAGAATAATATACTCTCCATAGGAATTTTATTACATCATTGCCAACAATTTCATTCTTAAATCAAAGATTTTGATATTTGGGTTCATTTTAACCAACGAAAATTGTTGGCATTACAATTTATTTTTCTGTGTGAATGGTCTTATCTAGAGTCTCCTTAGCTTTCTTCGGCCGAAGTAACAGCGGTTGGCAAGTGTAATTTTTCGCTTGATTTCTGAGTTGATCTTATTTCCAGAGTTAATAGCGGAGCCGAGGTAGACAAAGTCCCCTGCTACCCGTAGGCAATTTCTAATAAAGACCTTGCTTAGGTTACTGATGTCCTTACAATTAGAGCTAGACGAAAAGACGTCCAAACATCGCAAGTCCATGCACATTTATCTTGGGAAAATCCTCCCCGTCCCCATATTGTATTAAATAGTTCAGCAACTTTTTGCATTGAGAAACACCCAAACCCAAACATATCCATGATTCAGTGCCGCATAAGAAGGCAATTTCTCGGCTTAATTCATGGAAATCTTCGTCGAATGGATTCTAGGACGCTCAATAGAAAAGCAGTCGACGGCTTAAAAGTTAGTCACATCTTCCCAGGGGATAGTAACTTTTCCATCAACAATCACAAAGTTGCAGCCCCCCACTCGTTATTCCTCTTTATTTCAGAAGAAAACAGATATTTCCCCTCTTAGTGTTGACATTCTGAAGAAGACATTCACCCAAAACCACAAGGACACCGCTCCTATAGTCGTTGGTCTTTTCCTTTTTTTGTCGTTGTTTCTTATTCATCGTGCCTGGACCAACTGCGCCGCATCCAATTAACTTTTTTCCACCCGTATCCTGTGTCCCGTATTCCGAGTCCCGAAACTGTCATAACGGCGCTACGGCATTAGAATGATATTGCAAGGCACATCTATTGTTGGCAACAGCTCATCGAAAATTATAGCCAAGTGGTTGAGGATGCTTCAGAAGGTACCCACCTCTGCAACCATCATCGTCTGTTGTCGGCTGCATCATCATCGCCACATTCCGTGTCGTGCACACTCTCCTCTTTTTTTTTTCTTTTCTGCTTGTATATTTTTATGTTTTCATTCGAATTTATCAAAAAAGATTCGCCGAAACGAACAAAAAAAACCGAAATCGAAAAATCGCATTGAGGTCGGAGGAAGGGGAGCAAAATTCCTCGTAGAGACATCCCCTTCCCCTGCACATCGCACAATCCAGTCAGTCAGACACATTGCATTAACCCCGTTCAAAGGTACAAATTAAAAAATCCCCAGATACAAAGTTGTGCAATTTAACAGGTGGTCCCGGGGCGTCAGTCAACTTTGTGGTTAGCATTTTGCTAAATGCAAAGAATACGACTACGAGAGTAGGTATATCCTTGATCATTTGTCATGCGAGTACGTGCAGACTGTAGCAATTATTTGAGTTTACGAGTGGAACAGGAGAAGGGAAAGTTTTGGAGGCGCTGAGCGATATAGCGGACGAGATTCCTACCTTGATGCGATGGCTTCTAACCAATTTCCTTTCTTGACTGGAGAGGAAATTGAAATCGAAACATCAAAATGTTTCAGGCGTTAGGTGGGCTAGTGTCTACACAGGCAGTTCTGATTGTGCGATATGTTTTTAAGGCGTTCACTACTTGCGGGGGCACCTGTATCTATCTGTTGCAAGGAGTTAAAAGCCACTCAGTGGAATTGGATTTTTGTTCTAATTTTATATTCAGTTCTCAATTTCGAATCTCAATTTTCCAAATACGAGCATTTGATTATAAACCAATACACCACTTCCCTGTCATTGCCTCGGAGTGTCTTGGGTTTTGCTCTTTAAATTAGGAAGTAATTAAATTCGGGTTCAGGTTGTAAATATAACGCTCCGTCAGTCGGCTTGAAACTTGCTTATAGAGTCGATTATCGGCGTCCATTGTGCGGTCGACTTTATGCAAGAATTCTGGTTGCGTAAGCCTATTAATCTTGGTATAAGCTATTCAATTGAACTTCACAACTTCCTAAGTAATATTCAGTTAAAAAAATAAATATAAAAATAGATAGTGCAACGCAACGGGTCCGTTTAGGTGTCCAGGTTGTGTGGTGGTTTTCTACACAAATAATAGTGTAGTTTTGAACTAGAGGGTGACGCATAATTCACGCAAATTTGAATTTTGCGCATTTAAACAGTGATGCCAACGGAAAATAAAGTGCACGACTGGGTCGAACGTAACTTTCTCGTTCATCAAAAGTTTGGTTGGTTGTTTTCTTACTTTATTAAATAGGTAGGTAAAGATCTGAGAACCGATGCTAGATGAAAGAAATGGGTGCAAATGAAGTGGGAGTTTCTAATTGTGAAAGGAAGTGGCTGCAATTATTTAAAGGTGCATATTCAAAAAGGTTGAAAACAGGGTAATATTTGCTAAAATGAAGTTTTGCGTAGCTGTTATTGCATTTTAATCGGAAGTGGGGGAGATTATAACAACAATTTAGCATTACATATGTGAAAATAGATTGAGGAAGTATAAGTAATTGAAAAAAAATATATTGGTAATATAATGGTACCAAATATTGCAATGTTTAGTTTGAAAAATACTATTGCTTAACTATTTAGCTGAAAACCTAGTAAAAGATATTGTTCGGGATGTAAGCATTACTTGGTTTTTAGGGTTTTATCGAAATCGAAATCGACTTGGTTTTTAGAGTGTTATCGAAATCGAAAATGGGGTTTTCGAGATATGAGCAGTTTTTAAAGTGAGCTTTTCCAGTGATTCGAATTGAAAATTAAGGACGCAATAATTATGAAAACATCAATTTTACTCTAAGTTTGCATTTTGGTCAAAATCATGCCGTTTTGAGGTAAACTAGGGAAAACTATATTTTTCTAAAATTACATTTTTCAAAAATCCATTTTACGATAATACAGAGAAAAATTGAGTCTTCCGTTAAGTTTGAAATTACCATATTACCTTAGAAATTTATTTTTGTTACAATCGTATGGACCGTTTTCGAGATATGTCAAAATTTCAAAAGTACCGTTACTCGATTTTTTGGCGGAAAAAAGAGTATGCAGCTATGTTTACCTCACCTACATAAGCTTAAATATCAATTTTCGAACCGTTTTCAAACAAATCAAACTGGTATGAAAACTTTGTATGGGAAGTACCATAATATTGAGGATACCATGCAAAAAAAATGGCCCCGAACTTTAAATCAGCAGTTTGAACGAAATCCGTTCAGCCGCTTAGGCTGTAAGCCTCGGAACAGACAGACAGGCAGACAGACAGAATTTTGCGACCCACTTTTATAAGTTCGCCTATCATCGTAATGTCAGAATTGATTAACATCTCGAGCTCGAAATTTTGTACGAATACAATATCTTTCTCTTACTACGTAATGGAGAAAGTTAAAAAGATAACAATGTGACAGCTGACAGTTCGGGGTTAGTAAAACTGAAGCTCTATACGAAAGAACAACGCATTTTCATTGTTGAGCAATATTTAAAAAATAATGAAGGCTGACAACCTTTTCGAAAAAAATGATGAAGCTCATTTTCATCTTGATGGTTTCGTTAATCGTCAAAACTGTCGCATGTGCTATTCCATACTAAGCCGCAATCTGTAAACTCTACGATTCAATACAAAATCCAAGCTTTCTTATTAAAAATCTGTATTTTCTATCAAAATTACATTTTGCGTGAATGGGACACCCTTTATTATGAGCAGGTATACCATGCATGCAACTGCTTTGGCCTGTTTATAGATCACGACGTTTATGCGTTAGTTATACAGTGTCACAGACACTTGTGTAGAACAATCAGCACTGATCACGTTCCCTGATTTTTGTGCCCATGACCAGGGATGCCAGATTGAGGGATTTTTCCCGTTTTTCGGTATTATTTGAGCATAAAGGGAAAAAGAGAAAACTAACCCAGAAAACGGGAAAATAAGTCACCTCAAAAACTTTCACGTTTCAATGCCAACAATTATTTTTACAACGTTCAGAAACCAGACAAATCATGATAAATTCAATAAAAAAACACTTGATGAACATAGATAGCCCTTAGTCTTGACATGCGCTTCCAACTTAATTTTAACACTTGGTGGAAACCTGGTTATATTTTTTTTTTCCAGTTTCCAGTCTATTTGCCTTTGAGTTTAACAGATTTGTCATTTGTGGGTGGTAAAAAGTCGAAAGTAAAATCTTGTCTCTTCTTTGTGGTTGTAAATATTTTTGATGACAAATTATTGTCATGCGAAATGGGTAAGTATACATGGATTTTAATGTTGTATATACATACATACAACGTATCATGAAAATTGTTTTACTTTTTCCTTTCTGAGAAAAAAAAAAAGGGAAAAAGAATAATTTTGGAAGAACGAAAAGGGAATCCACATGTCAAAAGTCTGGCAACGCTGCCCATGACTAACTTCTCTGAACACAAAGGGTGGGTTATCCGGCTAATTTTTAAAACTACTCCAAAATAAACACGTTTCCATATTTTTCAAAGTTTCATCCTCTTTGTTTTTAAGAACCTTGTGATTAGTTTTTAAATATAATTTCGTCCAAAGGACTGACTCAGTAAGGTGAACAGGCTACCCAGTTTTGCAGCCTACTTTTTCGATGACGTGGAGCATTAAATCACGAATTGACCGACTGCGGGATTATTAAAATGTATCTACCCCAAAATAAAGTCCCAAAAAAAAAAAAGCCAAACTGCGATAAACCCTGCTCTTTAGTGGACAAGGAGCTTTAGGCAAAAAGGCTGTTTGCAAGTGTGTTTTCTACGGAAAAGGTCCATTATTAAAGGGTTTGTATGAAACGTTGCGTCATTCGAATGGAAACATAACTCGTCTATGTAAGGCTTACCCAAAAAGCAACAGAAGTGTATGCGATCGAAATTCCCGTCAACAAATTTAACGAGTTGATTTCTTTTAAACAGCGAAACAGAAACCAAAGCAGCAGTAACGGCTTAAAGAGGTAACATCTATCATCTCGGGGCGTTTTTAAAGTGTCATTGGTAAGCCTTTCCTGAACGAAGTATAAAAAGAACGAATCGAAGTTAACTTCGTATAATCAACAGGAAGGCTGCAAGCTACGGCTTTAGCTAAGTAAAAGAATCGATTCATAGAAAAATCTAAGGCAGCAACCTAGTCGAAAAAATTCTGAGTTTAAGTCGAAGACACGTGAAGCTCTGAAAGATTTGGAAGACCTAGAAGAGTCTGTCAGAAAGGCTGAAATTCTGTTTTCCCTCTCAGAGAAACTGTATAGGAAAGTGAATATCTTGGACGCCGTTCAAGTCTCTAAGGAACTCCCAGCAGTAGTAAAGTTTCCAACAAGTCTGGCCAGGCCATAATAGCTAAGTTTCGTTGAGGATCAAAACTTATCGATTCAATGTGTTTGGGGTAAAGAGAAATGCCGTCCCACCATATGGAAGGCCTTTTTTTTTAAACCGTTCAAGATTTAAGACTTGTGAAATGTATATTCAAAAAATTGTCAGTAGTTACTTGAACTGTAGTAAGGTTGTAAGTGCCTCTGCTTTGTTACGAATGGCAACACTGGCCATTCGAGCGCCTTTCAATTTGCAAATATATTATAAAAGAGAGTCTTGCTTGGCCTGCGAAACAGGAGAGACGTGTTCTCAGTCTCGAGCAAACAGGAGGTAAATAAAAATGTGGGGTTTTTGCATAGCTTTCCCCACGCATAAAAGCCGCACTTGTTTTACTTAAATCGCAGCGGAACAGCTATCACATCTTAAACCGAGATTTCGCCAGAAATTGAAGCAAGACCAACGCCTGTCAATCGCTATTCCTTTAAGCCGAGCAGGCAAATTCGAAGTGAGTTCAAACGCCGAACAATCTTTAAGAGACTCTTTGTAGGACCGTAATAGAGAATAGTTCGCATTTAAGACATTTCGTGCTGATCCGGAAAGACGATTTTATGTCTATTCTTAGGAACTGTACAGCGGCATTGGCTGTGATCCGTTTTTAGTTTCCAGGCTAAATTTCTCGAACTCACAGCGGCAAGTTTTTTAACACAAAATTGCATACTGCGACCTACAAAATATATAAGGTTAAGGTTATACCTGATTATTAGTACTCGCCTTTAAGTCTTATCCAGGAGGTTATTTCGTTGCAGACAGTCATCGCTTAAAATGTCTCGTACAAGTAGAAAAATAAAGACTCACAGCTATCTGGAGGAATTTGTTGGCCCTATTTCAACTCAAGCCTTTTAAGTGAGCAGCAGCAGCAGCAACAATTAAACGCCCTCGATGCTGTATACTTACTAGCAACCGGTAAAATTGGCCATTCCAGATTCCAGGAAAACCATTCGCACGATTCGATTCGATTCAACTCCGAACGACATCATTTTTATTCCATTAGGCCATAAACTCACGACATGGACTTCAAGCGCTAGCTGACCACTGACCAGTGACCACGTCATTCGGCTCCCAAAATTAGTATTCAATCCACAGAAGGCTTACTCTGCTTCGGGCATGTAACAACCAGCATTCACGTCTATTGCGGTTCTGCTACCAATTATTTGGATGTATCAATGTCGTGATCGAGTAGAAATGTTTCATGTGGGTGATGGGCGAATAGTTACGGCTGTGCTATCCATGTGAGTCCGACTCCATGAAGTCAATAACTCACAACTGATGCCATTCAAATGAATCCTTAATAAGTAAGACATCCCTATATAAAAAAAAGAACTTAATTCTTCCAAATAACAGGCGGGCAGTTCACCGCACATGGGCATGGGTACTGGGTACATGCTAAAGTATTGAATTTCATTTATTGTTATTATTAAAGTTGGGCGTGCAGGACGATTGCGTTCCAATTTATGGGGTGCAAATCCAGGAAACACATACAACATTGACCGATAGTTTTCAAAGCGTTATTCGATATCTTTGGACTGGCACTGCCAGAATGGCTCACATAAATAATTCTGTAAGGTTTTTCGTAATTAATCCGATTTTGATAGAGTGCAGAAAATGCACCATTATCCGATGCCACCCCATCAGCGGTATTGTAACATTTTAATAGAGCCACCACCGATGGGAAGGAAGACTCTTGGGCAAAAAGTCAATAAATGCAAATGCGGTTATTTGTTATATTTAATCCAGGGGAATGGTGATAGAGTACCTAGTGCGGAAGTTAGATTAGAATGCTGACTTGGGGAGGCAGGACATATACCCGGAGGACTTGCAGTGATTGAGTGGTCGATGAGAGTGGAGTATGCTCTTGGGAGTTTAAGAAAATCGTTACTTATGTATTGTGCGGGAAGTATGCATTTCAATGCCGGGTGCAGGTTCGAGTGCCAATAAAGCTTTATTCCACAGAGAGTTTTGATGTAGGTTCTTCTAGGAAATAGGGTAATGGTTGTTGAAATGCGAAAATTTCTTCGCAGCGCATCTAAAAACAAGAAATAAGTAGTCCAATGCTGATGATGAGCTCATACACTATACACAACATGCAACGGGGCAATAAATCATTTTCGGGGCAGGTGAGAGGTCACTTCAAATGTTGGTTGAATGGCTTCTGGACAGAGGCGGATTATCCACGTAGCAAAGTATCTTAACCTCTTAATCACCTCACTTTAATATGCGCTATATACAGAAAAAGAAGGCGAACTATACTTGCTGTACAGCGACACCGTCGATGTAAAAAAAAAAAATTGCGCATAAGTCGGGTAAGATCGTTAAGACGGACACATAGAGTCTTGAAGTCTTATTTCGACGAACTAGACAAAAGGGGGAAGACCTAGCCTTAGGTGGCGCTCTAGCTAGAGTTAGCTAGCAGTTAATAGACGCCCAATTTCACCTCGAACGGAAACGCCACTCAAGAATAGAAGATATAGACCTAGTAACCTTTTAGTCATTGACTTATTATATATGGACTGCTAGTAGACAACTTCGCGTTGGTTCCAACATAAGCGCTAGCTCTCGTGGTTCGCAGCGGAATAAATTGCAAACTCACATCTGACGTTTCCATTTCGTTGCAGATAGTTTTGCATAAGACTGTTATTTGCTTCAGCTTATAAAGGACTTCTTATTTTTAATGAAGTGCGTTCGTCGGCTGAAGCAAACTGTATTTCTTGCGACAATACCAACATTTTAATGGCATCTTCTTCAAAGTGTGAGGTGGTACAGCCGATGCCTTAAGTGGAAAACGAGGCTGATCTAATCATTTTTGACTATATCGCTGAAGTTCATATGAACAACTCACCATATGAAGCGATTGTTGTCTATATAAGTGGATTCGTAGAGCACAAAATAATTACAACAATTAAATATACGAAATGCAAACAATTTTTAGTTTCTTGTAGAACAGAAAAATAAAATTTTATCAATATAAAATATAAAGGTTTCCTCAGAAACCCACATAAGGACACAATCAAAATTTGTAAAACTGTCCAGAAAACTGTGTCTTTGTACGAATTATAAAATAAATTAGGGTGCAAAAAGATTTATAGCCTGATAATTATAAATACATACTTTAAGCAGGGTTGCCAGAATTTTACTTGCTTTAAGCGCCCAAACCTTAAAAAAATGTAGCCCAAAGTCGTTGCCCAGGAAGAAGCCCAAAAATCGTTGAAAATGTTCCCAATTCCTTAAACAATTTTTTTTGTATTTTTCCCACTATACCTTCTGCAACTGGCCTTTGTGGCTTGTGTGCTTGTGTCAAATCAAAAGGCCTACAAAATAAATTGGTGTGCCTGCAAGTTCCAACTGTTCGATATCACTTGACTGCAAAAGTGCTGCCAAGTTTTAAAATTTCGGGCTTGTTCGAAAATATATCTTTTTTGTAGTTTTGTGAAGAAATAAAACAAACAAAATTTACACAAAACTTGTTAAACGATATGCAGCCCAAATTTGTGTTGGGCGCTCATTGAAGAAATTTCTATCGTTTTTTAAGAAAAAAGATAGCCCAAAATACGACAAAGCGCCCAATCTGGCAACACTGACTTTAAGAAATATAGATGTAAGCAATTTATATGATGAATTAAATTCTCATGTACTTGAATGTGATATTCTTGACAGTCATAAGTATTTATTGATCAGAAATTTGATTGAAATACACACTAAAGTGTTAAAACATCATATTTCTAAAATTATTATGAAAAACAACATAAAAAACTAATTCGCAATAAATATACGAAAATTATGCGAAAAATAAAAACATTCAATTTTTTTATTCAAATTTTGTTGGTTCCATCTATTATTAATTATTTAAACTAGCAAAATTTCGATATGACATCTATTATAAACCGTTTCACTTGGCAAATCCACTCACGCTCAATAGGTGGCTCTAGCATTCTATGGAGAAATCCAAGATGGTTGTCATTTTGTGTCACTTGTTTTTCGCATAGAACCACGAGCGCTAGTTATGTTGGCGTCATTTTCTGGGCAGAGATTGTATGGAAGTGACATTTCACTAGCAGTCCATTTATATAATAAGTCAATGCTTTTAGTGTATATCCAGAAACAGTGACGGATTAAGCCAGTGCGGGGCCTGTAGCAAAGTTCTATAAAGGGGCCCGCAGATTGCTTTATCTTACGAAGTTATGGTATTAAATAAAACAAAACTGTTAAAAAAAAACTCTGCTGGATTAAATTATGTCAAATTAACAAATAATATTGTTCATATCGACTGCTTTAAGTATTCAATATCCGCATTGTTTTAAAGCTGCTTACACGATCCGCATGAATTTCTATAAAGCTTGTAGGTCTTAGCATGGAGCGAGACAAAGTCTTAATTTTTTCGCGATTGGACGTATCATCTAAAAGATTTACGATTAAATTTTTTTTATTTTGAAATTGGTCGGAGCAGATGTCAATGTTCAACAGCTTTTGATGTCAGCTCACAGGTGTCACCCTAGAAAAAAAGAAAAAAGTTACAAAAAAAAGTTAGAAAACGTTTGCGCATGGACTGGTGATAATCGAATGTTAAGTTGGTTATGTTCTTTACGTTAATTTTTTTCGTCAACGTTTGCAATACTTGTAAGAGGAACATGCCTGTCAACAGAGAGGGTGTTGTATGCCAAAGTGATGACAGAGTTATATAGGCTTTTTGACGGAGCAGATTGATATAATCTCACGAAAAGGTCAAGTCAATTGGCCACCATTATCCAAGTGTATTAACACCTATAAGATTGTTTTTTGCGACGCTTATCTAGCAACAAACAAACCGCGAATTCGGGCTACTGTATTTGGCGTAACTTCCTATATGTCAATTTGACAGTAATATTTATCACTTAAGAGCCTTCAGGAACGAGGAGCTTAATTAATTCCTCTCAATAGTATTCAGTGGAGTGGTTAAATGGAGCTGTTGTTAATTGCCTGTTACGTAGATTTCTGAAAATACCAACAGGTGGCGCTTTTTAAAATTCGAGAAGCATACTGTAGCAGCTGGCGGAATTGTTGGCTGAGAAGTAACATTTGGAGCGATTTAAAGGCAACTTTCGGCTCAATCACACAGTTTTCTTTGGAGAACATTTTTGGGGTGACCTCAAAACGAAGCGATGTGCAATCGCAAGGCATTCGGTGACATCTGCTATAGCGTGAGGCAATGGATATGCCGGGTGATGCTATGGCACAGGGAATTTGGCTGCTGATCAAATTTAAAATCGACTTTCTTCTTACTTTAGGACCAGCTTTAGCCATAGTTTGAGCCTGGATTGTAGACTGAAGTCGAGTCTTCACGCATGGCTCCCAGCAAGTCAACGGTCCGGTTCTAGTGTCTTCGTGGAAACCGACAGCACTAATTGTAGGAATATGTGTTGCGGTCTGAGTTACTACTCCTGTCAGGCTACGATTTATGCCATACGCAGCCCCGCAGCCCTTTCTAAAATAGCTCGGTTAATAGAGGATTCTTTGAATTCGGTCTTTGACCGCTGTCTGGGTCCCAGGTTGCACTGCTAGCATGGATTGGCAATCAGGGCTCAGTGGATGATTTTTATAGATCTGGTATGTTGTGTCGTTCTGCGTCCCGATGGGACAGGACCTTCATTGACCATTGGATTTGTTATAAACACAATTAGCACTTCCGGGCTAAACCCATGCTCCCGAAAGTTTGTAATAAGTAGGCAACCTTCCTCCAGTCTCTCAGCAGAAAAGACTAGAATAGTTATTACGTTTTTATGGAAGAATTTTCCTGTGGTACCTGAAACACCCCGCTCACTTATGTAGCCCCTATGTGCATGGAAAACTGACACTTCTACCCACTGCAGTTCATCTCCAGTGATGAAGTAGCCACTCGTAAACGGGTTCGACACATACGTGAAGCCAACAAGTCCCTTCGTACAAATTTGTTGAACCCTAATATGAATGCTTTGTGCAAACAGAGTACTCCTCGCTCCACCCGACTTATTGCCAAAGTAAGCAGCTCAGGTAGAAAGCTCCTTCCATTACACATAATCTCGTTCATCTTATCGCATGACATCCCATCGGAGAGTAGCTCCGCCGCCATTCACCTGCGGAATTCAACTCACAGTTCACATTCTTTGTGGCGAAAGCAAACTCTGAGGTCTTTACACCAACAAGCAGAGCAGGTGCGGTAAGGACCTCCTCACGCAGTGCCAACTACAAGTGTAGTGTGCTCTGAAGACTGCCCTTGCAATCACAATTATTACATGCACTAAGCTCGCAGTTCACCGCGAATCACTGATGCACGAGGTCATTAAGGGCTCACCACAGCCACACCACCTGATGTGTTCTGCGTGTATGTGTACACCTGAGTCGAGAGCAGCGAGCGAATGATGGGATGACTTATGCGCCCATGGCATGAGTCCATTCCAGACGCGATATGAATGTCGTCACCCTTTATGAATCGAAGCACACGCTCGAGCCGTCTAGCGCTATAATTAGCTGATAATCAAAGAGCACTATCAACATCACCATCGCCATCGCCATCGCTGGTGCGTCCTCATCACCATCATCATCAGCAATGCAGTCGGCATCGGCACACAGTGATGGCAGGTAGTCAGCAACATCAACAACATTATGGCCGTTAATTAGGAAGTTTTGCATTCACTTCCGTGTATGTGAACGGCCGGCGACGCGCCACTGCACCTCTGATGCTCCAGATGCAATTTTCCAGTCGAGCGTCTTGTAATAGCCGCGCCGCAATTAAGCACTTGTGCACTGTGTAATGCGAATCTAAAACAAGTTTAGAGCTTCCACTTGGAGTGGGTTTGCCGCTTTGTGCGCGAGGATAAGGCAGGACTCGTGCTGCCACACATTCACGGTACACGGTACACAATAACTAGGTAGCGATGGTTTAATTAGCGTGGGCAGAGAAGCCATTATAAAATCCCGTACATGTGTTTACGTGTAGCATTCATCCCTTAGCCATAGGTCAGTGTATGTGATGAGCGATCTGTCACTGCCTGCAACCGCACGCACACGCAGTGGATCCTAATGGATCGATTAATTTCACAAAATGGGTTCTTGCTCGTAAGTCACACGGCCGCAGGGCCTGTAAACGGATTACGTTGATTAATGATGAAATCCTGGCGAGTTTTACCTACTTACGCAGGCAGCGTGCTTGCTTGATATTTGTTTTCCGGTTGTGTGTGTTTGTTGTGTGCGAGTGGGGCGACGGCCGACCATAGGTATAGTTGAGGTATATATACAGATTATTTCGGACGTGACCATTATAGATTGGAGTTCATTAATAAGGACAGAGAACTGCCGCTTGGAATATGTTATCCTGCAAGGAGCTGATGTTGGCTATGCCCTATTTTGTATAGAAATTATGGCGCATAGTTGTGGAAGGCTCCGAGATTT
Organism: Cheilosia variabilis; assembly: GCA_951230905.1. NCBI lineage: Eukaryota > Metazoa > Arthropoda > Insecta > Diptera > Syrphidae > Cheilosia > Cheilosia variabilis. Next base: position 4,092,838 of record OX579678.1, on the reverse strand, counting down.
ATGCGAAACTTTGTCGGGATAGGGTGGGGTATTAAGTTAAGAATTCCATAAATTTTCGTTTTACTATGTGCGAGGCTGATTTACGTATCGGAAGTCGGAGATCCACAAATCAGGTGAATGCGACAGACTGTGTGTCAGCTACGGAATGGAGTTTAATAGTTTATTGGTGTTTTGGATATTTATGATCCTGTCGCCTATTACATTTTATGTTCGAACGAACTAATAAGATGTCCGCATCTGTAGTATTTCTCAATGGAATGGTTGGCATTTGTCATGGCTTTTAAAAAAATCGATTGCAAAAAATCGATCAACAAAATACTGACAAAAAAAAATTCAGTTAAGCAAAATGACTCAAAATATCGACAGAGAATATGTCGATTTTTTTAAATATCGATTTTTTAGAACATCGTGCGCGCACCTGTCAACATCATTCACTTCACTATAGTCGACATTGAGTAAAAAAAAAATCTCTGGGCTAACTGCTTAACAATATACTCTCCATTAACTTGGTATTGTTGTTGGCTAACTGTTGCATATTCAATATGAAATATTTAAATAAACTGAGCTATATATACTTTTTTCCTCAAAGAAAAAATTAATTAAATCAAAAGTTAACAAAATTGATGTCTTTTTTCACGACTGGACACAGGGAGGGTTATGTGTTTCTCGCGTATCCTATGTACGTTCCTACGGGACACCCTGTAGCCTAAACGGCTTGACCGATTTTGAAGAGTGTCATAGGCTAAAAGGATAAAAATAAAAAATGTTAATTTAAGAAACCAAAAAAACCCGACCCGACTGTAAAAAAAATAAGAATTAAAAATATATGAACAAGACGCATTTAAGTACCTATAGCCAAAGACAAACCATACGGAGACCCGCAACTCACAATCCTCTTGCCGCTGGCCCCTTCAGTTTTTTTTTTTTTCAAATTCGCCATTTTGTATTCCTATCGGTGTTATGTCAAAAAAGAATCCGTGTGACCTGCAAAAACATACAAAAAATACAAAATTTCCACATTTTTACATAACTGAATGCCATTGGTTAGTTATTATTAATTGTTAAAAGGCGAATAATTTGATTTGTTTGGTTAGTAAAACTATCTAAAGTTGATGTTCTATATACTAGAAACATATTAGGACAAACATGGTTGTATATTTTCCGCTTTTGGATATCATTAACTTCGATTTTGTGTGTAAATTTTTCTTAAATAATGAAGAAAATTTGCCCAAAATGTTTTTATATTTCCTGAACTTATCTACATTGACAATTTTTCATGAATATTTTAAGCAAATGTACACTTATTCCTAAAAAAAAAAATATTATTCACACGTAACGAACAATTTCAAATTAAACGGATAAAATTCTATGAAATCTGCCAGCAACGTTGCCCACAGCGGAAGTGTCTCATATTTCCTGGGAGTGTGTTGGTGATCCGGAATTTTTGAAGTTTCGTGACATACGGGTACTCAATACTCATACATATATTTGTTTAGACTGTGTAGGTATATAGACTCCGATTGTCAATTAGTTAGGTATAAATACTTAAATGCGTCTTGTTCATATATTTTTAATTCTTTTTTCTTACAGTCAGTCGGGTTCTTTGGTTTTTTAAATTAACATTTTTTATTTATTTATGTAATAAAGGTACGCGTATGAAAATTTGTCGACAATTTGACCGACATTCAACAAATGAAGTCGACATTATAAGTGTCGAGCTTTAAGGCTTTCGATATTTTTAAAAGTCGATTAAAGCCTTGTCGAGATTTCAGCGAATGGCAAAGTCGAGATTATTAGTCGTCGACATTTTTTTTTTCGGCAATTCGTATGTCTCCCATGTTTCATCAAACGGTTATAGAGAGAACAATTTAGCTTTCCCGATAATGGCTCCAAGGATTTCGATTGATATTTGTTTGTGTGTACAAAAAAAACTTGTCCTACTCTGTTTTTTAACAAATAAATGAGCTGGGGCATGCATTTACAAAAAGTAATATTTGTCCCTCGTTCAATCTTTCGAGGGCCTTATAACGTATCGTTTGCGTTTGCATATTGATGGGAAAATTCTTACCTCCCTCAAACGGTGGTCCAACGAGTTTTTCAACCATTACCAATCATTAGATATCTCTAAATCAATTTTGTGTGAATCCCATTGTTTGGTACAGTAGCCAAGAGTGGTCTCCCTTTCAGTCACTAAATGTGTTTAAAATCGAGAACATTTACGACGTTTTCTTGAATTTGCTGTTTGTCTGATAGTCTCGCCTGCAAAACCCCAATCACTCAAGTGATGAGGAATGTTTGGTAGACCTCGGACTTTAGAAATATAATACAATTCCTGCACATCTTTTGGGGAAGTTCATCTGTAAGTATTTTCTTAAAAATCTATCATAACACTTTAAGACGCTACACGTTTTTGCCGTACAGCGATATCTCAAAACCAAATTTTATAAAATATGGACCAAGTGAAAGGCGACTGCCCGCAGATGAGTTCCTTATCTAAAATCGGAAAATCGTAAATATAACAAGCAACGATTCGGATAGAAAAGTCAGATTCGAGTCAACGTTGGTTAAGCCAATGTTGAAGTGACAGTTGACCAAATTGAAAATTCAAATAAATAACATCAACTTCATGGATCGACCACAAGAGTGAGACACTAAATCGACCTGCCATTTTTTTTAAATTTTCTCATTCATACTCATTCGCGTTTTGACCTTCAACTATTCAACCTGTCATTCTATTCTTCAAGAATTTTAAAAATTTCCTTTCTAATCAAAATTTTCATTCTTCATTTGGCACTCTAATCAAGTTAGTTTAATTAAATTGATTATAAATAAAGATGCAATATTTCTTAAGTTAATTTTCCCCACAATTCGTCGACACGCTCCTACAAACGTTTTGAACAATCCTAAAGGAGGCACAGTGACTTAGTAGTAAGTGTGTTGTAGTACTAAGTGAGAGGTTCCAGGTTCGATCCCCGGAAAACACAAATTTAATTCATAAATCAATGGAAACATTGGTGGCACGATATCGGTATCGCGAGTCTCACAAACTGCCTTGCAAGAGCTCCTCAATTAGCCATTTGGACTCGTCATAAAACTATAGATCCCTTCTATTCTTCCCAAACAGTGGGAAGAAAACTCACTCAAAACAAATGGTTGTGATAAGCTAGGCCAAGGGTCCGCAGGACTCTTTTTTGCCAATAAGTACGGGTCGATGTTGAAATGGAATAAAATAAACTGTTTGTGAGTTATCAATTCTTTTTTTTATTTGGAATGGGCCTTTCACTGCCACTGCCACTATTTATGGAATATCGTCCAAATGTTTGCCGCGGCTTCTCAGTTTTTAATGACTCCGCCGCAAATAATCCGCTGAGTTTTAGTGAAGGCATTGTTTGTACAAGCTTTAAGGGCATCGGTCGATTGGCATAGACCTTCCAATTCGGGATGCCCCACAAGAAAAAGTCCGATTTTGGTAACCTCTATAATAAGAGATAACCATACCTTAAAATCGTTCATGCGGAATGTCCATCGTAGCTAATGGTGCTGTGTTGCACGTAGCCTCGCCCTGCTGGAACCACATATACGGTAATTTTTACTAGCCAGTCCTCCTAAAATGCGCCTCGTCGTTAAATATGATTTTTCGACCCAAGTTGCGGTCCTCTTCCAAACGCTCCGAAGCCCAGTCAGCGAACAAATGGCGTTGTCTACGGTCTTCATTAGCTTTGAACTTCTAGATCAGTTGGATCTTACGACCGTACGCCGTACGTTGAAGCCTGCGAGAGTCTAACTTCTTGAGGAATTTATTGTCTCGTTGTCTCGACTTTGGCCAGCAAACGCTGAAGAGACGTCTTTTAAGGACCACCGTGTCTGCCCTAAATATGCTTAGTTAAAGCTCTTTTTTGAAAAAAATACCATAAGTCCATTTGACAATTATTTCAATTATTGTGGACTCAACAATTCGAAGAAATGCACAGTTCTTCCATGAAATGTAACCACACAATTATTGAGTGACGTATTTTAACAAATCGATGCCATTTCGGATGAGTTCACGCGTTGGTAGTGAAATGCCCATCCCTCTCTATTCAGTCCACCAACATAACTCTATTTGGCCGAAATTCCCGACAACTTCACCACAATCCATCGCCTGTAACAAAGGCCGAAAATTTGCACACGCTTCCGCTGTAACTCATGCTTGCGGCATGTCTGTCCGCTCATAAAAATCATCTTAACGATGTCATTTTATTGGATCTCTGGCTTTTACGAGCCTCCATGTCCAATTAATTGGTTGTAATTGCCGCTTTATTCCTGGACCCAAAGACGCCATACAAACCCGAGACTAAAGTCCGAAACTATAAAAGGACGACCGAAGCCCATTTGTCATGGCCAAGGTCATTGCGGTCGGTATATTAGCTTAATTAACAATTCAAATCGTAAATTCCTATTCAAATAAAACGAGTCCATCGGCGAACGGAGTAGAGCCGATAAATCGGATCCCAAAATTGGTTGTAAAGAACGCCGCGGTAATCCGCTTCCGATAATATATTGCTGGACGTGGCGGCGCGGCGTCAATCATTTTGATTGGACAATCAAATCAAAGCCCAAGTTATGGCCGTGAGAACTTGAGTCTCATCACACTGAGTGATATCTCGCCGTCATCGAATTAAGAATAATTCTCTGGCATATTAATTGGATATCTGTCAGTTGCCCAGTAGTTAAGTAGGTAACTGGATAGAAATACACAACTCAAAATAATCCATCGCGTCGTCATCTGAACTTTCTACACTGCACACACTCGTATGGGGGCCGAAGGTGTTTACAAAACACTTGATTCGTGTTGCAGCATTCGTAATCCAGTGCGGTACGCTGCGCAGTCCATTTCGGGTAGGCGTACAGTTGAATTGATTCGTTAGAATTTTCCAGATGCGGGCAACCGGTGACTGCGGAGCTATGACTTAATTATCGAACAATGAACTGACGCAAGTCTTTGAAGATTAACCATCTGATTAGGAATGTTTGGGCTGTGTGTAAGAACTGTGGGAACTGCCCAGAGGCGAAGGGTGTGTGTCATATAATTTTTGTCATAATGCGACGCATTTATGGACGCAAAATGCAGCACACACTTCGAGTGGGTGTTTCTGACCCACGCCTAAACACATATTTAGCCAGTTGTGTGTAAACTGAATGGCTGCAGCAATAATTAATCACTCACATGCCGACGCAAATATGGTTTTGGTTTCCATTTAATCATTTCATCGTGTGACTGGACATACACCGTGCAGGCCAGAAATAAAATCGCTAATTAGCAGTCTGGTTATCTAAGCCTATATCGTCGACAGATGGCTAGATAAAAAAAAAATTGAAATGCATTTTGAAATTATTCGATCGCTGAAACATTAGGTTCGCTTAATTGCCACAATTTGTCTGTAGTCTGTGGCTGTGTTCGCAAATCAAATCAGATGATTGTTAAATGCTGTTTCGCAAATTAGTATTAAATTTTATTGAGGCCTATTTTTTTTTTAAACTGAATGATTGGTAATTCGCAACTCGATTTGAATTGGCTGTGAATTGCTTTGGAAAAAAATCTTTTTTCGGTTGGTCTTAACAGCATAAGTTTCAGTAAACCGAATACAAAGTTATTGAGTGGTCCTAAACACACATTTCAAGTATTTAAAAAATTGTGTTTGGTCAAAAGGACATTACTCCACATGTGTTGTTTTGACCGAGCAAAAGCTTTACATTTTTCATATAATAACGTGGTCAAAACAACTGTGGATGTGTTGTCACACGTTTAATATTGTTGCTTTGGCAAAGTAATCGTGACAATGTTGTCAATATTCTTTCGCAGTTGACTTCCATACATTAAAAATGTCTATTTTACTTTTTGGTTTTAAATACTATTCCTGTTTTTCTGTTGTTAAACTTAAATAAATATGTACCTTTGTTTTTTTTTTAAAACTTGTTATTAAATTTAATATCAATCTTAATCTTATCTCAATCCGTTGAGAACAAAATCAAAATAGCGTTTGGTCAAAACAGCATATCTCCATTAAAACTTTTTTTTGTTAAAATTTTTTTTAAGATTTAGCTATTGGTTTTTGTACATTTAATAATTTATAGTATTGTTGCATTCCAGTATTACCACAATATGTAAAACTGGATTCGGAAGACATTTTTTAACTTTAATATACATTTATCTCAAAACTACGATTAAGGACTTGTGTCGTTTTGATCAAACTCCATAGAAATATTTTCTTAGTTTTCGCATCGAGTTTCTTAAAGGAGTAAGCACAATTCTTCTGTGCTATAGCTCCAATCTTATTGCCTTTTAGTAGAGATAAGGTTGATTTAGCTTAGGCTTCTTTTATATTTAGGTTTAGTCTTCCAAGCTGTTATATTGTATGAACCATTTTGTAACGTTCCTTCTTCGACTTTCCACTGCCTTTTGTTGGCTGTCGTCGTTGTTGATTATCTGCGTTGTTTGGTGTCGACGGAAAAGCTTGTTGTGGCCCAGTAGTTCCTTTGAATTTGGGCAAATTCGTGGACGATTCTACAATACTCGTTCTGGTTATAACTCCTAAAAACTGTCTGCAGGATTACCGTCATCAATTTAATTTTTAGACTAAAATCGTCTTTTTAAAAGAAGGGTTCTAAGGACGAGGAACATTGCAATGGGTGTTGGCTTTGTCCAAAGGACATGGTTATTTAAGAAAAAAGGGCCTTAGAGAGGATGATACATGTAAGCTATGTATGGATGAATCTGAGATACCGGCACATATAGTGTGTCAATGTCCGAGATCGTGGGACAGCACTGGGTCGAGATGCAGTGGATGAAACAGATCTCCCATAAACAGAAAAACTCTGTAAAAACTCTGAGAGACGAAAAGAGAGCCGACAATAGTGGTCTGATTTCAATATCTCTCGAAATAATGTGTAGGGGGAGTGGGGTCACCTTGGTACGATTTTTGTAGGGACTCAAAAAAAAGGCAGCTTATTGACAGAAATAACAAAGTAAAATATTTTATGTGTTCAGTGTCTTTCTAACTACCTTATATCAGACGAATGTACTCTCAAATCCATTCACAAAAAACATTAGGACCTACTTATTAAAAAATGGAATTTGTATCAAACTGCCCCACTGACGGGGTACATTGATACATGTCAGGATATCGCCGAAGCCACTGCAACTTCATCGATGTAAGTTCTATCCGTTATTCGTTTGTATGTTGGCACCATTTTCCTCTGAAAAAAATGAAAATATTACGTTGTATTTTACATAGAGAATGGGGCACATTGATACGCATCAAACTACCCACGGGTCGTTTGTATCAATGTGTCCCAACTTAGTTCACAGAAAATAAATATTAAATGCAGTTAAAGCAACGTTTTATAACAATATTTTAAGTAAATATCACATTATGAAGGACATATACTGCCCAAATAACTTCATAAGAAACTGTTAGCACAAATATACTATAAAAAAAGGCTCACTCGAAAGAAACGACAAAAATTTACTTTCACACGTGCGAAACACTTTTGTGCATGTTAAGACCAAAGCGATGACTGAACTGTGACGTCAACCAGATATGTTTTGATAGATATGTTGCGCTGTGTGCTTCGTTGAGTGGGCTTCTTCGTTTTGTTTTCAAATAATGCCATCCCAATCCCATGTATCAATGTACCCTATAATCTTATGCTGGTTATTTTGGATTTATCTTAACGCAAGACCGAACTACCGGCAGTGACAGCCAGTGGCCCCAGACAGTGAAGACTGTTTTCCGCTTTATTTTTATCAGCAAAGGCAATAATTCGAAAAAAGGTCCCCCTTTTCCCCTTAGTGAAATTTGCCTTCATTTTTATATGAAATTTGAATTTGAAATGATTTTCTTTTCTCTTAAACAAAACTTAAAATCGAGTGAATGCATTCAGATACACAAAAATTCTTACATAGGTGTTCGATGGGCTGTTTTCTTTTATATTTTTTAAAGCCTTATTCATAACATTTAATTAAAGCTGAATTAGAGCTAATTTTGGTTTAATTGCAGAAAACCTTATTCATAAAGTTTTTTTTAAAGACTTAATCAACTGTCAAAAAATTAAATGCATAAATTTGCATTTATTGCTGAATTAACTTTCGTTTTCCCTGTTGTGCCCAAAATCAAATAAAATGGCGGATACATTTTCGAATTTTTTAGATAATTTTAATATTTTAAATTTTCAAATAAGTAACCGAAGGAGATTAAAAAATTATAAACCACGATTTAACCCTTTTCATCTTCCGGAAAGTGAATTTAGAAGCAAATATAGATTCAGCAAAGAAAATATGATAAAAATAATTGAAATCGTTCGAGATGATCTGAAGGGTGACCCGAGAGGTGGGCCTGGGCATATCGAAGTTGACCTTCAGGTAATGGCAGCTATTCGCTATTGGGGTCGGAATGAGGTAAGCCAAGTGCACATATTTTCCGCTCAAAATGTTATTTTCAATAACTTCGTAGATTCAGGACGACAGCGCAGATATTCACGGGTTCAGTCAACCCACTCTAAGCCGAATATGCTCGAAAGTATCGAAGGCATTTGCCTCTTTATATAAATATGCCAATACTGACTTTCGATGTCATCTCAAAATTAAGAAGTATTAGAGGATTTCCTTTGGTTTTCTATTTTTCAATTTGTGTGAACTGTCAAAACTCAAAAGTGGCACAAAAATACGCGAGTGCCGCCAGATTCTCGGAGTAGTTTTGCTTAATTAACTGATTAGCTACTACATGGCAAAATTATTTTTATGAATATACATTGTCGACAAGAAGATTAAAGTCAAATTAACTCTTTTGGCGTGAGTTAGTGGAGACACTGTTAATCTGTTGATTATGGGAGTCTAATGAATAAGGCTGTTAGTGTATAAAGATTTCATTCTTAGTAAACATTGAAATTTATTTCTAATGGAAATGCGTTTAAATTTTACTTTTAAGCAAAGAGATTTTTGATTTTTTTCCCTTTTTTCAAGCTTTTCCCTCATTTCCCCCTGTTTATTGTAAAAGCGCCAAAATTGGCGATTTTCCCCTCAATCTGGGACCACTGGTGCTATCTAAGCACTTGCCAAGTTATCACAGGAAGCCTCAATTCAATGGGAACTGAGTTACTGCCCGTCCTTATTTGCTTATTTTTGCTGGCTCAATCAGTTGAGGGTAGATCTGGTCCTTCAGCATTTCAATGGTTATGTTATGTAGCTGGCTGCTGGCTACATGCAAATGGAATGCTCTGGTTTGGTTTCGGTCAGTTTCTTACACTCATCTTGTCTCTTTGGTTGGCTTTTAAGAATCTTCGCGTTCCTACAATCGTGCTATAAATTTCTTTATAACAGTCACCTTAGTCATCCAAGGCTGTATGGCGCAATCTTGTTCGAATCCTGTTTTCTACTTACTGCTACTTCGTAGCTCGAATGGACACACTAACAAATGCACTTCACATGTCGACAAAGAGGAAAGAGGTCACAAACTACCGTTTACAACCAGTCCATCCATTTGCAAACATTTTACCTAAGGAGACATTTTCGAGCTGGCGTCTAAAACTCTAAAGTTGCCTGGAAAAATTCTAAGTGCTGTGGAAGACCAATAATGACATCTCTCCCATTTTCAAAAAAAAAATAATCTAAATTCGTTTATTTTCGAGTCAGCCGATTGAAATAAAAAAAAAACCGAAGTTGCTCCGTGGTCTCTATATTTCTTTTAAATTCACACTGAATAGATGAATAGTGGTACCGTAATAATAATCCTTATATTTATAAACAAAATTAAATAGAAAATTGTACTAGAGTAAAAGAATTCTTATCCTGTTTATTTGTTCATAATTCTCTGCCATTTTAAGTGCGCTGGCATGATGAATGCTTTCCATGGGTCTCCACGTTGTCCTTCATGGCCTACAAAACAGCGGTTGGTGCGTTGATTTCTTAGTTTGATCCTCACAATCACAAGGTGTTTGTTTGGATCTTTTGTTGATCCAGCAACAGAACTTTAACTACCTCAAAACCAAAGATGCTCAAGCCTCCTTCTCTCTCCACGGCAAGATCAAACCCCATTTAACTGGCTAAAACCATTGTTTGGGATTGATGGAAATCACTCGAAACCTTCCCAAAGACTTAACCACGACTACACTCCCCAACGCATTCCATAAAAGTACCGTCTGTGCATAACTAACGCCTGTTCGCCTTTCAAGAAATTAATGAGATCAAAACAAACTTGCCTCCCCTCGATCAGACATATGTCGAACAAGCGATTCTCAATGGCACATTTGCAAGGATCACCATTGTGATGTTGGAACAAAATCAATTGAAACGGAAATTGTGTATAGCGGATAAGGAGGATCCACTTGAGACCTCATCACGCTCCGCATATGTTGCGTATACCGTGGCAAAAAAACAAAAAACAAAACGAAAACGCAACACAACAAGATCTCCTTAACGGATCTGAGTAATGGGACGAATTAATCTACTCCGCCCTGTTTGGCACGTTGCACTGTTATCCGGATAAAAAAAACATCTTCCTCGCTCGCCTAATAGATGGATCGACCAAATGACGCAATCCCGGCTCCCGGGTATCAAGCGCACCAGGTAGCAAATTTGTTCCTTCGCAGAATACAATGGAAATCGACTGAATTAATTCCATCGCATCCACTTAATTGAGTTTGTGCGACGTGTGGCCGGCACGAGCCACCATATGGGCCATCGAAACCGAAACTGAATCTCTAAATGCAAAAAGGACACGAAATCCTCGACGTTGATGGAACATCATTCAAAGTAACCGCAGCTAGACAATGGCACCGACTCCAACGAACAATGAACAGACGGGATCTTCACCTTTGCCTTTTTCGCTTTCTAATGGAAATCCTTGCACTGCATGTTGCGCACAGGATGGCGGATAAAAGTGAAATTAGAAATTCTTTCGGGCCAACTGGTGCCACTTTCAATTCAACAAGGAGCGCGCAATCTTTTGGCTCCCTGACAGCCACCAATAAACATTCAAAATTATTCTCAGTCCTCCTGACGGGCATCGGGACATGTCTCGGTTGGCCATTTCATATCGACGTTGAATTTGGAGTTATGTCCGTTTAGACAGCTGTCCAAACACAGTGCCCGTCATAAAAATCAAAAATTTATTGCATTTCCCCGTAAATTTGACTACCCGCACAGGATGTGCTAGTGCTTGCGTTTGTGTTTGTGTTTGTGCTTGTGCTTGTGCACCTTACGCCATCCGAATCGAAGCGGCATTTAATTACTCGAAGGAAACGTAATTATGCAAATGTCACAGGGACGCAAAATTATTCCAGCATCTGTCTGTTTAACGCAACATTGAGTGAATGAGGTCCTGATCCCTGCGATGAACGCCTTAAATTAGCAATTTTGTCACTCGTTTCCTATGCTTTATTATCGGAAGGTGGCTAGGATCTGCTGACAGTCATTCCACTTCCTTCTGCACAGCACACAGCGGAATCCTTTTAGCAGCGAACTGCAAGCAAAAAAAAAACACAGAAAAAATATCTGAAAAGTATTTCACTACCACTTTTTGCTCCCCCATGCGAACCTGATTTTGTTTCCTTCCCGTCGTCGTCGTCGTCCTTTTTTTATATTTTTAATTAAATTGAGTATTTGAACACTTTGTTGACATGCGAAATGTGCAGCTGAATAGCAGTGCAGCGACATTGTGAGCGCTATACAGTAGAGCGCGCACTGTGTCCTTGTTTGTGGGACAGCGCTCGCGTGTATGTGTGTTCATGTGATACTTAGTGACAAGAGCACAAAGTGCTCACTCGCATCTCATTGTCGATTGAGATAAGAGTGCTCTGAGACGACGAGTCTCGTAGTCGTAGACGTAATGGAAAAGCGCGATAGTGGGTATTCCCATATGGAGATCTGCGAGCGAAATGCCAAAAGGATGTAGGATGCAGTCGCCATGATGCTATACTACATTGTGCCATATCGGGGTACTCGCTACTCGATTGTGATAAAAGGAGCGTTGCACTTGCAATTGTTCGGTTCTGCTGGTGTATTGAAACGTGTTATTGAATGCAAATGCCCGTGGGACTAGTTCCTCTTCCTTTGGCGGGAATCTTCGTTTGCAATTTGTTAATCAGCCCAGTGGATGATGATAAAGCTGATCTCTTGGGGTTAGTGCAGCTCATAAAGGGATTTCTCAGATGCAGTGATACATACATTTTGTTATCCTGAGTGATTGGAATGCTGTGGGGACTTGAACTGCTTACGGATTTGTGCATCAATGTGGATACTTGCCAAGAGCTTATGTCTGCGAAGGAGGAGTTTTAGTATGACAGGAATCGTCTCAGTTCTTCTCTAAGGCATTTTTAATATGGTTTTTGAGAAGGGTCCCCTACGTTCCACACAAGTTCCACAAAACTCTTCTTCAACCTCCTCCATCCGGCACGTCCCCAGGAAACAGATAAAGTCTGAAAGAGGAGTCTAATAAAAAAAAAAGTGCACGACTGGGTCTAACGTAACTTTCTCGTTCTTCAAAACTTTTGGTGCAAATGAAGTGGGAGTTGCTGATTATGTAAGCTCCAAGTTGGAATTATTATTAGGATGCATATTCAATATGGTTGAATAAATGAGAATTTGCTAAAAATAAGTTTTACGTAGCTTTTATTGAGTTTATTTGTTATTATTTCAAAATTATACCGAAAATATGTAGTCATTTTTGAAAAATATTTAAGAAATTGATTTCTTCGAGTTTTTAAGAAAAACTTAATACGGGATCTTATTTTGAATACTTATTTAATCTTTAATATGTATTTTGATCAAAATCGTTAGAGCGGTTTTTGTAAAATTTTGCAGACAAAACAGTACCAAATATTGCAATGTTTAGTTTGAAAAATACTATTGCTTAACTATTTAGCTGAAAACCGAGTACAAGTTATTGTAAGCGTTACATGGTTTTCAAACTTTTGTCGAAATCGAAAATGGGGTTTTCGAGATATGAGCAGTTTTTAAAGTGGGCGTTTTCAGTGATTCGATTTGAAAGTTAAGGACGCAATAATTTTGAAAACATCAATTTTACGCTAAGTTTGCATTTTGGTCAAAATCATGCGGTTTTGAGGTTAACTAGGGAAAACCATATTTTTCAAAAATGGCTTTTTTCAAAAATCCATTTTACGATAATACAGAGAAAAACTGAGTTTTCTATAAGTTAGAAATGACCATATCACCTTAGAAATTAATTTTTGGTTCAATCGTATCGACCGTTTTTGAGATATGTCCAAATTTCACTACATATGACATTTGACTATCATCGTAATGTCAGAATTGATTAACGTCTCGAGTTCGAAATTTTGTACGAATACAATACAGTGGAAGTCGCTTATAACGACCTCGCTTATAACGACCAGTCGCTTATAACGTCCCTTTTCCTTTCATTTGGTTAGTTTCATTATATTTTAAGCTATTCTACCTTCGGATATAACGTCGTCGTATATAACGACACGTCGGATATAACGAACGATTTTCGGAAAAATATCAATCATTGTCGTCGGTTATAACGACGGAATGAGAGAAAATGAAAAAAATAGCCCGCACGTGTATCTGAATATTTCTTGTTTATTCTTGTAATTTTACAAAGGAACAGACTAACAGTTTGTTGGGTCGCCGACGATCGGTCTACATTATCGAAGAAAACTCCACAGCTCCTAAAGCCTTGGAAGCAATAAAAGCTATTCAATTGTTGCGGACTTTTGTCGCTTTTAATGAGTCTAATGAGAATACAATAAAAAGTCTTTCTTCTTTAAAAGCAGATTTTAACTCTACGTATAAAAAACAAACAAAAATATTTTTTTCGTAAACTCTTAAATAAAATAAAAATTAATGTGAATTAATTTAATTTAAAGAAAAAATGAATTCCTTTCGTTCGTAAATGTTTTTTTAATTTTTTCCTGAATATTTGTGGAAGGCAGTCGGATATAGCGACCGCCGGTTATAGCGACCTTATTTCCTCGGTCCCTTCACCGTCGTTATAACCGACTTCTACTGTATCTTTCTCTTACTACGTAATGGAGAAAGTTAAAAACCTACACCGACCGAATAGGAGTGCACTCTACCCCTTGGGGCCAATCCGCACCGACCGTTAGGATCCCATCAGCGAGCAGAAAACGATATACAGAACGGGATCAAAGGTAACATTGCTTCAGCATCTTATGCCACGCGTTTTCTTCCCTTCTGCCGCTCCTTAAAGGCATTAGATAATGCTGGCAAAGTTGTGAAGGGATTATCAAATCGGTGAAAAGGACTTCACAGAACAACCTCTTACGGTTATAATCCAGAACGGATTGAAAGACAGCGCGATAACAACAAACATTAGGCGAACCAACCCCCAACAGAGTGGAACTAAAACTGAATGACCCAATGAACTCTGTACATCCTGTGCGAACTCCTTGTACAGCGTACATGAATGGAATAAAAAAATAGAACTGGCCCCCAAACTCTACGGCGTAGTCATGGCGATGGAATAGCACAACAGTCAGTTGTTTCGCCCCCCAACTATGTCTGGATTTGCAACCCTAAATAGTTGCCCGAGACACATGTTTGCTTGTGCCACATCAGGGGTGGTAATGGTGGTGGTGGATGGTGGCTGTTATCGAAAAGCTCACGTTCACGTTCCTTCACCTGGCGATAAAATTTAATTTTCTATTTTTGCAAATGAGTGTGTAAACGGGGGCGGAAAGCAGCAGGGCACCATCCCCATCTCACCAAAGGGTGTACAACATTCCGGTGGAGTCAGAAAGTACGAGTATATATCTACTCTAAGGTTAGTGTGGATAGGGGGGAGAAAAAGAGCTCGAAACCTTCCTCGAAGGGGGCAACTTACATAACTATTCCTTAATTATTATTGCCGGTGCATAAAAACAGGGAATCACGCGATTTTTTGTCGAAGGGGCGGACATTGACAGGGCATACTGAGTGGGTGCTGAGAACGTGTACTCGTTGCGATTGTGTGTCTGATTTGCAGGAATTAATTTTGGTTCTTGTTAGCCGAATGCAGTCCCGACGCTTCGCCCCAGTCTACCTTGCTACATTGGACAAAAGTCAGACGGATTTTATTGTATCGGGCGCACACAAACCTCCGGATCAGAGATTAAAGTTTAGCAAAAGTGGATGTGCATTGGGCATACTTTTAATGAAATGTACTACTTGGCAATGGTTATCGCAAAGAAGTCTTTTAATTCCTTTCAGAGGGCTTTGCTAAAGGTGTCTGCGAAGGGGGGGAATGAACTCATCGCCTGCTCAAAGGATTATAACCATTATGGCATTGGATGTAGTGTAATCTTAGAATAGGAAAGTGACCACGAGTGGTGGGAATATTTAAAAGTCAGATGGTGGCGATAAGGGGCTTTTATAATAATTAAGTTTGTATGTAGTTCATCCAGTCCTTTGGTGAGTACCTGGTAACGGGACTGAATTTTGCAGTTGAATCGGTTTTGGGAAGAAGGCTGTTTACACTGAAAGGAGTTTCCATAGGACAGACGGGTCGTTGGAAATAGTTTCTGAAAGTTGGCAGTCCGTTCTTACTTTCAGAATCTGAATTTAAGATGCAAATTGTCACAGTCTGGCATATTCACTCTTGTTGGAAAAGCGTTTGTTCATTTAAATATTTTGCAAGGCGAGTTTGAGGCTGTTTTACAGATTTTTCTTTGCGGATACTTGAATCGACTTGTTCTACCTACTATCTGAATATCAGCCGCGACCGACATTTTTTGAAATTCATAAAAATAATTTGTTTTGCTTATAGAACAATCAGTAGGCGCCTTGGCTCTAAATTCAGAAATATAGACTGGTTTTTGGAATTTAAGCAGTTTTTTCGTGTACTAGTTTCCACAGATAATTTTAACGGCCCAAAGTAGTCAGTAAAATTGTAAGCACTGGAAAAAAAAATCGATCTTTGTCCTGTTATTTGGAGCACCTACGAGTATCTCCGCAAGGAAATCAAAACAAAATCAAGTCGAAGAATGCTCAATAAAAAAATCTGTAGGTATATTAGCTCAGTTGAAAAGGTTTTAAAAAGGGCATTGTCCATGCAGAAGTTAAATAAATCGGTAGGATTACGAAATTTCCTTCGCAAGCACCACGTCCAAATACAAGTACCTCGGGCACGCGATTGTTTCCCATTTTTGTCTAATCTGATTTTCAGACTGCAATCGCTAAAACGCAAGCATTCCATGCGCTTTTCCAATGGGATTTTGCAGTTGAATCCCAGACCCCACACGTAATATGCATAAAGGACATCTCCCTAATCGGTATCGTAACAATTTGCGGTTAAATGATTTAACTGTTTGCCGGCAGGGATACTGCCACTATTCCCAATTCACATGGACATGCTCTCGCATGTAGCACTCACTATGTAGAAGCATCGAACAGAAATGACATTTTTTACGGGCAAATGAAAAAAGAAAATATTACCAAGCACTTACCCCAGACCGATATCAGCTGACAATTTAATTATGAAATAGCGTGCCAATGGGACATAACAAGGACACTTTGTTGCTGGCACCCCAAATGGTAAGAGAATGAAATAAAATGCAAACATTAAGTTATAATGATAATGGAAGTGAATTTGTAAATGTCGTCAGGTGAACAATTCGTGAATAGAGATTGTTAGGTAAGACAAGGACGCGTTTTACGATTGAAATTGCTTGCTGAGTTGTTACAAAGGCATTCAAATGGTTTGTGCTGCGAAGAAGATAAATTACTTAAGTAAAAGTGGGGTGCAGGTCGTCATTCGCGGGACTTTGTTATTATTTGTTATTGTCGAAAATTTCCAAAATTCCATGGCAATTTGATAGCTCTAACAGGCGAGTTGTGTTCTATATGAGCTCAGGAGGAGTTGCTGGTGTTGCCTTCTTTGGTTTTTACTTTCTCGACTGTATCGACCGAGATGAACTACTTGCTACGAGTCGGACGGAAGACGGAAGACGGAAGACGGAAGACGGAAGTCCTTCCACAGTTCCCTTTGAAAGCTGATTATGTCTTAAATTCCTCACAGAAGAGGACGGGATAATAAAGCAGTCATAGAGAGGAATAATCTCTTCAAAGGGCATCACTTGTAAAGCACTCTTGGTCGAAGTGAATCAGTGACGATTGCATTGTTTTTGAAGCAGAGGTAGCTGCACTAACTAGAGCACTTTTAGGGGACTAGAAAAGCCAACCCCGTTTACTCTAAGAGTCAGTCGGCTATAAAATCTAGAAAGTGGCCTCTGTTGCAAAAATTAGACCCGTATGATGGAAAAAAATGTCCTGATTTTATTTGCCCCTAAACAAATGAAAGGACCCTCCAGCAACTACCACGAAATCGCACATTCGGAGGCATAAATCATCCCCGTCCGCAAACATCCGACATCCGAGTCTGAATCGCCAAAAAGCTGGAGAGCCTTACCGAGATCTTCTTAATTGCTTGCCCGTATGTCAAGAGCGAGCACAACTCCACGCTCGCACTTAATTCAGTCGCACAGTGCCCGATTCATTAGCACAGCAGTTAATCACCACTTAATCTGATGCCCCATTAAGGTTCGTAAACAATTAAACTTTCCCAGGGAAAATCATATTTCTTCGCTTTCATTTGGTGTCCGCTCCTCCTCCGCAGTCCCAGACTCTCGATGTCGATTCCCATCGCATTCTGGCTCTCATATGACTAAGTCCAAGACTAAGTCGGCTCACTCGCAAATTAAATGAATCGCACTCCGTGTCCTAAGCTCCGCAGAAGAAGCCAGCTGTGAGATGTCATGGCATCTTCCCATAGGGCCAATAGATGTGTGCGCCCCACTGCTCATTGTTATTCCGCATATCTTACTAGGTCGACGGCATTAAAATTGATTAAATTTTCATTGGGATTTATAACTCAATTAAAACAGTGTACTTTGGCATGATTAAGAAAGCGCGGCGACGTCGACAGCGACTAAGACTAAAACTTTGACTGCGGGACAACTGTCTCTGCGACCTCCGCTCTGTTCGATGCGAGCCCACAACCAGATGTACCAACGTTCACAAAGCATGTACGGAGAACTTCTGGAAGCAACAGCAGCGACCAAGCGCACTACACAAGACACAACCCACAACACAATGCCATCGCGCCTGGGACCGGCACCGGCACCGGCATCGGCACCGGGACGTGGCAGCAAATTCAATCTGCACAAATTGTGTATTCCAGTCGCTCGGTGTTCGGTGAGCTCATTGCGGGAAGCATGAAGTCATCCTTCCGCACCAGCCTCGGGGGAGCTCAGTCGAAAATATGCAATTGTAAGTTGTAACATTGGGGCTGACAAAATGTTGTGTATACGACTTGGAAAGTTGTACAAAACTGGAAGCATCCCAGATTGAAAGTAACCACTGTGTTGTTCCGGTGGGGATTCCCGCCAGCAAAGATGTTGACTTCTGGCATAGAGAAAAGAAATAGACAATAGTGGCTAAGGATAACATCGGTTCCTGGTTTGCCATCGCACAAGTTTAGTTCCATCTCGCGGAATTATTAAACTCCTTCGCCGGCAGATAAATTGTGTAGAGCTGGGGGGCTGCGCCTCCAATTCCCATTACTAATTAAACTATCATGGAAAATTAATTCTATGACCCGAATTTGTGAATTAGGGACTCTGCTGCTGTGGGCTGCATTTAGAGCGAGTTTGAATTTCAACAATTGTGGTCTAAGGATGTGGCTTGGTTAACTTTGGGACTTTGTTAGTAAGCAGCTAATGGTGGTTTATTTTAGGGATTGAAGTATGGGAGCAGTCGGCACTCGGCTGATACGCAGTTTGGAGTATTTTTATATACAGAGGCTCCTAGGGTGTGTTTTTTTTAACTAAGCCCGAAATAATTGCTTGGAGATCATTGGGAGCCTTTATGAGCGGATATCAGGCGACAACATAAATCCTTGAAGATGGAATAGAAACGTTGTTGAAATGACTGAAAGGATGTAGATTAGTGAACAAAAATCAAGAAGTATCACCCAAAAAAAAATTCCGCTGTAAATTATACAACATCTGGCTGTCAAATTTACAATAAGTTGCATATTTGTGTATTTAACAGCAAATGCGTTCATTTTCACAATTAATTGTAGCTTTCACAGAGTTTGCTTTTATTTCAGCAATAAAATTGTTAAATTGATCGCAATTTCTTGTTGTAAAATTGACAGCGCGTTGTCAATTTTTGTTCTTAAATGTACATGTATGAATTGGTCAAATCTACAACCAAAATGTAAAATGCACATACAAAATGCTGTAGAAAGTACGTAGAACTTGTAAAATGCACAGCATTATGTATTCAAATCTACAACCATTTTTAGTTGATACTATACATTGAGTTGTTAATATGACAGCTGCATTAACCGTAACTCACTCGCCCAGCCAGAACATTTTCATGGTTTATACATTCCTGCAAATTCCTTTGCTCTTTTAATCATCAAGTCTAGAACCAACAAGACGAATTATTAGAGTGCAAAGTTGTGAGGTTTTTTTTTCAAATGATTTCTGACTTTTTTTTTTGTCTAAAAATGCTGAGTATTTAAATAAGGATACTGTTCAGAATAATCCCGTCATAGGAAACGCGGCTACAGAAAAAACATTACTATAAGAGGTGGAAGTTTTTGAAGTGGTGGGCAATTTCACATTGTCAAAAAGTGTTTTGCTGTTTGAATACAAAATTTGTATTTTAATTTTCATTATAGTTGCTATGTGGTTGATTTAACAAAAATACTTCATGACTTTATTATTTTAAACATTAATAAGTTTACAAGTCCACCTATTCACTTAAATAAATAAATTAATGAATGGGACAAGAGTTTTCCGAAATAAGTGTACCTATTTTTTTTTTATTTTTTTTTTGTATAACCAAACATTATGTAACTATGCCATTTATGGATGCATTAATACTTCAATAAAAGGAATTTGAAATTATTTGGTGTATGCTTTTTTTTATTTTGGAGCATAGATTTTACAGAAAAAATTGTGTAGGCCAAGGAGGTGCAAAAATTAAAGCAAAGGGTAATCGTTTCTGGAAATCGAGATGTAGATTTAACGACAGAAATTGCATTTTGACCGCAAGGTTTTGTGAATAATACAACCAAAATCCGTAGTTTGACATAAGTATTGTGTATTTTACAAAATTTGCTGTATATTCAACAACGAATGCCGTTTTATTTACAATTTTTCTAGTTGTAAAATCTACAACAAATGCTCTCATTTTCATAATTTGGTTTTGGAAAGTACAACCATGTCTCTGCTAAATTGAAAGCATTGGATGTCGGGTCGATTATGACAACGAATGCAGTCGATTTAACAGCGGTTTTCAACATTTGTACGACAAATTTTTTTGGGTGTTGGAGATTATTGGGAGCCTTTATGAGCGGATATCAGGCGACAACATAAATCCTTGAAAATGGAATAGAAACGTTGTTGAAATGACTGAAAGGATGTAGATTAGAGAACAAAAATCAAGAAGTACTCTCTTGCGATGAGAAATTTAGACTTTTCCTAGGTTTGACAAGAGGATGACACATTTTACAAGACCGCTTCAATTTTTCACTATGCAACTTTTCAAATTTTGTTATTCTAAGTAAACTCTCTCGGAAAAGGCGAACCTATAAGACACGCACCCGAGTGGCCGAGATGCTTTCAGAAAGGTGTTACTTGTGCAATTAATGTCCCGAACTCGAAACCTTTTTAGGGTTCCGTAGCCAAATGGAAAAAAAAAAACGGAACCCTTATGGATTCGTCATGTCTGTCTGTCTGTCCGTCCGTATGTCACAGCCACTTTTTTCCGAAACTATAAGAACTGTTGAAACTTGGTAAGTAGATATGTATTCTGTGAAAACACAATAAATTTTGGGGGTTCCCCATACTTAGAACTGAACCTGAACATTTTTTTTCATCAAACCCATACGTGTGGGGTATCTATGGATGGGTCTTCAAAAATGATATTGAGGTTTCCAATATAATTTCTTTCTAAACTGAATAGTTTGCGCGAGAGACACTTCCAAATTGTCCCCCCTGTAACATCTAAAATAAGAGAATGATAAAACTAAAACTCTCACTTGGCCGCTTTTTTTTTTTGTAGTCTAGCCAAAGAAGTCTTGGAGAGTTATGTCCGCCAAGTGACTGACAGGTGATGTCAGAATAGCATTCAACTGCAGCCTGACGTGAACAAAGTTCGTTGGTCTTCATTTAGTTTGTCATACTTTTAATTCTTAACTTTAGTTCAAGCGGGCTTTTCGATTGTAGTTAAGAACCCAGATAGAGGTACACCTATGGGCGGTGTTTGCATCATCTCTTCTACGGCCCTTAGTCATAAATTAAATTCAGTTTGACGAAGAAGTGCTAATTTTTAACTAAAAAGTTTGGTTCAGTGAGATCGTAGAAATGCCCCTGATTACATTTAGCGCTTAAGCAATGTTGACTAGGCGTAGTTCGTATTGAAAGACTTTACTCCACCTATACAAAATATGCATCTCTGAGTCTCTAAGACAGTCTTAGAGACTCAATAGACTAAGTTAGAGTCAATAGAACACTATCAGCAACTTTTAGCCAGATCGGAGGGCTCTTTTTGAGTCGAAGCTTAACTAAACGGAAGCTATACCTTTACAGAAAAATGTAGTAGGAAAGAATAAGCATATTTCGCTAATTGCTCATGCAGCTAAACTTTTAGCAGCATATTGGGAACCATGACCAAATAAAGGTCCATGGATATATTCAGACTGCCGTGGCCTTACATCTATATAACCTCCTCAAGCTGAGCAGTTTAAAAACCTCTCGAACAGAAGTAAAAGGAGCAGTGATGGGACTTCTACCACTTAAGTGGTATTTGTACCACTTATTACACTTTCGGAAATTCTACCAACCTGAACTCGAAATCTACCACCTTTTACTCATCTTTGTTTTAAATAAAAAATTACCTATACCTACTCGCCTTACTTTTACCCATACACACTCAGCTATCAGTATTTTTTATCTGAGAGTTGCATCAGCAAAAACTTGCAGTCCAGTACACCATTTACTGCGCTAATATTTCATTATTTGACTGTATTTATGGGAGGGTGTTTTGCCATGTCTTGACTTTTTGTGTTTAATGATGAGTTGAATCTAGGGCGTCTTTTCTGTGTTTCTTTTTTATATTGATGCGTTTACCTCAAAAACTTTTTTTTAATTAAAATCAAGAGCTATAGAAATTTAAAATGCGTAAATTCTTGGTTCCTACAACAAGTAAAATGCAAATTAAATTGAAGACGATCTTAGCCAAGGAACTTCTGGTGAACGGGGAAGATTTTAAGCCCCCCGGAATTATTGGTAAGATATGCTTCAAAGTATAAATTCACAGACGGTTGCCATACGAAGTAATAATTTAATTTTTTTTGAAGGACAAATGTGATTTTTAAAGAATACTTAAATTTATAATAAGAAATGACTGATCTATAATTATTTAATTTCCCTGTTTTTATTTTGTGTTTATTATAAATAAATGAATTATTTACCACTTTTACCACCGCTTCGCTTTCCTCAAGTCACATCACTGAAAAGGCGCAATGAGGCTAAGCCTGACACAAGCTCTTAACGTTCTCTTTACATTTTGCCAATAATTGATGTCTTCATTATGCGTCGTTAAGCAGAATAACAATAAAAATAATGTAAAATCTTAGGCTGATTCTTAGTCCCAACCAAATAAATTTTTTTTTTGATAAACTTATAGAATTTTCAATGAGGAGCACGCAACAAGAATGTATAGCCAGTCAAACAAGTTGTTGGCTCTGTCATCTTGGCTTGGTTTTAAGCATTACTAACAATTACAACAATAATAAAAATTAATTTAAAAAACCAAAAAAACCCGGCTGACTGTAAGTTTAAATTTTTTTAAAGTCAGTCGGGTTTTTCGGTTTCCCTTTTCCTTTTAGCCTTTGACACTCTGGGGAAGAACAGGAATATTATAATACCTCACTCTTGAAAATCGGTCTAGCCGTGTAGGCTACAGGGCGTCCCGTAGGAACGTACATAGGATACGCGCGAGACACATAACCCTCCCAGTGTCCAGTCGGGTAAAAATAAGTAGTTCGTAACATAAAGAGTGTAAAATCTTTGGCTCATTCTTTCAAAGTCATTATTTGTGATGTTTTTTGCATTTTAGGGACGAAAAGAAAAAACCTACAACCTTTCCGATCGGCTGAACTGAACATCTTTCATCAAGCCAGTAATACTCTCGAATATTTGTTTTGTAGGGAGTTGAACCAGAGACTTCTCGCTTTCTATTTCAGCACACTAGCACTTATCAAAGTCATCGGCGAATGCATCGTACAAATCTGTCAACCTCTCTATTGTGTTCAAAATGTGTAGGCTTAGTGCTCAACTGTTGCCGGAAGTGGTAGTCATTTGGACAATTGGAGGCTAAGCAATGTGTTGGTTCACTTGACTGTTAGAATTCAACCGTTCAAACCAGGCGCCTAAAGGTGTCAGATGACGAATTAGGCCTGCAGTACCTCCTTGGGCTGTATAGGCAGATTTGTTATACCGGGTAAGAGGTCTTTTCTTTCAGAATAGTCTGTTAGTCTAAGAAGGTTCATGAGTTTCTTGTGATTGATAGTTGGTCGTCAATTTTAGTTTGTGGTACAGCCAATGTATTTTGAGAAGTCGAAGGTTTCAACATAACCTTAGATATCATGAAAGCTAAAGCTCTGAGGCTGTAATTTTGAGGTACGAACTTCCATCCGGTCTTTCTGCAGAAAGCAAGTCCTTCTTACTCAACGCCGAAAATCTTGTACTTATTGTTCCAGTGGTGTCTGCCGATTTCTTTAAGGTGATTATAGCGAAAGGGATACCTTTTACGACTAGAAACATGTTCAGCTATCTTCTCCACTGGTTGACCACAGTCTGGTCAGGCATTATTGATGCCGCCAAGACTACAGAAAATAATAAAAAAAACTTTTTCGAACATACATGGTTAGCCGCTGTCTTGGAATTTTTAGCACTAAACGGTCTTTTAGTAAGCTCTGCCAAGTGTTAGTAATATGCTGCACGTTTTACAGCAACAAAGATGCGGTGCAGAGTTGCATCAAGTGCATTTTTTGTACTCAATGGTGGTACTCCTAAAAATCAATTTTAGTGCACTCACTCGAGCTGACGGCTTCATAAATATTTATTGCTCCAGTCGCTCAGGCTAGCAACATCAAAAATAGAAAATAAATAAATCAGAAACGCGACTCATTTTCATGGGATTAAGCAAAATACACCTCCAAATGAAAATGTTCCCTGGCCACGCTCCATTAATTACCCTAATCCGCTTTTCAGAAATGCCTTTGCTGTACTGCGCTCCAAATTCTCATTAATAACATCACAAAAGCGTAGCGCGACACAACGACAGCGACAACGACGGCACCACCGACCAACAAAATGTTTCCCAAAGTAGCCGCACATTAGGGGGGTCTGCCGTCTCCGCCCTGCACAATTAACTCCTTTCGAGTCGTTTAAATCCTTTGAGCACAAAACACACGCACACATATAGAAATTCGTGGCATGTCTCGCGCGAACCCAACCCTAACCCGATAAAGGCTCATTAATTTATCATTTCACCTTTTTTGGTGTGAGATAAAAAGCAACCGAAACACGCCGAGTAGCATTAGAGGAGTTTGGGTGTATGCGCGCATCAGCCTCTGGGTGGGCACCCCATGAAAGGCTCTCAGCCAGACCACCTGATTGTCGATTAATTTATTCACCTGAATGAGAATGTCTGCTTATTTATGCCCGCTCGTTAACCCCTCCAGCGGAGATGTCATCTCATTAACGCGCGTTCCACATTCCCACAGAGCAACAAAACTGTGCGCAGTGTCCACAATATTTACACAAAATAAACAGAGAAGAAGACACAAATCGAGAAGAGCAACAAGAAGGATGCGCATAACGAAGAAAAATCACCCGAAATTCCCCAAATGACACTCCACGACGCACACACTTGGATAGACAGACACCCTCGCCGTCGTCGTCACCGCCGCGCCGGCCGGCCAGCCGATGAAGACATTACAGCCGACGCTGGTGGACCACATAACGCAGTCGAGGATACCATCTGAGAGATGAGCGGCGGCACCTCTGACCAGCGATGAGATCGATGAAGGTCGCCTGAATAACTTGTTTAGCTTGTCCCTGTCGATTTAATTGCCCGGCCCCGGACCATAAACTGTTTATCACATCGCCTTTAACATACGAAACAAAATTTATCTGCAATAACTCATGGGCTTAATAGTGGACTCCGACCGATTCGCACCACTCCGCCGCCGCCGCCATCATCGGTGGATTGACGGAGGGATTCGGATTCAAACGAGACGAACGTAAATCGACGAATATCTATCTGTTGGATACAAAAGGGGCGAGAAAATCCGACATTAAGCCCCAAAGACACCGACGCACAGTGCCAAGCGGAGGTCCACTGGGCAAACGTCCAGAAACACATCGTTAGATACGAGATACTCAATACTCGTACCTCGCGAGCGTCTTGTGTGTAGGCTCTAAGGGGGTCTCTTGTGCTGCCCGTTCGTCGGGGCGTGTAGCGCCGAGCGGAGTTGCCGTTCCCCTTTGCGCTATAAATTTCTGACTAATAAGCACTTTTGTACGACTCTAGGTACAAATATGGATGAGTTGTTGTTAGCATTCACGAAATGTCACTTGGTATAGCTGAGTTTGATGGGTAAAGCGGGACTCCAGTGCGCGGATCAACATCTCAATCTTAAGCAGCGCCTACATGTGTACACTGTACAGCTCGATGGTTTGATTTTTTGGCTATGGGCCATTACTCTTGCGACTATATCCATCGGCTTACGCGGGCAAGTGTTGCCCAAATAAGGGTCAGGTGGCAGCAGCGAGCATATGAATGAAATTGAATTTTGGTCAGTGAACCGAGAACATGTGCGAGATTTGTTATTCAAATTCAGTTCGGATTCGGATTTCGATTTGGCTTTGGACTCGATGGGCAGAGATTCTAGAGAATGTCCATGAAAGGCTGGCATTCTGGTGGGCTGGCTTCGAAGAGAGAGCGCGTGATCCACCTACGTGATGCTTCTACGATGGGAACTGATATGATTTGAAAGGCCAACAGATGCGTTGCTTTTAGAGCTGATGTAGTGTAAATGAGGTTGATAATCTCGATTTGAGTGTTCATAAGGAGGTAGCTCCCACGGCTGTCAAGCGAAGCCAGAAAGTCACTTTTCGCATTTGGTCACAATTGAGTTGGGGGTCCGCATTTGGTGAAAGCCATCATAAATATTATATATGAATTGAGAGCTTCTGGATTGTATTTGCATCTGAATAACGAATATTTTGTTGCACTCAAAATTCAAAACCTATGTAGCAATAGCAAATTTTTCGAGCTATATATGCGCATCAGACCATAGACATACAACGTACCTTTCTAAGGTGAAGTTTTGAAGGTCCACAATGAACAACATGTGAGACAGAAAGTACTATAGTCAGTTGGAAGCTAGTTCAACTAATTGCTAATTACCCCTGCATCATAGGTCATCACTTGACATGACTATCATCGTCGCAGATACAAAGTGAAGTTTTTATTTTCGCTGCGTGGTGTCTTTGAATGGATTTGAATGCGCAGTTTTGTTTTGTGGAAAAGCTCAGAAAAGATTATAAAAAATTGCATTCCAGAAGTGACTGAAAATTACTCATAAAAAACCTTTAAATATCCGTTCTAAGCCGAAATTGTAGCTTTTTCCAACAGTAAGGAGTTTGTCCGGGATAAACTTAAGAACTACTGCACAAAATTGACTCCGGTTTTCACAGTTGCACTGCAAAGTGTCGCAATTGGAACATAGGGCATGGTGTATCCTTATTTGGTGTCGCGGAGCGGAGATCCAAAAGAGAGAAAACCTTCTATCTCCTGAATGGGGCATTCCCCGCTCGATTGGAATAAAATCTGTTTTATTATTAGTTCAAAGTGCATTTACAAAGGTATAACATAATCTTCGTTATCCTTAAATTGAACAGGAAGTCTTACATTAAAAGTGTTATACAAGAAAATTGTAATCTTGCAATCTGAGCGTACATTCTTCGTCCATTCCACTCTCCTGTGGAACTCATTACCCATTGCACAACACACAAAAGCACATTTAAAACAAGTAAGAGTGTTATCATCGGCCTGGCCGATGCTTTTATACCCTCCATGCATACAAGTCATGCAAAGTTTTAGGCATGTGAGGTGGTACGTAATTACATTGAATAACGGACAGAGAGACACATGGGCCTAATATTGATTTTGTATGGGAGGTACCAGAACTACTTGACCGACATAGCCCATTTTTAATACCAACTTGACGACAATAAAAATAAGTCCTTTCACCGAACTTCATTCGCCTAGGTTGATTCATTTGGACGCTATCGTGCTTTCAACAGACAGAGAGACAATGGGCCTACTATTGATTTTGTATGGTAGGTGCCAGAACTACTTGACCGACATTCATTTGGATGCTATCGTGCTTTCAGACAGACAGACAGACAGACAGACAGACAGACAGACGGACATGGTTAAATCGATTTAGAATGTGATCCTGATTCAGAATATAATACTTTATGAGGTCTCCGGTGACTCCTTCTTGGCGTTACAAATGTAATGACAAAGTGAATATACCTTCCTGTGGAGGGTATAATAAACTATTTAAACACCTGAACAGTGATGTATTTAAAGGAAATGTATGTCTTATAAAAGTTATTAATTTGCTTACTTTGTTAAATGTAATTCGTTTATTGTTTTAAATTTTAAAGCTCTAAAGCTGCGTTCGTAAAGCCTTCACAATCTATGAGATGCTACCTTAATGTGAAACAATTATTGTAATAAATTAATACTAAAATACTAAGAAACACTATTTTATCCCGACATGCTGATTCT
Source organism: Cheilosia variabilis (assembly GCA_951230905.1). Lineage (NCBI taxonomy): Eukaryota > Metazoa > Arthropoda > Insecta > Diptera > Syrphidae > Cheilosia > Cheilosia variabilis. The sequence goes on along the minus strand of OX579678.1, from coordinate 4,064,937 downwards.
AACACTGATCCTATTTTTTATAAAAAAAAAACGACCCGTAAAAGTTAACATATACGGTCACTCAGCAATTACGTACAATTTTGTATGTCATCTGACAAATGATGTTTCCTAGGTACCAGTACCAGTCCTAAAATAAAACTGGAGTTTTTCCCCTCAAGGGGGATTAACTTAAATCGGCTGGTTATCGATTTTTCGGGTCAACTAACCAACCCGCACTGATTCTCTGCTTAATATTCTGCTGAAGAAAAACTTCTAAGGGTTACCTGACGGAATAACCAATGATTAAAAATATAACCAAGATTAAACAAACTGGGACCGGCCCTAAGTGATAGGACTTTTTCATAAATCCGTTCGGATTGGCTATAAGGGCCGTTTTATTCACTATTGTTCAACTTCTCGATAACTCCGAGGTTGACCAACGAATTAATCCTAAGATGGAGCACCATCACTGTCGTCCACTGTGAGAGACGGAAACGATAGATAAAGCCCCATTTTTCAAGTCCGTCTCCGTGGTATTATCTTTTATTACCGTCTCTCACAGACCAAATTCTCCTCCTCTCTATCCTCTTCACTGCTCGAATCAAACTATGGCCAATTCTCGCAACAATAATTTAAACAATATTTTATTTGAAATTTTAATTAATAATAATTACTTTCGTCACTTTATTTGAAGAGCTAAAAGTCAAAAACCCCTAGAAAAAAACAGTCTAAACATAAAATCCCAAGTTTGCTCTCCTTCGGGGAGTTGAGCGAATCCAAAGTTGACTTTCGGTTTTCTCAACTCCTGAAAATCCAAAGTTGAGCGAGTCAACTTTGAGTGAATAAAAGCAAATTCTCAAGTTGAGAATAAAAATCCCCAAGTTGTGTTCAACTTCGAGTGAATAAAACCGGCCTAAGTATTTTAACGTGATGCGTGTGCGTGCGCAAAGTCCCTTCAGTGTTTTTGTTAGTTTTGTGACGTATTTAAGATGCCAAATGCTGCAAATTTTAAAGCCCCATTTAAGGAAGAACATAGCAAATTACACCACGTGCTTTCAAAAGCTATTTGTAGGGCATAATTACGGTGGCCATCCGTTCATTATTATAATGAACAGTTCTGTATTTGAAGACGATGTTCATTATGAATTTTTTTCCATAGAAAAACATTTAAATGTTCTGTATTTTAAAAGTTGTTCATTATTTCTTCTGTATTTTGTTTAGATTTGTAAAAAACAACGGGCACGTTCAAGAATTTAGTGAAAAGATTTACAGATTCAGTCAAAACCGAGATACATCTAGTTAAACAGCTGTCAGACTTAATGAAGTTGATAGTTGAACATCCCCAATAACTTAAATATTAAGAAAACCAACATTCAATGTACAAAATTATATACTAAAGTACCATAACTTGCGAACAAGTAATGTAGTACTAAAAAATTAGTTATATTTAATATTTTTAACGTTTTTTTTATAAAGGATGCCTATTTTTCTAATTCTCAAATGAAAAAGAATTATGTTGAAATTTTTGTCTTTTTCTATTGTTCATTATTTGGAATTCTAAAATATGGTCACCGTAGGCATAATGTGCAAAGGCTTAGAACTTTTTTGTAACTTTTTTCTGATACTTTGTTGAAAGGGGTTTAAGGCTCGTTTCTTCAGCAACTGTGTTAAATATTCAATTCAAAATGAATTCGCACTCGGCTTGTAGCAAAAATAATGCCCAAAGCAAGCCCTTGGACATTTATCAACAGCTCAACCGTCTGTAAAGTAACGCAATGGATTTGGTATGATGAGTCGCATCAAACTCTAAAATCAGTGACATTAAGAAAGCAATTTGAGCACATTCTTTAGAAAAATCAAGCGATTTGTGAATATAAAGACTAAAAGCGAAGCTTCTTCAATTGCGAGAGTGGAAAACTAGATTTTTCGAAATTAGCTGGTTAATCTACTATTTTCATACTCACCCAAAATATATTAACGGTCCATTTAAACTGCCGCATCACTGCTTCTATTAAATAACGCTCCCCAAGGAAAATTAAGCTGCTGCCGGTAGTCATTAACTTATCTTGTTTCGCATTGAATTTATATTGAAAAGGATTAAGGGATTTCTTCACACAATTCGACTGTCAGCGTGTACATTGAAATCCCCTGCTCGCATATGGCTGCATAAGTTATTGCATTTCGAAAATGTAATCTCCAAAAGGAAGGCAACCGCAAGTCGGTGTTGGCCGACGCATATGCGTCCAAAACGACACATTAAACGATCGAAGAACGTGAAATGGAAAACCACAAACCGAGGCGGGAGCGGAGAGAAGAAAACAAAACAAAACAAAGCAAAACTCTTAACGACAACAACAAATAAAAGCAAATCCCGAAGACAAGATGCGAAGAATTTTCTCATCTCATGTGATTCGGAGACGACGAAACCAAACCACACACAAACTGTCGAGACGCTTTAGCGCCCACGCTCTCGAATTCCCCAAAACGATCCAAGTAGGCACATCATCATCATCTTCATCATCGGCGGCGGCGACTCCGACTGCGACTGCGGCTGTGGCCACCACCACACCACCGTCGTGCCAAGGAGCATGTGAACCAAGAAAGAAGCCCACAACTCACAGCAAATCGAAAAAGAAACAACAGCATCAACAGCCGAACCATGCGTCGTCGAGAGTCGCAGACGAAACCATATTCCAAGGTTCCACAACAAGACGAAGAATAATTGAAGAACCAAGGAGCATCATCATCATCATCAACAGTATCGTCATTGGCAAGATCGCGGTACCGAGATTAAAAGCCATCGCAGTAAGCGTGCGCGCACTGGTCACCCACAGGGCCACCACTCACAAGTGGTTATATCATATCGGCGATCACAACATCAGGCTGGACCCAATGGCAGGGGGTGACTTACCCCCCATCACCTTCGGAATCTCCAATCTCGGTGCGCGAGTTAAGTATCCATAGCAAAACATATTGAGAAAAAAGATAACATTATTTGTATTCAATGATATCTTTAGTCTCTAGTACAGTCTTGCACACAACGCTACAATGATAACATATGTAAAAGAGATAATATCGTTTGTATACAATGTTGGAATATTATCTCTTCTTCATTATCAAGCAAGACGATTGTACGCTTGGGTCTCCTTGTAGATAGATAAGAAAAGTATATAAATACGACTGTATGATGAATTTATCGATAGTCTTATTGTAACTACATAGTAGCCTTAAGCTCCTTTTAGAATTAGTAAAAAGTATTTCAATAATAAAGGACATAGTTCCAAATAAATATTGTTTAATTTTAAAAGTAAGAACCAAGTGTTTTAATTGGCGATCCTGCCAGGAGGTTAAATATACTTTTTAACTTCAATCGAGCGGACCTCGGGAACAAGTAGTGAAATCTAGTATAAACAGAACACTCGCGTTACCGGTTACAAGAATTACCTAGCATAGCAGGTACAAATATAGCTCCTTCGTACGAAGCAGCAAAGCAATTCAGTGAAAGTGTATATGTGGAAAAAAAAAAAAAAAAAAAACACACAAATTCGACGACAACAGACACGAGTTCAAAATGGAACAACTCGCAGTATTAATGGCAAGATTAGAAGCTTTAGAAACCAGGTGCAACACAGTAACACAAACCCTAGAGCACACACGCACAGAGAATGCAAGGTTAGCAGCAATAATAACTAACCAAAATCAAATAAACACTAATTTAGAAACAAAACTAAATGAAGTAAAATCTGGATTAGGCATAGTACCAAACATACCTGTGCTAGAGGAAATAAGAACCACATATACAGATGGTAGTGAAATACAGTTAGACGCATTTAAAAGCCTACCTATTTTCAACGGCGATCAATCAAATTATCGGTCGTGGCGCGAAGAAGCATCCAGATTAATGGACAGCATTAAAAACCTCAAAACACACAGTAAGTACGCAGCAGCATTGACTATAGTGAAAAGTAAAATACAGGGAGCAGCCGCGAATGTGTTAACTAATTATAACACAATTTTTAATTTTGAGGCGATACGTAACAGATTAGATTATACGTACTCTAATCAAGAACCTCTATACGTGCTACAAGACATGATGAAAGCCATCACGCAAAAAAGAAGCACACTGTCTGAATACCACGACGAGATAAATAAAAATCTCAATTTAATAATATCAAAAATCACTATGTCAGGTGATCCGCCGAATATAATCGACAGACTAATTAAAAATGCTAACGACGACGCAGTTCGTATATTCATTGATGGTATGAGTGACAACTTTACAAGAGGATCATTATATTCAGCTACAATAAATGATCTAGAACACGCATTCGCAATTGCTCGCAGAATAGAACATGATAATGTGCACAGGCATTTACATCTCACTCAAGATAAGCACCACAAAAATATGCCACATGAACACAGAAACGAAAGAAGACCAAACTATTCGAGCCAAACAACGAATTATCAACCCCAGAAGCAATACGATAATATGCAGCAACACAATCAAGGACCACGCCTAAACCCTTCCAAGAGAAATGACGGACCACAGCCGATGGAGATAAACTCGAGACAAATTGTACATGCACAGCGACAAAATTGGAATCAATACAAACCCGATGTATATAATCCACCAGCGAAACGTGAACACAGCGGGAGTTTCAACACACACAACAGACCGCAACGATCTTATCAGCAGAACTTCAAGCAGCAGAGAGTAAATAACTCCCGACAACAACGCAGAGACGATGTCAGCAGTACATATGCAGAAGCAGATGAAACGGAATGTATGGTAAATAATAACATAAGAATAGATCATTTAAACTAGTAGACGGGTTGCCCTGCTTAAATTTAACTAGTACTATTTCTAAGAAAATTTATAAAATTCTTATTGATACTGGTGCAACCCATAATTACATTAATAGAAAATGCGATTCTAGCGAAAAAATTAAAATTAAACCTATAAAAATAAAAACAATGCATGGTTATTCTATGGTAGATACAAAGAAAGTAGTTAGGATATTAAAGAAAAATATAACATTTTTTGAATTAGAGGATATTCAGTCTTTTGATATGATATTAGGATATGAAGGACTTAAAGTTCTAAACGCGGAAATAAATTTCAGTAATATGACTCTAACTACCATAAGCAGTGTCGAATCTATTCAGAAAATTAATTACATAATTGGGGAAAATAATATTTATAAAGCAGACATAGATAGACTGATGAAGATTAATAACAGCATAGGACCGTTACCCTTTACAGATACTATAGAAGCAAGCATTAGGACGACCAATGATAATCCGGTTTATGTTAAACAATATCCATATCCCATAGCAGATAACGAATTCGTAAACAAAGAAATACAGAAACTCTTACATGACAATATAATAGAAAAAAGCCATAGTCCTTATAACAGTCCCATATGGACAGTACCTAAAAAAGGTTTGGACGAAAAAGGAAAACCAAAACGGCGCATGGTTGTTGATTTCCAAAAACTTAACGCTCACACTGTAACAGACAGATACCCCATTCCGGATGTCAACATGACAATTCAAAATTTAGGTAAAGCCAAGTACTTTACAACGTTAGATTTGGAGTCAGGTTTCCACCAAATTAAAATCAAAACAGATGATAAAGAAAAAACAGCTTTTGCTATAAATGGCGCAAAATATCATTTTAAACGAATGCCTTTCGGGCTCAAAAATGCACCAAGCATATTTCAGAGATGCGTGGACGACATTTTGAGAGACTTTGTAGGTAAATTCGTACACGTTTACATTGATGACGTATTGATATATTCTTCATCTGAGGAAGAACATATACAGCACATAAGTCAAGTATTCGACGTACTCAATAAAGCCACATTAAAAATATCTGATGAGAAAAGTAAGTTTTTTCAAGAAGAAGTAGAATACTTAGGTCACATAATCAGACATGGTAGAATCACTACGAACCCTGAGAAAATAGCAGCTATAGAAAATTTTCCAGTCCCACAAACGGTAAAGGATTTGAGAGGATTTTTAGGTCTTACAGGTTACTATCGTAAGTTTATAAAAGGATACGCAAGCATAGCCAAGCCCCTGACATTATATTTACGAGGAGATAACGGTAAAGTAAACAAAAAACAAAGTAAAAATATTAAGTTAAATCTGAATGATTCAGCATTAGAAGCGATTAGAATTTTAAAAAATTATTTGAAAGAACAAGTCGAACTTTTTCAACCGGATTATAGTAAACCATTCGAGCTTACTACAGATGCATCCAACATAGCTATTGGAGCCGTACTAAGTCAGAATAAGCAACCTATACACTTCTTGTCAAGAACACTGAGTAAGACAGAAGAGAACTATAGCACAAACGAGAAAGAGCTATTAGCGATCATATGGTCCTTACAAAAACTCAGAAACTACATATATGGTATAGCAGACTTAACCATATATACCGATCACCAGAGCCTTATATATTCGGTATCAGAAAAAAATCCCAACACAAAGCTGAAACGTTGGAAGGGAATCATTGAAGACTTTGGAGCAAAATTAGTTTATAAACCAGGAAACCTAAATCTTGTAGCTGACGCATTATCACGTCAACGCATAAATACTTCTACCATAGAAACAGCACATTCAGCTGAAAGTTCTTCTAATGATATAATAAAAACTGTGAATCAGCCTTTTAATGCATACACTGCACAGTTCGAACTTATTGAAGATATAACAAATAATATCGAAACACAAATCTATTTTGGTAACAAAATAAGACTCATAATAAAGTTTAAGGACAAAGACTCTTTACTAAGGCAGATGAAAGAAGTTATACAACCCCAAAAGATTGTAGCTTTGCATACGAAATTTGAAAACATATACAAATATGGTGAAAACATAAAAAAAGAATTCCCACTAGTAAGATTTATATTCACACCAAGAAAACTTCAAGACGTGACAAATTTGGAGGAACAACTAAAACTTGTAAGGGTAACTCACGAAAGAGCACACCGAGGGTTACGTAACAATATACAAGAAATCTCAGAGAAATATTACTGGCCCGATCTAAATAAACAAGCAAAGAGTTTCAACAAAAAATGCATAGCATGTCTATTTGGAAAATATGAAAGAAAACCTATCAGAGAACCCCTGAATAATTCAGAAATACCAACACATGTGGGAACACACATTCATATGGACATATACTTCAACGACAAGTATACTTTCCTTGTAACAGTAGATAAGTATTCTAAATATACAATCCTTCGGGAAATCGAAACTCGAAACAGACTGTACGACGTTATGGAAGAGGTCTTATCTAATTATTTCCCAAAATGTGAACGACTCATGACAGATAACGAGAAGGGATTCAAAACAGAAATGGTGAACCAAATGTGTTTGAAATACAACATAACTAAAGTAGAAACTCCAGTATACAGATCGACAGCGAACGGTCAGGTAGAACGTGTAAACGGTACAATAACTGAACTGTCTAGAATATTCACAATTCAGAATAAAACAAGACTTATCGAAGAAATATTTAGAACAGTGCGTGAATTAAATAATTCCATACACTCAGTTACCGGTTTGAAACCTAGAGACATTTTCTTTAATCAAAATAAATATAGCAATAGTGAAATTATAATAAATAAACTAAACTCAGCATCCAAAAAAGTGATCGAACGTCTAAATAAAGGAACTCGACACAGAGAATATAAAAAAGGAGATAAGATAATGGTAAGAATCACAGGTCTTAGAAAGAAATCTAACGCCAGATACATAACAAGAATAGTAGAAGAAGATAAAGGAGACACTGTAATCTCTAAAGAGGGAATAAAAATTCACAAGGATAACATAAAGAATTATCATTTTTTAGATGACGAAAATATTAATATTCCTAACATTACTAGGAATTGTACAGAGTCAAGAAGGACAAGGAAACGTTCAAATAACTGAGTTACTAAACAAGAAGTTTATACTTACGCAAACAGATGACGTGTATTTATTCAAAGAACAAACTTATTTGTTACATGCCACCAACCTGACTTCGATATTTCAACCTTACGTAAATATCGTAACTAGTAACTATCAACCTACACAAGAAGAAAAAATTTGGTTAAGTAAAATTAAGAATTTAGCAGACCAATTACAAGAACATACTAGGCATACTAGATCAATTAACTTTTTAGGAACAGCTTTCAAATATGTGTTTGGTAATCCTGACCATTATGACTTAGTTAACATAGAAACGAGTATAAATAATCTCATAGAAAACAATAATAAACAAAAAACTATAAATTCTAGATTCGAACAAATTTTGCAACAATTCGAAGGTCAGAGCCTTAAAGAACATTTAGTAATAGAACAAGTGTACGAACAATTATTATTATTGACCAGAACAATTAATGCAGCAAAAAATAATGAATATTTATCAGAAAGCCTAGACTTAGATGACATTAAAAATATTATTCAACATGAAATAATTCAAGTACCCATAATAAATATACTTGAGTACTCTAAAATATTATTAGCTAGAACTGATGAATTCTTCATCACAATATATAAATATCCAGTTCTAATTAAATCATGTAAATTGTATAAAGTAACACCCTTAAATTCAAAACATGGAAAAATCATTACAGATAAAACAATTGCCTTATGTAACCAAACTTATTTAAGAACAAGAAATTGTCAAAATCATCTAAGTAAAAACATTTGTGAAATTAACTTTGAAGAAGAAAATTGTCTTATTCCACTTTTAAAGAATATAACTTCAAAATGCAACATTAAACAAGAATACGATTACGACTTAGAAATTGAATCCGGTGTTATGTTATTAAGCGGTAAGCATAAGCTAAATAATCAAACAATTAATGGTATAAACTTAGTTACTTATGAAAATACTATAAATCTAGATGATAAAATATACAAAAACATGCATAAGCAAATTAAAGAAGTTATATTAAGAAATCATAATTCAGAGTCTTACATCGACCAAATAATTAAAGAAGATACAATATACAAATTCGATAACATAGATACTTTAAAAAAACTAATTATTCCTTTTGAAGAAAAACCGATATTATCAACTATATACACAATTGTAACACTGATTGTTATTTTAGCATTTACGTACGTAATGATAAAAACTATACAATGTATAACAGATCGTCAAAAACAAAAAAAGATTGACGCATATAACAAAACTTATGAAAGAGAGATGTTAAAAATAGCGTCGAAAAATCGGGACGATTTCGTTTAACAAGGGGGGGAGTTAAGTATCCATAGCAAAACATATTGAGAAAAAAGATAACATTATTTGTATTCAATGATATCTTTAGTCTCTAGTACAGTCTTGCACACAACGCTACAATGATAACATATGTAAAAGAGATAATATCGTTTGTATACAATGTTGGAATATTATCTCTTCTTCATTATCAAGCAAGACGATTGTACGCTTGGGTCTCCTTGTAGATAGATAAGAAAAGTATATAAATACGACTGTATGATGAATTTATCGATAGTCTTATTGTAACTACATAGTAGCCTTAAGCTCCTTTTAGAATTAGTAAAAAGTATTTCAATAATAAAGGACATAGTTCCAAATAAATATTGTTTAATTTTAAAAGTAAGAACCAAGTGTTTTAATTCGCGCCAACAACAAAGAGGTATTTAGCAGCGAGAAGGGTTCTCGCTCTGTCCCAGACGCGCTTTCACGGTCGCACAATAAGAACATCGGCCAAAGTGTGTTCTCGTTGTTGGCGTCTGCGTCTGTGCGACCCACAATCGCAAGGGAACAGAATTCTGTGTTCACACCTAAATTCGTTGTGGGTTTTCGGATTTCATCTTTGTTTTGGCTCTTTTTTCGGATCTCTTATTCTTATTACGGTTTGTGTGGATGGGCTTGAGAGATGGAATCCCACAGATATACAGATACCGATGCCAATGTCCCGTCGCTGAAATGGATCTCTCTTTGTTGTTGCTGTTTTTTTTTTCGAACGGTGCTGCATTGCATTCGTGGTCTGTACGACAGCGTAAGCGCCTGCCGTGGACTTTGGAGCGAGTCCAACGCGTGGGCTGGCTTTGGCTATGATGACAAAACGCATTCTGTTCTCAGACGTGGTGTGTATGGTGCGACTTTTTATGCGACTCAGGTTAAGTGCACTGCGAACAATGTTTTTTACGTGAGTCCTGACAAGAGTTGGCAGTAGGGAGGGGTTTGCAACGCAGTTCTAAACTGGACGAAATTTGTAAAGTTCTATTATAGGTTTTAGTGTTTAGGTTCTTTCTAACTTTCGTCTTTTAGAGCTGTTTTCACTCTGTCACCGATCTTCCTTGGGAAATCCATTTAGGGGCTTGACCAGAGTTTGGCGTCTACCATCCTTCGACTGTCTCTCTCTTTCCACTAACTAGGTGCATTTTTGAGTTCAAAACCTCTTCACACCTAACTATGCCACAACCGTAACTGCATTTCACCGAGAAAACTTTCAATTCTAATCTTTCCACTTTGAGATCGAAAGCTAATTGCTTGGAATAAGTTGATTTCCATCGTTCGTATGATTCATTAATTTGCCATCCATTGCGCTTCCATTTCTATTCCTTCTCCTCATTTGCGTAGATTAATTTATTTTATTCCGTAACCCACACGTGCCTGAGGAAGAAAGTTACATACTTTGATATCTGCCGCTTGATGCAATTAACACTTTGGCCTCTTTTTCTCACCTCCATATAGCCTTGCGAAGAATGCGAAAATGTGCTATGAAGTGTGGAACTTTTAAGCCACGTGAGGTGTGATACTTCCTCACCGGTTAAGGCTCTTTTATTTGGTTAAGACAAAAATACTTAAGGAATTATTTAGGAAGACGAAATGCTTACGTTTTCTAAAATTAATCTCTCTTTTTGGCCCACAATGAAGCTGTCATATTTAATTGACAAATTGGTGCCAGAAATAGGCAACTTCATGGTTGCCACTATTATTAAAAAAAAATTCCCTGACTTTCCCTGACCAGTTTTGAAGTTTTCTCTGACCTAATTTTGCAAATATATCAAAACACCAGTCCTTGAGATCAATAAGTTACATAAATGTAGTAAGGGTTTATTTTTTTGTTTGAAACAAATGGGAGTGTTCAGGCGCATTGATTTTTATATTTTTGCGTAAACGTGTGGGTAGACTCGACACAAATAATTTTTTCAAATTATACAAAAAATAAAATACAGAGTGAATTTTTCCTGACTGTTTTCAAAATTCCCCGACTTTCCCTGACATTCCCTGACCAAATTTTTGTTCCCTGAATATACCTGAATTCCCCTGACTTTCCAATCCAGTGGCAGCCGTGAACTTCTATTGTTCGAATTTAATTCAAATTTTGCACCATAAAGGTACACACTTGGTCTCTGGTTAGCTGGTCTCTGGTACTTGCTAAATTTGTAGCTTTAGGAAGTCCTTAGCCGATTTTGTATCAAAGGGCTATAGGTTTTTATTTTTAACTAGCTGACCCGGCGGACACATCAAAAGTTTTAAATAATTTTGGATGAATTTGATGTGAAACTTTCCGTTTTTCTATCCAGTTAACTTTTTCAAAGGGCGGTTCCTGATACAAACGTTCATCGCCTACTTCCATACACATAAACAATAAAAGATCGTGAAACTCAAACTATCCGTTTTCGAGTTACGCGTGCACACAAATTTCAGCCTGTTTTATCTCTTTTATAGATCCTGAACTAAACGTAAATAGTTGGAAAAATTCTGTATAACCCGTGTCACAAGCGAATGCACCAGGGCACTCATTCCGGAACTTTTCAAAAGATTGCCGTCGTAACGATAGACCTCCAAAACTAGCAACTAAAATTACAAGTTTGAGAGCTTAATCCAGTTAATTTTCCACAAATGTAATGAAAGCTGACGTTTGTCAAAAAAATTCGAGTAGAATAGGGATTATTTTGGTGATCAAAGTTGCAAAAACGATATCGTTTAGACGATCGTTGATATACGGAATCTGCCTCCAGGTCTTTTTTACCAAAAAGCTTTATAAGGTTGGCTCTAAGGTCACATCGTAGTAAAGACAGAGATATATTTTCATATTTTCTTTAAGAACTTTTAGATCGAGTTTTTTTTTGGTTTTAATTTGTGGAACAGAATATCACCCAAATGAGCATCAGCTTCAGCCTCACAAAAACTGACTCGTGCTAGAGCGTTTTAAACATCAATTCGGCTCACCAAGAATTGATAACGTCCCACCTCTTAAGATGTCCAAAGTTTAAGCGTTTAAAGATTGGGAATATTTACAAAAAATTTACCAATTTTGTGGGCTACTGCCTACAGTTTTACAGAATTCGAAAGATCTTGGGCGTCGGATTCATCACGTATCGTATCAAGTAATACGTGACGGAGTTTTTTTAATTGTTTTTCATGTAAAATCGGCATAATTCAGTAGCGAATTTCTCGCTGAGGGATGCCCTGATTCCATCCCAGGAAATCTAAAAAAAAGTGGGATCCAGCTTTAAAACAAAAAAAATTTTCAAGGTCTACCTATAAATTCTTACTTTTACTTGAAGACTTCGCTGATTGCCCTTGAATGTTAAAGTCTGTGAGGCTGTGTGCAAGATGATGTCAGATTGTGTCGGAATGGGAATTATCTGTGTAAAAAGGGCAGCTGTGGATATGGAATAACTTTGCACTCTGCCGTTGTTGCTTAGGTTGTTATTTTGTCAAACTTCCCCAAATAAATTTTAGAACCTTCAACCTAAGGCTTTTTAGACTGAATTCGTTTTAATTTGTGCTTCTTCCCCAATATGCCAATAAATGATAGAACGTGCCGGTTATCTTCAGATTATTTTAGGGCCCTCGTAGCCTCGTGCGCCCTTTTTACAGAGCTTTGGTCATCCTGTCGAAAATTTTTACAAAAGCGCCGAAGTGGAAAGATCAATGGGCGCTTATATGACTGCTGCTCTGCAATATCTAAATATTTCGTCAAAATCAGTTTCCCATAACTTTAGACAAATTCGAATTCATCAGATTCCCAGGGACCGTTTCAGAGTCTAATGTCCAACCACAGTTCCTAATTAAAATTGAATTGGAGCAGTGATTGCGCAAGAATCACCATCATCTAAAGCTCAAAATAATTTGTGCATTGCATGAGAAAGTTTGACTTCCCCATATCATTTGTATCGCTTTTATGAAGAGATTGAAACATTTGTGACTAAGAGAAGTCCGATCATTGAATTTTTCATTCAAATCCAACGTCAAACTCAGCTCAGTCAGTACCTACTCAAAACCTCTCTGCAAAATCTCTTTACACCGCGCAGTAGATACTCTTTAGCTCCCGCAAAACAAAACACATCCGTAGATCCGTCACTATTCAAAAGAGAACTTTTTGGATAGTTCCACATCTATATCTCTCCACTTTATGCCATCAGAACCGGTAACTGAAACCTGTTGCCGATAGCCGCCGAACGCTGATAGCCAAACCGCATCATGAGCTGCTACAATTCAATTGCAAAACAATTATACCGGATCGAACGTGGGAAACTCCGCCAAACGGAGGCTCAACTCACCTTTAATCCGCAATCCGGGTATGAGAATTCAAAGTCCGTCCTACGGCAGTCGGTGGTGTGCGTGGGTGCTGAGTCACCCCGTAAACTGAGGTCTCGCGCAGCAGCTCAGCTGTGGAATTCGTAACAACGTTCATGACTTGGATTCGGTTTGATTTACAATTTTAGCTGAACCACGTGTTGGGTCTGACAGCGAGTGTCAGTAGGCCAGCTGTTGTTTGCTCTTGCTGTATATTATCAGGCTTGACAACATTGAGACTGGATTAGAGAGGCCCGCCGAAGGGGGTAACGATAACGATTTAATTATTGTGCCTCAGCGGCGAGGCCGGAAGAATGTGTGTGCGAGGGACCCATACAACTGCGCGAAGCATGATTAAACCTGAACGATCGTGAATGCGAGTGTACTTGTACCGACTGGTGATTTATATTGAGGGCGAGATAACAACATGCTATTGAGAGATGCGCGCACAATTACTGTTTTGGTCTTGTAACCTTGTAAATTATAAGAAGATTAGATGTGTTCTTGGGCGAATGACACTATCATTGATAGAGACTCGTACATATTGAGAGGGCGAGTACGACAACAAATTAAGTCACAGTCGCAGACAGCGTGGAGGATGATGACATTGCGGCAGATGAGCATGAGCACATGAGTAATATGGTTCGAAAGTGATTTTAATTTAGTCGATTTGCGAAATTAACTCAAGGAGAAAGTTCACTTCCATCGAGGAGGATGACGTGATTCACTGGAATCATTTTTGAAATTCTGATGAAATACGTGAGGGTGAAGCTTTGTCAGACCTTTATATTCGCAGGGAAGAAAGGAATTGTAACCTAACTGGGAGAGACCAAGAAGTGGATAACTGTGTAAAATTTAGATTCAGGCATCTTCTTGGATATTCAAAGTCTGTATGGCATGGAAGTGTTTTCCAAGCAGAGTAACCACTGCAGAATTCTGAAAAGTCCAATGAGAAAAAAGTGTAATTTCTGAAGCTTTTCTGCAAACTTAAAATTTTTAAACGATATTTGACAACCATCCCAAGTAACAATTTGACTTCGGTAAGGTTCAAATTTGTAATTTCTGTAGGCAACAGCTTCGATAGAGCTTCTATAGTCTTTGTTAACCGAAGTTGATCCATTTCGAAGCAATTGTTTCGATAATAGCTTCTTTAGGAAGCATAAACACAGGCTTTATTGAGTAATATGAAATTAACAGCCCGATTCTGGCCGACCTCACTGATACCTCAGTAGTCACAAAACCCTCACAAGGTGAGGTGAAATAGATTTTGTGAGGTTTTCGTATTCTGGCAGCGCACTCACAACTTGTGATAGGTACTCACAAAAACAATCGAAATTGTGATCTCCTATGAAGCATGTCACAAAATAGAAAACCTTTCATAAGCGCTCACAAATGGCAGTATTTGCATTTGATGGCATTGGTTCCCTCTTTCCAAACATTTAAAGATCCAAACCTGACATTTTACGCTATATTTATTAACTTTTCGGGGAAAATTGATTTTTTTTGAGGAATGTGCAAATTTTTATTTGTTACATTTCATTTTCATTTTCTTCGTTTCTAAAACATTTCAGTGTCAATATTTCGCATATTTTCTTAATAAATTTGTTTTTCTTCATCCAGTTAATGGTGAAGACATAATATTTTGTTCTCAGAACCCACAAAATTTAAGTGATAATAATCTAACCATTGTGAGGTGAATTTGTTGTGAGCATTATCGGAGAATACGAAAAATATTATCGAATCACAACAAACCTCACAAGGAATCAACCTCACAAGAGCTTGTGACACCGGCAGAATCGGGCTGTAAGTTTCTGCTGTAAGACTTCTGAAAATGTGTCTGGAGATGTGTGGAAAGTGAATTGCTTCGATAAGGCTTGTGGTTCGAAGCGCTTTCTAGAAGCTTCTTTAGAGCTTCTGACCGAAGGCAATATAGAAGCAATGAACTGTCATGCAGTCAACCGCTTGCGATTGGAAGCTGTACATAAGCACTTACTCGTACGTCCTCCTAACTTTCATATGAAGGCTTTATAGAGGTAAAAATTAATTTCATATAAAATGAATAAGCTGTCTAAAGAAACATCAATTAAATAATGGGGGGAAAATGACAAAAAATAAAACACTATTACCACATTGAAAAATATGTCAGTAATGTGATTTTAAATAAACACTTTTCGCCTATAAATAAATTGGGTAACAATAAATGTCTTGCTTACAACTTCGGTCGAGTAAGCTGCAAGTTTATTGCAAATTTTAACGAAACTCTAAAATGTATCAAGTAGTTCAGATTTACCACTGCTATGACGAATTAGCCTATAGGGGGTAGTGTGTTGGACTACTACGCAGCGGAACCCATGTTCGATTCTCAGTGAGACGCATGTAAGTGAAATGTAAATTATAACGAGTACGTAAATGTAAAGTCCATGAAAATTGCAAAAAGTCTTTGAAAATATTTATTAATAAGAAAAGAAAATGTAATAGAAAACATAAATATTTTTCTTGTTTATATTTGAGGCTCAATAAAGCTTCCATAAAGTTTCGGTAAGGCCCTACCAAAGTAATAACCTACTGCTGATAAATGTGAGATACTTCGAGATGCGAAGCAATAGCCCACCGTGTATGTTAATTGCCTTTCAGACGAAGAAGTTGTGTTTTCAGTAAGGTCTATCCAAGCTGTTCAGGAAGTCTTAAACAAGTAAATACTTGCATTAAAGTGCGCCATATGTGTTTCCATTAGGCCTTATGCAGTTGATATTGCACCTTACCGAAGTCAAATTGTTACTTGGGATAGGCGCGCTAAACCCTATAATAGTGCTGTGAAAGGCGACTGCGTTATAAGTTTTAAGGTTTTTATTTGGAAATATCAGCATTCGAAGCGCCTTCTCCAACTTAAAAGAGGGCAACAAATTGTGACAGGCGCACATTAAAAGTACCAAATTGCTACTTTAGTCGCACAAGGGTCACGCTGCTTCGAAGTAGAGGTGTTGGCAGTGACAACAAAATCCCGTGAGTCTGCGGTAGGTTTTACACATTTATTGACGACAAGTTTTAGGTAACTTTTACAGAAATAAAATCAAAAGTCGTGTAGGCGAACTTAAGGTAAACCCCCATGGAAGCTTCAATAATATCAAAAAAGATATAGCCCTAATTTTATGAAACCATAGGAACTAGAAAGTTAGGAGATCCATTTCGATAACCTCTCATTCCCCAATGGGCAGTATTGGGCCTGCGTGTGGCACGCGGTACTCCTCCTTTACAGCTTACTATCCAAAGCTGTAGGCATCACTCAATGTTTGAATGTGAATGACCATTTGGATGGACTTTTCACCAAACCTTTTACCGCCTTTATGTTTCAAATAAAACACGTACAATATGATACCTTATGAGGCTTGTTGCGGGTCTTCACGATCAAGGGTCTTTAACGCAGTCAATGGGGTTCAATTACGGAGCCAAAAAATCCCATAATCGGTCAATCGTATAGGGTCAAAGCTGTTGATTCAATGTATGTTTGGTTCGTGCACCTAGGGTTAAATGGACCTAAAGATTTAGCCAACTTGATGCTGATGTTCAACTTAATTGTGGATAGTTTTCTCAGATATTTACACTGTAAGAATATTCTGCTAGACATTTTGGTAGAGTTTCGAAACTTGAGGCTGAAAGGCAGCTATATGTACTGCCTCACAAAAACGACTCCCGGGCAACACAGGCACGAAACCATTACAACATGAACTTCTGAACTTACAAACTTGATAACTCAAGGTCCACTTGCGGACCACTTTCGGTTTTCAACTTATTTACGAGCGCAAATACCTCCACATCAGAGTGGAAGATGAACTCAACAGGCTGGTTTACAGGTGATTGTGGACATGTGTCCAGCCAAATCGCCTGGGGTTAATAAAGGTAAACAAAAGTGGAAAAAAAACTCCCAAGAGTCTGACAGTGAAGGTGCGAGAACTGGCAAAAACAACTCTACCGGCGAATTGTCGTCATCAAGGTGTGCCGCCGCCTCGCGACCACCAGTCCAGTCACTGAACAAATTTTTCCATCCAGAGGCCAACATTGCTTAGCCATGAGTAATCAACTGCAAACACCTAGCGAAACCTACGGAATTACCGTCCCGTCCCGACAACGATGTGCTTACTTAGATGAGAGGGTGGACAAAATGTACATAAAATTCGCGCGATTCGCGCGCATAAGGCACGCAAACGCACTCTTAGGTGGGCCAGCAACCAGCACACCGACTGTCGTGGGAACCAGGTCCGTGGGCACTTTTGCGCATTCTGTCATGTCTCGGTTTCGGTTTCAATGGCACCAATATGTTGCGGGAGTTGTCTGTTTTTTTTTTAACTCGTCAGACGTCTTGTATCAACTGAAAGTATTCCAAATAAATGGTTGTCTGTGGTCTGGCTTATTAACAAGAGTGAGTTTTCGTGTGAAAAATGTGCAACACACCCAAGGAGTAGTGTTGCCGTTTCGATGCAACCATTTTAATTTGGTTCCAACAACAACAGATGGGCTCTAAATCAACTAAAATGAGTTATGGGCTCGGCTCGTCAGCAGTGTGGCCGCTAAGAGAAAAAAAAAAATCCGCTACAAATATTAGTTTTTGCAACGAAAAAAGAATTCTCTAAAATATCAAGTTGATAGTATAAGTTAAAAAAATACATAATATTTAAAAGTAAATTATTATTGTATAAAATAAAAGAAAAACTAAACAATTAACAAATTCAAGTACAAAAAAAAAACGTTTTGAAAAAAAAAGAAAGTTAAAAATTACAAATTAATTTCCAACTCAAAGATGGATTTATCTATTCCTAAGTTTGAATTTGAGGCTTCGGTTATAGTTCTTGCATCAGATTGCGATTTTGTTGGCTTTCCGATTTTGTTCATCACTTTTGATTAATTTCTTATTGTTATTATACAAAGTTTGTAGTACCAGGGTTTGGTAGTAAAAAGCTATTTAGCTATTTTATGATTGATTTTATTTTAGCGACAACATTTTATTAAAAATCGTCGGGAGTCTTAAAAATCCACTAGATCTAGCGACAAAATCGCTAGAACGACAGCAATGCTTCTCAGGTCCTTCCATCAGTTTAAGGGAGAAATGCTATTGGTCCCGTCATGTTTCCCTAAATTTCTTAGGAAAGGAGCTGAACTTGGATAGGTAATATATATCATTACACCCTTGCCAAGCCAAAACCTCTCACAGAAGAAGGTCTATACAAAGTTCGTGTGAACCGTTTGCACTCACATCCCAGTTGCATTGAAGTTTCTTGCCAGCCAGCTAAGTCGACGATTCACTTAGAAAAAAAAATTGTAATGCCAACCATTTTCGTTGGTTAAAATGAACTGAAATTTCAAAATCTTTGGTTTATAAGAAGGAAATTGTTGGCAATGATATAATAAAATATTATTCGTACGCTGAATACCTGATTTTTGAAAACTTAAAAGCTAGTTCTTACAAAAATAATATTTGAACCAAGAACTTCCAATTTACAATTTTTTAAGCATCTCAAAATTCTTCGCATTAGAATTTTTTTTTCTAAGTCTCCAGGTTCTAGCTCTTTCATTTAAGCCGAGCTTGGTTAACAGGAATGAAAAAACGAGCAGTCAAAGTTAGTTGAGGCCATATAAAAAGTTATAGACTGGAGCTCTAAAAGGGATGCCACAAGCTGTTTTTTTACGGTCTCTAGTGTCAGATACCCACAATGTAAATTTTTGTCCTGCCATACACCGACTGCATCGGTCAAACTTCAAACAGATGATCAACAGAGGTTTTTTTTTAAGCCAATGCCAGCACAATATTTAAGAAGAAATATATTAGCTGTTTTTTATTATCAGCTATGATCCATATAGATCATCGATTTACATGCACTTACAACAACAGCACATGATCCTGCTTCTCATCGAGATCACGAATCATGATCTGAAAATGTATTCCACTATTTCCGGCTGCGTTGTTTCTTTCATTCATGAATGTTGGTGTGCCTGTAAACCATTGCCACACAATCGCATTGCCAGACTAAAAAATGGAACACAAAATGATTTTTTTCGCATTCGAATAAATAGTCCCTGTCCGTATTCCGAGCTATTTTGTTTTTTCTCTTTCTATAAAGGTATGTCCAGACCAGCCAAACATTTGATAAACAATTAAATACCTTCATGTTCCATATTTATTTCTCAAACACTTATTAAACAAAGCAATTCTTATGAAAGAAAAACGTTTATGAAATGTTTCACAGTTACCCAATCGTGACGGGAAATAATTTTTCTTTTACAAGTATCCCTGCAGAAAGTGAGCGCTGTTTTTCGATTATTATTTGTTTTTAAATAAAATAAAAATGTCCAGAAAAGCTTTGAATAACTAATGAGAAATTGATTCATTTAATACGATTATTTGAATGAAATCACGTGTCGCGAGATTGCCAAGACCAAAATTACAAAAATAAAAACTTTACTCGCTGCTAATAATCCCACCACATTATTTTCTTCTCGTCCAAAACAGGATAAAGTTGAAACATTTAACAAACATTTACCCCCGTATTAATAAACAAATAAGTATACAAGCATTTTACGTAACTGCTGAGTAACGAGTTGATAACTTTTACGCAGTGTTTATTAATACGAGGGTTAGTAAATAAAATTCAGAAATCTTTCATAAATGTTTATAAAATCTAACCGATTTGCTTCAGACACATTTCATAACCATTTCTGAAATGTGTCGGTGGTCTGGACACACCTTGATACGCCAAGATAAACTCAAGCGGTAGCAGCAAATATTGTTCTTGTGTTACGTATTTGAACATAAAATACTAAATTTGTTTCACAAAAATATATTTGAAAAGAAAAATTATGCAAATTTGATTCAAATATGGTAACACCCCCGACTTTGCAAGTGAAATGACATGTGCCTTGTGTGACGTCACGTTGAGAATAATATTTGCAATATGGCTGGTGGCAATATTAAGTTTGAAATACCCTGTATTATCTGTTTTGTTTTTGAAAGCAACTGTTACCACAATTCCAAAATTAAACTTTTCAATGATCCATTTTGTTTTATTTTCGTGATCTGATTCGGATCAGATCACGCTGATAATAAAAAACAGCTATTGGCGCTATACATCCTTCTAAACTCTAAAGGGTCATTCATTTTTCGGTTCCGAAAGTAAAGCTAAATAAAACACACACATTATATTTTATTAAATTTCGACTTTGCCATTACGTGTGAAATACAAATCATTCAAATGGCCGCCTCGGGAAGATTCGCAGCATGCGAGTCTTTTGAGGTAATTTTTAACCACTTTTTCGCACATTTCGGGCCTTATCTCGGCCACAACTTGACTAATGTTGGTATTTAATGCGTCTAAAGTTCGGAGATTATTCGCGTAAACACGGTCTTTTGAGTAGACCCGCAGAAAAAAATCGAACAGTGCCAAATTTTCTGGCCATTGACGTCGCCAAAAACTGAATTACGCGACCAGAAACTTCTCACGCAATAAAGCCATAATTGGTCGTGTTGCTTTGTTTCTTGCCACGTCTTGTTGGATGTTTTAATAATTTTAGCGCGTTGCTCGATTGTTAAGCGATCCCTTATCGTAAATTCAACTAATATGAGATTTTAAATGACAGCTGAGTTTGACAAGTGTCAAATGCCAGCGCTACCAACTTACCACGAAATGAATGACCCTGTACCTTTCCACCAAAGTTCGACTGCGGGGAATTTTATTTTTCTCAAAAAACACCCAAAAATTAGTAAAGACCATCGTTTTTGATATGAACCTTTATTCACGGTGTGATGGAATCTAATGTCGGAACAGCGCCCTCGAAGATATACTCTATCCATGTACCACTGACGAAACAGAGTTCCCTTCCCAAACTCACAGAGTCACTGCACATTTCCATTCACGGACTTTAAAAATATGTTGACCATAACTAACCCCTAGAAAGAACAAAAACTATTTCTCTCTTATAATAATCCGAAAGAGCCGAAGAGACTTCACAAAAACATTCGCCAGTCGCATGCCCAAAGACACGATAATCGGGTTGACAAAAACTTTAAAAGTTACCCCACTTTTGATTAGTTGCAAGAGGAGTTCCAAAAGTTTTCGAATTAAGCTAAAAATAATATCCAACCGTCCATAAGGACTTACTTTTGGATTTCACTTCCAAAGTATTCACCACTAAATTCCATCCCCAGGACACACCAAATGGAACACAACACAGCGCTAAGCGCATTCATTGATTCTGCGAACCGAAAACAACAAAAAAAAAGGGAGAAATTTCCAAAAGGATTCCCAAATTAGATGGACATAAAATGACCACTTGGTCGGTCCAGCCGTGCAGTCATCCGAAGGGATTTGCAACTCAACGCTAACATTGAATAGGAAATCCTTTCGATTCCATATCGACCCAAAAGAAAAACAGTAAAAAGTTTATCATACATTGAGCCGGCATCGGTTGTGATCCTTTTGCAAAATATTGCGAACATTTCCGGGTATTTTGACCGCACCACAGCCCATATAGCCTTTCACTAAAACCTGAAATCGAAGGGATTCTATCGGTAAATGCCAATGCAAATCTCTTTGTACAGTCGCCCATTCATTGGAATGACCAATGACCAAGTGTTCTGTCCCAGTGTAGCTTCCGAGAGATCTCTTATCCCTTATTTTGTCAAAAAAATGCTACTCTACAGAGGGAGAAGAAACAAACCGAAGTCCGCCCTGCAAGAGAGGATATCACACGGGAAACTTATTGAACGTTGCGGCGAAAGCAACAAAAAAAAAGAATCCTTTATTCGGCTTTTATCCCTGCAGACAAATCCTGTCTGTGTATGACAATTTAAAAAGAGTTGCCCCGACGAAAGGTTGCAACCGAGGGATCAACCACAGGGTGCGTAGCATTGTTTGCGATATTAATGAGCTCCTAAACACTGGATTATTGCCATTTAAGGATTATTATCCTCATTGTTGTGCTGAAAGATTTACCAATATTTGCCAGTTCGACCTTACCCCCGGTTAATCCGATAAAGGATTACGAGAGACGACATGGGAGTGTATGTAGCTGCGACTGACCGTTGGCCAGTAGCGAATACGATGTCCTTTCAGTCTCCTTCGGAGAAATCGTCCAAACATCTGTCTTTCGAGATTGATTAGGCGAGAATTGTGTCCAATTTCGCAATAAGGCCAATCAGCCCGGCCCACCATTCACAAAGGATAATATGCCATCTTCGGTGTCATAATTTGACACATTCGTCTGATAGATGAGATCTCTCACATGAATAAAGATTTGGTCCGACGATATGGCTGAACCAGCCAATCTGTGTGTGCAGAGCGTGCCATATGAAACCCACCATCATCAGGACGGATTCAAATTTCGTTTCGATAATGAAAATCGGATTAAGGCAGATGGTTGCCGGAGCTCGCTTCCAACTCCCCCGGCCAGCCGTCTTAATGGATGTGTAGAGGAAAATTGATTGAGTCGCTGTGCGGCCACGTCCTTGCAGCGTTTTTAATTTCGTGCAACTAATTGGTGGAAAATTAGTGCTGCGGTCATTGTGTGATCGATGAAATCGTGAATCGTGGCGGTGGCGACCGCTGTCAGATGCACGCGTCATGACTGAGTGGTCGTCACGTCGCAGATGGCCGTTGCATCAGAGCAGCGGGAGAGGCAAACTTTCCACCTGTGGTCGACTGTCAATTTTCGATGGTCGATCCTTTCGCGCGACAAGGCAATTCCAAATATAGTACAAGTGAGTGACGCTGACGAGGACGACTCCAGTGTGTTCCTATTGAAGTGCCTGTTTGGTTGGGGGGGGGGGGTTAGCTCGCTTGCTATGTACTGTTTTGTTGAATTGAATTCAGCTTGCGAGTTGTTATTCGGTCGGGCAGATGCTTTTCCCGGGGCTTAATTTTCCGGTCGAGAACGCGCAGCTAAATTCGACGATTGTTCGTCGATGGCGTCCTTTTGATTGCATTGCATGATGACGACGATGATGATGATGGTGACCGACGATGAAACTAAATTGCTTCCCTTTGTTTCAGTCGGTTGTTTTGTTATGAGAATTTAATTGAGCAGGTGGACGGTGTTCATTGAACAACCACGAGCCAAACGCTGTTTATAGAACCGTGGGGGCAGAAATATGACGAGGATGGCGTACCTAATTGCGACAGGTGATTCGAACTTTAGAAAGTACAGACAACTTGTCGATATAGCTCTTCATCATTTTCGGAAGTGGGATGAGTTTGTTTGGGTTACGATTTCAAACGGGGGGAGAGAGAACTTGAATGTGGATGTTTTAAGTGGGAGATATGTTTCACTGGGTATGGGTCTTCGAACTTCGGGCATATTGTCAACTGTCGCTTTATGACCGCCTTTGGATTTGGAGATTGCGTTGACTTCCGACTATGATCATTTAAAAGCCACTCACAGGAGAACGAAGATTATGTAACAAAAAAAGAACAGACGCGCTTCTAGCGCCAATTCGCCGCAACTTTCCATGTTCGATATACTTCTTGTAGTATCTAAGTCGCTCTCTCTTTATACGAGGAAAGTTTTTCCTTACCCTGGCAGATGCGTGGACCGATAAAAACCGTGTATTGTACGTTTTTAGAACTTCAAGTGAATGCGCTTTAGAGCTGTAGAGCTCAGATTAATTAAAAAAGGAAACCGTATTTTTTTTACCGACTTCAAAAACGAAAGAGTTGAAGCGCAAACTGGGGCTTTAAAAAATTTACCACAATAAAATAAAGTGAGTCGAACTCTTTAAGCCTAACCATGATGTGGATGTAGTAATAAATACATAAATAGTTGGCACAACAGGTCTGTAGGGACCCTAGGCCTCGCTGCTCACAACCATTCGTTTCGTGTGAGTTTTTAATTTTTTTTTTTTTTGGGACGAATGGAAGGGATCTACAATTTTATGCCGGGTCCAAACGGCTAATTGAGAAGAATTGGATGTAGTCCAATAAACAAAATAAGTGAACCGTGTCTGCCCAGTGGATCTTCTAAGCCTTTGAGTGGGGATTTTCAATCGAGGTCTACTTTTCGAACGCATGTTTTGTGATCGCAACTCAGGGCACCTTCTGCGCTTCAATGTAGCCCCCGATGGACTTCCCAATCGTTCAGTAAGGCGAATTCTTACTACGACCTTTATAACCATTTGAACAAGTTGGTGAATGTACAGAAACTCAATGAACCGACTTCCATTTTTAGAGGAAAACACGTGAGGCGCTTTTTAGGAAAATGGTTCCAGAGGACGCTCTTTTTTTTTTTGGTGTTTCCGTGCTGCAGTGCATGTGTCAAGAAACAGAACAATCGCTACTGGAGTGTCAACAATCTCCGCGAAAATTACATCAAAGGCCTTTGCATTCACTTAATAGTGGCGGTGAAAAATGCCCTCATCTGAGATTGTTGTTCCCTGGTGTTTTGCAGACAATAAGGTCGCAGTTTCAGTGTGAACATATTGGCGGATTTTTTTTCCAACGACTTGATGAATTAGACTTAGGGCACATTTGCCTCCAAGAGGTCGGAGCGACGGCTCACACTTCAAGGGCATCAATGGCTGTTGTGATGTGAGTTGATACCTCCCGGAGCGCCCCTTCCAAAAAGAGATTATTTGGAGTGGCCAGCCCGCTCCTCCTTTTTATTTGTGGTTTTTTTTAAAACCCCTTGTTTTTATCAAATTTCCACGGACTCTACAAGATCTGAAGGCCAAAATCCAACCAGAAATTGCCAACGCCCGCTGCTATGCTGGTAAAAGTCACAAAAAGCTCCAGCAGTCTGCTGATTCAGTGTATGGGCAATGGCACGGGCATCACCCACCTAAAACAATTTTCACAACTGTCCAAATTGAAACTTAAGTGGTACTAGGCAAGGTATACATTTTTTGTAAGGGCTACAAAAAAAAAAAAAAAAATGCTGGTTCCACACGATTTGTGGAACAGTCTGCTACCATCCACCAGGCTCTCTTTATCATCTTTAAGGCTTGAAGCAAGTCAATTTTTTTTTAAAAGTCCGATAAAGAACATCCATTATCTAAATGAAGAAGTTGCCTTTTTGTAATGCATTTTCTATAGTGTGCTTTAAAACACTGAATTATTCCTTGATCCATAGGTTGGATGAGGGAAGTAGTGTTTGGTGGCAGGAATTTAATTTCAATGTTAGTTAGCTCAACATCTTCATCAAGTTTGTGAGCATTGTCTATAAGGAGCAACACCTTTCTTTTGATTGATTTAAACTTTGCGTCAAGTTCTTTCATTATGCTGGTCCATATTGCACCCGTCATCCATGCTTTGGTGTTTGAAAAATACCTTACCGGAATTGTGCAGTTTTTAAAGCATCTGGGATTACGAGACTTACCTATTTAAATATGTAATAAACAAAAACTAATCAAAGCAAAGCACAATTTTTAAGAATGTACATACCAATGCAAAAAATCATTTTGTCTTTGCCAGATGAATTGGCAATAAAGAGGATTGTTATGCGGTCTTTTGGCAATTTAAACGATGAAGGCTTTTCTAATCGGTTCACCAATGATCCTGTTGGCAAAGCCTTAAACATCAACCCAGACCCGTCGGCATTTTAAATGTCATGAGCAAATTCTGGCAAAATATTGTTCAGCCAATCGGAAGCTGCATGAGAATCGGCAGAATTTTTCTCTCCATGAAATCTCTTGAAATTAATATTATGTCTTTTTTTCCATCGGTCAAGCCAGCCATTTGTTGGTTCAAAATCGACCTTCAGCACGACAGCAAAAGATTTAGCTTTATCCATTAACATAGGTCCACTTATTGATGCGTTTTTGGATCGCATTTCTTTGAACCATAAAGCCAAGGATTTGTCCACTTGACTTTGTTTTCCAGCACGTAAACGCTTCATCGATAAATTTTGGTTCTTTGCAGCAACATTGACAATGTAATCTTTTTGCTGAAATATCCTTGTTAGAGTTGGTGCACTGCAATTAAAATCAGCACAAATGCTTTTCCGTGTTGCTCCTTCTTCAATCCTTTTTAAAATTGTAAGTTTATCTTTGATTGACAAACTAGTGTTTTTCTCATTGGACTGTAAGTTAATAAATTAGATTTTCTCTTAGTTTATTGTTTTTTTAATTGACTTTATTGGAACATACCTTTTGCGCCAACATAATTAAAAACGATAAGTTTAATTAAATGCCAACAAATCTTTTGACGTTCAAAAACAGAATGAAATTGTTAGACATTCAAAACAAATACATAACAAGCAAAGAATTCAAAGCCTGCTTCGTCTTTACTTTGCGATATTTCATTTTTCTTTTTCATTTAAGCGGAGTATATTCAAAGTAGAGTTACACATTTGTTTGAGAATTTCTTTTCAGTTATCCGAGTTCTTCATTTATGCGGGTTTAAATTAAGCGGAGTTATTTGTATGAAATGTTAGAACAAGTATATTGAATGTTTCATATAAGCGGGTTTTTCAATTAACCGGATTTCAATTAAGCGGGTACAATCTATCCAATTTATTTTTGATTTAATTTAAAATAAAATGTGACAGATTTCTTAATTCAAAATGACATTTCGATACTATTCCACCTCTATACAAGCTCTAAACAACGTCCAAGCGCGTTTAGCTTATAAAGGGTGATTTTTTAGCTGGTTTGGTTTTGGCAACACTGGTTTTGACAGCTGACGTGTGTTTAGTACCTTGTGTCACTGTCAAACAGCTTCAGTTTGGTTTGCAATTGAACCATGGATCGTCTTACAAATGAACAACGCTTGCAAATTATTGAATTTTACTATCAAAATTCGTGCTCGGTTCGAAATGTTCTTTTTCGCTTTTTTATCGAAAAATTGTGTTCAGCGATGAGGCTCATTTTTGGTTGAATGGGTACGTAAATAAGCAAAATTGCCGCATTTGGAGTGAAGATCAGCCAGAAGCATTGCAACAGCTACCAATGCATCCCGAAAAAGCCACTGTTTGGTGCGGTTTATGGGCCGGCGGCATTATTGGGCCATATTTCTTCAAAGATGATGCGAATCGCAGCGTTACTGTCAATGGTGAACGCTACCGAGCGATGATAACAAACTTTTTTTTGCCCGAAATGGAAGTTCTTGACTTGCATGATATGTGGTTTCAACAAGACGGTGCCACATGCCACACAGCACGCGAAACAATGGCGCAATTGCGAGGCGAGTTTGGTGAACAGTTAATTTCACGTTTCGGGCCGGTCAATTGGCCGCCTAGATCGTGCGATTTGACACCATTAGATTATTTTTTGTGGGGGTATGCCAAGGCTAATGTGTATAGGGACAAGCCCGCTTCGATTGACGCACTGGAAGCCAACATCCATGCATTCATTCGTGAGATACCGGCCGATATGTGTGAAAGAGTATGCCAAAATTGGACTCAGCGGATGGGCTACCTGAGACGCAGCCGCGGTCAACATTTGCATGAAATTATCTTTAAACATTAAATTGCAAGGTTCAAACTATCGATTCAAATAAATATTTCATTCATTTTTTCGAATTTTTTGTGTTTTTTCGTTAAAAAAAGTTCTAAGCCTCTTAAAAAATCACCCTTTACAACGTCGAAAAAATGTTATAAATAAGGTTTTTGCGTATAGCGGCATTATAAAGGGTGCATAACTACACTCTTTATAATATGTTTATAAATAAGGCTGATCAATTTTTCACTTGTTAAGCCATGAATTTAAAAATGTTTACCTGAAAGCCCGGATCTCCTAAGTACCTTAGGAAAGATTTAATTTTCTGTATATTTGAAAGAGCACCACCACGCGTCTCAAAATTATCATTTAAAACAGTATTAGCCAAAATGTCCACATTTTCGCGCGTGAAACGAAACAATTGTTAGAAGTTATTATCATCACCAATTATTCTTCTTTGTTTATACTGTTTTTTATTTGCACTACACTTACATTTTATTGACTTAGAAAATATCTTTTACATTAGACTTGAAGTCCATTTATACCAAATTTAATTATTTATTAACAAAACATCGAAAATTCACAATGCTCAGATTGTTTTATGAAAAAAATGTGCGTTCAAAATATTTAGCAAAAGGTCTGAGTCAACTAAATAGCAGACTCAGAATTTGCAAAGCATTTGCTTTGTCTGATAAGTTTTATTCATACCGATCTGAGTAAAAGGTCAGTGCCGCTGCTTTTCGAACATGTCAAACTCAACTCAACTAACTCAAATTGGTTTTCATTTATACGAAATGTAGCAAATGCTTCGATTTTGACATTTCTCTTGAGTAAAATTAAAAAAACATTGCTACCTTTTATTCATACGACCCACTGTTAGCTAGATATCACGACTTTTGAACAGCGGATAGGTTTTCAACATAGCCTATATTTTAATCTCGATATTTATCAATGAAAATCCTTTTTGTGAAGTAGTTTCTAAACTCATTTCGGACAAGCACCTCATAGCAGGAAATGCGTTACAAACGAGTTTTAATATGGATTCTGAATTTACAACTTTGCAGCTAGTTTATAAAGCTAGGCAGCTTTTCAGTAGCTTATACTTTTGTAAGGTATTTTTGTTTACAGATTTGTATGAAGAACCTTCCTACCTTCAACCTCTTGAAATGTTCAAAGAAAGTGAGTCGATTGTAAGTCGCTTTTATGATGACTGATAACTGACATACCTCACATCGGCAAATCTGCATCCATGTCATATCTATTTAATGGCTGCAGTCACGGTGTCCCATCTAATTAAGGCTATCGCACTTTGATATTTCTCTAGAAATGGAAAATTTCCCCATTAGCAGTGATTGTGCCGCACCATTTCCCAACTATATGTTTCGATGGTCCAAAAGGTTCCGAAGGTGAAACCGGTCCCGGCAACCGTGTCAACCGTAGCTAATATCATGTTTACCTTTCCGATAACGCAACCATTCCCGCATTGTGTTCGAGTGCACTACTCGATTAATGAAAATGTCAGTCGTGCGATGGCCACCGTTCTGTGGAATGTGACCCATTTCGATGTCCTTTTCCCAAAAGTGGACACAACATTTGATGTTGCACTCTGTTGTGTGCCCGGTCTTCTTCGGTCTTATCACAGGCTACCTTGGAAATTTGAAATTCCAAAGGGACCCACACCTTCTAGGGATGCATTGATTTTATTGTTTGTTCTATCGCCTGCTGCCTCCTGCTGTTTCTGCTAAATGACACTATCATCATCATCACAGAGGCAGGACTTTTGTGCAAACAGTGACAATGGCATAGGAGTGTGTATTGATCCTGTTTACCGCTTGGGTTCGAATATATTTTGATTGGTTTGTTTTCCGTATGATAAACCGTGTCGAAGTGTTTCAAGATAAACGTCCTCTTTGGTATGACACCGACACGGACCAAGGGCCTCCTTGGTCTGGGTGGTATGTTCTAATTGACCCGACGAAAGAGAAAAACTCTTACTTTTGCTGATAACAACTGACAGAGAAGGAGTTCGTTTCGGAGTGTGTGCTGCCGATAGGAGTGGAATTTCTATTGCCACTTAGTCATGATGGAACTGGGTATCTTTTTATGTTCTAGATCTTCTTTGGTGTCCAAGTTCGACAGGGGGACTGACTGAGAACAGAAAAAAAACAGAACAAATAGCGCCAGATAATTTGGTGGCCAATTAAGGACCAATTTCGGTATCATGTCATCAGGTGAGAGCGCCGACGATTATCCAAATGCCGACAAAAGGACTCGCACAGAAAACAGAAAACGAACACATCACCTTTTCGAGTCATTTAGAACTCCCTAACGATATAATTAGGCTGCCTACGAGCGGTAATCATTGGATGTGCGGTCTTCGTTGGCTCTGCTGTTAAGGGTGTGTGATCGTGACGTTTAAATGCAGCAGACAACCGCCAAACTACTAGTGGGTGGTCACATAATCGAAACCAATAAATATCTCGACGCAGTCACGTATCCGAAACACAGCCGCCAAAAGGAAGGACCGTGTTAGAGGCGTTGGCAACAAGTTTGTTTTATTTCCTTTGTAGGTATACCTGGGTGCGACCCTGATATGCGTGATCTCGGTCCGACGCAGACGCCGACGACGGCCCTCTTCGTGTGTGAATCTCGAGAGTGCGGGTGTCTTGACGCAGCAATAAACCGCCAGATTATCTCCCCGAAGGCGATACCTTCCCTCACGGCAAAGGTACACATCGCCTGCAGAGCGGAGGAACTTCCTACTGCTGCGTCATTAGGATTACTCTTCTAATTATATGTTAATTATGGACAGCAACCAATGAGGTGTGTGGCTCTCTTTCTTCCACCCTGAGACAACCTTACGCTTTGTATAAGGAAGGTTGCGTCTTGAGTGATTTATTTAACATCTGCATTCGCGGATGGTGGGTGGTATCTCTGGTTAATTAAAAGGACGATCGGCTGTTATTTAATT
The DNA here is from genome assembly GCA_951230905.1 of Cheilosia variabilis. NCBI lineage: Eukaryota > Metazoa > Arthropoda > Insecta > Diptera > Syrphidae > Cheilosia > Cheilosia variabilis. Next base: position 4,034,019 of record OX579678.1, on the reverse strand, counting down.
GGCTAAACTCACTTTGCACAACGCACATATGGTGGCAACTCCCCTCTGGATGACGGGTTGGAGGAAGTTACTCTTCTTCTTTTTATTATTCGAGCTAAAAATGAAGAAAGGGTGTATCCACGACTGGAAGGTGAATCATTAAGCCCTAGTTGGACCTTTATATCATTTTAAAGTCACTCTTAGTTGTTGGTAGGGATTGGGTGAATTTTTGACTGTCGGGGGTGGTATATTTTCGGTTGCATCTGCCTTGGGCGACCTTTATCTATGTTGCTCATCTCTGTAGATGGTGGCAAGCAAAGTTAGCAACGAGTTGCCGAATATTTACCGAAGTTGTAAAAGACAGCAATCGAAAGCGAAGTTGAAAAGCAACGAGTTCCTCTGCTAAAGAAGACTCAGCTTCTTTGGAGTTTTGAAATGCACCTTCATCTTTAAAAAAAAAATATGGCATGTCTATCACAGATTGCCAAGGGGTTTCACTCTTTCTTTTTTGTTTACAGTAAAAAAGAAACGCAAAATATTAAACTAGGCTACGCTCTAGCGAGGGTATTCTATTTACGACAACAATGGAGTGAGAATCACCACAGCGTCGATCTTCAAGAAAGTACAATCCTTTTCGCTGTCAAGGCGGCCAATCACGCTGAATAAATAAAATCCGTTTTAACCTTAAAACGTTTACCAACCAACTTGTTGCCAGAAGTAGACCCAATGTAGGACAACAAACAACAAAGACTGTGAAGTCTAAAGGCGACCAAGTAGAGTCATCCATCTGCCCCATGAGAGGTCACGAATACAATTCAAGCCAAAGCCAAACCACATGATCGATTGACTCTGAGGCTTAGTTATACCTTTCCCATATGTAAGCACTTTCATCTAATAGAATCCTTGCGACACAGCCCGTCAAGTCTTTTGAACTCTACCGAGTGGGTGCATTGAGCATCTTAGGTTGATCCTAAGAGTTCGGTTTGTTTTTTTTTTTTTTTTATATCCCCCGCTGCTATTGTATGCCAATAAATCAAGGTGTGCCTTGTGTGTGTATACAACCAGCACAAAGGGAAGCAGTTTTTTTTTTTCTTCAACTTTCTATGGTCAGATGTTGGCCTCACACAGTAGGTTGTCGGGGACAAATTATTTGTGACAAATCTTTGGGTAAACAACTCTTGCAGAGAGCTGAGGATGAAAGAACAACACTCGCTGGGGAATCGCTTTGAAATTGATGTCTTTATGTGGCCTGTATTATTGGAACCGCATTAGGGAATGAATAATTGAAAAATAACCGAAGCGAGGTTTATGAATGACCAGTTAATTGGAGTAATTTTCTGAACCGAATCTTAGCGGCGTTTTCTTGTTGCTAAGTAGTCAAGGTCAATATTTTAGGGACGCACTGTTCGTATGTGTTTCAGTGGCCTGATGAGGGATATCTTCAGTAATGAGGGCAGTTTTGTTTTTGTTTGTAAAAAAAATGTTTGAGCCTTTAAAATTGACACTTTCCGTGCCCCATTTGAATGGTAGGCTGTTGTAACTTGTCGACAAGGAACTAGCTTCTGGGTGAAGAAAAAACCCAGTTAATACCTTAAAATACTTGACGAGGGATTGGCTTCTTAAAAAAGTATTCTTCTCTCTTTTTATTAATAGATACGAGTACTTCGGTAATGGCAAGTTAAAACCAAGAAAGTCGGAATAAAAATACGTGTTGGTCAAAAACGGACCCAAAAAGTAGGCGTGGCCATTAACTAGACAGATGATATTCTCTGCAGATTCTTGAGAAATATTTCGACGTAATAAATTCAGCCGTTTTGACGTCAACTGGTAACAGACAAAAGTAGAACCCCTGGAAGTTTTATACTATGGATAGACGTAGGTTATATCGGCGCAGGAATTACTGATCTACGATAGACCCCCCGCTTCTTCCATCTTGTTATGCATAAACGAGAAAATTTTAAATTCATCTGCATCTCAAAAAATTCCACCGGGTGCCAGGTGCCAGCGGTCAATAGTCTACATAGAAACTAGGGTTGATACGGAGCTTCGACTCCGAATCCGATATGTCGGAACCTCCGGTTTAAATTACACCTCCGAATCCGGCTTCGGTTCCGATATAATCACATCGGAGGTTTTTTCGTTCAACAAAGCAGCTAAGTTGTTGTTTATAAAATATAATTTACCCATTTTGAAGTTTGACTATTAGTCTGTAATTTTATTAAGTGACAATACAATTTTTTTTTGTATTTTTTTTTTTGTTAATTTTCTAATAAAAATTGATTTTTCAAATTTTATATTTTAATAATTAATTTGTGTCTGCGTGCGACCTCCGCCTCCGACTCCGATTCAACTCCGACTCCGCGGAGGTCGATATGAGGCTTCCGACTCCGACTCCGACTCCGGTAAAACCACCTCCGTAACATCCCTGATAGAAACCACCCTACAAAACCCAGCTGCCGTCTTATCAGCTTGCTCTACATTCCGCGGCGAAAATGGGGCCTTCGACCTTCGTCTAAAAATGATTTAGGTCGTGATAATCAGTACTTATTTCTCGCTGTTGTTGGAAAAATAAATTTAAACCTCAACTCAAAAAGCACTTCAAAGAGTATAAAGGGATACGTTGGTAACAGAGCTTCAAACTGTAGCATTTTATGACATCCACAACCTTCTCGCAGCACACATAAATACGACTTAGGAAGACAGTCGCAGCCAGCGCCAACAAATTTGACCTCGTACGAAAATTAAAATCAAGTTCTTGATAACTAATTGATCAATTTAACTGACTGTCTTTATGACCAGAAGAAGTCAAATTCTATCCAAGGTACAGGTTGTCCATCTCTTACCGTTCTGTGAAGGAGACTGGTGGCCCCATAGGCTAAATGCACCTCACTCAGCAGGATGGTTCCAAATCCGTGGGCTTCACTTCACTGGAATATCTTGGCCAACCAATTACTCAACCCTACGCAGCATTGCTCCTTCCATAGCCTGCAGATTGCCAAGTAAACTCAGCTAATCCTGCCCAAGAAGGAGTTATTTGAAAGCCTTTTCATAATGATACCTAATGATACCCGGCTGAACTTTCTTCGTGGGTAAAGTAAGCATCTTCGCAGTCTGACGGTCTCGACGGTTTTCTTGCAAAGCCTTCCCTACTGATGTCACAGAAGTCGCTCTATATACATATTTGTTCAATTAATACCTTCATAAGCAAATAATATGAGTTTTAAAATTCCATAAACAGCAGTTATTCGCGGAAAGAATTATCATTTCCCTCTAATTAAAGGATCCAACGGGATTCCACATCGAGTTGCCTTCATGTATGGAGCCGAAGCCGATTACCACGACTAAGACTCGAGCAAAGACCATCTTTATGTACTTTTCTCAAAAGTATACCTAGAACAAAGTAAAAGATGAAGACGAAGGATTCCATTTGGATTTCGCTTGTCTGACAAATAATTGTTTCGTTTCTTTGGCGGGAGGGATTTTCCCATTTTCAGTATCAGAAAGGAAGATGACACAAATGGAAACCGAAATTAAAATCGTTAATCCCTCGCAAGGATACAAGGCGCTAGTTGTTATTAAAAAGTGAACAAAGTACTCTTGCTGCGAATGAGAAGAAGAAAACGAGTTATTTTCGTTTTCTCAATCAGGTTCCTGGGATACGCTTCGAAAATTCCATATAAATGATTTCTGATTGAAGTTGCCACTGAAAGGGGGTCCTTTTGAAATGAGAAAGACAATCGAAATACACCCGAATGGGGATGGCTGTGGGGTGGGGGAAATTCTGAAATGAATTAATTAGTGTGGTGAAATGAAAGCTGATGAATGTCCTTATTGAGTATTTTAGTGTTTTTTGAAGAATTATTTTGAAATATCCACCTCTGCAACGGAGCTTGTTTGCCTTGTTGATGCTGGGTGCAGTTATTTTAATTTCACTGTCCGGATTGCGAAGATGACTCTTCTTGCTCTTCTATTCGAACAATGCTGAACAGAATAATGAGGCCAGTTCATTGTTCAGTCAGTTGGGTGAAGTTTTCACTTCGTGCTATGTTTGATTTTAGTCTAAAACCGAGTCAGACATTCAGTGGATATTCTGTTTTATAAGGTATATTTAATACATAAAAAATAAAAATATACGAGTACATATTTTAAAAATGTAAACACATTTTCCAACAGGGTTATTCGACAAGAACTAAGTACATTCGCTGTGGGAATAAACCCATTTTTTTCAAGTCTGCCTGTTAAGCCCCCCGAGTGCAGGCAATTTTGTTATCAAAATAAATCTGTTCATCATTTGGTAAAGTGGAAATTTGATTTTTAAAAATTATTTTCAGCGGCCCCTAAGAAATTCTCTTGGAACATTGTTGCGAATGGACGGGAGCTACAATTTTGTGACTGGTCCAGTGGTGAAGAAGCTTTCCCCGGACTATTTACACGAGAGGTGGCTGAGACCGTAGATAGATCATCGAAAAAAATGTTATGTACCGTGGACGACCGAGAGTGACATGAACCCCTTTCCAAAGAACTTGATCAATTTTGATGATGATATTTTTTTTTTTTTTATAAATATTGTCACAAACAATAAAGAAATTGCATCTCAATGTTTTTTTAATGGCGGTACTTCTCGCGAACATCAGACAAACAACCGAGAGTATAGTTCCTCTGAAAGCGCTTCCAATTCAGCCGTTCGAGCCCGGCATAAAAAAGGAAGTCCCTTGCCAAAAAACTAGAAGAACACGCAAACGAATGGTTGTAAAAAGCTGGTGCTGGACCTTAAGTCGTATTTAATTCTGCTGCTTTATTTAAAAAAGTGTTGATCTTTGAACTTCCACGAGTATTTTAGTTAGTTTTGCGGTGGCTCATCAGGACAAAGCAAATGCAAATTCGTTGCATAACATGTGTACAACATTTAACAGATTGGAAGGATCACGTCATATGCCGTTTGCTGTTCCCATGATATGGACTGGGCCTAGAGATCGTGTTTCTGACTGCTATTTTTGTCTTACTCCAATAAAGGGTATAAATGCAAAGGCGAAGCACACAGGTCGATGCCCTAATTTATCTTCAGCAATAAGACCTGTTCCTTATAATGATAAACCGATACCAGTTCAATCTACATCGTTTAAGGTTGACGAATCACAACCCTCCACTTGGAGCCAATTGAGTAATGACAATGATGACGATTCAGAGTTTGAAGAAATTCAATATAAGCCACATCTTCTGAGTTATCCTCAAGAAGATCTAAATGACAGAACTGTTAAGATCTCGTCTGAAAGGACGGAATTTCCTACATCGAGAAACCAAAATAAGCCATTTTCCATCAGGACCTTTCAAAGATGGAGGAGCGTTACCAGGGTAGATGGAGTCCAAGGATGTTGCTGCATGGTCAAAAGGGACCAACCGAAAGTCAAATATTCCAGAAAATCTAAGAACTTTTTTTTACAAACCACATAATTCGCATATTTCTGCAGAACTATTTAATATTTTCCTTGTCTTCACCAAATAAAATTGATACGTGGTGTAAATAAAATAACTGCGTATTTTTATTCACAATACTTACTATTTACATAGTAGAAACACTAAAAAAGTTCGTGTGGCACAACGAAAGTTTAATTTTGTAAACCAGTGTAATCATTTTTAATCTTCACCCTTAATATTTTGCAGGTGATGGGTAATTTTATATGCAAAATTTCGCCCTTGTGAGCTCGTAAAATTCAGCCTGAACACTAAATATGATTATTAGTATCGCGCGTAGTGGTATAAAAAAATTTATATTTAAAACAATTTCTCAAAAAGCGTTTGATTTTCTTTTTCCTACAACAATCTTGACTAGTTTTGATTTTGAAACTTTGAAACTCAGCAAAAACCTTCCGCTGCTCCCATAGGCATCTTCCGCCTTGAAACCAACACCGCAATCAACCCAACCATAAAATAACCATCACCAATACTCAACCTAAGAGTTTTCTTCTTCTCATTTTTTTTTTTTTTTTTGTGGTAAAATCGGATCAAAATAATTGGCATAAAATTGCTGACGGGCTGGCATTGTTTGCGCACAACTTCAATGATCCCGAAGAACAATTAGAGCAGCCTTGCCGCCAGTTCCGTATATGTAATTCAGGTCCCAGGGGAAACGCAGTTTGGTTTGGTCACGCACAAAGATTATCCCAATGGATAAGGAAATTTCAAAAACAAAATCACATAAAAGGATCATGGGAAATTATTTGACTGGAATGAGCAAATTATTTTCATAATTTGTCCTGAGCGGATTGTTGTATTTGAGAAAAGAGAATTATTTGTCTTCTACCGCATGTGCGGATATGCGTGACATAAAGGACACCGATTGAACGAACAAAATTTAAGACGACCTTTGATGGCGGAAGACTGTACAAGATCGGCTTAGAAGGAGTTTTACATAAGCTGATGAACTAAATTTGCATTCATTATCGGGATGTAGAGCAATTTGGGAGACAGAACAAAAGGTCGCAGAGCGATCGGTTTAAGTGAATTAAATTAAGTTACGGTGGAAACTGTGCCATCCGTTGATCTCATTGAGCTGCTTATCTGGCGCATCACAGAGTCGTGTCTGATGGTATTATACGATTGTTTCTTATGCTAATTTTGTTATTTTCGTAAAAGGGGATTAGAAGGAGAATGATGTGAAGTTTTCTTTGACTGAATTGGATACAACACTCATCATTGGTTGCGCTGTTAACAATTAACCTAGAACAAAGTGATTTATTTCTACATAAATTCGATGGCCCCGTGCAAAAACAACCTAAGTGCACTTAGTATAGTTTTTTTTATGTGTACTTTCAAAATCCCCATATCGTGATTTTATTTTTAAAATTTTTTTTCATGTCAAATAAAACCTTGAAAACTGATCTAAAATTGCAATAAGGATAACACCTTAAGCGATCACTAATCTTTTATTAAAAAAACCTCAAACGCCTCTCCTGAAAAATAACATAGATGCACTAAGGATGTTCTTGCACGGGGCCATCGAATTGGTGTATTTACCTGTTTGTTTTTGTCAGTGTTTTAATGTGAAAAATGTGTTTTACTAGCTGTATGTACCCGCTAAATATGTTCTAGCTCTTGTCTATCTCGTCCATCATTAGTTTCGACACTTTGCTAGATTTTTTTGTGAATTAAATGAAACGTTAGCTACCGGTGCATGGGTCGATGGAAAGATATTTGCGCTGATTTGAAGCACATCTTCATATATTCTTCGGAAGACCAAAAATGCAAGGTGCTTTTTTAAATGTTTTCAATTCTGTAATGCGAATATCTTCGAAATGAGTTGTCCGACTTGATTGATAAACGACATAAAAACGGTGCCGTTTACGAAAAGGCTCAGCGAAATAAGGCCAAATCTGCTTCACTTTTGTAAAGTGGAGGAAGTTTCTATAAACTTTAAGAACAAAGCTAAATCTTAAAATCTGGCCCAATTTCACGGCACCCATAAAAACTAGGTACGTGTTGCTAAATTCGGTTCAATGTTAGTTTTAAGAAACCCATTTAGATTCAATGATTTAAACGTGAAGCGATAAAAATTCCAAGTTCACGTGGTAATGAAAAGCTTTTCTCAGTCTCCAGCTTCACGTTATTCCTCCTAAGTTAGTAACCCTGGCCTTGTTGGATATCTTCACAAGAAAGAGTGTCGAATGAATTGGCGCTTTGTAAGCCATTTTTGCAGCAATAGTCGTTTGAAAAACGAGGTCTAGAGCCGAGGTCTCAGTGTAAAAAAATATTTTTCGAAAAAAATACCTTTTCAAGTCTTCCAAACTTAAAACTAAGCACACTCAACTTGAGACAAATACCAAGCTTGACACCCTTAGAGAAGAAGATTAATAAATTCCAGATTCCAGGTTCTTCAGTCCCAATCCAATGAGCACATTTATCTAACCAAATCCTTGGCGAGATCGCTTGCAAGATCCGCAATAAATGTGACCCTATCTACTATCCCAGCTGCAGAGGCATCAGTCTTCTTGTCACAGTATGTGAACGCCTAAAACTCTAAGGGCCTTACCAATAAACATTTTTAGTTTCGACTCTCAACTTAAGTAGTTGACAGTGGCTCTATTTTCCACACAAATTTCGCAATTGTGAGCTTCTGTAAATTTAAAGTCGAGACTTAAATTTGTTATTTGTACGGCGCTTAGTGACTAACTAACCAGGCCTCATGAGTGTCGTTTTAGTCTAGGAAATGACGTCGATCGAATGTTCATACTTATGAAGGTCGTGGAAAAACTCTTGAAGACCACCACCTTTTCATTCATTTTAGAGCTACCTATGGCCGAGTTTTTAAATACTTTAAAGAGCCATTTCTAGTTGTGCCACCCCGCCAAACTTATCCATTAGTGTGGTATTGGAATGGAGAAATATTTCTGCTGTCCGAACCGAAATTTTTCATCAAATTATCATCAAATTATAAAGACAACGCGGCGACCTCTTTAGCATCACGCTTTAAAGAATTGTGCTGAACTCATAAGCCCATAAGGCACAATGACAAAAGACTGTTCAAAGACTTGCAATCATCGACGATGTAGATGTTATTGAGATGGTTACGACATGTACAGCGAAGGGGGAATCAAATCTCCGGCCCGTAGAGTCTCCGAATCTTGTCCGGGCCTAGGACGTTGTAGAACTCGTTTAGAAAAGGAACTAAACCAACGTAGAGCTAGTATTTGGCAACAATTGGGTCTGAATGAGAAGCTTTTACAAGACTTTGGTAGTACTCTTGGATTTTTGACCGATAAACAAGTAATTTGTGAGCTTCCTGGAGACCCCTAGCTCAATTGTTTAGGCCAATAACCACTACGCAAGTGCTATAACAAATGTCCGCACAAATTTCTCCAAAGAAGGGGAGACATCATACCTAAAGGGCCCAGAGTGACCTTCTTGACAAAAACTGGTCCACTTTAGAATTGTGATGTCAAACGCCTCAATGATGCACCCGTGTTTTTCAGGCAGATCTTTCCTGATGGAAAGATTCCATAATATGTCAAACCCATTGTACTACCTTCAAAAATAAATAAATAAGTAAATATTTGGTCCGCAGGGACCCTAGGTCCAGCTTCTCATAACCACTCGGTTTGTGTGAGTTTTTCATTTTTGCGACGAATCGAAGGTACAACAGCTAATTGAGAAGCTCTTTCATGACAGTTGTACTCTCGAATGTTTGTCACACGTTCGGGAGAGGTGGCGCAGTGGAAAAAAAAAAACTTAACTACCTTCAACTCAAACGAAAAATACGACTTTCATGAAGATCATCGTTTCCTAAAAGCGAAGCGAACCTCAAAACACACAGCGTTATGATAGCTCGAATCGTTTCAAACCCCTTTGAACTGTACTCCCATGTAGCTTGCATCAGCGAAACTAATATCCTTGGTGGAAATCTCCTTCATCATGTTAGCGCACTTCCCTGTGGTTTTCCAATGGTCTTGTGAACCCATTCCTCACAGCAACGCGCATTTGCATCCTCATATCTATGCAGGGCTTCCTTCTGCGTTTGCTGCATGAAACGTCACGTCATTTCCATTTGTTTTGACATTTATAAGAAGTTTCCTTGGCTGCTTATCACGCTAGAAAAATGTGTACTTTCCATTGTTTCGCACATCTACGTAGAGCGCGCTCTATTTTATGCTCAAGTGCACCAGTATCCTACTACACACCTACAAGTCAAGGAGTACAAATTCACATGCCAGAGAGTGAAGATTTCATTATCATAATTTTGAATTTCCAAGCCGCTACCTAACTAGATTTAGTTGACTTTGTTTAGCTGCTCCTGTGTCAGCGAAGGAGTTTCTTTCACCGACTTAACTCTGAAAGTGCGGTGTACCTACTCGAATAGTTGGTTAACGTAATAGTGGTGTTTTTGCATCTCGAAGAGCCTGAAGTTGAGCTGGAAGGTGGAACTAGAGGGCTGCGGATGAAATGCGGAATATTTGAGCAACTCCCCACATGGAAGTGTTGCTCTATATCTTAAGCATACAAGAAGTGTGTAATGCTAAAGAGAACATAATGAAGGACGTTTGTGTGGTTCTTGACAGGTGCGTTATAGAAATGTTAACTGCAGCAAGTGGTGGCTGCAAGTCCTTTCGCACAAGAAAAGGGAGTTAGATTTGCGGAAGAAAATAGTTGGGTCATCTGCTTCCTACTTGATGATTCACCTCAGTCCTCTCTGAGCGGGGTTTTGAATCAGCGCAACATTTCCCAAGCAAGTCTAATTCAAATGCGAACGATTTTTTTTTGTGTCAGCTCTGGGTCTCCAATTTCTTTTGCCAAAGTCATCTTTTCCCATCCTATAACCACTTGCTCAAAATGTGCCATTAGTCCTCATCAAAGGACCATTCAAATTTCACAAGTATCGCCCCAATCTGTGTCAGTAAAACCCTTCGCACATGTACAATTTTACACACCTATTTTCCGTTTCAAAATCAGTTCATGTTGACTCAAGTGAACCATCTCATATGCTGATGCTGACCTGCATTTTTGATGTTATTTTTTTATTTATTCCCTGTTGACCTATCAGACATTTCAATCACTTTCTCGCACACCGGTAGACTCATCATCCGTTTTCCAGGATAATAACACAAAAAAAAAAACAGGAAAAAAGTGTTTTATTGATTCGATACTGTTACAAGGTAAACACACATCCTTTTCCATGTCCACATTGTTTTATTGGTACCGTAATCTGGATTTCCCTTACAATGGCACGTCGCACTGAACACGAACACTCACATGGAATATGAATTCGCTTGAGATAGTCATCGACAAGCGGTATTCGTTCGCATGTAGACTGATATTGGTCTCATATAGGATGACCCATGTCCGATCGATATAGAAAAACACGTGAAAAAGTACTGGCGTGTTGATTTAATTGTCCTTCATAGAAATTTGAGGCAGGTATCCACCAATGAATGACCAACAATGAGCGGTGTCTTCATTATGGTTATAAATCTGATGGAACAATTTTTCCCATGGAATAGCTGCTCTGTGCGATCGAAGGATAATCATGGTTGAGCAGTGAATGTTTTACTCTATTAAAAGGAGTGTAGGTGTTAGCAGTGCCGGCTCCGGCCAAACTAGCGCCCTGTGCAAGATTTACAGAAAGCGCCCTTTTTTCATATTTGCACACAGTCTTTTCCACGCATAAGTCTTTTCCACCTCACCCAGGAGGTAGACTTTCAATGCGTTTTTTTTTATTGAGGTATTTTTTGTTTTGAGATTTTTGAACTAGAACTCTTGTAAAATGAAAGTGGATGTGCAAGGAATATACCTACATAAACAGGGTGGAATATTTTGGGATTATGTAGGAAAGAAGTGAACTTGCATAGGTCTAGTGGGATTTTTTATTTTGCGATATTTTGAGTTAGATTCTCCTTGAAGTTGCAACAATGCAAGTGATGTGAGTTAATGTGGAAGAAATAATTAAGCACCGGTGTGATGGATGTTGTTATTTTTATTATTCGAACAAGCTTTTTGTTTAAAATTCAAATGGTAGATAAAATTAATTTTTCTTTCCTAGCAATGCGCCCGCAGAACTTGGCGCCCTGTGCATTTGCACATCTTGCACATACGGTTGGTCCGGCCCTGGGTGTTAGGGACCTGCCAAGCGATTGAGCGACGTCCCTCTGGCCTGTAACAAAATCGCCAATCGCTCAGGGCTTACGTGACCACCGCCATACGATTTCATATGTTTTAATTTTTTAGAGCGACGTCGCTCACTGTGTGACCCAGCCTAAGGCTTGCCAGATTTTTATAAGCCTGTATCCAAATTTTTAGTAATTTTTTCGCAAAAAAACCGCAAAATTACAAAAAAGTTATCGCAAAAATGCTTAAAAATAAAAAAAATAACACATCAAACTTGATTTTCACTTGTTTTTTTATATTTTTGGTTGGGTAACAGAAAACAATAGGCGTGTTTTTTTGAGCTTCGATCTCAGCAAAGCAAAGTAAAGTAGGATTTTCAGCACGCGATTACAACAACTTCAACTGAGTCTCGAAGTGTTAAGTAGACCGTAGTTGTTGTAATTGCGTGATGAAAATCCTACGTCCAGTAAGATAAATGGATTTGAACAATTTAAAAAGGCTATCTACATACCCACATTTCTTTCTTTTACTGGCTGAAATTTGAAGGTTGGATAGCCAAACTTCTTCTGTCTGACGACAGAAATTATGTAAATCGTTCCACATTGGGTGCGCGATTCCAGAGTAAATCGTACCAATTACAGTGAACAAAACCAAGGTCGGCATTAATGCAGTGTAATATAGGGCAAATCATATGTGCGCACGAAAACGTTCGATCGTTTCGCCTTACAGAATCTGACCCCAGATGTTTGTTAATTCAAATGTTCAATCCGACTTGAATAATTTTCGAGAAAACACCGAGTTGCAAATTAGACATACTTACGCCCAATAGTTACGGTGACCATTTTTTCAATCACATAAAAGAGGACATTTTTTTACAGCCAAAAATGGTGAAAGCGCATTTTCACTATCAAAACTTTTACGTTTGTGTAGGTTTGATAAAAGGAATTGATTTGGTCTTTGAAAATCAATACAAGATTAAAGACGACGTTTTAGAAAAAAGAGGACAATGTTTTGTTTTCGTTCAGTCAGCGTTGCCAGACGGTTGAAATATTTCCCCCTAGACAAATCTGAAAAAAACCCAAATTTAGCTATTTTCTAAAAAAAATAAAAAAATAAATCTTTTTTCAAATTATGTATTCAAAAGCAAAAAGGAAATTCAAGGCTAAAACAATTTCTTTTAATTTGCATAGGAATTGAAACGTCACGAATTTCAAGAATTAAAAAGATTTTTTTTAATGAATTTATTTAAAAAAAACAAGGTAAGTGAATTCAGATTTTAAGATTTAATAAGAAAAACTTAGCTAATAAGTAAAAATAAGCAACTTTCAGAAAAGAGTCCTAAAATATAGTTGTCGTTGTCTTCATTTTTCTTTCTGTACATCTGCCCGGATATGAACATTTTGATTATTTGATCGGAAGAGGTAAAATTGATACATCCCGATACAGGAACAATCACAAATTAGTTTTGGCAAGAGACTTTCCTTTTACCTATATGATTGTGAACTTTTCGCTAATGCAATAGTGTGTAATGATGAATTGGCATAAATACATTGATTTGTTTGGTGTTGCAGTTGCTTTAGAGCTGTTAATGTTCACTTACGATACTTTTTATTGAGGAAAAAATATTAAATGAACGCAGTTTCAAAAAAAAAAACCCCTAGATTTGGGGTGAAAACCCCCAAACTGGCAACGCTGCGTTCAGTAAAACATCAGAGAGGACATAGTAGCGAAAAAGAGGACTGTCCTCTCAAAAAAAGGACCGTCCTCTCAAAAAGTGGACGTATACGTCCTTCCATTCAGTTATCCCGATTTTTGCTTAAGTTGCACAATCCAAGTCTGTTTTGAAAGATTCCATTTACCAGAGCGCTGATTGTTTTAGATTCGCCTTAAGCATTGAAAAAACTGGAAAAAAAAACGCTGAAATGCTGAGTTGTTTTATTTATCGAGTCCCATCACTATTCGAGCAGTAGCTGATATAAATGGTTGGCTAAATATAAGCTGACGATAAAACCATTCTCTGACAAGCTCGTATGTAAGCCGAAGTACCGAAGTCATCAACAAAGCTTTGATAGCTGACATGGAACGAATTTTGAACTCAAATATTCAGAGTATAGTGATGGGACTTGAGTAAATCGCTTTACAATGAAATTAAAGGTACAGCGTCAGATTTTTTTTGTGATTGAAAGGATGTGGCCAGATTCTGATTTACACAAGCAAATTTGTTCGTGCACACGAAAATGTTTGAACGTTTCGCCTTACAGAATGCCGACCCAGATCTGTGCTGCCGTCTTAAAAGTAAAATATTTTTGTTAAAGAAATTTTTTTAGGAACTGTTTACCTTCTTCTTTGAAGGTAAAACCTCTTTTTCAAAGAAATACAATTTGAACACCCCCAGAATTGCAATGTCAATAAAACCCCACTTAATTTGGTAAAGGATCCCATTTCAGAGTGAACATTCCAAAAAAATTAATAATTTCCCAAAGCCATCGCGCTCGCATTCTCCAACTAAAATCTATAGTTATTAAAGAACATCAATCGTATCTCACAGTAGGCGCAATCAGTTCACGCTGAGTACAATCCACTCGAAACGGTCCACGTCCAATGTATTTAAACAATGGATCCCGATCCAGAGCCAGACCCATCACCGAGCAACACAATATTTCATATCTTTGTTCGACGCGGTGCGGATTGAATGAGGAATCGGAATTGGATTTAAAGGGATTCAGTGAGGCGCACTGCTATTAGCCTGTGTATGAGCTCCGTAATCTGTTAACGCACAAAAAGGGCGTGAATAATCGTGGGAATACGCGATGTGTCGGTGTGATGTTGATGTTGATGTTTTCATTCCTCTTCGGTGTACCGTGTACTTGTTGGCTTTTCTTCTCTTCGGGTTGTTCTTGTACTTCGGGCATTTGTTTTTGTTGCAAATCAATTTGACCGTCGTCGTCTGTCTGTGCGCTGGTGTGGTGATGCTGATGCTGATGCTGATGCTGATGCACTTATATTGTTGTCTTGATTAATTAATTTAATTTACCACCCACCGTTTGGGGTGCGCTAGTAATTTATTGTGGCGCGATGGACCACGAATATAACACACGACTTGGTGAGAATTTAATTTTGTGGTGCAACAATTTTAATGGGAATTGTCGATGATGACCTTTGGTTTATCTATTTGATGAGGTCCGTTTAGGTGGGAATTTTTAATATTTATTCTATTAGTTGAAACATGAAAGGAGATGGGATTTCAAGACGGGCATTGATCGTACATCATTTTTGGTACAGATGACGGCGGCTTTGGATTGACATCGTGTGAGAGGTGTAGGGAGCCTCGATTTTATTTATGGAGTTACAAGCTGGACGGCGGCGTTTGAAAGTGATCCAGCTAAAAAATGTCGTAGAAGTAATAAAGATTGGCCACTAAAATGATATTGAAGAGTCTCACTTATTTATAGCTTCTCGCATTTAAAAACAAGACTGAATTTCAGTCGCTTGGTTTTTGGAACTAGAAATCAACAGCAAATATGAATCTTTCTTACTGAAATGCTTAATTATTCAAAAAAGGCTGTTTGCGATTGGAGCTCGTATACATATAGTGCGAGCTATTTTTTTTTTCCTGTTGAAGCGGAACGAGAAAAGATGCGATGTACTATATCAAATGTGAGCCTCTATGTATGCAAAAGAAATGCGCAGATAATGAGAGGAGAAATAAAAGAGATGCACAGATAATGAGAGGAGAAAGCAGTTTTTCAAAATCACAAGGACTTATTTATTGAAGCCAATGGGTGGGTCCAGAGAGCGGTATTAGGGTCAGGGAAGAGTTTTGTTCATTTGTTGCAAATTTGTAAACTAAAATTATTTTCATAAAATAGCAGCTAGTGTTTTGGAGACCACAAAGTACCCAAAACTAATTTTAGAACCTCATGAGCATTAAAAATAAAGTGCACGACTGGGTCGAACGTAACTTTCTCGTTCATAAAAAGTTTTAATGTAAATGAAGTGAGAGTTGCTGATTGTGTAAGCTCCAAGTTATTGGAAATATTTTTAGGTCGCATATTCAATATGGTTGAAAGAAATTAGAAGTTAGTAATATTTGCTGAAAAGAAGTTTTCCGTCGCTATGATTAAATTTTCACTGGATGTTGGGGCATTGTTATTGTTTCAAAATTATACCGAAAATATGTGAATACAGATCGAGACTTGGGTACCTACTAATTTTTGAGAAATATTTAAGAAATTGGTTTGTTCGAATTTTTTGAGAAAAACTAAGTACTTTAATATGTATTTTGGTCAGACTCGTTAGAGCGGTTTTTGTAAAATTTGGCAGACAAAACAGTACCAAATATTGCAATGTTTAGTTTGAAAATTGGTATTGCTTAACTATTTAGCTGAAAACCGAGTACAAGTTATTGCTCGGGATGTAAGCATTACTTGGTTTTTAAAGTTTTATCGAAATCGAAAATGCGGTTTTCGAGATATGAGCAGTTTTTAAAATTTGCGTTTTCGGTGACGCAATAATTTTGAAATCATCAATTTCACTTTAAGTTTGCATTTTAATCAAAATAGTTATTGACGTTTTCTGGTAAACTAAAGGAAACAACATTTTTCAAAAATGACTTTTTTCAAAAAAAAACGACTCCGAACTGTAAGCTCCCGAACTCCAACTCAGAAGTTTTAAGGAAGTCCGGTCAGCCGTTTAGGCTGTAGGCCTCGGGACAGACAGACAGACGGACAGAATTTTGCGACCCACTTTTTTGAGTTCCTCTATCATCGTAATTTTAGAATTGATTACCATCTTATGTAGCTTCCTATTTCCGGCAGATCCCATATTTTCACCTAAGTACCTTTAGGAAAAGAGCTTGATATTTCAAATGACTCTCAGATGTTCACCTTCCTCTCTAGCACTAAAGAGGGACAGACCAGTGAAGCTGTTTCTTTCGAAAAACAGAGGAACCAGTGCTAGAGCCCATCCAATGTACACAGACTACCAATCGTACGTTGAGTATAGTATTGAGCTTCCAATCAAACTTAAGCTTAGAACGACACCACAAATATTGACAATAGTTGACAACCATTCATCACCAGTGTAGATAGCTTGTCATTCATTCATCGGTTTCAATTCGCTAATGACGTCACAAGTGCTTCTTCGACTATGTTATGGCGGAGTTATATACGCTATCAGACGTCATTTCACCAAAACCACCTTAAAATCAGTGAAAGTGTCGAAATTAATTTAGCGTACCCTCTTAAGGCAATGGGAGTCTTGCTGAATTTATCGCCCTGACGATTTTGCACAAGAACCTACTTGGAAAAGAGAAAGTTGCTTGGGCAATGTTGATGTTTAAGCAAAAGTTTCGTTATGGATTTCATCAATTGGGCGGTCTCGTATGCAGTGTTGCCATACTTTTGGCATGTGGATTCCCCTTTTTTTTTTTTTGAACCAAAATTATTCTTTTTCCCTTTTTTGATACCTGTTTTTCCCGTTTCTATTCCCTTTTTTTCCGCCCACAAATGACAAATCTGTCAAACTCAAAGGCAAATCGACTAGAAACTGGAAATATTTTTTATAAGCAAGTGGAGAGGCGGAGGTTTCATTCCACCCAGTGTAAAAATTAAGTTGGAAGCGCACGACAAGACTAAGGGCTTTGTTCATTAAGTGTTTTTTTTTTATTGAATTTATCATGATGAGTCTCGTTTCTGAACGTTGTAAAAATAAGTTTTGGTATTGAAACGTGAAAGTTTTTGGGGTGACTATTTTTCCCGTTTTCTGGGTTAGTTTTCCCTTTTTCCCTTTAGGTTCAAAAAATCCCGAAAAACGGGAAATATCCCTTAATCTGGCATCCCTGCTCGTATGTATAAAAAATTACTCCCGATTTTGGGTTGTCATTTGAAAAGCCAGTAAAGTAACTAAACAAGGTTTGCTCTCCACTTGTGCATTTCTAATATCACTTTACCTCCATTCGTCACCACAAATCATGAAATGAATCCTCCCAAAAAACCATAGGTTCCGCCCAAGTCAACATAGGTATCCCTTCCTGATCGCAATCTTAATGAACACAAATTACTCTCCTCCACACAATTATCCAATGATGGCGCATATTTTATCGCAATTTCACCACCTCGAACTTCTACGGCGCAGAATAATCAAAGTCAAAGGCGAGAGTACTTTTCAGGCCATCGCAGTATACACCGCAATCCGTATACTTTGCATCTGAATAGCAAAACGTTCCCTGACCCCATGTTCATTTCATAGAATAATGCAAATGGAAACTGTAATTTCATTTTCATTAGTCTACGAGCCCGCAAGTCGAGAAGTCGTGTCCTGCTGCAGCTTCCGTTCCAAAGGAAACTTTTTGAATAATGAGACTTTTGGCGACGCATAACAATGCAAACGGTCACTGATTTCAGACGTCTTCTTGGTCTTTCTTCGACCGGTGACGATGACTCTCTTGAAATAGGAAAAACCCTCCGAACATGGAAAACTTTATTCGCAGGTGACCAATTTCACTCACACCCCGACTTGCAGGTAAACCAAACTTTGAGAACAAACTCTCCGTGGCGGTGTGGGTGGCGGCTAAACTATTGGCCAGATTAAAACTATGCTTAATGGAACCCGGAATGATTGTTAGTGGTGCACTTAGTTTGGGGAATTCAAATTGTTGCTGATTAGTTTGTTATCCCGGATATCTTAGTTAATTTCAGCACCGAGCCAAGTTGCTCCTTCCTTTGAAATGAGTTTATTCAGTCGTTTGTTTGTGGGTTATTTAAAAATCGAACAACCACATGTAAGCGCATTCCTTCCAGTAGCTCTGTTAATAACTTACAAGTTACAACTTCCTCTAAATGAGGAATTGGCACATGCGGCATTACGTGCAAATCACATAAGAATGCAATTTCCTGCTAAACACAAGGCGGCAGCCGACATTGTGTGTCCCGTGCGCAACACATACCTCATTATACAAATGGCGAGAGCTGCAAGTGCTCGTGTGCAGCTTAGGTACGCCCGAACTTTGATGTGCCCACAGAGTAGTGTACGATGATGATGTGCACGACACTACGTGAGCTGACTCAACTAAAGCGGACCTTCCGTTTCAATTGCAGTGCAATTTTCCAATTGACAACGTTTAAGAAAAATAATTTCCACTTAAGCGATGATGAGGACTGATTTCTTGGTCGGCGGAACAGAGTCATCGGGAATATGACTGTGAGCGATGGCCGACAAATGTAACCACCTTGACGGTGTGGGCGGCCAACCATTTTAAGATTTAAAAAAAATTGTTTCATTTTGCTACATTTTCGGAGCGCAGCATGTGTTGTAATACAAAGAAAGGTGTTCAAGGTTAACCATAGCCACTTGTTTGCAGAACATCCAAGAGTGAAGAGTTGGATCTTCTTTTACGAGAAAGCTTCCCAATTCAGCCACGACATGAAATTTTAGCCCCAGTTTCGTCTTTGGCAATGCATTGCAAGGTCGATTGTTTAAATCATTCCTTTGAAGGTCGAAGAAGAAACAAGACCCTTACTTTAACTTTTAAAGAATAACTTCTAATTTTTGGGACGCGCTAGCCGGCCGTCATAGCTCCACAGTTTTCTAAGTGAATGCGTAACCCTGTTCACCCAAACCCTAATTTGTAGGTATATTTGTTGCAGGACATTTCGTTCATTATACCTTCCTCCAGCAAGTGTTGTGGTTTTTTATTCGATGAATTAATTTTTTCATTCCCCACATCAGTCTGCACAAATCCCCAAAATATATGCATTCAAATTATAGCCCAGTTATCGGTTCCTAATGGCCACCAAATGAATATTCAATGATCACTCAAAATAATTGCAACCCCTGCACAACCTCCATCCCATATTTATCGCAAAGCATCCAGCATCATTCTCCCATAAACAAACGAACGGCCTGAAAAATAACAACCCAATGACCACTTTCGGAAAATTATTGCAGAACACATTCATTTAACGACCTCAAATCAGCCGCAAACAATACCTGCGCCATTAAATTTGCATCCTTAATTAGGCTTGCGGCATATTTCCACCTCGTCGCCCGCGCACGTTCCCATCCATAGTACATAATTCCAAAATGCGAATTATTTAATTAGTTGATTAGGTGAACAGAAATTTGCAATAATAATGAAATTTAATTTTGCGGGCGAACCGCAAATACCCATAAACCACTTGGTGGCCGCCACTGCACCAATTCAATCTGGGAACCGAGTTCCACCCAATGATGGCCACATAAATCACCGCACAGACGACTGTGGACTGTGCCCGTAAGTTCAGACGTCTCGACGCGCCAGCTTTATAAAAAAAGAAAAAAAACCATCCGCCCCAATGGAATGGCGCACTCTGGCGGACCAATATTTTCCATCAACGCAGCGCGTCTTTGGAATCCAAGGGAGAAAAAAAATATACGTATTCAAAAATTGATTGCATATTAGGCGCGGTCGGGACTAAGACAATTCGGAGCCGCTCCCGGTGCCCCCGGTCCAAATGAGTTCATTAACAAGGCGATTTGTTTCAAATGCTTCCCCCGGGTCGGACTGTCTGTCGGGTGTCGGTGCTGCTTTGATTTTTGCATAAATTCTTAATATATCTCTCGCGAGTATTATAGGCGCATACCGTTCTGGGAACAGCCGCACTTCAACTCGGTTCCCAGCAGCGCCTGAGAACGCGCCCGCGTCTGTGTCCCGCACTCTGATATATGATATGCGAGCAACTGCCAGTGCATAAATCGGCCTTGTGCAGCTCTCGTCCCCGGCTAAGCAGGCCACGCTCCCGATGCTGGATCAATTAAAAATAATATATATGCATAAATTGCAGAAGAAGATCCTTTTTCTGCGCCATCTTTGGTCCATCGCGTTCTTGCCGTTGCCGGTGGTTGCGCTTATGCAGATCACAGGATCAACCTGGAATTTTAATTATTTCTCAGCGAACCAGACCGGTGCTGCGTTCATTTGTATAATAGGAATCCAATATTGTGATCACTGTGAGAGGTGCAAGCGCAAGCCCTTGGGCTTGTCATATATACGGCTGTGGCTTTTCGCTGGCGAAATTGCATTGCTCTGCGCAGAGGTGCATTCGCGCCCTTGATTAAGGGGCGTTTCTGAATTTGTAATAGATTTTCGGTTTTCCCATTTAGCCGAGAGCAGACGACCCGTTCTGATGGGTTATCCAGGGTCAGTGCGTTACTTGATAAATTGCTCCTTGTGCGGGGACGCGGTTGCAGGCGAATTAATTGCAATTCGTAGACCCCAACTGCCTGGGAACTGCGGTGTCGAGGTCGAGGTGCTTGTGGAATGTGTTTTGGTTTTGGATTGGATCTGTATATGGGTAGTGGATGTGGTGTCAAATTCCAGTCAGGTTATGGAGGACGCTCCTATGATTTAAGGTGAACAGACTCTGAACCCTGTCTACTGTTTCTGAAAAAGTAGGAGTTCTTCAATTGAGATTCGAGTGTTACAATCAACTTCAAATTGAATTATAAATAGAGCAAGGAGGAGAGAGTAAAGAAGCGACTTCATGACGACTTCTGGGAGGCAATGAGTTTCACAACCAAACGGTGTTGACTGAAATGGTTATTACATAGTGATTCAAGGTCCCATACCCACTTATGGTGTAGTTGATTGCTGAAGGCGGTTGAATCTAAAATACTGCCGTGACTATCTGACGTGGGAAAAACCTGTCGAATGGGTACAACGACCTCAATAACATTCATGTCACAGCTTGTTGTGAAACAGACTATGCTACAAAGAACGTGGCGGCCTAAAAATGCATAGAAAATCACATCAAAAACGCATAGAAAAACGCATTCAAAAACGTTGCGAAAGAGCGTGGAGAAATAGTAAGAAATCCCGTTGAAAAGAGCTACCAGAAGTACCTTAAAATAACGATAAAAACGCGTCGAAAAGGCATCAATATAGGAGCCGAAAAACGGATCAACAAACGTTTGAAAAACGTGTCCAAAAACATCTTCAAAAAAATAAAAATCGAGTCCTAAAAAACTGTCAAAAACGCATGCAAAAACGTGTCGAAAAAGAGCCAAAATCGAATCGAAAAGTGCGCCCAAAAATGCATTAAAATCACAATAACAAAAGAGTCTGAGGGGTATCAAAAAAGGATTTCAACAACGACTCAACAGGGGACCAGAAATCCTTAAAAAAATTTGAAAAACTCGTCGAAAGAGAGTCGAAAACCGCTTTAAAAATAAATGCAAAAACGTATCGAAAAAGAGTCAAAATCGCGTCGAAAAGTGCGTCAAAAAATGCCTTAAAGTCACAACAAAAACGAGTCGGTCGGGGTGTCAAAAAAGGATTCCAACAAAGAGTCAACAGGGGAAAAGAAATTCTTCAAAAATTTTCAAAAACTCGTCGAAAGAGAGTCGAAAAAAGCTTTACAAAACGAGTATAAAAATGCGTCCAATACGTATCGCAAAACTCGTCTAAAAACGCTTCCGAATTGGTCTCGAAAAAGGAGTAAAAAATCATGTCCGAGAAAGCTTCTAAAACACCTCAAAAATTCGTCAAAAACGTGCACAAAAACCTTTACAAACGACGGAAAACGCCTCCATCGAGGGTCGAAAGACGATTTTAAAATCCAGTTCGAAAATGCCTGCCAAAAAACGCATCTAAAATCAAGCCGAAACATGGACCCAAGAAACATTCAAAAAACCCCATGAAAAGCGAGTCCAAAACGCGTCAGAAAACTATAGATAAATGGTTCAAAAAGTGATTGAAAAACGCGTTCGAAAACACGTCGAAAAATCCCCAAATGCGGTATTGAAATGCCCGATTTTTGTATAATATTTCGTAATAGAAAGCTAATCTAAGTAAAGTTAGAATAAAATAGACTTTCGTTGAAAACGCACCCAAAAAGTAGGTGTTTCAATGAGCGACATTCTCGGAATCTAAGCATACATTCTAAAAATAGTCTCATCGAAATCTGGTCAGCAGTTTTCGTCAACCTGTGACTAACTTAAAACCCCCAAAAGTCTTCCTATAGATAGGTTAAGCATTTTTAGAGAAGGTACCTTTTCAAAAGAAAGTCTAAACCGATATTCCTGAACCATATCTTACCTCTAGTAATTGCTCTTCCGCATTGACTGGCGCAGTAAACAATTCACTCTACAGTCATTTTCAAGTGCTTCCTTTGTGGAGGAGAAATCTTCTCAATAGGTCGTTGGTCACTGCGAAGTGTAACAACCTAACGACGCACACATTGCTCCATCAGCCAGCAGCCACCGTCATCTTGTAAGCTAAGCGATTGCTAATTGACCCATTTTTCACTCCAGCTTCCCCATGTCGTTGTTTTGGTGTGGCAACAGAGCGCAAAAGGCGACACAGAAACAAAAGTTCCATTCAGCTCCACTCCGAAGCACCCACCAACCGGTACCGCCGACGACGACAGAACAGCCCCGTATATACCTACCCGAGTTACATGTAATGCAAATCATTGTCCGGATAGTTGTAATTTGCAAATAGCCCCGGGATTTAATATCCCAGAAAAGAGTTGCGCACCCAGGCAGATGCAGGTGAGCTCGCACAACCAGTTTGTTACATTTCGAGACTTTCGTCAAGTGCTGCGTCCTGTGCCAAAGTGCTGCCCGGGGACACATTGTTCCATTTAACAGTCCTGCAAGAAGGCTCTTCTTCTGCGCTCAGTGCTGCAGATGGCATCGCGCTGGTGCAACATTGTCAAACGACCAGGCAAATGGAAACAATGGAGCGTAAGAGTTTCAATTTGGCTGTGATAGTCCAACAGCCCATTTGGAGTGAGGGTGTTACTTCCAATTACCGCACTCCACTTGCATCGGAATTGTCTTGAGGCGACAGATCGGAACCTGGCAAGGGGGTGGTTTTTAATCACCACCGAGGGATTTTTGCCCAGCAAAGCCATCAAAAATCAAGAGCTCTATGCGGATCGACACACTTGCGCTTTCATATGGAGAGCAGGTCCTTCGGTATGTTGTGCATGTATAGATGTGGGAGGGTTATTGCAGCAGCCCATCGTATTAAGTGGACGAACCACTCTGCCTAACTTTCGCAGTCATAGAACTAAAGATGACTAGCTGATGAAACTTTGTGAAGGACTTTGCCCGACTCGAGGAGACTTTCGAAAAGAGTTTGCCAAGTGCGCGCGCTCTCGTTTTAGTTTCGTAACGCTGGTGATGCTGATGATGATGTTAACAACGCAAGTCAACGTTGAAAAGTTTGTTGTGATTTAATTTCCACTGCTTACATGGAAATTCGTTAAAATTTTCACTGTTTTCCTTTGCAAGGGGTGGGTTTTGAGTTGGGAGCGTGATGGTGTTTGGTGCGCGTTTTCGAGTGGAGAGCTCCTTGATGTTGGAAATTGACTTTGGAATAGGTGCGGAAGTGGTTTCGCTTCAGTCTGCACGATAAGGTGAAGGATTTCATTTAAGCCCCTAGATACATAGACGTCTTCGGATATTTTGGTAAGGGCTTTGTCAGCTTACACTGGCATTCGGCGGTATTTAGACAATGTAATCGCGGAGTGGGAAGCGTCTCTGAGAAATGGTGTTTGTACTCTCCTCAAATGGCAGTATTGACGTCGGTTCACTGAAATGGGACAATGTGCTACCAAAATCAGATGGCTATGGGAAATATTGCCCGCAACACTAAAAGCGGTACATAAGTGATTTATATGCACATGGAAATGATTCCAAGTTGGGGGAAGGTATTTTGTAGTTTCCCAGCGTAGGATTCAACTCTTAGGGCGCCATTGAAGGGTTTTGTTTGGCGTTATTGGAAGATCGCCCAAAATCGTGGAGGGCAGGTTTGGTGTCCATTTCAACGACTTACGAATGGCCGAGTTTTGGCGCAGAATATGAAAAACCTGGCAACAAAGACATAGCAATGGATCCAAATTGATCTAAGGCAGGCTTACCATTTCTCCTGTTTTGCCAAATACCTTACTCAACCTAACCCACCTTTTTTGAATGCGAACATCGTGTATTTTAGCGTAAGCGGTCATCTATGAACATCTTGAATAGGAATGACGGTAGGCTAAATAATATCTCGGAGATTTCAGGGATAGGTAGGGTAGGTAGGTAGAAGGGTGCTCTTGTGTCGGTTGCCACAGCTTCACTTAGACCATCAGGGCTAAAGACTGAATGTCTTCTCGCTGCAAAGACTACTTCGACTTGATCCACCGATAGAAACCTTTTAACGGCTTCAAGGTTTCTTATCAACTTAGGTTTGACCTGGGCCCCAATCGCCATACCTTTCAATTTGCGAACTCCAGATTATTAGAAGTCCGCTTTCACCTGTGCGCTCCACTTAAGTCAAGCTATTCCTCCACTGCGTAGTTTGTTTTAATTGGAATAGAGAGCCCTCCCGATTAGGATGTTATTGTCTCTGGCCCTGCATGTCTTAGCCATCTGTGGAGATCGACTCATTGACAGATTGTGAAGTTCACTGCTAAAGTTTCCCGGAAACGAGATCAAAAATCAACCTAGAGAGTTTGTTTTCGAGGCTACCACGGGCCAAAATTCGGTGTGCCCGTGTTGACAGAAGTGCAGCGTGAACCGTTTGTTGTTACATTTGAACTTGTGGCAGTTACAGCGCGAGTTATGTTACTCGAGGAATGAAAGCCTTTGTGTCTTTTTATTGAAGATTTATAATTAATATTTTTATTTAAATTACCTATCTTAAATTACAATTCGCGCAGAGTTATAATATCACCGAACAGATCTTTACGTTATCAGATTTTTTTTAAAAGTTGTGCCACTAATTGGGGCTTCTAAGTTTTGCGAAATTTCCCCAAATATGAGGTTGAAGAAGTCACACAGCACAGCACCTTCTCTAGAACTTCCCATTACGTCAATGGGCTCAGGAAGTTTTCACTTCGGAGATAATCGAGCGTTCGCCGACCTATTTTAAACACGTAATGACGAGTTTCGACAGGCAGAACTCCTAGATTTATGTAGCACTAGTAGTTTTGCTAGCTTTTTTACGGAGTAACTAATCTCACACCAAGATAGTAAGCAAAAAGATGAGGGACCGCTTCAAGCCTTCTGTCTGCAAAAGCCTACTACACCCTCCGTAGATTTGTCTACTCGTAATAAGAGCTGCTTCTACTTTACGACCGACGAGTTGCAAACCAGCTATAGCTTCCAGCGGGCAGTGGCGTTCAGTTTCCTATAGCTTCTTTTTGAGCCGAATTGTGTCACACATAACATTCCAAAAGAGAGCTCCCTCTGTTAGTCACTCCGTACCAGGGATGGAAAATGTCATTTTCGATTTGTACTGAAAACTGTTGTAAGATCGTAATGAAATGGAGCCAGTTGTATTGTAAACTTTTTTTTCGTATACGGAAGTGAATTCAAAATATATTATTTTCAAAAACATAAACAAAAATAAATTGACAAAACATTAATGCAAAACTATACTATACTATATTTTTAATCTATGAGCTTTATACTCTCAATTTGCTCATTCATCTTGAAAATATTGCCCTGAACTTGAAATTCAGAACAGGATGAGTTTCTAATCAAATTTGTTGTTTCAATCAAAGCCCAGCAAGTGTCGACTTGAAGTCGGTTTCGACATTTTGACTTTATTAATGTCTGGCAAGAAAATATCCTTTCGACATTTGCTGATGAGTGAGGAATAGCGAGAACGGCTTGAGCAATTTTTGTAAATATTTTCAAAAATCAGCTCATTAGACTCGTTTTTAATTGAATTTACTTCAGCCCAAAATTCTGAAATTGAATAATATTTAAATTGCTGAATTATTTAGCAGTCGGCAAGTGCTCTATATTCATTGTTAATTTGTTGAATATTCTTTTTTTCATTAGGAACAAATTCAAAAACAAATTTCAAAATAGAATTAGATTTTCCTGATACAAGAAACAACTGCTTCTGATGTAAAATACTCCAGAAAATTTAGGAAGGGATTTTGAATATTAATTTTCTTGTTTATGTCTTCCAAAATGACATAAAAACATCATCATCTGGATTATTTTAATTGTTTTCTTAGGAAGAGCTTTACAAATTGCAAGAGAATTCGAAAGATACAGATGGATAAATTGTATCGAATTAAATTGTACTTTTGTACTC
This sequence comes from Cheilosia variabilis, assembly GCA_951230905.1. Lineage (NCBI taxonomy): Eukaryota > Metazoa > Arthropoda > Insecta > Diptera > Syrphidae > Cheilosia > Cheilosia variabilis. The sequence goes on along the minus strand of OX579678.1, from coordinate 4,007,369 downwards.
GAGCAAACTTATTTGTATCGAATTTGATACAATTGTATCGACTTTTCCATCCCTGCTCCGTACGCCTTAATTCAGTCGTCAAAACCTTAGAAACCCATTTGCAGAGTTTCTCTTTATCATTTAACGAAGGAGAGTCCCGTATTTGGATTCGATTACCACAACTCATGGTTGCTTCCACGTTAAGGATTGCAATATTTGTTGGGGTCTTTTCGCCGCATGGATTGCGTCAAAGGTGGATCTAGGCTTATGAAGTCTGTGAGAACTTTCCAATGCCTGCTTTTGGGTTCTTCTACAATTCTCCTCCATTGGAACCACTCGAAGCTGTCATTAAAGCTTCGGTTATTGGAGGCTGCAAAACAATTTCCCCATGCAACGCACGCAACTTGGAAGCCCTTAAAAACGTCTTCGTAGCTGTTGTCGCAACCAACTTCGATTTAATTTCATTCACGAAGACACAGCCCTACCTCAATGAAGACAAACAGTCCGCGCTTACACTCACACAAATTGGCCGACATCCTTCGTTGTTGCATCATCGCGACAACAACGATTAGAGCACATTTATGCGAGTATAGCTGCCCACTTCCAATGGAGACTTACACTTTATCGGAGCGGGACTGAGGTAGGCAAATCACCATCAAGCAGATCGTCGCAGTCGTATTCAGAAAACGTCCCGCTAATTTGTAAATTAGTCTCGCACACGCGTCCGTCGTGCCATCGCCATCCTCCCTGTCATCACATGAACGAGTAGAACTATACCGAAGGAACTTGCCCAACCTGCGGCAACGACAACTTCAGCTCTGAGTGCACATATCCACTCGTACTACAAGCAATGTGTCCACAATTGGCACATCCGGCGGCGGTGGCAGACCGATCGTTTGCGCCGTCCGTGCGGGAGGAGAACAAATTATTCACATTTCTCCGCACCGGCTTGACGCAAGAGACGGCATTTTGATTTGTGTTCCGCGCAGTAGTAGGTAGCGCGTATTTTAGCCATCGATTGACCGAATGAGCTGTAATGATGACTCTGGATGGGGGTAATCATGGTCTTCTTCCTCTTGGTCTGATATCTGGTTGCCGTGGTCTCTGAGATCGAAACGAGCGTCAGGGGGCCTAATCAAAGTGTTTACGGCGTACGATCTGTTGTGACATTATGTATGCAGCGGACAGGGGATGGTTGCTCGTACTCGAGACGGCGCCATAATTTTGTGGCTCTTATTTTGATAATCCGCAATGAAAGTGATTGACATTGAGGGGGCTATGGTGGGGCTATGTGTGTGTGGCTTTATGGGAATTTTATCGATGGCAGTGTGACATGAAGTTATGCAGATAACTCGATATTAATGAGGCGGAGTGCAGATTGTTGATTTATTGTCCTTTGTGTGAATTTGTCTGCTTTATTAGTGGTTTGCTTTTGAACGCGGGCAGCATGGAATAGAGAGGTTTGCACGGGAATACCCCGGCATGCAGATAGACCTTCGGGGCTAATTATAGATTGGAGACTTGTGGAAGTGACTGTGGATTGTAATGGAAAGAGGAGCATTTCTCAGTTGTAGTATTGATTTGCAGGTTAATGGGCTGATTTTTCTTCAAGTACCTAGACCTGCTGTCGAGCTCGTCCTCTGAAACTCTACTTCAAATAACAAACCCGAATATTGGATTCTCCTACAGACCTGGTTAGAAAGATTTGACAGACAGCAGAGAGAGACGGTTCCATGATTTGAGAATGGAAGTGATTGACTAATTAAAGACTGCATATCAGCAGCTTATAGCTTGCTAGGTGAATGCATTTTTAGAATACTGAAGCTATTGCTCTGGAAACCGCAGTGAAAATTCTCGAAGCTTACGGAAACTTTACCGAAGAGTCATCAAAATTATGTGGAGTGTTGTTCTGAAGGTTCGTAATTTAGTATCGAAGAGTGAATAAAAATGGCTCTTTCTCCATTATCTATTCCTACAGCCTCCACGAAGAAGCTCATACATGAGGCTCCACTAACCCAGGGCTCTTTAAACCTGAAGCGACTAATTAATTGCCTAATCACAGTCATCCTAGAAGTGCACGGCTTAGGCTGAAACTTCCCCTTCACCTCGTCGAATTACAAAAGAGCTGTCAAAGCGCTAAATTCAGGGCCAGACCAACCATATGTGCAAGATGTGGAAATGCACAGGGCGCCAACTTCTGGGGGCGCATTGCTAAGAAATAAAAAATTAATTTTATCTTGCGCGAGCAAATACTGCCATTTGCATTTTAAACAAAAAGCTTGTTCAAATAAGCCCAAAATAACAACATCTATCCCACCTGTTCTTAATTATTCCTTGCACATTAACTCATGTCACTTGCAATGTTGCAACTTCAAGGAGAATCTAAATCAAAATATCGCAAAATAAAAAATCCCACTAGACCTATGCAAGTTCACTTCTTTCCTACATAATCTCAAAATATTCCACCCTGTTTATGTAGGTATATTCCTTGCACATTCACTTCCATTTTACCAAAAAATACCCCAATAAAAAAAACGCATGGAAAGTCTACCTGCTGGGTGATGTGGAAAAGACTTATGCACGTGTGCAAATATGACAAAAAGGGCGCTTTCTGTCAATTTTGCACAGTGGCTAGTTTTGCTGGAGCCGGCACTGGCTAAATTATAGAAGAATGAATAGAAAATGCTATAAATAAGCTTCAAAGCAGTTAAGTTATTTTATTTTACACCCGTGGATTGTAGAAACTTCCGTTTTTCTTCTTTATTCAACTCACTGGCGATTATTGAATCAACATTCGCACCGATGCGAACTCACGGGCAACAGGAACTTTCTCACAGGGGAACTCGAAGCGAACGAAATGCGAATTCTCCATTGAACTGGGATCTGAAGCTGCGGAATGAAAATAGAAATGAGAATACACAGTGAAATAACAAAACGGGGTACAGTTTTTAGGTGCAGTGGCAAATGTAGTAGATAAAAAAAAAGTATTCAGAAATTTTAACAGCGTCAAAGTCGATATAGAGTTTATTTGGCCCGCTTTGGTCAGCGAAAGGTATACCTACTACCTCCCTGAAACCCTCAAACGGGCCATTGAGAAGCTAAATCTTTCAAAAACCGGACTCAAGCTTTTTTCAATTTGAGTCGATCAGGTAAAATTGCAGAGAGCTTTTAAAAGGTGTTCGACCTTAATGTAATACTTTTAACGATTTCACTACAAAAGGGAGCAAAAAATGGCGAAAAATTGGGTACCTATCAATTTTTATTCCTCTATCAAGCCTCTACCAACGAGGAAATTAATACGACTTGTGCTGCCGGTTGATGATGAAATATGGGAAATATTCTACAGTTTTTTGGCCTTTTTGCCTTTATAGCATGCCACTCTATCCAAAACCGGGACATAATCTTCAGTCGTCAATGTATGTGGGGTAAAGTGGGCACCCATTTTGAAAAGACGTTTCTCCCACAGCTTATATGCAATATAACAATCTGTCGAAATAAACGAAAAGCGTGTCGAAGAGAAATACATAGCGCCGGACGTCTGCAGACGAGTCTTTCCGCAATTTGGGAGATCTAAGGTATGAGCCCAGCAGCTACTGCCAGACAACCGCCCATAATGTTTAAGAAGAACAGGTCAGATAAGAACATCTCTTCCATTCAACGTGAATGTAAGGAGTCTTTCATCAAGGACTTGGCAACTTATTTTTTAAGTAAAGTGCAAACTGCTTGAAATATCTCAAAAACAAACTTATTGACTTGAATTATCTACTATCAAAATATTTATGAATAGAATTCGACTTCGTTCATATGTCCACCACAGGAACGTATGCAGCGGTCGATACGTTGAACCCAATTTTCAATGACTCGGCCTCGCATTTCGACCGAGTCGGCCGCTATTTCTCGTTCAATATTGGCTCTGAGCTCCTCTAACGTCGCCGGCTTGTTGGCATAGACCAATGATTTAATGTAGCCCCATAAAAAAGGTCTAGAGGCGGCCAATAGACGTCTCCACTTTCACCGAACTGAGACTTAAATTGTTACACCCGCTGCGTGCCTTGTGCCACCGTCTTGTTGGAAATACATATCCGATCACTGATGTCCAATTCATGCAATTGTTTAAAGAAATAACGTTCCAGCATGTCTCCGTAGCGAATACCGCATTTACCGTAACGTGACGGTCATGTTCATCGACGAAAAAAAACGTCCCAATGACGACACCGGCATGAAAACCGCACCAAACAGTGACTTTTTGTGGATGAAGCGCGGTTTCATGAAGCGCATGGACCTCACCTATCCAATAACGCATATTTTGCTTATTTACGAAGCTGTTTAATCAAAAATGCGCTTCATCACTGAAGATGAAAATTGGCGTTCTTCAAGTTGCGACCACCGACTCGGAATTTCGGTAGAAAATGTTAGCCATTTGTAAACGTTGTTCCTTCGTGCACTTCACCATGATGAATATGCTGATTTTACCGAACATTCTGACATTGACAGTTCGGTAATCGGTTTAAGGGTGCGTTCACACTGAAAGTTTGAAGCTGTCAAGTCGCTAATGAAAGACACTTTACTTGCCAGCTCGCACTTGTTTTTCAACATTTTAATTCGTCATCCCCAATATTAGTATAAAGACCACCGGAAGGACTCATATTTCCTCGAAAATTAATTCAACTGATGGGACAAATAAAATGAAAAATAAAAATACCACCCACCTCAATCTGAATGGAATCCATTTTTTATTTAATTTTCTTTACATTCAAATTTGATAATCCAAGCGCGTGGTTTGACAGTACAACTGTCAACACACCAAAATTATAAAGCCATGAAGCATGCGGCGCATCATTGCCGACACCCAGACCATTATAGCAAAATCACTAGGTGAACGAGTGGTAATGGTCAATACGGAACAACAACATTTCCGCACGTACTTACCGCGAAATAAATGATTTTGCAATTCTCGCATTATGTGGTTTATGCAAAATGCATGTCCTGTGATAATTACAACGGTAATTTATCCATTTGCCGTGGTATTTCCTCTTTGTTTTCACTTGTTTTAAATAATTAAATTTGCCAAGTCGCCCATGGGGATGGCAATGGAAGTGATGGGGACGCTCAATCCTCCTACTGCAACCGGCATACCGCATACCTATATGTACCTAGATCTCCAATGAGTTGAACAGCTCATTTCGATGAAACGAGTCCGCTGGGGCAAATGAATCAAACGGGATCGGTGTGGCTCGTTGCCGCCACTTTAGGGCAATATGGGGTCATGTCCTTTTAGTCCATGTGGTATTCACTGATTGCAGCCGACCCATTGCAGGCATAGGCATGGGAGCCTGTTTATGTCAGTGCGCTGCTGGGATTTGGCAGCGGAAATTGCTCCCCACGTGGATGTATTGAGTGTTTAATCGGGGATATTTATACTCGTGTGCATTATGGGGTAGTTCGGAAACGCCTAAATGTGATAATGTATCCGTGCGAAGTCGTGAATTCTAAGCGCGCGAAGTAACGCTGATAAACAGTGAGTTTACTATGGTATTTTCGCCCTTAAGGTGCCGGCGCACGTAGCCACCTTTGCGTATTAGAGGGAATGTCGCCACCAATCGCAGTTGCTCGATAGTCTTTGATATCCAAACTGTCCTGCGCTGGACAATTCTCAAGAATGGGTTCTCTTACGACACTGACGCAATACGGCCTCATCCTACGCCACATGAACCCATATTTGCTGCTTCCGGTATCGAATTAGGTGAACTACCTCCACACTTGATTCGAAACATGAAGTCCACAAACGAGTTATGCGGCAGACAGCATCCACTGAGCACAGCTTAAAGCCGCTCTGTGACATTAGACGTATTTGGCAGAGTGGGCATTGGCTTGGCACCACATGGAGTCATACCGCAGCCCATATGCCTACGACCACACTCTCCTTCGCATTAAAAACTCAAACTCAAACACAAGCCGCAGCGGCACCCAGCCGATCTATGATTTTATGAATGAACCAACGTGTGAGTCATCACCGTCGTCGCCACCGCAAATTACTCGCACTCACTACTCTACGCCAACATGTGCACGCGCTCGTTCGAGCCCTAATCTAATTGAACGATCCCGAGTTGGCCTGCAATAAACCAAAACAAACCGCGCAGCGCGCACACACCACAGCCCGAACGTCAAACAGCAAACGGCACAAACGGCACAAACGACACAAACGACACAAACGACACAAACGCCAACAAAACAACGAGCAAGACCTGGTGCAAAAAATATGCAACACACTCTTGGTGTGATTTACTCGACAACAGTCCACTGGAGTGGTGGAGTATGGCGTATTGGATGTAGGAGAAGTGGAAGTGTACCTTATACTGGCGACACTGGCTCCCAGTTTCATGAATGAACCGCCGCGCTGCACCCGCGATTTGTCGTCGCGTCGCGTTTGGATACTTAATGACAGCGTCTGTGGCAGACGGCTTCATAGTTATTAATTATGTTTCCTTCGTGCACCCGTCGCGTCGGTCGTCGTCGTCGTCGTCGTCGTCGTATGTGCGCATAAAGCGCGGAACCACGCTCCAAACCGAACCTATGCGACATATAGCACAGCACACGTGATGACTGACGGGGTTCCGCAGGGATGACAGCACGACTGCATCTGCTGTAGGCAGAGGAAGACTCTTGTCTCTTGTGGCCTGTGTGTTTTGTTAGTTGTGGGTTCCATTTTAGCCGGTTTCCGGACGGAATTATCGAATGACTGATATGTCAGGTAAAACGGAAGAAGGCGTACGCGCCGGAGACAATCGGATGGGATTTTAATGAGCTGTGGGGAGGGGGGGGGGGCTGGAGGGGCCACTCTGGTTGGACTTTTTCATACTTGTAAGGTGCGCGCACGTTTCGAGGGGCCTGCGGTTATTTTTAGCTTTCGTCATCGGGTGACTAATGACGACTGTGCGCCTGTCGCTTTCATATGCACTGTGCATTATGATGGCCCGATCGGATCGGATGCAGGAAGTTACAAACGGTTTAGGTGGCAGCCAGGTTTACTGTCTCATGTTGAAGGAGGCCCCCACTACAAATGGGGCTCATGGTGCACTTGAGGTCGCATTTGCATTACAAATTTTTGTTGACTGCAGTCGTAAAACGAAAACTATCTTCTGGCAACACGAACGAATGTCTTTTGTGGTCTGGTGAATCTACAAATAATTTCATGGCGCTTTCTTGGAAATCATTACCGATTCTAATTCCAAGGACAAAACGCTGCGACTCCGTTCTTTAAAGATAATTTCTTGGATAACATTTTTTTTTTTATCTGGAAAAATAATCTTCAAAACTGTTTACTGCAATGTGGGCCTCCTGGAATTTGCGAATGGAAAAAGCCCGCAGGTGGTCCAATCACATTCGCATTTGAAAAAAGTGAAACGCAATCAATCCCTAAATTGACATAAAATGCACAGCGAGGGGCTAAGTGTACACCAGACTGAGGGCCTTCATTCGACCGATGTAGTTCATACTTGCGTAACATGGGGGACCGCTTGAGCTTCCGTTTTGAGTCATGTACGGTTTCAGTTCGGAATCGGTTGCAGTTGGTTGACTGTGAATCTGTTTTTAATTTTTGGATTTTTTATTCAAAGCGACAGCCCTTATGCTCTTAGCTTTTAAGAAACCGTAAAAGATCTAAGTTTTCAAAATATTACTCATTGCTAGTGAGTTACAACCAACTTTCGCGTTGATCTTACAGGTACTTCAACATGCTCTCTGGGGTTGATTGCCCCTGAGTTTCTTCTTCAGTAGGTGGGGTTCTTTTCCATACCGAGGCTTATGGAGGCCACATGCGCCGGTCCTATGGATCTGGCCCACAATAGAGACATTTACGACTTATAGTATTATTGAAGAAGGGTCTTTCGCTCTTTCGTCTGAAGTGGTCCACGACATCATTCGTGCTAAGTTTTTAATTTAGGGTAATCGCGTTCCCTCGGCAGTATTTAGGGGTAAGTCGTTCATGTAATTATAAGTATCTCAAGGTATTTTGAAAGCGGTTCGCATCTTCGCCGACGGCTAGCGCTGGAAAAAGTCTTACTTTTTAATGAAACAAACCTCTTCAAAGTAGCCTCTAATCCAAAATTATATATATATAGGGATGTATATCGTAAATCTTCTTCTGACAAAATGGTTTAGTCTAAGCAAAGAACACCCAGGTCCACACCGGACTGTAGGGCCACCTAACTTAGTCTAAAGCAGCACAAAAACCTGATCGAATTTTAAGCTTAAGCTAAGAATGTTATTCCCGCCTTGCGTTGCGCTATAACTAGAACTCTACTGTCCACTGCCATTTTAGCGGCCTAAAATGAACGAACAGTAAAGCTTCTTAATATAGCTTCTTGTATAGCTTCATACAACCGTTTTTTGTTTTTCTGAGCTTTTATCTTTAGATTGAATGGACGAATATTTGCGGTTTAGTAGTTTTATACCGGCTATGTGTTGTAGGACATCTTTTCATCCGTAGTTCGTTGTATTCAAGAGACGCTATAGTTCGGATTAAGTCTTTCGTTGGTTTTTCAGACGTCATGTAGGATATGGACTCCTAAAGATAGCCTTCGAAAATAGTTTTTCCTCTCCAGGTTGAATGCGAAAACTTTGTCTTCCTATATATAATCGCCCTACATGCTCTAGTCACTTATGACCCACAGTGCAACATTTCTTGACTAGTCTGAGTTGCCATAGGCTCGCAGAGGATTTGTTGTACCCATATGCAGATTTGTTAGAAATTTATAAAGAGGTTGTGAATCCAAATTGGAAGCTAGCATAGCCTAGTAAAAACATTCTAATACCCTCATTGAAAAAGCCTACCTTAGTAAGCGTTTTGGCCTCGTAGAAGCTTTAAAAGGTCCCGATACTTAGCTTGTGCAATAACTCGTGTCATTGTCTCTTGAAACCCTGTGAATACCCTCATATACCTGCTTAGCTATCGTAGAACATTTATCTATCTAAGGAAGCTCGTATTGATATCAGAGAAACACTGCCCAAAAATTCAAAAGAACGTGAAAGTTGTAGGGCGATCTCCATTCCTTTTTTGAAATGTTGTGGATACATCTAGTTCGAGTGGAAAATTCCAGGCAAATTTTGTGGAGAGTCCTCATACTCCGTTTAACTTTAGCCTGCATGCACATTTGTACTTATGACCAAACTGCTCCACAGAGATCTGAGCCACTGACTCTCTTGAATTTAGTAGTCTCCGGCGTAGCTTATGTCATTTTAAGTCATTGCTTTGCCTTGATAGACCCAAAACCCTTCTTCAAGTTTTTTAGCAGGTTACCGCACGATGCTAAGGATCTGATCATTCTACGTGAATATTCCAACTTTTGTGTTCTTAAAAACAGTTCTAACAGATGCCATTGGGTCGTTATCTAGAAGCTTCTATGCGGTGTCGCCCTGCTTTATATACATAAAAGATCGGGGAGCTCAAAATTGACCACCGGATTTCGCGATGCATAAAAATCAGTATATTGGGAAAATGCACATCAAATCTTAAAAGGCGTCCTCAGCGAAAGCTGTGAGGCTATCTGTGAGCAAATCAGTGCAAATAATATTTAGGAGCCAAATCATTTCGACGGGGGTTGAACCAGAAATATATATATACAGAGATGATGCTTTAATACATAAAGATTTGTCAAAGGTTAGGAATAAACTAGTACACACAGAAAAAGAAATTGTAATTCCACCAATTTCCGTTGGTTAAAATGAACCCAAATATCAAAATCTTTGATTTATGATTGATTGATTATGATTGTTGAAAACTTAAAACCTAGTTCTTGTTCACAAAAATAATATTTGAACGAAGAACTTTTAACTTACAATTTTTTAAGAATCTCAAAATTCTTCGGTTGACAATCTTTTTTTTTCTGAGTGTAGGGTGACACTCTGTAGCCTTATGAAGTGTCGCCCAATACTTGGCCCACCACTCTTCTAAGCAGCAATTCTTTTACGTGTTCTAAGTTGCGAATAGGTTTTATATACACAGTCAATTCCCGAGCTGTCTTTCTGGCCGGCTTCAACTTTAATCCGCCGGCCAGGCCATCACCTATATCCACTTCCTTTATTCACGACACTCCAGAACTGACAAGTGAATTTCCCATCAAATTACATGGGTAATCTCCTAAATTGTGCGATTGTCAATAGTAGCAATTTACCGTTTATTAGTCGTGTACTACAACAGCTGTAATATTAGCAGCACCAGCAGCAGCAGTGGCAGTCGTAAAATGAATAGATGCCGGCATAGACGCAGTATGGACACGAATTGTTGAATGCACACAAACACACTCACACACATACACTCGGTATGTATGACAAAACATTAAATTGTTATGTGGAACAATTATTCTATCCTGTATATTGTTGGAAAATGTCGAGGAAGGGCGGACGCCATTTGATTCGGTCGCCATCTAAGTGAACCTGTGTGCTGTGTGTGAGTGCGCACATTAAATGTCCTCCTATTAAAGAGGGGGCCCGGCTCCCTCACTTTATGTGTGCTCTATTGTGTTGGCCGCCCTTTTAAGTAGAAGTCACATGCATTTAGCCAAAACTGGGTCAGATTTAAACGAGAGTGTTGTGGGTTCGTATGTTGGGGACTAGTCCGCCAGAAGATTAAAGGCACGCTGACATAAGGGCGTGCATCGAAATTGTTCTTGAAATTGATATTGCAAAGGGAAATGCTTCCAATTAGCTTTCGTATTAAGGCAATTTTCGGATATTAGTCGGATCGAGTGCGATAAGAAAGTCGAAACCGATGGAGTAAATGGGTGAAAGGGGAATATTTGAGAGAACGCAAAGCGTCTCAGGAGTTGTTCTGGGAAGCACTTTAAATAAACTGAGTTGGTATAGGTAACTGTAACTGGCATGAAAGGTGCAAAGGGACTTATTTTTAATTTTAACAGTGTCAACCATGTTTTTGGAACCCATTTGACAGAGAAATCTGACCAAGAATCCTTTTTAAAAAAATTGCCTGTTTTCATAGTCTAAAATACAGGGTGGCGCAAAATTAATCACACATTTTTGTTTTTGAACTATGTACATTTTTACTAAATAAAATAAAGTGCACAACTGGGTCGAACGTAACTTTCTCGTTCATCAAAATTGTTGGTACAAATAAATTGAGCGTTGCCTGATTGTATAAATTTCAAGTTCTTGCATTTATTTTTAGGGTGCATATTCAATATATTAAGTATTAGCTAAAAATAAGTTTTGCGAAGCACTTATTTTACTTTCATTGCAAGTGGGCGCCATTCTAATTATTTCAAAAATTTACCGTGGAAATGTGAACACAGATCGAGATTTGGGTTCTCATTTTTGAGAAATACTAATAACACGTCAATATTAGAATTTTTTGGGAAAAACTAAGTACGGCTGAGAATAAGATAACAATAAGATCTGATTAGGAATACTTATATTATTCATAATGTGTATTTGGGTCAAAATCGTTAGAGCGGCTTTTGTAAAATTTGGCAGACAAAACAGTACCAAATATTGCGATGTTTAGTTTGAAAAATACTATTGCTTAACTATTTAGCTGAAAACTGAGTATTAAGTTATTGTTCGGGATGTAAGCATTACTTGGTTTTTAGAGTTTTATCGAACTCGAAAATGAGGCTTTCGAGATATGAGCAGTTTTTCAAATTAGAGTTTTCGGTGATTCGAATTGAAAATTAAGGACGCAATAATTTTGAAATCATCAATTTTACTCTAAGTTTGCATTTCCGTCAAAATCGTTAATGCCGTTTTCAAGTAAACTTTAGAAAACTAAATTTTTCAAAAATGACTTTTTTCAAAAAACATTTTACGATAAATCAGAGAAAAAATTAGTTCGTCGTTAAGTTAGAAATGACCGTTTTCGAAATACATATGTCCAAATTTCAAAAGTACCGTTATATATGTTAACTTCACCCACTTAAATCCAAATCAGAAGTTTAAAGGAAGTCCGGTCAGCCGTTTAAGCTGTAGGCCTCGGGACAGACAGACAGACGGACAGAATTTTGCGACCCACTTTTTTGAGTTCCTCTATCATCGTAATGTCAGAATTGATTAACATCTCGATTTCGAAATTTTGTACGAATACTAAATATCTTTCTCTTATACTACGTAATGGAGAAAGGCAAAAAATGATTTTGAGTGATGGAGCTTTACAATTTTTTTTGTTAAGTGGAAAAGATGATATCCCTCAAGTGGCTGCCGCCAGTGTTGATACACATTTGTGCCCGTTGTTGCATTTTTCATGACTTTCCGCATTCCTGTCGAACATTGTCCTTAAGGGCGGCGATTATCTGAGGCTTATTGACGTAAGCCCGCGACGAAAGAAAGAAGTCTTGGATGGTTAAATAGGGCGATCTTGCTGACCATGTCAAATCACCAAAACGGGAGATTACGCGACCAGGAAACGCTTCCTTCACAATATCCATTAAATAAGTCCAAGCTCTTGCGGAGGATAGCGCTCCATTGCTTGACGGTTTTATTCTGCAGCTGTCTAGTTCACAAATGTCACATATGGTTGACGTACGACGCCATTAGCAACATCTTCCTATAGGGTGATTAATTTTGCGCCACCTTGTATAGCTCAACTATTGAGTCTAAACATTAAATGTCGCTCTCTTGCTCCTACGCTCTTACTAAAGTCTAGCTCTAGAGACATAACCCCAGTTCAACGATATCTACCTCCAGGCATCGAAAGTCGTTGTTGAAGCGTCATAAGTCATAAATTCGCCTTTCCGTTGAAATAGTAACCAAAAGCATTACTAAAGCCATCACATCCTTTATTCAAATGCGTCAACTCATGCACACCTCCTTGACTGACGCACCATAACACTTCACAGTCAACCACTCTGTTGGAATGCAAAAATACCGCCAACGCAATCATGCCACCGCCGGTCCATCTGTTGCTGCACAACGCAAACACCCCCTCACAGTCATCTCGTCAGACGTCTCATTCTAATTGCAAACGACATCCCTTCCCGTTTCAATATTCAGCCGTCGCGACGACAAATAGCCCATCCGTCTTCTTCCGCTGCTGCTCGAGAATCAAAGGCATTTCGTCGAGATAGGAGAAAAATTTGACGAGGATTAGGGACAAAACAACACGAGACCTAACACCCGGTGGCACACGACAATTCCATCACGAGAGGCATCAAATTACTATACCTAGGGTCGGTCGGTCACCAAAAGAAGCAAAACCTGAAGCAACTCCAATCGAAAGGAATTCCTCAGCACACTTGGTTTCAAGTGTCGCCCCAGCCAGGAGGCATAAACAAAAAACCTTCCTCTTCCGAATGACCCACACAGTACACAGACTCTATGCACAGCTGACACGTCGACCTGGCTACCTAACCTCCAAATTTAGAACAAACGACAACAACGGACCGAAGACGACCACGATGAATATGAATGAATGCATGCACAGCCAAGGTGTTCAGTTTACCCATCTGGCCACGGACTCTGCCGTTGGATTCGGGTTAATTTTTTTTTTTTTTGCTATCCTGCTGATCCTTATAACTCCCAGATGTGCGCTGCCCAAGTAAATCTCAATTATAGCTCCGTCATGGCACTTGGTCGTCGTTGATTAAAAATTCAAACTTCTTCTGTGTTTGTGGTCGGGTTGACACGCCGCCGCTCTAATTGTATGCAATTTTTGAGGATGCACTCCGTAGTCCGTGGACTGCATCCGAGTGAGTGTGTGTGGGTGAGGCCAAGTCACCCGAAATTGCTTTAGTAATTTATCAGAGATCAGAACTGGCTCAAAATTAATTAATTAACTGGGAATTTGTCGTCATCGTCCTTGTCATCCGATCGAGAGCAGGAGGTGGACACAAGTCGATTTATCATGAGTCGTTGTCGTTGTGCATGCCATGGGGTTAGGTGACAATGTCATTACCCTGTCACAATACCGTCACCGGGACACGATTTCTATTAATATGTAAGGTGGTGGGTACTTACTGAATGTCCGGGTCCTTAATTGAAATGTTTGCCATACCCCAGCCCATATGTGTGGCAAATTGATTGGATCCGATGACAGGAAATCAATAGTTCGTGGCTGTAATTGACTTATTAGCTATGTACGGTTGCATTCAATTTGAAATAAGCCCGGATTGAGGTTAGCCTGTGACAGGTGTGAAACAACAAGGACTTTTCAAGTTGCTCTTGTCGTGCTCAGATTTTTGGTCATAATGAATTTTCGTCTCGGAATGGGGGCGATAAATTCAAATAACATCCAGCGGGGACCGCACTGAAAAAGTTGTGCATTATGGCAGTTGCTGTGTGTCGTCCTTGTTTTGGGGCGGGGGATGGGGTTTTCGTATTCATATCCATTTGAGTTTCGCTGTGGAAATAAAATCCAATTCAAGAGCATGAAATATGGGACAGATTGCAACGACTAAATTCGTTGGCTTAATTGAAAAAGGATTTTCGAAACTAATCAACTGGAATTAGTTGGCGCGCTCTGGATGAGCGTTTCTTTTCAATTCTTTGGATTTATGCGAGTATATCTCGAATGCAGGCGGCGAATATTAATTTTAAAAACTGCACGAGTTGTTGAGGAAATTTATTCGAAGTGAGTTATGACAGGTTTGTGTTTTTTGGAGCGCACCAATGAATTTTTGCGGCGCTTGCTATACGGATGGGGGATCCTATAGATGCAGTTGGTCTGTATGGTAGTAAATTTGTTGGTGGTGCGGTGGAGGTGGGCTGCAATTCGTCAGAGTGTAGTTTACTGACCACATAATCTTTTCAATGTACTGCGCAAGTTGGTAGAAAATCTCACAAACGGTGGGACAGTTGACGGTGAACACTTTGGAAAGAGTTGCGGAATGGGTGACTGACTTTTTCTAGGTGATGACTGATTTGTCTAGATTGTCTAAGATTTTTGTTTGCTATGACCTATGAGCAAAGATAGTTTCATAGATTGAAATCTATATATATAAAAATTGAGCGTTAAAATTGTGTTCGTTTGTCGCCGATTCACGCTTTAACGCATTTATCGATTTTATCCAAACTTTCACACATCTTTGGAATTGGTCCATATATGGTTTTTGTGAAGTTTGGTTGAAATCGGAAAGCGTATGTGTGTGTTGTGCGTACATTTTGTCCACGCATTTACATTTATAAAGTCCGATAATTCGTATTTGAATGATTTTGTTTTGATTTTTTTTGGCTTGAATCAGGGATGGTTTGGAAAAAATTAAAATTCGGAAAATTCTCAACAGGTGGCGCTTTAGGCACATTTCGTGTTTTATCTATCTGCTTCTATATATATATCAAAATATGTCAGATTGTGTTTGAATTGATGTTCTCTTAATGCGTGAACCGATTTTGTTTCTGGAACCTTTAAATGAAAGGTGACGTGAATACCAAGGTTTCTATGTATATAATGGTCTTTGTATGTGTATTGGTTATAAGAGTTATAGGCATTTTAGTGAACATACATGTGTTGTCGACCTTAGAAATTTTGTGGATATGTATGGTTAGTTGCAGCTTAAAAGATAGGATAGTTTTGGTGGCCAGCCGACAGGTGGCGCTGTAGTCAATCTCCGAAACCACTCAACTGATTTCAATGAAATTTTGTGGATGTGTGTGGTTGGTTGCGGCTTGAAAGATACGATAATCTTGGACCTGACTCAGATTGTCGGCTTCTTCGAGCGACCAACATGACATGATTGAGAAAATCTGACCGGACCAACTCTATTCAATCATTAGCGCGAAAAAAAAAACAATTAAGAAGCCGACCCGGAAATCTTTGAAGCCGTTTCTATGCATTGAACTCAATTTAATTCCAAGGGAGTTTCATTCGTTCAATAGAGAGGTTCAACTATCAGAAGGGATGTTAATAATTTAATTAATTTTAGGCGGTACGAAGTTCGCCGGTCGACTAGTTTTATATAAAAACTTAGGTTAGATGAAGAATGGGCGATGGATTCCTCCTCCTCATTCTCGTCCCTGCAGCTGCACAAGTCGTTACTGGGGAAGTCCCAGTAAATAAATACAATTCAGTGCTCGGTAATAATATGAGTGACCTTCGAGATGTTGGGTCCTAGGAGTTCTTTGGAACTTTTTCTACCCGGCTAACTGAGTATCCTAGATGACTCCACCTACCGAGTGCCAACTGCTAAATTCAGAAGCTTTCCAGATGTAATTTGAGTCTTTTCGCTGATCAAACTTGAGACCCACGGCTCAGAAGTCTAAAAACTGGGCCACTGCGCCCTCAACTGATTCTCTTCGTCCATTACAAGCCGATCCTCGTCAATGATGTCCATAGCCCTAGTTAAATGGCACAGTTTTAGATCTAAGGTTCGTTGGCTTCAACTTGTAGAAGTCTTATAAATTAGATCAAATTTTGGAAGTGCCTCATTATACATATAGGTAGATCTCAGCACGATAAATTTGTTCATTTTCATGCGCTTGTTACAGAACCTTTTCCTTCGCTTTAAAGCCTATTTAATCCTAAAAAGGTTTGAGCCAGGTTGCGTGCGCTTAGGGTTGCGTCAAAAAGAAGTTTGAAATTCACTACTAATCGAGTTTTTGTTTTGACATAACTCACGTTGGCTTAACTCAACTTTAGGCGACCGAATCCAATAGTAAGATGCTTTCTTAAATTCGTTTCCGCCGCAGAGGTTAGAGTGATTTGAAATCGGTCTTGAAAAATTATTAAAAAATCTTGGTTAACCTGTTGACAGGCGCTGCTTACAAGATGTTCTTTTTCTCCATCACTATTACCCCAGTTTTGAAATAGCAGACTTCAAAAAAAATTCTATTCATTCATTAGAACTGATCATTTGTCCATTTGTGACTTTGGTATTAGCTACAAGCAATCGCCTCACCAAATGCAATGCTTCAACTATGCTACACAATTTCTGACCAAGCGCAACTTGCAACCCCAATCTCTATTCAAAAACAAATACCATTTCCATATCTGTTTTACTTGATCTGATTTTTTGCAGAGGTACCTTTAAACAGATTTGGTATTTTTTTACTAAGAATTGTTAGCTTTACATATCCGAACCAACTCTGCGTTGTCATAAATCAGAGGGCCCGCCGGGAAGGCGCTATTTCTCTTTTTATATTTAATTTGTACTACTCTCGAATTGAATGGAAAACAACTCCCATCTCCGTATCATCGTATATCCAATAATTAACAACTTATGCCACTTCGCACCTCTCCATTTAAAATGTTCCTCGCTGTGTTCATTACAAAAAAAAAAAAAACCCGAAATTTTAATTTCCATTTGTTGCCATAGATGCAACGCGGGTGTTTTTAATGGTCCACATGTTTTTCGTGAAAAAAAAAACCACTGTAAACAAGAACTTTACCCAATCCTGATATATGCAATCAGAATATTTTTCATTTATGTGAATTCGACAGATTCGATTGTGCTTATTTGTTTTATTTGTTTTATTTGTATTTTTGTTTTAAAATTTCGTTTGTTATAAGGGGAAACTGATTTATAGAGCGGCTGATTTATTTACAAATTTATTTAAATTCGACTCACCAAACGGAAAGTAGGAGGGGGCGGGGTAGTTTTTCGTGTTATGAAAAATATAAACTCCAATTATTTACAGGTATGTTGAGCGAGGGCTTAGTAATGGACTCGTTGTGGGTGGCATATCGACTGGATTGCCAAAAGGATTTATTGCTACATGTGGTGTTTGCATTTACAGCGTTCACAGCTTATTTTGAAGGAGATTGCCTCTATTCGAAATAGGGTATATTAAGAAGGGCCTTCATTCAGCACGTGCGGGTGCTAATTTAAATCACCTTGGCACTAATTTAGTGGTCTTTAATTATAGACTACAAATGACAAATTCCTAAGACTGAAGAACGGAATTCCAAAATAGAAATTTATTGAGGCATTTATTTATTTATTTATTGAGCTTCAATTGGGCAAATGGTAGTCGGTTTAAATGTGTGGAAAAATGTTTCCCTGAAGCTGGTCCGCATTCAAAATAAGCAACATCCGTAGAAGTCTTTTATCAGGTAATAATTGGAGATCAAACCAACTGAAAGACTCACCAATTCTGTGCGAAATAGAGACCTAAGCTCGCTACTGGGGTATTATAAGCTTTCAGCTGTTTTCGTTCATCTATCGGTTAACAGATATTCTCGCTCAGAGTGCCTTGATTTGTGTCTTCTCTTCGATCAATCCAAATATATCTTCAATACGAGACTTAAAATTATTTCTCACAGCTCAGCAAATCTCTTGAGTAGGAAACTGGTCACATAATAATTGTCTTCGCGAGAGCTGCCTTAGGCAGTGGCGATTCCTGCTCTTAAGCATTGTGTAAGCTACGTGCTCTAGGGAAGTTAAAAAAAAAATCGCGGTTTTTCAATTTTATTAAAATTATACTCCACAAATAAATGATATAAAATAAAAGGTTTAACAATAGCATTTATCGATACATAAATTCGGTTCGTCGGTCAACGGTCAGAAAATTGTTGATGACTCCATTATAAAATTCGCCACTTTCTTTCAGCTCTTTTAAAAATTCTTTTTCGATAAACATGAGAGCCAAATAGCTCAATTTCTCCTGACTTTGAGTGCTTCCGCTCTACAGACGCCGTTGAAGCTGGTACTGTACATCAGTTTTGATAGCTTGTACACCTGCTCAAAGCTGTTGCCGATATTTTCCTCCATCCAGAGCAAGACATCAAATGGTGTTGTCGTTTTTACCTGTTGGCTGTAGGTACAGCGTCTATGTTTTCATAAAAAAACAGACCCTCTGCATGACTTTCATCTCACTTCTCACAAATAAAAAAACAAAATAAGAGCGCACTGTCATATTCCAAACAGCACAAATACAAATATATAATCTACTTGCATTTATAATCCACGCAAATATAAAATATAATAAATTAAACAATTCCGCACTAAACTTTTGGGATCCAATAACACTGTTTATTCAATCAATTAGCCGAAAGCCCTGGTAGCTAGTGCTTATACCTTTTAGCAGTTTTAATTTCATTTATCTGTCAATAAAGCTTTAATAATAATAATAATTATTCAATCAAATAACGACACAAGTAGGCACACGCATTCTTCCTGCAATTTCCCAATTTCCCTAGAAAGAGAAAAATACAAAAGAGAACGCACAAAATGTACCTGCATCCTGCACATCACAGATTACACACTCCACTTTCAAGTTTTATCGCATTTGCTTGCACTAACTCTTCCATTTATTTAACTGGGCTTTTGCTTACGAGGCGACGACTGTTAGTCAAGCACTCTTATATAGATTGTAGAAAATTTAGCAGCGCAAATTTTTACGCTAAAGTGCTACAAGCGGGAGACTTTTTTACGTGTGTGTGCAGGATGCAGGTAGGGAATTCGGTATCGCAAATTTTGAAGCTAAAGAATATTTCAAGGGAAACGTTTTGTATGGGGGTATTGCGTTTTGTGTTTGTGTATTAAAATATGATTTTTAAATACAGTGGAAGTCGCTTATAACGACCTCGCTTATAACGACCAGTCGCTTATAATGTCCATTTTCCTTTCATTTGGTTAGTTTCATTATATTTTAAGCTATTCTACCTTCGGATATAACGTCGTCGTATATAACGACACGTCGGATATAACGAACAATTTTCGGAAAAATATCAATCATTGTCGTCGGTTATAACGACGGAATGGGAGAAAATGAAAAAAATAACCCGCACGTGTATCTGAATATTTCTTGTTTATTCTTGTAATTTTACAAAGGAACAGGCTAACAGTTTGTTGGGTCGCCGACGATCGGTCTACATTATCGAAGAAAACTCCACAGCTCCTAAAGCCTTGGAAGCAATAAAAGCTATTCAATTGTTGCGGACTTTTGTCGCTTTTAATGAGTCTAATACAATAAAAAGTCTTTCTTCTTTAAAAGCAGATTTTAACTCTACGTATAAAAAACAAACAAAAATATTTTTTTCCGAAACTCTTAAATAAAATAAAAATTAATGTGAATTAATTTAATTTAAAAAAAAAATGAATTCCTTTCGTTCGTAAATGTTTTTTTAATTTTTTCCTGAATATTTGTGGAAGGCAGTCGGATATAGCGACCGCCGGTTATAGCGACCTTATTTCCTCGGTCCCTTCACCGTCGTTATAACCGACTTCTACTGTATATAGTTTTGTTATTTAGTATGTCATTGATTATTGTAATTATTAATCTTCATAATCACTTTAAGCTTGTTGTATTCTGCTTATAAAATCTATCTATTTCAAAGAATATATTTTCTTGGTTTAGCGCCGCTAAACTAGCTAACTGAGAGGAATCGCCCCTGGCCTTGGGCGGTCGATGTCATACCAGGGCATTCTGATCTCGTGGTGTCTTGGGGTCTCCGAACCGTCACTATCACAGTTATAAGCTGGCAAGTCCGCAATATTTCCATAATCAGCTCCTCATCTGTTTCGGACGTCCAGGAAGCTGCCTCACCCTGAAATGCTAAGAGACTACGAAACGGTCTATCTTGGGTTAGAGCTTCCTTGTCTGCCCGTCTGATTTTGCGGAGATTCTTGTGTTCGGATGTAATGCATTGAACATTCACAGTAGAAGCTGTTGGTTTCTCCGAGTTTTCAATTTAAATATCGGGCCCTTCTTTCTTGCTTCATACCTAAACATTCATAAATCCCTCAGCCATTAAATCACTCTGATGAGTCCATCTAATGCTCCAATAATTGTGGAGCCTAGGTGGCTGTAATGAAATAAATAAATGCAATCTAGTCGAATGCACTTCCCAAAACTTCCTTTTATCCAATATAGAGACACAGAGGTCGTCTAAGATTGAAAACCTTGAAAACCACTCTTCGCCTTTAACCGCTCTTCCACTACATCCAACCTTTTGACGGCATTTGCATGCACTCGTAAATAAATGAGGAAATACTTTGGTGAAAATAAATCCGATATCCTTTTTTAAATTGAATATTCAAAAATCTTCCGCAAAAACGCCGATATCCGATATGGCGACGTTTCGCAATCACCCGAACCTGTAAATGTTTCCGGGTTTCATTTCCCCATTCGCTCAGGAAACCATAACCGGAATCGTGCCAAAAATAGCGCACCTTGAAAGCGCAAAAAAAAACATATTTAATGAACAAGACCCACCACCACCAAACAGGACAATCAAGAATTGTCTTTCTGTTTCTTCCAAGCCAACGAGTCCTTCTTCATCACGGTTACTGTTAGGGGTCCCGCACTAATTGCATTATCCTCGAAAGACTCAACACTTGAGTGTGTCGAGTGCACCTTGACTCAATATCCTGATGGTGCACTCGCTCGGAAGTGGGATGTTAATATGTCATTAGCCAACACACTGCCACTATAGTCGTAGCCGGTTCGTATGGTAAATATCCGCTTTGGAGGATAATTTTCAGGAAATTTCGTAACAGACTTGGGTTATTTATGTAACTTAATCCTTGAGTCGAAGAGCACGACCGTTGCCATCATCGTCGTTGTTGTTGTTGTTGTTGTTGTTGTCCTTTAGCCCGGGCGACTTTCTCAATTTGCTGTGTGTGTCAACAAAGTCATGTGTCACCGGTGTCAGGCAAGCGCAAGCAGCACGTGTCGCATTCAAAGTGGTTTATGCACAGCACCCGGCTTGGGATTCGATTCGGTTGAACTATAAATTATGGATCGCGAACCTAGGACTCCTTTGAGGGGTCCTACTCGACCTTACTTAGGCGTGTTACTTGAAATTTTATTACGGTCCACTTGGGACCACGCCGCGTAAAGGATGTCGTTCAAGCTGGATTCGTTTTCTGTGGACCCGGGACGCAAACAAATCAGGACCCAACGGCAGCTGTGCCAAGCACAAGGTGTTTCGTTTGATTCTAATTTTGAAGAGACTGAACCGCACCTATAGTTGGGATACCTACTTAAAAATTCAGTCAATGAATTCCAAATATGGAGGCCAAATCCATTCATTATATGGAATGACAGCCAACGAGTTTACAGTCGACTGACACTAAATTGCATTTATTTTTTCATTTCCGAAAAATCCTTTTTTGCTCCTGGCTGCATTTGCATCCTAAATGGCGATCGCTTTTATATGCTGATTGGGGATTTATTTTTTTTTTTCCTGGTAGTTGGTGGAATAAATTTTACAATTTGCAAAATAATCCTTGCGCAATAGTAATAGAAATGTTTTTTTGTTGTATTCAATTTAAAAATTTTTTTTTCGGATGTGGCTGTGAAATTAAACGACAAATACGCCCATACAACTCGAAGTGGAAAATTTTGGGTTATGTGCAAAGTGAAATTGGCGGTGTATACTGCGGAAAAGAAGCCCGCAAAATCAGGCAGGCAAGGAGCCTTTTACCCAGGATAGAACATTTCGTAGTCTTAGCATTTTAGGATGAGGCATGGACGTCCTAAGAAGTGGATTCGAACACCAGTTTCCTACTTCCTACTACTTAAGCTGAGAGAAATAATTTCAAACCTCGTGTTGCAGGTATATTTCGATTGATTGACAACCAGCCACTCTGAGGATATCTGTCAACCGATAGATGAACGAAAACAGCTGAATGCTTATAAAACTCCTGTAGCGACCTTAGGTCCCTATTTCGCGGTGCGAAGATGAGGGACTAACAGCCTAGGAAAAAGATGACAGCAGAACTATTTACAAAATTAGATGTTCTTATGGTTCGTTCCAGGCAATACTTGGTAAAAGTCTTATTTATTTTGGATGGGGACCGGTTTTAGAAAACCATTTTTCTACACATTTTCATGGAACCAACTCGAACGGGACTTCTTGAGTCACAAATGCCTCAATAACTTCCATCGAAGACCGCCTTTTTCGACCCAAACGAAACCTCCTACCGCTGGATCATACATTCATGTTTGGAAACAGAAAATAGTCGCAGAAGGGCTAAGCCCGGAGAATACTCAGTAAGGGAACAATTCGTAGCCTAGCAATTTCGTCATAAAGGCTATGACAGCAGCGGACCACTTGACGCCACACTAAAAAATAGCTCGCCAAAGTCCTAAACTCCCCTGGTCGGCTCTCAACCACCAGATCCATTTGCAACTTCCCTCCACAGTTTGGGATCCGACTTCGCTTAAAATAAGTATGACAGTCTAAGCCCAAAATGTCCTCCAACGAGCTCGTTCTGTAGTTGCCTGCTGTTAGCTGACATCTCTTTCCAATTGGCACTACCACGTGAAATGGGTCCCCCTCGGTAGCACAGCCCCTCAGGGGTAAAATAAAAGACACTGGTAAAATTCTCCCCCAATTTGGCTTACGCAGCATTTCGACAACTAAACACTTCTCAGGTCCAACTCACTACGTCGTACATTTTTATCAACCACGTACTAAATCATTGCGCCCATACTACCTGCAGTACACGCACATATGTCAGCCATTCGCACCACAGCACACACCGCCCGAATGTTTTATTAACAACGCCCCAAACAATGGACCGGACCGATGCCTCACCAGCTCGAGCAACTCGCATTACATCTTCCTCAATGAACAGACCCAAATGGCCATGATAAGCATGAACTATGTTGCGTTGCCCATTGTGTACATTATACACGGACAACACTTGCAAATTGGCATGGTTCCGCTTCCGAGAAAGATTCTTCCTCAACCCCTCCGTCCATACACCCAAAAATCCTATCTATAGATGTGAGATGCGACCAGGCTCCTTCTTTGGCTGGGCCACCGAAAATCACTCGTTTCTCGACTGATTAATTGGAACATTAGTAGGTTCCGTTCGACTGAACATCAGACAAATGTTGTCCCATGTCCTAGCTGTGCAGATTCTAGCCAGCAGCGGATGGGTCAATAGCATCATGCTACAACAGCATAGCCGTACATCATTTCATTATATCCTTTTAGGCTAATTGCCATGTCTTAGGCTGGGGACAGTCACGGGACATTGCCTCATTGTACGTCGGCGGCGACTTCGCAACGGCCGGCGATAACAATTCCAGAGTTGTGTATGTCGATTTGAGTGCCATTAACATCTGAATGGAGCGTGTTCGACGGTGATTACAGTAGTTTCACGACTAACGTCCCTCCCACCCATTATCGCACCAGTCCGTGTTGTATGGGTCCACCGAGAAAAAGGAGCAAATTTGCAAACAGTGAAAATTTAAGAAAATAAATTTGCCGACGTCGTGTATTTGGTGATTTTGCAAAGGACTCTCCTTTTTTACACGAGAGTCGTCCTTTTTTCTGTTGCGGATGGTTGATGTTTCAACGTTTGTTCGTTTGTTTTCTTTTTCCACTGGACGAATGTGTCTGCTGTGTTAGGTGCAGCCCAGGGAACACTCCCATTTGTGTCATTTTAGGAGTGTAAATTGCGATAGAGGTGTATGCGGAATTTTGTCCTTTTTTTTTTTTGCATTTCTCACAAGTGATCTGGATTTCTGGGTGGGACTGTTGGAGGAGGGTCATATATCTTATTTCATACGGATTTATAATCAAACTTGCTTGCCTTTGAGTAATGGACATGTGGAAACAGGTCACTGCGCAGTAAATTTTAATGAAGATCCGGATCAATGTGTGCATTTACTTTGCCACTTTCAGGAGAAAATTGGTTTTATAAGTGAGTGGCATGGCTGTGGTATTTTTGGCCTCACAGTCACAGTTGTGGTTCCAAACGAAATTGGAAATTCGGAAAAGTGTCATGGAACGAACTGGTAATTTCGGATGGAGCCTGCCAGTGGTCGAAGTGGATTTTCCTTTTCGAGCAACTGTCGGTCGGGTTACAAACGTTTGAGGCGTCAAAAGACTGTGCTGTACCACTCTCACAAGTTTTCGCCTTTAGTTAGTTAAAAACAGTTAACAGCTTTGCAATTTGGCAAATAAAGTCCATTTTCACTGATGGACAGATATATTGCACTGGCAAGAGAAGAACCAGGAGTTCATCTTATAAGGCTTGAAAACGGCTGACAAATCTTCTGGTCCATTTCAGTTCAGCTAACTTCAACATACATCAAGAGCAACCTCGCCAGCGGTATCTACTGGAAAAGGATCTTTAGTCGAGACGGACCGCTGATAAATGCGGCAACAATATACAACCCTAAAAACTGAAATCTCTTCCTGAGGTGGAGTTCTTTAAAAAAAACAAATGTTGCGACAACCAAAAAAATAACTAAAGCTAAAAACCTGAATCACACTTCGGCGGTTGACTGAACGCGACTAACGAGACTCGAGTTCACACTCGGTTGGAAATAAATAAAAGCATAAGCAAACGTCAGATTGTTCTGGACTTCATTGTCGGCGACAAGATATTAAGTCGTTTTAACATTTCATCGCTACTTTTTAATTAATGAAATCTGTACAATTACGTTAACCAAAGTGTTTACTTTTCATTACATGGGAACCACATCCCATACAAGCACTTTCGCTTTAAAACACAAAAAACGAAAGAAATGCGAAAGCGAAAATGTGATCTATCTTTTCGTTTTCGTATTCCTATTTGCAGAAGTCTAAGGTGAAGTTTACATAGGGTAGTCTTAGAATCATTTTTGTAGTCCGGAGGACATCTTTTTAGTGAAGGATGTTCGTATAAATGAGATTACGGCTCCTAAAAAAACGAAAACCTCAGTACAAAAGTTGTCTTTGTGAAAAAGGACATTTTTTATCTCTCAGAAACAACAAAAAATTGTGTATTTTGTTGTTTTTTAGCATGCGCATATGTTAAAACGGCATTTTTGGGTATTTTTGATAACAGTCGTGGGCCATTCAGTCCGGAAAGTCTGGTATCACTGCTACAGAGCACTTATGTCCATTCACTCTAAGTACTTTACATATCATAGCCATCTTCGACTACCAATACCGATGAGCAATTTTTTTACTGTCGCCATACAAGTCGCATATTTCGACTTTGAATCTTTTCCTCCAAAGCCCAATCAACCCAATTGGGACCGAAAATTTCCGCAGAGTCTTCTATTCTCTCAATTTTCTCTCGGCGAGCTTTATTGATCTCAACTTGCCTACATTTTTAAGGAGAAGCACTTGGAAGAGCCCGATCTGACAGTCATTCGAAAAAGTGGCATGCTGCGCGTCAAGCAAATCTTGGGTCTTCTTATGATTTACGGGACCACCCAAACTACAATCTGCCGCCGGGTATAGGTACATGGTCTCCATATCAGCATCCAACAAAAAAGGACCTCCAGCAAGCGTTCTTTGATCCCTATTAGCACTGACTTGCACTTTGTCTCATTATCTGGCCAGTTGCTTGCAGTCTTTTTTTTCCTCTGCCTTCTGAAGGAGGAGACGACAAAAAAAAGAAGAAAAACTCCACCCCAGCATATTGCGCCAGGACTCATATTTCACACTCATCTGGATCACGCACATTAACACGGATTATTAGCTTGTTGTCGACTTCGTCGTCCCTACGAAGCTAATCGTGTCCTATCACCTGTGGCAGTGCGGCTACCACTGAAGATGAAAAACCACCGAAGATCGAAGCGTTAACAAAAAAATCGCCTCCACCGATCGCCTCTGCATCCCCTCGCCATCCCATACCCTACAGACGGACAAGACCTCTAACATCTGAGGAGGGCATGGTAATTTGATCGTTTGATCGCGTGGCCAGCGTCGATATTTCACCTTCTGGCAGAGTAGCCCGATGGCAGGTGTGATGTGTGTGCATGTGTATTAAGAGGTAGTCTGAGGCAGTTTTTTTCCCTTCACCACGCGGCCATCTGATGCACGCTCTATACCTGGCCACCGAGAGCCGAGACTGCCATTATATTATGATTGAGTGGAATTGAAATAGACAAATTAATCGTGCCCCTAAATGGCCACTGGGTTCGGGCATTGTTCCTCTTCCTCAATAGAAAAGATACTTCCCAATTTGCGATTTTCTCTTTGTTGACGCGCTGGTGTTCATCTCTAGTTTTGCATCCTGAAAGAGATGTATACAGATACACACGGAAGGATGCAACATCTTTGCTTCCCGTTTTTATTTTCCTTCGTGCGTTTCGGAACACCTGGTGTCACTGGGCTGCTGCTTTTGTTGTTATTTTTGTTATTTTCCGTTTTTCACCGCACATTTGTGTATCCTTGTTGATTTTTCTGCCAATATTTGCTTGAATGCGATAAGACTGCAAGAAACGATGTCCTATTAAAGTCCTGTGTACATATACGCACTACTTCCGACTCTGTATTGATTTTCGTTGCTTTGATGTGATTATTTGAAAGTAGAACAGTTCGATGGTCGAAAAGGACCGCAGAATGTAAATTTCAGGGAATCCACCATGGGAACTGATAACCTGCGCAAATATTTGTGGGAAATGGAAAGAAAAGGATCCACATTCTGCATGTGCTAAATGAAAGAGTACCGACAGTATATTGTGGCTCAATTAATTGGTTTTTGGCGGTAGGTTTATGGTCTGGTTATCACACCTGTGGGTACACAATGGCGTTGGTATATTGAGTCAAGCAATCAGAGGATTTTTTTTTGTTGGAAAAGCAAATGTTTGAACTGGCTGACCGCCGATATAAATTTTGGTGCTCGGAGGTTGAAATGGACGCAGTTGGAGTTTTTTTTCTAATCCATTCTTGAAACGGCGCACTGTGATCCAAAAAGGCAAATCTCGTGGCAGAAATACTAAATTCGATGATTTGTTTTTATTTGTAATAAAAATATAAACGGAGCTTCAAACAAAATAATTTTCTGCTAAGTAGTTTGACTTATAGAGCTTTTCAAAGTTAGTCCATTTTGTTATAGACTGAAAAACACAGAAAAAAACGAACTTCTTTATTTCCTTTTCTGCAATTATGGCATATTAAACGAAAAATCTTAATTTTCTCAAATGTCTAGTTGTAAATTAAAATTTAAGCAAAAAAAATTACCTGACATTTTTAAAAAATAAAACAAAAAACACCTTTTTTTTGGTTTGTGTAGAGCGGAGCGGAGTTCCCGCGGAAAATTGACCCACGATTGTTGACCCTATGCAAAATTGTGGCTGCAACTATTTGCAATGTTCGGAGAGATTATAATTTGCTTAAAAAAGGTCGTGTTCCCAGTGCTGACATTTCGGCCTTAAAAGCAAATTTCTTTATGGAATATTTCAATTGTTTTTCAATTAAAAGAGCGAGAGCGTAAATTTTCTTCTTAATCAATTAAATATATAGTTTCGTTAGAAAATCTAACCACTTCCACGCCAATAGGTTTTTGAAAACCGCCCACTTCAACGACTCTTTTTGAATGAATTCCTCCAAAATCAAAAGAGTTTTTGAGGTATGCTGTAACTGAGTTTCTTCGAATTGCTTAAATTATTGTAAATCTTTATTGTTCTTATTCTTAAAGTGTACGTATGGATTAACTTGCCAAAAGAAAGGGATTAATTTATTTACTGCCTTAACATTAGAAAAAGTTGAAAGAAATATTTAATTGTGGACTATTATTTTATGAAATAATAAAACAGGTAGTAATATTAATTATGCTGTGTTACCCCTCATTGGGAAGCTTAAATTTCACAGGTAAAGTAATCCTTGTGAATGTGCATGTACGTAACCCATGACAATGGATAAATGGTATTAGTTTTCAAAAGGCTTTACTGAAGACCGGAGCGTGCAAATATCAATATCAATATGAACATTCCAAACAGAACCATTTTAGAACATTTTATCAATGTATTATGGATTCCATTTTATTTTATAAATATATATAGCGTATTCTACTTGATTTTATTTTATTATTATTTTTTTCATCCGTTTACTTCTTTTCTACACTGTTTAAAATAAATATTTTATCACTCAAACAGTTTATAGGATGTACTGATGAGCCACAAAATGAAAAAAATTCTGTTTTAATACCTACTACAAACAAACAAAAACTGGTTCGTTAATTTTATGCATCCACTGCTGTAAAAAAAATTATTTTGGATCACCCTGTGCGCAACTAAATAGCCATAGACCTTTTTTCACAAGATTCGTAAAATTTTACCTGTTTTTAAAGTTTTTCTTTCACTCCTTTCTCCGTTGATTCCCTTTTCAAAGAAGATCTTACTTTAGCCTAAGACTTAGAAACACCCTGTGAAGTGATTTTCTTAAAACTATTTAAACTACTTTTATGGACTTGGAAATTTCCTTTAAGAAGAAAAAAAAATGCGTTCAAAAGTTATGATTTTTGCAGCCAAAAAGGTCATTTTGGACCATAGTGCGGCGCTGCGTATTAGAAACAGAGAGCAAGGGACATGTGACTGAAGCGCACATTTGGGTCACTTTCAAAATTGGTGAATTTGTCGGCTTCCAGCG
The DNA here is from genome assembly GCA_951230905.1 of Cheilosia variabilis. Taxonomy (NCBI): domain Eukaryota; kingdom Metazoa; phylum Arthropoda; class Insecta; order Diptera; family Syrphidae; genus Cheilosia; species Cheilosia variabilis. The sequence continues at coordinate 3,978,181 of OX579678.1, read as the reverse complement.
CTCGTATGGAATCGGATGCAGGAGCCCATCTTGGATCTTAAGTATATGGGTTCGTCGATTTATACGTCTCTTACTGTCTAGTAAATTGCTTTTGAATTTCCCTCAAGTCGCCCTCAAGTCACCAAGAAAAAGATCTCTTTGAGGAACCATCTAATTTCAAACCAAAATCGCCGTCCATTCAGCCACAAATTGGTTCTAAAATTGCAGTTCGACTCCTTTGCGCATTGTCCAAATTAATAAAATGCACGGACGTTCTAATCTTTAAGATCCCCTCCGAGGGAGCTGCCCTTCAAATCCTCAGAATACTCTTAGACAAACCATTCCAATTGTGACTAAAGTTTAAATTATTTTACCTCCATCGGAACACGCAAATAGCGCATATTTTCCAGGCGGTTAACACCCAACCTCTACACTCGCCCTAATTGCATTTCTCAGCCCATTAAACTCCATACGATAACACTCGTGTGCAGCTTTGAGTCGCCCGTCGGTGGCTGCAATCGAGACCAATGCAACTTCACCGAGTAATCGGTGCTCACACATTGGAATGTGTTGCCAAACACCACCTACTTCAGGCCGTAACAAGAACCAAAGGCGAACCGCTGCTCTATGTTGCAAATCAGATCAAATCAATATCTTCCAGCCCCGTAACGATGTGATAATTATTTGATGATGCTTAGATAGCTCCGATTCATTAAATCCGCAGCAGCAGCAGCTTCGCTGGGCAATCGCATTAAACCAGTTGGTCGGCGCGCACTGACCAAGACCAACTGCTCTGCCACAAGAGACGAAGTGCCGCCGCCAACCACGAAGACGATGACGCCGATGGGTAGATACAACTATAGCTGGCACACCGAATGACCACGACCAAGACCAAGTCACGACCATGTTTAACCTAAGTGCCCACGTTTCGTACCCGGGCCCGCTTAACGAGGTATCGTTTGCACGGTAATCGATAATGCTAACACGTTGCTCCGCAGCATCTTACTCGGCGCCCTCCTGGTGTTGGCGTGATTCTGCAATTGCGGCCGAGCCAATTACCGGCGGTATGCATGCGTAAGCGGATCTAGAGATGGCCTTTGAAATGGTACGCGAACACGCGCGGCTATTATCGATTGAAGGTGGAGGGTGGCGCCATCTAATTAGGCGGACTTCATTCGCTGGCACACCCAACAGATAATTAATATCACTTAGCGCTCGCACCTCGGGCTGGGCTCGAGGTCATTTGTTCCGGTGTCCGCCAGCGTCTTCCTTATAATGAGGTGACAAATGCCAACACAATCGGTGGCGGACAGATGAGAGAGCCCGCATTCCGATGCAATGCCCCATGTGCTGCATTCATCCGACCCATATCCTGCGGCAGTGCGTCCTGAATGCTGATGCATCTAAATCCCGTCCATCAACTCATTGTTTGCAGAATTCTTCATTTCGCCCCTTTCGTCACTTGTCTCTATGTCCGTGTGTATACAGTTACAGGAGCGTACCAGTTGTGATATTCCAATGTTTTGCACATTTTAGCCAAACCCATTGGTAGGGGTGGCGTGAATCCTTTTTGAGAAGGATCATTATGCGTTTCGAACGTGCTGACAGAGATTTCATCGCCTGAGGCTCCTCGAAACTGTTTGCACCTGCATTGCACACGCCAGATGCTGCTAACGCTGATGCGGTGCGGGTTTAAACCGTTCGAGGCACGTTTTAACTGTCTGCCGAAGGGTTTGATTGAATTTTGAGAAAACCCAAATGAAATCACTGCCACGAGTGCATGAATGGGAACTCATCAGCAGGAGCACTTTTTGAATGGAAATTAATTCCAAATGTAGGATACACACGAGTTTGGTATGGAGGGTTGAGCTGTTAATGCGATTAGAAGACGTCGTCGTTGCGGTTTTAAAGGAGTCGAAATAATGATGAAGCGGTATGAGGAAGTGTGTCTTTTGTTACTAAGATGAAAGAAAAATTAAATACGCGAAACAGTTCAACATTTGCCACCGATTCGGAGAAGTATTCAAATAAAACGGTTTCCTATGAGCTCCAAACGAGCTTACGAAACGAAGGCGTTCATTTTTGGCCAGTTGGGAATGATCTCAAAGGTTAAGTCGGTTTCCAGACTATGGTTTCCATGGGATAGAAAAATCAGTTAAAAAAGCAAAACCCCACATGTCAAACCTCATGATGAATAGTCCCAGAAATTAAAGTGACACTGATGGACTTCCTTTATCGACCACTGACTAACACATATAGGATTTTTAAGCCAGTGCGTTAGAAATGTGCCAGTCTAACGACATTCATTAGAACTTCTTGCTGAGTTTCAGATTTAATCTTTTAGCATATTCTTCTTCATTCTTCAATAGAAACACATCAATAAAAGCCAAGTAATCGCTCCAAAACATCATGAAAAACGTTACAAGAAAATTCACGAAAAATAAAATTAAATCGCATCAAAAGCGGAAAGAAATGGAGAATATAACTCCACAAAATCGAGGCAAAAAGTTGAACAAAATCGTTTCGAAAACGCCCCCAAAAACGACCAAGGCCAAGTCAAAAACGCTTTCAAAACGCCCCAAAAGGTAAAAAAATGCATGAAACCGACCCTTAAAATACACACAAAATTTAACTAGGAAAGCTTATGAAAAACGTTCTTAAAAGATCTAGGAAATGCTCCATAAGTAGTGCCAGGAAATCGCACCAAAAACGCATTAAGGGGTGTTTCAAAAACGATCAAAGGATACAAAAAAGGTCCTAAGCCGGTCCAACTTATTTTGATAAAAGACTCAAAAATTAAAGCAAAGGCTTAAAAACGACTGAAAAAATTTGCTCAGAAGCGACTAGAAAATTGACCCAAATAATGCTACAAAATTGCCGCAAGAAACGTCCCGATAACGAATCAATGATCTAGTGCGAAAATGCCTCCGGAACGGTCTAAAATATTTAGTGAAAAATTAAAGAAAAATGAATCTAAAAAACTCTTCGAAAACTACTCAAAAATACATAAAATACCGCCGAGAAAACGGCCCATGAATATCCCAAAACACGGCGCAAAAAGCTCACGGTAAACGACCCAGAAGCGATTTCAAAATTGCCACAAAAACGCCCAGAAAACGATGTAACGACCACCTCCAGATCAGTCTTAAATATTTAGCAACAAATTAAAGAAAAATTAACCTAAAAAACGCCCCAAAATGAACTCAAAAATGCACAAAATAACTACAAGAAAATGGCCCAAGAATATCCAAAAACACGACGCAAAAAACTAATGTAACGAACACATCCAGGACAGTCTAAAATATTAACAAGAACCCAAATATACACAAAATAACTCCAAGAAAACGGCCGAAGAATATCCCAAAACACGACGCAAAAAGTTCACGATAAAAGACCCAGAAGCGATTTCAAAATTGCGACAAAAAACGTCCAGAAAACGATGTAACGAACACCTCCTGAACAGTCTAAAATATTTAGCAACAAATTAAAGAAAAATTAACCTAAAAAACGCTCCAAAAAGAACTCAAAAATACACAAGATAACACCACAAAAACAGCCCAAAAATGTCCCAAGCACGACCCAAAAACTCACGACAAACGATTCGAAAAACGACCCAAATAATGCCGCAAAATCGCCGGAAAAAAGCCCTGAAAACTATGTGAACAACTCAAAAGAACGCCACGAAAACGGGCCAAAAATATTCCATACACAACTCCAAAAAAAGATTCTCGAAAACGGAGTACGAAAATTTACCAATATCCCATCGAAAAGCATCCAGAAATGCCTGAAAAGTGCTCAAAATAACTCAATGAAAACCCAAAGAAATGCGGCTAAAAATGCGCCCCAAATTTGGATATTAAATACGGCTTCAAGCCGATATAGGGCTACAGCTTTCTCAGATGTTCGGTTAAGCTTAAAGGGTGCAATTCCATTTATTTTTAAAATTGTGAATGCGTTAAGCCGCGGCTGAATAATAACTTTGACATTTCTAGTCCCAAAATTTAGTTTGTAGGCGTCCTGAAATTTGCAGGAACATTTCAATTTTCATGTGTCACTTCCCTTTTAAGATCTAATTACCTGCGGATTGACATTTGACTCGCATGGGCCAGTAAAAATGCAGTCCCAATCCTTCATCTTTGTTACATTTTCTATGATTTTCCTACCAACATCTCCGCAAAGTCGCTTGCTGCTTAAATTTCTTAAAAAGTCACCAATGAGAACCCCCAGTTACATAGCAAACGATCCTAGATTCACTAGAGGCTTCGGTTACCCAATCAACCATCAAACATAAACATACGCAAAGATTTCCCGATAATGGCGTCCCTTCCTTGGGATCTCTCGAAATGACCACACAAGGACGTTCGAATATCGCTCTCCCCCTCTCCACCATCGATTGCAGCGGAAACAAAAATTCAACCTGACACAACCCAACGACAACAGGTACCACGACCATCACGCATTCAGTGGAATACCTCCTGCTGCACGGACGACAACGATGAAATCAATGCCAGTGTGGCTCGCGGAATCGTTAAAACACAACATGTCCCCGCAGAACTGTAACAATCGGCCATGCTCATCAGCCATTGCATCTCGCTGAAGCAGCTCTATCAATTAAACAACTCATCGCGGAACATGCCCATGGACAGGCCGACTAGAAGATTGCACTTGTGCGTGGGCCGTTCTCCTTTTCGTCTGCATATGCGCTTCACGGTGCCACCACGTCCGAGCCATTCTGTCATGTTATCACCGTACTTTGTCGTAATAAAATAATAATAGGAGACCATTAAAGATTGAAAACATCGATTCATCCGGCCCGCCTGCAGTCGCGGGCCGGCGCGCAAACTATACGGACTTGACAAGGACCTCGCAAATGTGATTGCGTGCTCTGGAATTCCGAATAATGTTGTAATTGTTTTTCCATGTACTCGAGAGAGATTGCTCGACGTCATGAGTTACGATTGACTTGCAATTGCAATTGCAGTGTGCCAAAGGATCCAGGAATGGCAGCGTGCTCTCAAGGCCAGCCAACGGACATACGCAGCCAGTGCGGAACTGCACAAAGCTTGTGCTTGCGACTATGACGATGCAATCAAGTTTTGTTTGATTGAATTTGGGATTCGAAAAGTTTCCAAAGTACACAACGCGTACGAGCCCAACACTATACCAAACGAGATTAGAGACAATCTTCTTCTAGTGAGTGGGCATCTGCGTCCTGTGAGCAGGAGGTGCCTATACTCTCCGCATGCACTCGAGCAGGGCAATCGATGAGATAGATACAGTTGTTCGCTTACTTATTTAGTAACAATGATGCAATTTTAATAATTCAGTAAGTAAAGGACCCCCAGAGGAGTGGCTCCAGCATCCAGGAAGTTGCTCTGGCACACAGTGCTATCCGATTGAGATGCGGACTTCGATGGCAACTTCATCAGGATGTTCAATATTTATCTGCATTACTAATTAGTGTTCAGAGAGAACCGCCGGAGGAGCAATGATGGGCAGCACGATGAATGTCCTTGAGTGCAAATGGAGATTTCTCGGTAATGATGTGCTTCTCTGAGGCTACTTCCCGGAATGGCATCATACAATGCATGATGACTGCGCCTTTGTGTAGAGTGCAGTTGGATCAATACTTTTGAGTGGCAGTGTGGAATCGGATTTCGCATTGTAACAGGATGGGATGTTGCACTATGGTCACACATGGATCAACCATCAACTTTATCCATCCATTTATCAATCTCGCCAGGCTAAGAGGGCCCACTCTCCTGCCTGACTGGGTGAGTGGATCCTATTCCATGGAATATACTTAAGAATCGATCGGATTACGTAAAAAAAAAATCGTGGGAATGTTTTGTGCGCCTCTCAAAACTGGCGATGCCTTTATGACATTTCCTTGTAAACAATTTGGAAAGTCGCTGTAATATCGTCACGTCCCTCCACCAGTGTGGAATCTTTGAACTGCATCGCAACCTTCAGTCAATTCAGATCAAAGCAAGAGTCCGGCTTTCCCACATGAGTGTCGGAAAACATGCAACGCAGCCGCCACTTAACAAATAGCAACAAGCCTTTGACGGCCCACTGTCACAAGAAAGTGCAATTTACCTGTCAATGTAATTCAATCGATAAGTGTCCCTTCACCGGGGATGCCACACACACTGGCCGTCGCGTCGTCGACTATCAGCATCTTAATTACAGCGGCATCAAGTAATTGCCAGGGCACTGTCCAATGATCTCAATTATCCTTTTGTATCGAATGGGGTCGTCGAATTCCTCTCCGATAAAGGCCAAAGGACAGGAGCACCGATGCCGCATTCTAATTAAACTATACACCACGTGACATGGAATCAATTTGCGGAATGTCAAGCAAACACAGCGATTCGATTGTGTGTATAGTTTCTCTCCTACGACTTGAATGCGCTGGCTGTTGTACAGCAACCTGCCAGGAGCATCGCTGATGACGTGGAATTTCTCTTTAGCCATTAGTCGGCCACAAATCAATTAGACAAAAGGAAACATCTGAGCGGAGGCGCGGATGGTGCGGCACCTTAAATAAACACGGCTCCTGGCAACGCAAAAAGTCCATTTAATTATCGTGTACTTTGGATCAAGGACCTGAGAGTGCACCTTACTCTTCGCGGCGCAGCTGGGCGAGTGGCTCTCGGCGGGCACCGGAAATCCATCATCCCATTGGAATGGTCATGGCACCTCTGCATGTGCCACTTGAATGACACACCTCCTGCTCCTGGCTGTACTGAGAGACAAATTTGCCTTGGCTCTTGTGGCAGCAGCAGTGGCCTTTCACAGAAGGCGAGGTGGACAATTGTAATCCAATTAGATGAAATTGGAAGTCCATGGTCCTTGAACTGCGTGCACTCGGTCACTGTTCCGATGCTCAGATGTGATTATCTGCTCTGTTTTGAGTGGATATTCTCCGATCCTAGCCTGATGGACAGCGATTTCTGATTCTGTTTAAATCGGACCGTGTGCCGTAGGGTGTGTTCGTGAAGTGATATCTTGTTTTTCCCAGTAGGAATCTACACAATGGTCGCTGATTTTTGACGAATCCATACTGTCAGTCGTCAAGTGTTTCAATGTATGTCCGTAAAGAACTGTTTTCCATCAACAGGAGGGTTGTAAGATCCTATAAACCCTCTGTAGTATTTTAGTTTGGTTGAGCTTTGAAAAACTACCGCCAGATGTCGCCAGTGTCCTACATAATTGCTTGGGACTAGGTATATATGTTTGGCATGACAAAGGTTCTCCCAATTTCGAAAGCTGCTTTCGAATTTTACGAGTGGCAGGCTTCTTTTGTAGATTTTAAGACCCCAATTTAGGGGGTCAATTGAGCCACAAGTGTCATCCCAAACTATTGTGAATACAACTCTAGTTTTATAGCCAGCAGTGGAGGGGCATTGTAAATGCTTGAATAGAGCATTGAAAGGGAATATTTTATCCCTATTTAAGGCTTATAAGCTTTGCTTGGGCTCTGAATGTAAAACGACTCATTTGCAAGAATGCGTAGATCTATCGTCATCGTCACTCTTGAATAAGTTTGACAGAATCAATAGAAACTGGGGCTTTAACTTTCCACCTTTGTCTAGCTGATTGCTAGCTAAGCCTTCTTTGCCTAAAGAGTATAGCAAGTCGGAGTTTGTAAGTTCCTTGGAACAAACCTGTTTTCAAAATCTAATTTCGCGCCGTACTGAGTACACTCCGTTTAAGGGGGATCATTGGGACGATTGCGGAAAGGCTGCACTTTGTGCCAAGTTCTTTGATAGGACCAGATCATGGTACTGAAGAGTAGAACTGTCAAGAACATAAAGACAATCCCCTACTGGCAGCACATTCAAAAGCTAGCCAGCGGATATAAGTAGTCAAATATAACGTAGCCTGCCATTCAGTTTAGCAGCCCTAAAACAGAGCTGTTAAGGGAGCTGCCCACGAGCTCTAATTGGACAAAAACACGAGTGAAAAACATGCATTCTTATGAACAAAAGGAAAAGCCTGAATGCGTGACTGACAAAGGGAATTTGATCCTCAGATGACTACGCTGTTAGAATAACAGTCGCTGGTAAGAATGACAAGCAAACTTTCCGAGGAAAGCCATACCCAATCCAAACCCCTTAGAGGTGACAGCTCCGTAGCTGCCTCGTCTCTAAAAAGGACTCACAAACAATAGGGCAGCACATCAGAACTTCGTCGCCGTCCACAACACCGCTATATGTTCTTCTTCCTTTTATGTGCCAGCATTTCTCAAAAGGACGTCCTCGTCTCGTCTCAGGTATTTTTGCCAACTTCTCACCTCGGACCCTGTGCATCTCCGCAGCTATACATCGACTTGTGCGATGTTATGCCACAACACATCAACACCATTAACGGCGACGCAAGACAGAGATAATTCGACGTGGCGCCACAAATTATTTTCGTATATAGAGATATTTTTTTTATTTTTGTGATTTTTAGCGCGGCTTTGCACAATACAAACTTTTGTTTGACCGCGTGCGGCAGGCAGGGCGACGCGGCGGCATCTCAACATGACAGAGCCGAATTTATAATCTGGTACTGGGTATTCTACGAATTGGCTTGTTGGCCGATGTTTGGCTGGCGGTCGGGGGACTGGTGACTGGGTTGGCAAATGTTTTCGTGTCCTTTTTACGGATAATTTTGTGCGCGCTAAGACAATATTTGATTGCCCGGAGGCACTCATTTAGCGTCAGCATCCCAGTTGGTAATTTGCAGAGTGTTTGTGTTTGTGTCTTGTGTGACGCAGCCAGAGCGTAACTTCTTGCAGGGAAGTGCGGGAGAATTGTCCGCAGCTATCCTTTCGGGACGATGATGATTTATGAGGATTAATTTGACGATTGGATTTTGGTTCGTTATAACAGTTCGAGGGGTGTGTTTCGTTAGGCGACAGTGGCACGCAAAAAAGGTGGTAATGGGGTGCGGGTGACGTGGTCCTTAGATGGGATGACATTACCACTCTTTGCATTACCAACAAAGCAAATATTTACCTACTCATCTGATGGTGTGTACAGTAAATTGTACTCTATAGCTTGCTTTGAGTATTTATATAGTTAATACTTGCAACCTGATAGAGCTTAGCTACGATTCGGGTGGCTTTTCGATGCTGAATGTGAAAGGACGAGGAATTACAAAGTTGCTTACCTTACTGCGCGGCTCCTGTAAATTTACTTTGGTCTTTGATGAATACCTCAATCCCAAAACAACAAAAAAGTTCAAACAAAACTATTATCCTCGCGAAATATGTGAAATTATTACAGAAAAGAGGAAACGCTGGCGACAGACCACACTGAAAACTTAAAATATAAGCTCAGAAAATCTGTAAGAGAATTCAATAATGAATCTTTGAAAACTTACCTCACAAGTCTTACAAATGAAGCTAGTACTGACTACGCGCTCTGGAAGGCAACAAAGAAAATGAACAGGCCAATAGCTCACATTCCGCCAGTAAAAACCAGAGAAAGTATCTGGGCGAAAAGCAGCCAAGAGAAAACGAACACTTTTGCTGAGTATCTTGAAGACGTATTCAAACCTTATGAAGATAAAGGTTATCAAGGACTCGAAGTCAGGTGCGAAGAAGATAGACCTATTCGGTCGGTAACAGCTAAAAACTCGCCAAAGAAATTAAAGAAAGCGTAAATACAAGAAAGGCTCCAGGGCTTGATTTGATCACAGGAGAAATTTTGAAACAATTTCCAAGAAAGTGTTTAAAAAAACTAGCGCAGATTATAAATTCTGCATTTAAGTTAAGATATGTGCCAAGCATGTGGAAAGTCGCGTAGGTGATAATGATACCAAAACCAGGCCTAACCTAACGAAGTTACCCCATATCGCCCAATATCTATTTTACCAATATTGTCCAAGTTATTCGAAAAAGTGCTGGCAAAACGTCTTCAAAAAATAATAGATGAAAGATCGCCAGTCCCAATTCACCAATTTGGATTTAGAAATAAGCACTCTACCATTGATCAGGTGCATAGAATAACAGATAAAATCGAAAAAACATTCGAAGAGAAAAATGTGTGCTCTACAGTATTTCTTGATATAGCACAAGCTTTCGATAAAGTCTGGCACGAAGGACTGATGCACAAATTACAAAAGCAACTGCCGAAGCAGTATTCGACCATTCTGGAGTCTTATATATCAGATCGATTCTTCAGAATTAAGCAAGAGACAGAGTACTCAACATTAAGAGGGATTAAAGCTTGTGTACCGCAAGGCAGCTAGGTCCAGTTCTATACCTACTTTTCACTACCGATCTGCCTGAAAGTGATGAAACCACCATAGCTACTTTTGCAGATGACACAGCTGTCCTTGCTGCGGGAGACGGATAAAACCTCTTGATCTATAAGATTTAGCTAGGGCTAAGAAATCAGGTATTGTTTCAAACAAAATAAGTTTAGAAATGCAACAAACGGCGGATTTATCCCTTAAATTCATAAAATAATTCAAAAATAAATTGCTGATTAGTCGTACTACTAGGAGCAATCTTATTCGGGATAGATGAGTTAAAGTCCATCACTATTGCAGAAGCATCCCTCGCGTACTAGCTCCGCAATGTCTTTCGATGATTTTTTACTTCCAGCGAATTCCCAACACAAAACAAAAAACAACATTTAGCGAAATGGTAGGCAGTACAAGAAAGGCAAACATCATAGAAGCGCGATGAAAACCCATCAGTGGGATTGATATTGATGCAGCTTTTCAAACAGCTGCACTTCAAGCTTTGCTGCCAACAGAATTCAAATTATTTGCGATTTCGAATTCGGGTATAATCGATTGCTGCCAAGTATAATGGGTAAATTGAGAGGCTAGTTAGGTGAACCTCAGGCTAACTAGATCCGTAGCGGAAAAGAAGTTGCTTTGCTTCAAGGAAAAAGAGACTTCGTAACCTCTAACTTTAGAGATAGATAGAAATATGCCTAGCAGACGTGCTTACTTATTATAAGACCTGCGAAAAGTATCAGTTTTGAATGCAAGAGACTGTCAGCCTCCGCGATCGTGGACACCATGCTTTCAGATGTCCAAACCGAGCGCCTGGAGACCATAATAGCCATGATATCGGCTCGAACCTAAAGGCTGGGCTTCAAGTATCTTCTATGGTCAATCTGAGAAGGCTTCCATCGCTAGAACGTTCTGACTAAAGTGTTGGAAAACAATTCGAGACCTTGCAAGGTACAGGGGATCTAACACACGACTTTAAGCCTCAGTTAAGGAGTCATAGGACCGTTTAGTAGATGTTACAAATTTAACTTTCGATTGCCATTTTTCCACCCTTTCTTAGCTAACGATTTGGTGCATATGCTCCAGCAAATGATCATCTCTGTACTTAAAGGGTTCCATTCGGTGCCCTTATTCTTCTTAAGCTTTTTTTAGAACTAAAGCAATCTACTTCTACACCGGGCGTGATCTGGTGGAACTGGTTGCTGACTGACTGGACGTGGGTTTTCTTTTTGTCCTATCACTCTCTCTTCATGATGGCGATTTAGCAGCTGCAGGAAATTTTGCTTAGAAACATCTACTATCCCATGCCCTACTGTGACAAGTTTTCCTTTGTGCTTTTTCGAGAGAATCAGAGCTCGGAGAAGTCGTAGCTCCTTTCCTACCTTTCTCCGGCTCGACACTTTCGAAGAAATTTCTTGTTCTGCGTGGTTCGCTGCTTGATCTCGTTCTTCGTCGAGTACTGAACTTAGCCGCCAGAGGATTTTGAAGTCCGGGCTTTCCCTTCAAAAACTTTGACCTGTGAACCTTGAGGCCTTCTGAAGCGTGCCTTGCATCGATTAGCAAGTATTTGATTTGGTTAGCGTTTAAGCGGTTAAGAAAGAGACACTTTTTTCTATACTATTGAAAACCTAGCGCTACCATAGAAATAACTGCTAAAAAATCGATTTTTCGGCAGCTGATTATGGCGACGATTATGGCCACCAAGGACGATCGATTTAGCGCCACTTGGCTACAATTTGTTTGCGTATCTTACGTCATACAAGGTTTTTTTTTTATTTGCAACTATAGCTTAGCTACAGAGTGGGTCTCAAAAATCTTCTCCACAGCGATCCAAGGAAGTATAACTTGTTTGAATTCGGATTTTAGAAAATGTTACCTCTAGAACTGGCCAACTTTTCCAAAATTCCGAGCTTGTAATGAACTTGGCAACGGTAAATGCTGCTGCGAGTGCTTAAAAAATTTCAAGGCATTCTTGGGATCTAACGAGCAATGCAAGCCGACTTTAAATGCACTTAAAGTGGTCATACGTAAACGATCCGCCTATAATTAAAACCAGTTTGTCTCCCGTAAGTAATCCTTGGAGAAAACGCGAAAACTACTATGTCTAGAAAACCGAAATTTTAAACATACGGAAAAGAAGCTATACCGGGTATTCAGGTATAATCTACTAAACTACGTAGGCTAGTAGGTGCCATTAACCAAAAACACGTAACACCCTCTTACATCTCTTAACATTTCAAAGCCGTCAGGAGTACAAAAAGAGCTTTTGCGTGAAAATTTCTTGACACTCTATTTCGAAGAATTTCCAAATGAAACTCCATCCCCCCCGAGAGCAGTTTTCTCCCAATCAAATGAAATGGCATTTTCCAGAATTGAGGTGTGAAACAATGACAAGACTCAAGAGGACCACCTATAGAACGTGTTAATGTGTAGCAAACAACTCCAACTCGAAGCGGTCTTTGTTGTTTGGCACTTTTATTGCTCGCACTGACAAAGTTCATCCATTTTGTCTTTATTACCCGGCTTTACTGTGAGAACATTTCATAGAGTGCCATCCGCACTGCATGCTCAAATTAACAAAACATTCAGCAAGTACTACTGGTTGCTGGTGATGGCGACTACTGCACACTCCACCGCGCGTACACACAGAGAGCCATAAAAAAGATAAAAGATGAAGAAAAAAAATCAAAGAAATCCAGGCTATGAACGGATTCGACATGACCCCGCCGACCGTTAAATTTTGTTCCGTCTGCTTCGCATTTTCATTTTTATTCCCACTTAATATTTGGGTTAATAGCGGCCATTGTCTTTGGCTGAATTACGCGCTGTGAACCTCTGGGGCAGCGGTTTTCGCGAAGCTCCGTCATAACGTTTCAAAATTTCGGCTACCGTTTGAGCATATGCCATATCTTGTGGATAAATTTGCGACGCGCTCTATAAATCCCGATTGGGCCAAAGATTGGCCAGCTTGAGACGCATGATTCCCGAATCTCGGCTACGGAACCAGTGTGGTTTGGCAGCGGCGTTTTTAAGAGGTTTCCTTCCCCTCCCCTGACATACTTTCACTCGCGGGGGGTCAGCCTCAAATTCAAATGAACTCTTGGCCAGAACGGTTTTTTTTTTTTTGATTTATGGGTTAATCGGTGTAGCACGTTCTGCCATATACCGATTTGGTCAGCACTTTTCTTATCCCACGCACATCGCCATCGTCTCCGGAAACGAAAGATGCTCTAATTAATTCCACCGCCACCGTTGCCGGTGGTAAAGTACTCCGCCATAAGCGGCTCGTATGTCTTTTGCTGGATTTAATTCGTTTTTAATTGCAATTACCGGGCGGTTATTACTGCAACAAAATCCAGCGCAGATAACAATGTAATTCAACTAACAAAATTGGTGGCAACAGCCTTTTTAATTGTTTTTCCCACGCGCGTTCCTATTGTTTAGTTTGCGCACCGCGGCCGGGCCGCACCGATTGTTTGTTTTGTTGTTCCGTGAGGGGGTCTGGTGGAAATCATGTTGACACATAATTGAGGGCGTTTTGAAATTTAAACACTTTTCGGGGGGATTTGGAATTTTCTATTACTTAATGCTGGCGGTGGCAACTCACAGTTCACACCCAGAGGCAACGAACAATCGCGGTTCGCTGGAAATGTGCAAGGAATTTGGGTTAAAGTTGTTTACCCCGAACGGGCGGGGGGTTAGCTTGTGTTTTATGTGATTTAATTTGGATTTTGTAGTTGTTTTATAACTTTTTTGGTTGGTTTTGGAATCCCCGAATTTGGATAGGAGATGACGCCGCCGTAAAGAGGTAAACACTTTTACGGGCCCAGATAAATAGGGTTTTGTCGCAGTCTTTGGTTAGACGGACTGTCACCACAGAGAATGTTTATGTGATAGTGGGGGATGCGACGAGTGTAAATCTTTAGGGGTCATAAAACTGTGGGGTGTAGTAGCTGTTCCATTAGTCAGTTAAAGTTGTTGTCGTTTTGCTGCGGTTATGTCATAACAAACAGTCAGATTATGTTGTGGTTCAGTCAGTTATATGACTTGCGGGGGAAGACTGGAAGTCTGATGGGAGACTTTTTAATTGAGGATGTATACTTTGACGTTTTCCAAAGTAACCTATGATTTGCTGAGAAGCGTGGTTCAAGACCTTTTCAGCAGACGAAGTGCGGCAAGAAATATTCTTCGCAACAGTTTTCACTGTCATTCAAAAAAAAAAATAGACAACTGTTCGATTGTTGAGAGGTTTCGTCCAGTGATTCTTGAAAGACGTCAACATACTGCTGGCGCTGAGAGGTGCCACCTATCGGATTTTATTCAAAATTCATTTTAAAAAGAGCCACCGCCGAAAGGAATGAGCTTTCAGGGAAATCGGTCCAGTAGCTTTCCACATGTACTGACTTTGATTTCTATCGACTTCGTCATCATCAGTATATCAGTAGGCGGCACGACTTTTATCGTACCAATTACGGCGATATTTCAAAAGGGATTTCTGTGAAATATGTACCAAAAGAAAGCAGAATCTTCGCAGGTATATTCCGTTGTCACAAGCCATATAAAAAGGAAGTAACCTTGCATGAGGCACCTTTACATCGATTACTGCCACGAGCCCGACCATGTCGGTCTCCTTCGTTTCTTATTGATTTTTTTTCGTCAGCGAGTATATCAATTAAGTAGCACAGAAAATGCGATGAGTATCTCATCATTGGAAACAGTTTTATAGACGAGTACATTCAAAAGAGTGTCTTGAACACTTTGGCGAACCAGCTTCTTGGCGTCTTGACAACGATTTTAGCGATGACATGCAGGAACATTTTAGTCCTTCTGATTCGATTTGGTAGCTTTGTCCATGAAGCCATTGTTAAGTTCCGTGCAAAGGTTTACAATGCGTTTATTGTGCTTGATTCCATTTTTTAAATGACTCTGGTCATCAACTTGCCGCGTCTGAGAAGGCTTAAAAATGCTATGTTCCGCTATGCGAAGGAGGTCCACCAGGAGGTCTGTTTGATTTGTAATTTATTGATTTATAAGTTATTTAGTTATTTATTAAGTATTTTTCAACATCATTTTCAATCTTTGTTATAGAAATGAGCCCCGTTTCAACATATCCGGCAGGCGATTGTTGGTTGATTGGTTTATTTGGCGGTTATCCGATTTCCTATCAGGGAAAAATATAATCAGCACTTAAACCCCGTTTTAGAACTACAATTTACGGGACCTATAGAAAATGAATAAATAACAATTTTTAGACGACGTATGTTAGAGAAGCTTAAAGCCAGCCAGCGGATTTTTGAGAATTTGAAGATTTTATTGAAATTAATTGCCCTGTATTTGATTTTGGCTAGAGACGGGTATTCAAAAAGAATTCGAGACACTATGTTTCATTCTCATTTGTATTAGTGTAGCTACGGCAGTGGGTGTTATGGGGTAGCATCGTGCAAAGACAACCTAAGTGCACTTAGTACAGTTTTTTTTTATTTGTACCTTCAGATTCCTTTTATTTTTTAAACTTTTTTTCATGCAAATAACCAAAAACCTTGAAAACAGAGCTAAAATTGCAATTAGGATAACACCTAAAGCGATCAGAAATCTTTTATTAAAAAGACTTTAAACGCCTCTCCTGAAAAATAACATAGATGCAATTATCGACGTATGGTGGAAGCTTCTGAGAAGACGGTCTAAAAGGTTTGACTGAAGTCCAGAAGGTAAAAGGAAAACCAACAGATTGAATAGGGCTAGGTTCCAGGAATAGATTTTAGGGTTACTGGAAGGGTTATACCTTTAAAAGACGATAATGAGCATCGAAAATCAGCTTTACAGTAGCTCTTTTGAAGATATCAGTGGCGTATGTAGCCCACATGCTTGGTTCATCGAAGGATGTATAACTCCTGACTTATTGTAACCGTAAAACCAAATGCTGGCTGGTTTTGAATGTGACTTCAATGATAGAATTTATAGCCCACTTCCAATACTCGTTATCACATCTAGGACCCCTATACGACTCTAGGTCCTGATTCATTGGTAGAGTTCTCTTCGCCATGAGCTCTCTCTGGGTGGCCGTTTGTCCATAACCCAGCTTAACAACCGTTTTGCTAAAATAATAAAAATTATGTTCATTTCCGGCACGCATGGCTCAACCCGTGAATGGACGCGGAAATCGGATTCCAAGTACTCAACAGTCACTGCGGGAATAAACGAGTAACAGCGAAATTGATGAAATATTCCAGCGAAAAGCAATTAATTACCCCTCGAGGCCGCCAATTCCGATTTCATCGAATTCCCTTCGTTAATTTTACCTCAAGCACAATATATACGAGTCTCTGCATCTGAGAGATTTATGCTTTCGTTCCTGTATTCGTCAATTTGTAGGCAATAATGGCAGGATTTCAGACTCAAACTCCGAGCTTGAAGGGTGAAACGTTGTTTTAACATTGCACCCAAAGGATGTGTGTCATTTCGGGTACATAGCCCACAAACTAAGGCAGCGGCAGCCCTCGCTGTGCACTTAGAGGAAATTAAATTTCAGAACAACAAACCATCGTTGTAATTGACCTTTTTCACATGCACTGACATCTTAAGGGCGGCCGATTGAATATCGGAGCAAGTCAATGGTCGCCTCTAACCCTATAAAAGTCCTTGCGGCGGAATGGGAACCACAGGATTACATGCATTCCGGAAGAACGTTTTATGTTCAATAAACTTTTGAAGAGCCAACAATGAACCTGTGAAGCCTTTGGCCATAACGAACGAATTTAAGGCGTCCACCCTCCTCCTAGTAGGATCCTTACTAATTTATTTACAGAAAAGGGAAGCCACTTCCTTTTGTGTTTGCACACATTCCGAAATGTAACATATAAAGTGCAGCAGCAAAAGGATCGACGACGGACGCGCACAGTCAACTCTTTCGTCGTAATCTCCAGAAGTTGGAATTCTAATTAAATGTCATGTTAAAAAGGATATCCCATTACCTCTTCGTACATGGTTTGACTGCAGAGCTTACTGCCGCTCGCGTGGACACCAGACAGACGAGTACAATACTTGCACATGGGCGGTTCCAATATAGTGAATCCTTGGAGTGGATCGAAGTCGTGTCCGGGTGAAATGTGAAATAATAATTGTGAATGTGGCTTAGGTCTACCTATATATGGGAATAATTTGTACAGCATGTCGTGGGAGAGGATGTAGTGAAGGCTGTCCCTGCAAAGGAAATATACAACTCCTGGTGATGGTGCTGCCGGAATGGGAGTGCATAGTTGTATGGTTTCGGTAGGCATTTCTTTTCTGTTTAGTCCCCGCAGACGGTCGGTCTGTAATAGGAGATATCAGTTAGGCCAGGACATTTGTTTCTGTTATGGGATAACATTTTCCACTTTCTGTGGAGTGGAAAATATAAAAGTGCTTAGGATAGGTTAGGCATGTGGTTGCAATGGATTGCGGTTACCGCACAAGTGACTTTGATATGGTGACACGTGAACCAGTCTACAGTTAGGCGATGATATCGATACTTTGTGGGAGTCAGGGTCAGGATAGGGGTGAAAGTGGTCATAGAATGCCATGCATGACAAAGTGCTGTTATGAATGTTACTGGCTATAGGTGCCAATAAGTAAGTCTGGCAAATTTAAAAAAAAATTAATAATTTTGAGTCAAATAGCCTGAGCTTAGTTGGGTCTGAAAGTGAAATTCGAGTACCGACATTTAGCACTCAAGAAGGCATTCCAAAACAAATATGATTTTCAGAGAGGCTTTTCAATCCGCATCCCAACTTGCCGAGGACTTATTTCAAGTTGAATTCAGACCTCCAAGAGCTTCATTGATACAAACAACGCGTTCCAATCCAGAAGCCTCTTCTACTGAAGCCTATTTTAGAGTGTCTATACTGATTCCTTGCTTAGATTCATGAATGCAAAATCTTACGGATACATTCATGGTCAACGAAGACGTTCTACTATCGTTTCAAGCTCTTCTCCCAGGTTTTGCTGAAGTTGAGCGAGTGAACGAATGGAAAAAGCTAACAAAATTATGCAAGAGCTTTGATAATGCAATTTCGTTGTCAGCTGTGAAAGTTGAGTACTATTTCTTTGGCGCGACAAAATATCGTCGAGTGATCCTTCTACCGAAGTT
This sequence comes from Cheilosia variabilis, assembly GCA_951230905.1. NCBI lineage: Eukaryota > Metazoa > Arthropoda > Insecta > Diptera > Syrphidae > Cheilosia > Cheilosia variabilis. The sequence goes on along the minus strand of OX579678.1, from coordinate 3,959,835 downwards.
TTGAAATTGCTTGATATATGTGACAATACTTACTTTAGAGGTATAAACTTGTTGCTTACGGTTTTGGCCACGCTTCCAGTGACCACAGCTAGTGTTGAAAGAACCTTTTCAACTATGAAAAGGATTAAAATAGTGTCCCGAAGCGTTATGGGGAATGCCAGTTTATGCTCACTTGCTATATATATATCTGTTCTTTCGGATATTAATGTGGATAAGGTGGTCTCATGTCAAGAAAAAACCAAGCCATCTGCCTTTAAAAAATGTGTGTGAAAAAAAATGTAAGTATGTTCGATAAGTACATACGATTTAAAAACTAATAAAAATCAATGAGTTGGAATATATACATTTTTTTGTTTAAAGAATTCCTCGTAAGATTTGGAAGCAAGTCCCCCCGGAAACCAAATCCTGGCTACGCACTGACTCAACCGCTTGGATGCAGATACACCATAAAATTGCTAGGTCCCTTCTATTCGTTCCAAAATAAAATCTTTGACAATAAATGGCTGCCATTATCCGGCGGTTCAGTCAAGGCAAGGTCACCGTATTGGGGCGGTTTTTGCCGCGCTACTCAATTAAACATGAAACATGACGCATAGAGAACAATCCTTCTAGAATTTCGAACTAATTCTGGCTGCTATAACTAGTCCTGCAAATAATTGTCAAAATAAATCAGGCAAGTTGCTAGACTTCCTTTCAAATTGGTTGTCACAAAAATACCCTAGAACAGCTATACTGACTCACTGTACTGCACCTCTGCACATTATCCTGCCAAGGCCGTATTCAAATAATACAAACTATGAACAAAGCAATTAAAACATCAAAGAATCTCTGACAAACAAAAACACATTATGCAACCCGTCCTACACGTTGTAGATGTAGATATATTGCCGTTCAAACATAATTTGAGTTTCATTGTCCTTGCTATAATTCTCCCGAGAGAGGCGCCACTTAAGCTGCAGCTATAGCGAGTCAAAACTCGTAAAATACGCCGAGCGCAAAGCCACAAATAAACAAGAAGCACTCGAAGCAATTAAACAATTATATTTGACAAAAGGCGCGCAACAACCGAGGGACAACGAGTTGTATCTGTATATGTGCTGTGCATATACCTAGCCCGAGGTCATGTATGGTAGCCGCCGCTAAGCGCCGAGCTCGAAAATCTGTCGCCACATGACCTGTATTGCACTTTCGGTTCGCAGAACAATGCCATGCACGACACAACAGCCCTTGTCGAAGAAGGAGTGAGCAAAGTGAGATGCAATCACAACGAGATGGAGGAGGAGGACATGCATTTAATTTATGATGGTGCCAGTGACATAACCCTTTCTCATCAGTGACCTTGTATAATTGTTTTGTTGCGTGTCTGTATTTACCTGGATGATGCTTTGCATTGGGATGGTTCCGCGGGATAATAATTTCTGCTTTGTTATTCTAATTGCGATGCTAAGAGGGAGTCAAGGACGATGTTGGTACGTTTTGGGATCTAATTGATGAGTTATTGCATTTCGAAAGGAGTGTGTTTTTTTTCAGCATATATTTAATAATTTAAGTAAGCTGGCTTAAGCCAAGGTGCGTCTTTGCAGATATACGTCGCCCCAATTAGCGGATCACTTCTCAAGTGGGCTTTCATACATATTTGACAGTAAGTTAAGTCCACCTTGGTATATTATTATGGACCCTTGTGCTTAAAAGTTTGTGATTCAATGTAAGCACTGTGCCAGCTTCCAAAAGGCTATAAGATCTTGAAGCACGTGGTGAGGGCTGCTTGAAATGCACGCCCAGAATTCCAACCAGTTAGCTGCCAATCAAATTTTGAAAAGCAGCGACTAGACTGCTATCTCAAGAGTGTCGGAATTTTTTCAAGTTTATACCTTTTATGGCAGTGACTTCGAACTGTACGATGAAACGATAGGTTGAAGTATCGGCTAGGCACATGCGACTCATGTCTGGCTTCGTATGAGAATTGGGAGCTCTTGTGAACATTTTTATATGCGAATTTTTTTTTTAGAATGATTTATGAGAAAGTCTCCTTAAAATCCCTAAAAAGGACATATTTCTGGAGTTTCATTAAGAAAAATGTTTTTTACTGATGTTTCGCTAATTATGTTCCCCTTAAGCTCTTCCCTTGTAAGCTCCCAGCAATTCCTAAGCTTTTTGAGAGTATAGTTAAAAACAACCTTGAGTTTTTAACGAAGGAGTGTTTATCGGAAGCGCAGCATGGTTTTGTATCTGGTAGGTCCACTATCACCAACTTGGCTTCTTTCTCATCTTTCACTCTAAATGAGTTAGAAAACAAACGTCAGGTGGACGCAATATATACTGACTTTAGCAAAGCCTTCGACTCGGTCAATCATTCTATTCTCCTTGAGAAGCTTGAAGCCTTTGGAATTCACTCTGAAATGCTTCCTAATTGGTCGCGTTCAACGAGTAAAAATCGGAACATCGCTTTCGAAACGTATTAACTGTACATCTGGTGTTCCGCAAGGGAGCCATTTAGGTCCACTGCTTTTTATTATTTTTATAAATGATATCGTGTCAACGGTCAAATATAGCCAATGCCTACTATATGCGGATGATTTAAAACTATTTTCATCTATTAAAAGTATAGAGAGCTGTACTTTGATTCAATCTGACCTGGATAGAATAATTGATTGGTGCAACGTCAATCGCTTAAAATTAAATATAAAGAAATGCAATGCAATCTATTTTAATAGATGTGCATCTACTTTCAAATATAATTATACAATTAATTCAATTAACTTAAACAGGGTAAATAAAATTAAAGATTTAGGAGTCACGCTCGATACGTCTTTCTCGTTTAAATATCATATTGAATATACTATCGCGAAGGCTAATTCTATTGTTGGCCTTATAAAACGTAATGGAAGCGACTTCAGAGACCCATTTACTTTACTTCCGCTATTCACTGCCTTAGTTCGGTCCCTCCTTGAATATGCTGATGTGATTTGGAATCCTGCATTCTCAACCTATTCTGATCGCCTTGAAAAAATTCAAAGGCGATTCACTAAATTTTTATAAATTGCAGTGGGAAGCCTCTCCAAATTACAAGGCAAGGTGTTTATTTCTGGGCATTAAATCTTTGAAATCCCGCCGTCATATTCATGATATAATGTTTGTCAGAGACTTGCTATGCTTTCATACAAGATGTCCCGTTCTGCTCTCACTGATGCCAATATATGCACCGATAATAAGAGCCATTGTAGCTTTCAACAGCGTTTGTACAGATATAGATTTATCTTTGTCGAGAGACAGTTTCATAAACAAATTATTGTATATATATATTTTGTAACAAATTTTATTTTCAATTGTATTCTTTACTTTTACTTTTATTTTCCAACATCTGTTATTTGTAATGAACAATTGTAGATGAAATAAATAAATAATTAACCTTACGTGGCGAGCAAAAGTGCCAACCAGCCAACTTGGTAAGCGCAACTTGAGGCTTCCATATATTGAGAGACCGAGCTGAGTGGATGGGCATGTGGATTGAGGTTGTGGTCCAGCCCGAACTGTTAGTAAGGGGACAGTACCCTTGGGTAGATGGATTCCTAAGACAGTCAAATTTATTTAACCTAAATTGTTTGTTTCTGATTTCATACATTTTACACTCCCCTAGGCGGAGACTCCCTTGACAAGAATATTTGTCACTAAGTGTTTTTAGCAAATTATGCCCTAAGACAAACACAAAGTAACGCTCTGACTGTACAGCTTGACACTTCGGCATCTTGTTGGCTTGCTTTTATGAAGTTTTAATTGTTTGCTTGGAAGTTCCTTGAACAGACTGCTCCCTAAGGGAGCCACGCAGTGAGTGAAAGGCTGAAAAGCGATTAAACGACGTCGCCCTGCCTATAAAAAATCGCTTATCGATTTCATATGTTTTAAATTTTTAGAGCGACGTAGCACAATCGCTCTCGCTCACTGCGTGGCCGCACCCTTAGTCGGACAATGTGTCACCGTCACTGTCTGCCTAAGGGACCTTCTGCTGAATATGGCGCGGACCATTCCGAATCACTTGATAAGTGAAATAGCCTTTCTCTCTTACATAAAAGTTCAACGACGTGAACTCTCTGGTTCTTTACAGAACTCGGTATTAAAATTCATAAATTAGCCATATGCTAGCATTTCTTTTAAAAAAACAAGCAAAAGTGTTATCAACGGCCTGGCCGATTCGTTGATACCCTCCACTGCATACATACAGAGAGACACATGGGTCTAATATTAGTTTTGGAGGTACCAGAACTACTTGACCGACGTAGCCCATTTTCAATATCAACCTGACGACGATAAAAAGAAGTCCCATCACCAAATTTCATTCACCTATGTCAATTCCTTTGGGCGCTATCGTGCTTTCAATAGACAGACAGACGGGCAGACAGACGGACGGACGTGGCTAAATCGATTCAGAATGTGATCCTGATTCAGAATATATATATTTACTTTATCCGGTCTCCGGTGACTCCTTCTTGGCATTACAAATGTAATGACAAAGTGAATATACCTTCCTGTGGAGGGTATAAAAAGAGACTTTTCTAGAAACCCTCATATATTTACATACACACCAACCTCCATAGTGAAAGTGCCATAAACCGACCACCTCAGCTCCTAATTAATTGTCCATGACTCGACACATCTTCTGGCCTAAAAGAGCTTTGTTTCCCACCAACCAGTAACGCTGTCCGAATATTATTTAGCCCAGTGCATCGGACCGATAAAAACGTCACTCTGACATTTACTAATTACAATAGTGTGATACAATCTTCAATTGCAAAAATTTCTGCAAGCAAAATGAAGACGGCGAAAAAAACTAATTAATTCCTTCCACCTTACCGCAGCAATTTATTACCTGTCATCGCTCATAAGAAGAAGTTGGACAAAAAATGCACTCTTAACTCCAAGTCATCCACACAAGGCGGCTTCGCCAAAGACCACCCTCACTTGGGCTTCATTAAAACGGTATAGCCAGTTAAAGAAAAAAAAATCCTCAGGTGACATATTGTGAGTACGCTCCGGCGCATCCGAGTTGCATCGTAAGGACTTCTTTCATTTGGCCGTCCTTCTTCAGTTTTTTTTTTTTGCGAACAAAATTTGCTTCTTGCAATAAATTTTACCAAACGAGGACCTGGTGCTGATGGGGTGGTATAAGTGGTAGCATGTGGTCGAATCGGCATCGATCATCTTCACACAAAATTGGCCAATTCGGTCGCTGCCGGTGCCGAATTTGTACTCGTCTTCTTTAGGTTGTAGGCGCACATGGGCAGGGGCACAGCAGTTGTTCAACGTATTGGTGGCAACCCTTGCTGGTCTTTCTTGCCCTTCGTCTTTGTTTTGTGTTCATTTTCTGTCGGCGTATCTCTGCAATTTTATCGCATCATGTGTTACCGTTTGAATGCGGTTTCTTAATTTTTTTTCTCTAAATAAATTCGGTGCAACTGGATACCGATCGCAAGTGCCACGTGCCGTCTGACTGAATTACAAAACGGTTGAGTTCATGCATCTGATGGAATTTCGCCGCAGTGCAGCCCTTTTTCGTTATTCGGGGCAACTATTACGGGCCACACTCGCACTTCAGGAGACGCGTCCTGCGGCGGTGTTTCTACCTGTGTGGCACTGCAACAGCGGTGCACATGGATTGCATCTACAATCTACATATGGCTGAGCGTTGGCGATAGTGGCACTTGTGAGTTGTTTAACCCATTTGTGTGAAATTTACTGTTTGCCATATAATAGTTGAGTTAGTGATCTTTTTTTGGCTTGTGTCAAGATTGGAGATTGCGTCATCGAAAGAGATTAATGTCTCGCTTCTGGCAAATGCCATCAACTGTGCTAGTTAATCTAAGGAGCAGAAGGTGGTGAATGGCGTTAAATGGCTTGGATGTACTTTTCGTTGTTTGTCATGGAATGACTTGATATTTCTCTAATCCAACACATAATTTGAGCATAGTCATCAAGTAGGGTTACTTTTTTTTATACTAGGTATCAAGGCATTGACAAAAATTCGCATGTCCACAGATAATTAAGGACACGTTTTGGGAGGAGAGACATTTGTAGCTCTACAGTTGGTCACTGTTCCAAATCATCAATCAAAAAATCCGATCTCTATGTAGGTAGCTCGTTAAGTTTTACAAAATTTTTAAAAAAACGTTGAAAGTCGTCCTTGATGCTAGTCAGATCAACCAAATTTGACCAAATTTCCGTTGAAGAGGAAAGTGAGGAGCGAAAAAATGCTGAAAAGGATATCAACGGTGGCAGCCATGATCCAAGATCAGTTGGTGACAAGTTGAGCACGAACTTATTCAGTTGTAATAGGTTTGTTCGAAACGCGTTTGTGGACTAGCCCTTGGATGAGCTTTCCTAAGTCAAGCTCAAAAAGCGAATGGTTGGAAAGCAACCTCAAGCAACAGTACTATAGGTCTATATACCTGCACGTTGGGTGATAAAGGTCTTCAAACATTCCGAGGAACGGCATTTGATAACTTAAAAGAAGACGAGATCGCTATTGCTAGGTAAAGTCAATCTTTGACGCGTTTTAAGTCATAGTTCGGTAGGACTACAACCAGTGATGCCAACTAAGGCCTTTCATGCCTTGTAGGCATTATTTCAATAGTTAAGGCTATAAGGCATGTTTTTTTCCAAAAAGGCATCTTTTTTATATTTCAAATATTTTTCTAATTTTTTTTTTTTTTTGATTCAACATACTGACTTCTTATTTTTTTAATGTATGATTTCAATGTGAGACTATCTGCTGGATTCAAACTATGTTTGTTTTGTTCAATACTTTGTACCTTCCTATTAATAATATCTTCTGTGATTCATAATTTCAGTTTTCTTTTGGAAATAAAATTTGTTTTTGTTTATATTTTCATATTTGTGTTTAATTTTGAATTTATTGTTCCAGTTTACCTAAAAAATTTATTTTAGGCATTACTTTATTGAAAAAGGCATCTTTTTTTCTCAAGTAAGGCATTTTTCGTCCAAATTGGTTGGCAACGCTGACTACAACCTATTACAGTTCAGGTCTACAAGTTCCCCAGAAAATACTAACCTTCTGATTAGGCTATTTAAAAAAATCTTGCAAGTTAAATGCTACTTATAACCCTTCGAAACCTCAGAGAGCAGCCTCAATTTGGCATGTTTGAGTCTTCTTTATGGTTGTTACATCAGAAGTTGAAAGTCAACTGAATCCAAGACACACTAGATAAGTCTAGTTAATGATAGGTTAACCTTTTTAGCTATCCAAAAAGGCGAAAACGAGGACATTTTATGTCGAATTCTTACAATCGCATAAAAACCAGCTAATGGAATCAATTTTCTACAAGGACGAAGGGGAACAGTGTATTCTAGAAGAATAAAAGTGTCGCATTTGTTTGTTGCCGGGGGAACTAGTATGTGTATTCATGAACTGGGATTTACCGGGACTTTTACTGACTTCTGGCTCTGAGGTAACCCTCGTTTTATCTTACTTTTGTTATAGACTTTCAAACTTCATTGAGACTACATAAGGTCGACCGAAGAGCTTTTAGCAAGCCTTGAGAGGCCCGATTTATTTCAAAAACAATGTCATAAGCGATTGAGGTCCTTGGCCTTCTACCCGGCCTTACCGCCTTTTCGAAACATCGAAACTAGAGGAGTTTTCATTACGAAGAAGAAGAAAATACAAGTGATTTAAAAAAAACCCAACCTGCGGAAATAAGAACGTCACTGACTTTATTCCTGGGATTTCAGGGAACTCCTCAATAAATACCATGTCTTAAGCGCGATGTTTTCCTTCAGCTAGAGTCAGACTTATACGTACCGGGCATGTTTCAGCTACAATGCAATGTGAGGCATGACGGCTAAATGAGTTCTAAAAAATCGTTGTTGTGGCCAGTCTTGTGTAATTTTACACAGCAAAGATAATTCACGTCGATGGCTGTTGGTCCACTCGAGCCTAGAGAATGTAATCCTGTATCCATGAGTAGTTATTTAAGAGCGCCCTTATTGACCGAGCAGTTTTTTTCCGCTAACTTTACCAACTGCGAAGATAATGACTATAGAAGATTTCCGATCTCGGAGTATTATGGAAAATGGGAAAATATGTGAAAAACTGAACAAAAAAAAAAATTATAATAAAAACATCGTTTTTCAACTCAAAAAGGTGGATTTCTTTCTCGCGCGGCACTTTTGTTCTCTTTTGTTTTTGTTATAGGCCCAAAAATCAACACACAATTTTATAATTTTACAAAAAAGCTATTTATTGAACTACCTGTCCATTTTGCGTTTAACAAATAAAGAACCAAAATTATTGAACATGGTAGATTTATATTTCTATTTCACAAAGATGTACAGCATTGTCAACGGCGACGCGGTGAGGGAGGAAAAATATTGTTGAATTTTCTCGTTCCCTCCCATTCCCATTCCCATTCCCACTCGCAGTTTGACGTTTTGCACAACTTGTGCTCTGGCTCTGTGTAAACAAACAAATACATTGACAGAAATTGGTAGAAGTTTGTTCGAAAGAAAAAAGTGCTGCCAGTTCTACTTTTGAATATTTTTTAACAGAAAAAGAATTTATTGATAAAAGTGTAACAAAGCGAAAAAAAATAACATTGTAACAAAATTATAAAATAATTAAAAAGTGTAACACTTTTGTGTTACTTGTATCATTGTTGCAACGCTGGCTTGTGCTTAGGAGACATACAGCCTATTTGAGCCCCGTAGGCGGTTCAAACGAAGTCAGAAAGACTAAAATAAACTTTTACTAAAGCGGCTAAGATCTCATTTGGTTAGATAAGACTTCAACCTTTTTGCTCGTCTTGTTAGCTCGATGAAAAGCTACCTCCAATTGCGCACAAAACGATGAAGCCATCACTTCGCCTACCAGGTTGGCGCTCTGGGTTAGACTTCCTTGATCAGAATATTGGTGTACATTCGCGCGATTCTACCCCTCTAATTTGATGAATTGACGCCACTTGAAAAAGGTATATATGAAGCCGTACTTGCCGATAGAAAAGAGATAATAAATCGAAAGACCGAAGAAAATTTTGTAAGCTACAAAAGTGCGTTTCGGTTGTCATCAATTCCTGACGTCAAAAAAAATGTCCAAAATGCTTTTCCCAGAGGAATTATTCCGGAATTGACTGTCATAATTCAACTGTCAGTTATATTTATAAGTGATTAAGCTGATGAGCTACTGGTGAGTTCGAACTATATCCAACCAAAATATTTTTTTTAACAAATTGTTGTTCTATTACAAAAATACCTCATAGGTTAGGTGACCATTCGTCCTCTTTTTGAGAGGTCTCTACTATGTCCTCTCTGATTTTTTACTAAAAGTAAACTTTTATCTAAAATGTCGTCTTTTTTCCCCAAAGACCATCTTCCTTCTATAAGAAATATGCGAGATTCTGAGTATTTACCTTGCCAATTCTTGCAAAGCTGGTAATCTTATATTGATTTTCGAAAACCAAGTCAATTCCTTTTATTAAACCTACAAAGACCTATAAAGTTTGATGGTTAAAAAATGTGCCTTAACCATTTTTGACTGTATAGGTATTCTTATTTCAAAAAAAAGTCCTCCTTTACTTGATAAATTAAATTTCACCTCCTTTGCCGCGATGGATTATGCCTCGTTTAAAGATCCTTTCCGTGCATGGTCTGACAAAGTCTCGAATTTCGCTCGTGTCTCCATGTCAACCGCTTCATTAGCAGTTAAGTGTGACTACAGTTTCAAAGCTGACAAACAACCCATTGGCGACACTATCAAAACTTATTTATCGCTTGTGTTCCACTTTTGTTGCCCTGTGTTAACAGCTCCCCCATAAGCAAATTTTACGTCTGTCACTCGGATTATCCTTCCGACACCAGACATCATCCACAATCTTCATGAGTGATAACTGAATTTTGCCAACTCCCCCTGGATCTTTTCGAGCGCCGACGACGACCACGCCGCCGCCTGCCGCCCGTCGATCGAAATGAAATCATTTGCTGGCCATAACTCTTGCAACAGTCAAAACATTATTAAGCAATTTTTATGAACGTTGTAAACAGTCATAAATCGAATCTCCTGTCATCGATTTTCCTCACCGATGGTCGGCGCTGAAACGTTGATGGACCTCAGGTCTCCGCCCCCCAGCCATAAAATAAAAGAAAATTAAGGAAACGAAAGGGAATTTGTCTTCGGATGATTAATCGACATCCTTGCCGATTCAAAGTGTGGCGCACATGTACCGAAATGCACTTTCGAGATAAATTACACACGTTTCACCCTTTTTCTTTTTTGTGTGTTTCATGCTTGCCAAGGAAGGTTGCCATTGCCATTGCTCTGCCCATAAATTGACCCATAAAAATGATTTATCCCTGCTTGTGGGATCAGCACTTTTGATTTTTATTCTTATCCCTTTTCTGTCTCCCCACAGAGATGCGGGCGATAAAGGGATGTCAGTCGGAACGGAATCCCGTGAGTGAGGACAACGAAATGATATCCTGGAATCGAATTGGGGTAAGTCTCCTTATGTTGCTATTTCACGGAAGACCAACCGACTCGGATGCGATGACAGTTCATTTCGGTCGTAAATCCACAAACTGGATGCGACTCGTAAACTTACGGATTGATTGGATATGCCAAAGAGACGGGGGGCGTCATAAGATTTCATATTTTATGAAGTATGAACAAGAACACATTGACGCGCTGGTTGCTGGCACACGTCGTCCGTCCTGTAGAGAGACCGCAATCGGTGGTAGGCTGTGTGCAGCTGTTGCGCTACCGAAACTCAGTAATTTTCGATTTTTATTATCCTTTGAGATGCGGTGACAGCAAATTGGATAACCGACAAACATATGTTTCGCTTTCGTTGGCAGGACATTTGTCGGGAGGAAAGTGAATTCGCTTTCGGTGGGTCACTTTCTAATCATCTTCCAAGTAGATGTCGATCCCAATCGCTTGTGCTGGGTGCAAACAGTTGGTCGTGTATGGTCAGTGAGAGTCCTTTTTCGTTTCAATTTGTCAATGACATTGATGTGACATCGATAAGGACGAACGGACGAACATCGTCCAGGGATCAGTTTTTACTTTCGTCGGAAAAGAAGAGTAGAAAAATTGTTTTCCGGGTGGACTTTGAAGGTTACAAGACGTTTGTGGGTTGTGACAGATAAATATCGCCATCTTAGTGGGTCCTTTCGAGTAGGTGGCTGTTTTGTTTCTCATCGTCATGGGAGAGTTCACCAGCCAGGGGAACCAATTTTACAAATAATTTTACTTTGAAATTATTTGGACGCGCCGGGCTCCTGATATGAGGATTTCACTCATCATAGCTACCCTCATGTCTCTACTACGATGCAAATATTTCATTTTTTTTAACACATTAGGTTGGTCCATTTAAATAGACAGACAAAGTGTAAAGCCTGCTTAAGAGATGCACGCTTGAACTGCCTTGTGCGAAATGAAAAAGAACTTTTCCAACTCTGGTCTTGGGCTTACCTATGATCGAAGGCATGAGCTTTGGGGACTTAACGAAGGAATGAGGTTGCGAATACGAGCTGCAAAACTTTAGTTGTTCGTTCTATTCCTGGAGAGGGACTTGGAAAGGCGTGGTTGGAACAACACAGCCGAGCAGCAACCTTTCTGGACGGTGCGGTCCACACTCCGACGGTTTGGCAGTATTAAATGCATGTACGAAGCCCGACTTCTAAGAATTGCCACGGAATTCCTGCCTAAGGGATCGGCGTCTAGGACGAGGTTGTTGAATCAAGTCCTAAACATCTATTCTCTTATTGCCCATGATTATCGTGGGTCTGTATATCAAGAGTGATTCAAAGGGGCACGTTGAGCATCCTAAATCCGTGACCATTCCTATGGAGCATAGGGATATTGGTCATGATGCTGTTGCTTCAAGTTGACATCATTTTCTCCCACGAATCCAATTGCATAGGATAGTGTGATCAGTACTTCTTGAACCTATTCCAAAAGGGGAACTTCAGAATTCGAGATCCTAGAGGCCTGGACTCAATGGCAAAATGTATACGACCTCCACCTATAAGCTGAAGAGGGTACCTCTATCATCGATTTAGTCCAAGAACTGTACGTTGGACTTGAATATAGCTAGGACTTGTAGCGAATGCAAGTCAACCCTGAGTCTTCTTCTAGTCTTCGATTTTGAGTTAGAGGTTCAAGGTTCAACGCAGCGTAGGCTAAGGTGGTGCACACGAGTAGAAAAGGTCTTTTGAAGCCTTTATTGAATGCGAGCTACATAGGTCGGCAGTTAGGTAGGTAGGGTGGCTATTCGGCTGTAATATTTGGAACGCTTCCAAATGACCTACAGTCTTGCAAATACCTTAGTAGCTTAATAGTGTAATTTCCGACAACATTTGGACTCGTGGATGTTTATCCAGGCAATCGTTGTAACTAAAGAGGCACCCACAAAGTCTTGTATAGCAGTTTTGAATTGTTGGGGGTCGAACCTGGAACCCCTTTCTCTGCAGCTTCACTCACTAAGCCCTGTTTACCTAGTTTGTTACGCTTTATAAGATGTTGATACAAATTTCTTTACTCAAAATGCAAAATGGCTCAAGTCGATATATCACATTTTTCCGGAGAGCAATTTTAAACTTAAAAATTTTCGTAAAAAAAAATCTACTTTGAGTAGAAGGTGATTACACCAAACTGTAGCTAAATTTGTTCTCATTTCAAATATTTAAAAATACTGTTTTCGGCTTAAATCGACTTAAGCCGCTTTACCCTTTGAGCAAAGATTTGTATTTGGGACAACTTCACACAGGTCTTCAGATGCTATTTCGAGACCTACCTGCATCTAAAACTTTCGGTTCCACTTCCTAATTCCACTCCTTCTCCATGAGATTACAATGTGAGCATTTTCATTTCACAATTGCAAAAAGCTGCTCCAAAGTTTATTCCATAGTTACCTACTCATTAAACGTGGAGTTGTTGGCGGTTTAATTAGCTAAGCACCTGCTCCATGACATCTCTGCCACATTATGCAAAGCTATAAGCTACCAACCTAATAACGCTTAAGAACTACTTTCCGTATTCATGATGACAAATAAGATGCAGTGCCAAAGTGAAATGCTACACACATGTCATTCGCACGTTGTTCGTCAAGGATATCCCGCTTCAGAGTTAATGAGCACGAGTTACAGCTTATTACAAACATCCGAAAGTGAATCCGCTTATCTAACATGACACCGGGAATTCCTGTATACATTCCAAGCGTTCACAGTTATCAGGAGCTGCAACTCCAGTGTGTAATGTTGATGTAGCGACGTGCCTTCCACATGTCCACTTAATAGAACTCGTTTCGGAAAATTGATTTCATTTCCTTGCCAGCAGCAGTTAGTCCGCACCGAGTATCAGCAATGTCCAGGTTCCATGTGATGCATTAAAGATCACCAGGCTTACAATGGAGAACAACTACGAAGTCCGATGCCCACTGAACGACCGACGACACTTGTGCCAAGTTAATGATTGCATGCATGCGGCCGATACATTTCGCTCCCGGGGGCTGCCGACAGTGCCACGAGCTTGCCGTTCTTAACCGGGTCCCTTTTTTTCACTGTGTGTGCCTTCTGTGTTTCCTACTTTAAGTGGTTTTTATTTCAGCGCGATGCGATGATTCGATTGCCGCCCCGGAATTCATTTGGCTCAGATGCACATTGATCAAGATGCATGTACGCGTGCGCGTCCGATTTAAAATCGACATTTCTACGGAATGCTGAATGAGCCGTACAGTGGGGGTGGTAAGTTTTCCACGGTTTTTTTTTTTTACAAATCTTTTTGAGTGCCACATCTCATCAGGGATGGAAAAGTCGATACAATTGTATCGAATTCGATACAAATGAGATGGCTCGAGCACAAAAGTACAATTTGCTTTCATTCGATACAATTTATCCATCTGTATCTTTCAAATTCTCTTGCAATTTGTAAAGCTCTTCCTAAGAAAACAATTAAAATAATCCAGATGATGACGTTTTTATGTCATTTTGGAAGACAAACAAGAAAATTATTATTCAAAATCCCTTTCTACATTTTCTGGAGTATTTTACATCAGAAGCAGTTGTATCTTGTATCAGGAAAATCTAATTCTATATTCAAATTTGTTTTTGAATTTGTTCCTAATAAAAAAAAGAATATTCAACAAATTAACAATGAATATAGAGCCGACTGCTAAATAATTCAGCAATTTAAATATTATTCAATTTCAGAATTTTGGGCTGAGGTGAATTCAATTAAAAACGAGCATAATGACCTGATTTTTGAAAATATTTACAAAATTGCTCAAGCCGTTCTCGCTATTCCTCACTCATCAGCAAATGTCGAAAGGATTTTTTCTTACCAGACATTAATAAAGTCCAAATGTCGAAACCGACTTCAAGTCGACACTTGCTGGGCTTTGATTGAAACAAACTACTTGATTAGAAACTCACCCTGTTCTGAGTTTCAAGTTCAGGGCAATATTTTGAAGATGAATGTGCAAATTGAGAGCTGAAGAGCTCATAGATTAAGAATATAAACAATTTTTTTGTAGGTTTGTATAGGGAGTTTAGCTAGGAAGTCATTAATAGCCGTTTTTTATTTTGCCTAATGATCTATAAAGATAAATAAATTAACCCGGATCATATACAGTTTTAACTTTTCCATGTTAGTAATATTTGACACTTTAACCTGTCAAACGATGACATTTTAGAATTCGCAAACAAAAATGGAGTGTAAAAAAAGCGTTACGTAGCGGGCGATAGTGAGAATTAATTTCCAGATCACGAAACATGATCCAACTCATTAGAAGGATCTTGCACTGTTTTTGTAAACCTTGGAAATATTTAGATCATGGGGGAAAAATAAAAAACAGCTAATGTTTTGTTAATTTATTTTTGTTTATGTTTTTGAAGATAAAATATTTTGAAATCAATTCTGTATACGAAAAAAAGTTTTCAATACAACTGACTCCATTTCATTACGATCTTACAACAGTTTTCAGTACAAATGGTACAGTATGGCATTTTCCATCCCTGCTTCTCGTTCTATTATTTTATGAAGCATCTGAATTCAAGGAGAAACATCTGAACAGGCACATTCACAGCAGGCATCGAATATTGATGTACCCGCGAGAAAGTTTTAAGTGGCGGAGTTTACGTGTGAAAATTTGCATAGTTTGGTGACATATTGCTTGCCCTTGGGGGCTGTAATTCGACCCCAGTTATTGTCTCGGTTATGGTTGGAGGTAAAGGAGTTGACGTAAGAGTTTTTTAGCGGTTAGTCTTTAGAATAATCAGGAAGTCAAATTTTTGGCAGCCGCGGCCAAATGCTATAAATCCACTCATGGTTAAATGGGTTAAATGGTGCGACAAATGAGAGCAAATCAGCTTTCACCTGACAGCTGTCAAAATGGCTGTAACTGAAAAAAGTGTTGCCAGTGCGAAAAATACACAAAGCGATCTGTAAAAGCGTTCCGCCGCATGCCGCAGATTAAAATAGTTTCGAAGAATTTAAGAGCTTTGAACTGAGTTGAAAATTTGAAGACAGCTAAGTCCTTTACTCAGCCATCTCATACCTTGAGAAAAGTACGTTCGAAAGTAGTCCTTTGATTTGAGATCTAAAGGGTTTTCCAATAAGAGGTGTTATTTTGGTATTCAAAGAAAAATGTTATTTTTTGAGATAAATGATCGGATAACGAAAAACAACATCAGCCAAATGGCCACCACGAGCACGCATACATGAAATTTTCCATAACCAAAACGCAAAGTGGCTGCCCTATGTCCTCGATAGCCTCACGAATTTTATCTTTGAGGTCTTGAATCGACGCTGGGTTGTTGATGATCGGCCGGCTTGAGTTCTTGTGTTAACTGAACTTTATAAGCCTTAAGACCCAAGTCTTTATGCAAAATACGGTGTAATGAAGTTTGTGGAATTCCCAATTCCAAAGAACGAAGATGATTGGACAAACCTGGGTTTTCTTCAACACTTTGGGCTACAGCAGCAATATTCTCATCATCTTCACATCACTAACTTTTCCCAACAGCTCGAATTTTTCCACCAATTTCTGTATTGCGGTCCGACAAGGTGCTTCACGACGACCAAAAAATCCTTTAGTTTTGCGAACTGTGACGGCAAAATTTTCACCATTTTTGTGGTGAATTTTAATAATTTCAATGCGTTTTTGAAGCGTATCGTTCCATTTTTAGCAATGGAATAAAAGAATAAAAGCTTTAAAAGTGACAGCTACCGAAATAGCGGGTCATTCACAATAACACCTCTTATTGGAAAACCCTTCACAATATCTTAAACAGTTATTAACCCCGTAAGTGCGAATCAAAATTATAATCAAAGTGTCAGAAAACTTCCAGCGGCGACTGTAACAACACTGAGAAAGATCCCTTCTTCCGCTGCAAGTCGGCCTGACGATCGTGCCCAATGCTTGGACGCACAAATGCTGAATAAAATCAGGTTCTGTGGAATTTTAATTCATATCCTCGCATTCTTTTAGGACTACAAGAAACGCGTGTCTCTTGCGGACAGGTGCAATCCATCGCATTTCGCTGTTTTGGCGTTTGTTGTTATAGCACACACAGAAACAGATATAAACTTTTTGGATACTTGAGCATTGAGCACAACCTGCTGTCGCATATTCATCGGTTGTTGCGAGTTTTTTTTTATTTGCGCACTATAAACGGTGCTCGTTGCGATCAGCGCATCGCATTCATTACGACAGGGAGCCGGCCATGGAATAACACCACACCATTGGCCGTTGTTGCCGCTGTTGTGCTGTGACTCTTGGTGCACTGCCAATAATGATGATGATGATGATGATCAGATCAGACCTGATCAATGGGCTGGTTTTTAGCTCAGGCATCTTGTCGCTCTGTATGCCGACTGTCGAGGGCCGACTGCCAAGTCCTTTCTGTTGTTGGTTGCCTCCTTTATGTCTGTCTGTTTGGCTGGCTGGCTGGTGACAATTCACTTTTTGACACAACTCGCGCCAGAAGGCAAAATATGGAGATCCTGATGTTGTTTAACGAAACGAGTTATCATTAACAGCGCGCGTTTGCTTATTTTTAGCAATAAATTAATCTTAATGTGAATCTTCAACTAGACGCGGACGCTGCGCAGACAGGCAGATGACGATTGGTTGCTGCTGGCGAGCACTATCCCCACTAGGGGAACTGAGGTTGCTATTGAATGCCATAGCGATCGTGGTAAGGACGCCCAATGGCTGCCTTACGTGTTGGGTGGTAGTGCAGTTGGTGGTTGCCTGTGGGAGGGAGTGAGTTGATCAGCAGGTGTATATGCGACTGAGAGTACAGAAACAAGTTGGTTGAACTGCTTAACCATCTCGATATTATTCTGCTACTGGCATCCACTCTTTTCGGATTAAAAATTCCCACTCCCATACAAACTCGGAATGAGTTCACTTTTCAATACATAAAAGGATTTCTCCCGTCCGGCAGCAAGAGTGTTAACAACGACGATACACCCTACGAAGCTGCACTTCACAGTAACCCCAGTGTTATCCTTTCATAAAAATGCACTTTGATGTGTCACCGTGGAAGAGGGTTTTCAACTCTTTTTTTGACAGCTTTTTTTCCTGTTAGTCCATTCTCGAGAGCGACCAACAAATGACCAAACAACTTCGCCAACCGTATGCAGGTACTCTGGCTTATAGGACAAGCGTTTTTCGGCTCCCAATCTGGGTGGACAAGCATAATGCACCAGCACTGTCCGAACAGGAGTGGAGGCAGGATAACAGCGCGAAAAGTTATAAATCTCCAATGATGACAACTTTGGAATGAAATCGCTGAAAGAATGAATAAGCCGTAAATGAGCGCAGATTTATGAGATGTCCTCGGACTTTTTTTTTTATTTGTTTGCAGCGGTATTGTGTTGGGTTCATCCTCTTGTTGTTGTCAACTCGATGCAGATCCTGATGAAAGGAGTTTATTTCGTATTTACAATCGCATTTGTTGTGAGGCGGGATGGTGCAAGGAAAACGCAGATTCAGAGATGCAGCTTCGTTTTTGAACTTTTTTTTGGGGTTTGACTTTGGCTAGTGCTGTCGCTGCAAGCGCATGGAAACGGACAACTTTTACAATCCAATCGAAGTTGGGAAATTGTTGGCCAATAAAATGGAAGACCCTATACAAAAAGTTTTAGCGGTTTTTAGATTTTCGCAATAAAATGGTCGCTGTATGGGCTATCGCTGCCGATGAAGGTATATTCGTGTTTATGGCGGAAGGACGACGATGAACACTAAGAAGATGTAAATCTTGCATTGCACAGAGACACGATTGTGCTTTTTGTATGCCCTTTTATAGTTTTCCGTCGATTATTTGAGTTTAGAGCCACAATTCATAAAGCGTGAGCCACAGTTGATGCCTTCAGAACTTTGTGGAGCTTATTCTGTTTGCTTGGGTGTATGGAAAAGTCATCGACAAGTTCGTGCTGATAGTTACGGTTCTTTGAATCTATCGAGTCTGAAGCCCCAGCGTTAAAACAAATCAGTTAATAATGTTGCAAAAGATGAGTATGCAGGCCGGAGCCGCAAAAGTGGAGACTTGGGACTCAAGCTCAGCAGCTCTATACTGACAGAGTGGAAGTTGATTGTGGAGTCTCACCTAGCGATGCATGAAAAAGAAAGGCCTTTGATGATGAGATGCAGATGATGGTGCGAGGCAAGCTTGTGAAGATGGAACACTGGTTTCTAATGTCCGTCAGCACCACGAGACAGACAGGACAGAAGTGTTCATCTTTAACTGAATTAAAAGTAATATGGAATGCCCCTAGAACTTTTTGGAGCGTCTTAGTCAATGTCAAACTTTTTTTAGGTTTGGTTAGGTAGTTGACTTAGAGAAAAGACGTAGAAGAGAGTAGGTCCAGTGTGACAAATCTTTGTGGAAGACAGTTAAAAACGTAGGAGCCCCTTCTGACTGTCGGACTTATTTGGAAATACCACTTTAAAGAGAAGATCTTGAAGACTAAAAGCTGATGTAGCAGTTTCATAAAGAGTATATGGACATCGGTGGGGGCTATGAAGATATCAGCGTACTAGATGTACACAAAAGTGGGAGGACTCATTATGATATATACTCCTGCTCGGTATTATGGACAAAAATCACTCAAGCCACAGAAAAAATCCATCAAACGCGATGTTGTGATGCACACTAAGCCGGATATGGAAGTGATCTTAGGACTGCTACCGCTAGAGCTGTCTTTTAAAGAGCAGTGGTCGGTATCACGTCATCAGGAGGAATCTGCATCAGTAATGGGATCATAGGTCTATGTCTATAAATGAAATGGAAACGTTGGGCTTAAGCGAAACCTTCATCGAAACCCTAATTGCGAAGACGAGAAGTTTCCATTTGGAAGACGGGGTCTAACCGGAACACGGGGTCAAACCGCTATTTTCACTTATGGGTGCTTGAATGGAAGTAAGTATCTTGTTAGAAGTGATTTAAGAAGAGCTATCTAGCACTCTATCTGAACCTATGAATGAAAACAATTGTGTACAAAGCCGAGGTGCTAGATCACTTGGCAAGGGTCAAGGGTAATTTAAAAAATTGCAATAAGCAACTAACCTGTCCTTATGGGCCTTATAAAAAGTGATGGAGACTGTGTCGATGTCTAGTTCAAGATTAAAATGTGTGTGCGGTTAATCTAGATATGGGAGGAGAGACAGAGAGTACATCCGATGGGATCTGGTATATCTCTCATTCAAAAATAAACAAAATGTATCCGTTCTCAGTTTTTTTAAACAATTCTCGTCAGACACGGTCTTCATAGCGGCCTCGTCCTCGTAAGTACCAGTGGTTTGGCAGCCCGACTTCGATTTTGCTCAATACCCAGCGCATCTTTATCTGAGCACATTGCTTTACAAGCTCTAAGCTCGGCATGATTTTAAAAAATTGTTTAATTTGATGCAGGAAGCAAACCGAATGGCTACTGCGAAAGGAAGACTGCTTCAAGAAGTCGCCGATCTAGGGCAGCGGGTCGAAATTGCGCTGCTTCAAGACCATCGGTACGAGCTTGCTATGAACTTTCGCGTTCCAAATAACCTTCGAAATAAACAGGCATCCACACGGTATAACTTATAGTTATTCGTATGAATTGTTAAGAGGCTTGGAATGTTATGAAAATGCAAATTCGACGGTTAAAGTGCAGAACCTCGTAAGTCGGTCTTGCATGTTCTTCAGAAAACAAAAAAAAACGTTTAAATGGATTATTAAAAATTAAAAAAATGAGAATGAAATTGATTTGAGCTTTTTATTAATAAATTAATTATATTTCTCAAAATGTATGTTGAAATAATACGTCGTTTTTAGTTTACGTTCACTTACGAGGCATTGCATTAATATTTACCAATACTTACGACGTATTGCAGCTCCTTCCTTTCCTTAATAAACCATTATTTTTGGATTTTAAAATCGAAAGAAGTACCTTAATCTTTATAAGTTATCATATTATTCAGCATTAACCTTGCCCGAGAGGCCATTTTTAATTTAAATCACCCAAAGCAGGACCTCGTATTTATTTGTTGAATTGAAAACTCCAATAACTAAATAAATAATGCAAAAAACTTAAATATGTTTGATCTAAAATGTATGTTAAATTCTAAATCTCACCACTTTTAACTTTTTTTTGAAAAAAAAAAACCGCCTCTAGTTCACTTTAAAACACAAGAAACTTGACCCGACATGAACAGTAATCAATTTACTTTGACAGCAGGAGACTTACGAGGTACTGTCAAATTTTGTATGCAATCTATAATACGAGGTTTTGAATTCTGCCTTTCCTGTAAAATGATCAGAACAACATTGCTACCCTGAAAATGCCAAAAGATGGCTCTGATTCTTATGATTTTTTGTAATAATATTTTTGTTGAACTTTACGACTTACGAGGTTCTGCACTTTAACCGTCGCAATGTTTTCTGAATCCGAATGCAGAAAGTTTCCCATTTGATCTTTGAAGGAGAAATGAAGAACTGTTCCACGATATAAAACTAGTCAAGAAAAAAAACGCATTTATCGGCGAAGACAGCTAGGGGATATAGAGTGTACGGGATCTCAGGACCCAGAGAAAGTTCAACTCTACTTCAGGGACGTTGATGAGATAAAATCTCACCTTAGGTGGCCAGTCCAATTGGAAGGGAGCCTCACCAGCAAGGCGTGCTACACCCCAGTCGATAGAGCAAGCTTAAAAGGCTGATGCATACTGGTTAGAGTCCAGCTTTTCCCCAGTCTGTTGCATCATCAACAGCAAGGAAAGGGAGGGGAATTAAGGCAGACTTTGTATTTATACAGACTTGAAGATCCGCTTATGACGAATTTCAGCTCAAATGCATGCCGCTCGGTTACGAACATACCTATTTGGCTAATGACCACTAAAAAAGTCAACGTCCTCCTTAGTTGGCTCTTCATTCCATTTACGACCTTCACAGCTGCATAGCGAGCATCGTACCTTTTCGTGCGCAGTGGCCCATAAATGTCTTCATCAGTGGGTACCTACCGACGACCACCTTAGGTGAAATGCAGCGGATTAGGGCAAACAAATCAAATTCCATTACGTGGCTGAGACGGACAAATTGATTAATAATAGCGCAGTCGAGCCAACTTACTGTGTATGTGTACCATCTGTATGCACATTATGCAGCCTCCAAGCTTGGAATTATTTCAGTTGGCCTCCGTACTCTAATTAAATCCCCACAATTAAATCAGATAATTGTTCGTCCTATCTCCAAGTGAGTTGATTGAGGCCAAGACCGTCGCAGACTTTGACACACACCATGCGTGTGGGACGATGGGACAGTAATACAGCTACCGACACAGGAACAATGCATCGGTGATCGGACACGGTCGGAATGGAAATTAAATTAAATCCATGAACACATGTGCGTACGCTATTCCCTGGGCGCAACGGATAACGAGTTGGCTGTGACTCGGTGGTGGTTCCTTGGGGGGGCGAAAGTGTAATCGACTTGATCCTATCAATTAAAATTAAGCCCAAACATTGGCGTAGTTAATATGGTAATATTTCGGATATGCCATTCCATCTCAGGGACGTTCTGGAGGGGCCGGAAGGAACTGCAATTCTAATCAATTATTTATTGCTCAACAGCAACAGGCTTTGTTTGATTGTTTATTGTGTGGGTTAAGGTTTGGGTTAATAAGATGGCGAATATTTGGGATTTTGAAGTGCTTAATCGTTGGAACTCGTCAGATGCGCGTTCTGTGCGCATTTGAAAGTCCGTATCGATTTTTCAGGGGAAGCCATACGTCCTTCTCTAAATGGTGACAGAAAAGGAAATATCTAAAAAAAAAAAAGCCTGGCCAGCTATAGATTCTAAATAGGATGCATTTATATGGGCTGGCTCTTTCCACACCAGCAGGAGCCTTAGAAACCCGTTATATGTCCCAACTCAGCAACATGTCCTTACAGAAAACACTACAGGATTCATTTTTTTTATTTTTTTTACTTATTTTATTTATTTTATTTATTTTATTTATTTTATTTATTTATTTATTTTATTTATTTTATTTATTTTATTTATTTTATTTATTTTATTTATTTTATTTATTTTATTTATTTTATTTATTTTATTTATTTTATTTATTTTATTTATTTTATTTATTTTATTTATTTTATTTATTTTATTTATTTTATTTATTTTATTTATTTTATTTATTTTATTTATTTTATTTATTTTATTTATTTTATTTATTTTATTTATTTTATTTATTTTATTTATTTTATTTATTTTATTTATTTTATTTATTTTATTTATTTTATTTATTTTATTTATTTTATTTATTTTATTTATTTTATTTATTTTATTTATTTTATTTATTTTATTTATTTTATTTATTTTATTTATTTTATTTATTTTATTTATTTTATTTATTTTATTTATTTTATTTATTTTATTTATTTTATTTATTTTATTTATTTTATTTATTTTATTTATTTTATTTATTTTATTTATTTTATTTATTTTATTTATTTTATTTATTTTATTTATTTTATTTATTTTATTTATTTTATTTATTTTATTTATTTTATTTATTTTATTTATTTTATTTATTTTATTTATTTTATTTATTTTATTTATTTTATTTATTTTATTTATTTTATTTATTTTATTTATTTTATTTATTTATTTCATTTATTTTATTTATTTTATTTAATAAAACGTGGCCTACGCAGGCATAGGCCACGTGCCACATTACATAATTCTTTAATGCTTGCGATTTGCACCCACCACCCCAAAGCAAAGACCAGAACTATCGGGTCAACCATAACCATCCACAAAATTTCACTGAAATCAGGAGATTGGTTTCGGAGATCGACAACAGCGCCACCTATCGGATCCAAAACTATCATATCTTCCTAGCTGGAACCAAACATACCCATCCACAAAATTCCACAAAAATTAATTGAATGGTTCCATAGGTCGACAACTCAGGTATGTTCACTAAAATGCTGATAGCTCGTACAACCAATACACATACAATCAAACATACAAACCTTGGTATTGACGTCACCTTTCGTTTGAATTTTCCAGATACAAAATCGGTATACACACCTACAGCCTACAGCGCCACCTGTTGAGAATTCTTCGAATTTTCATTTTTCCTAAACCATCCCTGGTTTAAGACAACATTTTACAGACGCATGTGTATGTGTGTGCTACATACATTTTCCGATTTCAACCAAACTTCACAAAACCCATACATAGACCAATACTTAAGATGTGTGAAAGTTTTGTTAATACCGGTAAATTCGTTAAGGCGTGAATCGGCAACAAACGAACACAATTTAAAGCCTCAATTTATTATTATAAAATAATTATGTATTTATTTTATTTATATATTTTGCAAAATTCCTTGCTTATTCTTGCAGCGTCACCATAGTCAATTGCAGTCACTTGAAAAATATACCCATGATCGCTGTCCACTTATCTCTGCCTCAACTGTGAGTGACCGGCGACCGCGGACAGAGGTGAACGCCAACAACAGTGGCGCGGTACTCGTTTAATGTACAATTACCTATGGATTTCCCAAGGTGTACCCTGCGCCGTGAGTCCCATGGCGACCCGATAAGAAAAAGGTTACCACAGCTCCATAAAGCGCACAACAAACATTGCCAGACAGTGTTTCGTGTACCGCCCCTCAGCCCACCCAGCGCAACCTGGTTGGGAAAACCCTCAACATTTTGGGCAAATATTTGTCCATGATTAGGAGCGACACACACGTATCCATGCATCAGACATAGTCTCTCATTTGCCGCCCGCCCGCTCTTCTCCCCCCATCAATAAAAAGAACAATACGCACCTCGTGCGGACGGTGGGAAAATTGCCCATTACACTTGGGCCGCGTCGTCGGCCGTCACGCACTTGTCATCGTTCTGGCAAGTGTACACCGCCGTCATCGTCGCTGTTACATTGTCATCTACATCGTTGGTAATGTGGTAGCCACCAGCTGTCATAACGCCAACGCACCACACACAAGGGCCATTCGCCGCACGCAAGTCAGCGCTGTGTACATTTGGCGCATTCTTAGGCGTAGCCAACAGCTTGAGGTTCGCAATACCTTGCGTAAAGGTGTTCCGACGTCTTATCAGCTTCGTCAATATTTACATAAATCGACTGACACCAATTCTGGCCGAAGTGCGATTGTACTATGAGTACACGGAAAATGCTGGCCCGCTCTGTGGCGCGGCAATCAACGTTGCTAATGAAGGTGTTAGGGACCATGCGCTGTGGTATGCCCGTGTACAAATTAGCATTATTGTCGACAACGAACTTGTGTGCGAAGGCGGCCGCGGTGGAGGAGCTGTCATATTTCTCTTAATTACCTTTAGTAGATCAATAATTTTGTGGATGGATATTGAGGGTAGGATTGTTTGCATGACCCCTGCATGCCGTCATGAGTTTGGTTTTCCACGTAATAGTCGCTATATGATCGGAACGCTTCGGCATTTAGTGGACAGTCACAGTTGTACTTCGAGACAGGTGGTATGGAGGCGTGTAGGACTTTTGTGCGCGAATGGGCTTTCACTTGGCAATAATTTGTTTACTCAGTGGGGTCTAAATGATGTTTGGAATTATCAACACAAGCTGATTTTTTCAACTTTCAGTCGAGTATGGGCAGGTCCTCGCAAAAAATCGAATAACGGTACTTTTGAAATTTGGACAAATTTCGAAAACGGTGCATACGATTGTAACAAAAATTCATTTCTAAGGTAATATGGTCATTTCTAACTTAATGGAATCAGTTTTTCTCTATATTATCGTAAAATGGGTTTTTGAAAAAAGTCATTTTTGAAAAATATTGTTTTTCCTAGTTTACCTCAACCAAGTAATGCTTACATCCCGAAAAAAAGATTTGCTTAAATGATTTTGAATTTCAGTCAGACTCGCACTAAACGAGACAGTTTCGTGCGACCCAGTCGTGCACTTTATTTAAATAGGCTTTTGCCCTAAAAAAAAAACCAAAGACTCATCTAACAATTCGTTCTTCTAAAAGAATTGAAATATTGGAGTTTCGAGTTCAAGTTGTGAACATGAAGTATTTGGTCCAAGTACTAGCTCGTAATAGTTCAAGGAACTGGACCAGTAGATCTTTGAGGTATAGATAGGTTGAGTCCCTTTTACTTTTTTTACGGTCAAGGCTACCCATTTGAGGTTCATAGATCAGTTCTAAACAGAAACTGGGATTAACAAGTCTGTAGAGAACACCAGGTCTCTCTTGCAGAAGCCATTTGCTTGTTAAAGTTTTATATCTGAGGCGAAATATAAAAAGTCTAAATCTTGTCTAAAGTCTGAATAGAGAAACTTTCTCTCAAAACAGACGTTCGCGACTGGCTGTGCAGTGTTATTTAATTTTTACCAAGGGCTACACCTGGGGCCCATTGCTTAGTATTCCAACATGTTAACTACTGCGAGACAATGCGTCCTCTAAAGTCATAAAGAGTCATTAAATTTCGGTCCTACTAACCACAAGGAAGGTTAAATCGGGTATGAGAATTCTAATATAATAATGGGCACTATATTGAGATCACACTTCATAGGACATTCTAGAGCAGATAGGATCTAATAAATCCCACATGGAAATTACAGTCTCTGAGCTAAAACTGTCAGGAATCAAGGCGGTAGTCCGGATTTATTTGTTTACGGTGTCAAAAACCTTTTATATAGTTCCAAGAAACAATAGTCCTGCAATCGACATGAACTCCAGAGAAGATTCAACCGACTAAAGTATGTTACACCAACCTACGTAAGACTATGAAGCAATCACAATCGACGCAAGCAGCTCATGCGATTCTAGCTTAACCATAGACTAACGACGACTGGCACTGACTTTTCGAACCAATTCAAGGAAGAATATGACACCAGCTGATATTAAGTCCGGTTCTCTCGGGTAAGATATTGAGACATCATACAAGATAAGTAACTTAAAGCTCTTTATTAGAAATAAAGTATATTGCATACATCCAGGCTGATTCGGAACAAGTCGCAAACTGATTATCAACGCAACTTCAGATATACCTATAAAAAAAACTCTAATGACTTGGTGGGTTTTGATGGCCATAACCAATTTTGATCTCGGGATCAATTTCCCTTAGCCTTTGGTCGAAGGTCAAAAGCGGGTAAAGAGCTTTCCGGAGGCTCTTAGAGAAAGCATTAATATTCAGTCAAATATGTCGCTATGGACTGTGAGGGCAACGTTTTTTTAGCTTTAGAGCACCATCCGCCGATCGTAAGCCTTAAAATAAAACCGACCCCAGCTTGAATAGGAAGGGCACGAGCGAAAGAAGAACAACAAAGCAGTGACTAGTTTTTGAGTCTTTTGGTTGCTCTAAGAGCTAGCAAAGTAAAGTAAAGCTAAGAAGGACATCAAACAACTGGAAGACTGGAAGATTATCTCAAGACCTCCACAGGTAGAAAACTTCACTCATTAGCTACATCAGAATGTACTCGGTTCGAAAGTTCCAACAAATTTGTCCTCTGTGCGGAATTCTTGTAATTTTAGTCTTTGAAATGAAAGTGCTGCTGTCATTGAAAGGTATGTGTTCCTAAGGACTGCGCAGCATTACACCGAGCTTGTTCGAGGACTTTAGTCTAAACCTCCGCACAAGCTCCTGATTCACCTGCGCTATAATTTTTAGGGGCACTTTTTTTAAATAGGGTTCCACTGAAAATGTAGGCATTTAAGGCTTTAGCAGGCTGGTTAAGAAGACAAGGTACATTCTGCTCTTATAGTGGCTTTAATAAGTCGCTTCTATCCTAATAAGGAGGAATACATAAATCTAAAACCATTCCATCACTTTCCTTGAAATGAAGATATCTATGTCGGAGGTTTGTAACTCTCCAGATTTTTTCTTATAGCGTATAAAGTACACAAAAATGATCACAGAGATTCGCAGAAATACTTCTTTGACACTGGTATCAGCGACAGTATTCCTCGTACTAGCCATTTATAGAAGTTCCAGCTATACTAGTTTCACACCTTAAGACGTTTTGGCACAAAGTTCGTTGCCATTGTTGCCACTCTGCATCTCGTGTACAAAGTTAAAGTCTACACCAGAGAGCAATCAACAATCCACTCGCACACCCACCGACCGCGCAGCCGGCCGTGTGTATAACTTGTCGTCATTCCGTTGTCTTTTCAAAGACAATTGGATTTGATTGTTATCGCGTACTTGGGAATAAATCACCCAACTTCATGAAATAGTTGCAGTAATTATGCGGAAACCAAGCGAGGAGCAAATTCACTTCGACTTTGGGTGCTGGAATAATTGCCAGCACTGCTGTCTGTGTGTATATTCTGCCTACCGTTGGCACCTGGGAGAACAAATTAAGCCCCAAGGCGAAAATGCAACTATTTGGTATTTTCCGCACCACACAAGCGAGTGTTCGGGTTGACAAATTGCTTTTGAAGAAGATTTCATGGGTTTGCGTCACAGCGTTTGGTTTGCTTTCCACGGCTTGACGCATTGATTAGATCTGAATTGTGGTCGTATTCACGGCGAGTTAGTTTCGGTGTTAATACAGCTGAATGGGATTGTAACGAAGGCTGGGGGAGTTGCACGAAATATGAAGTTGAATGAGTCTTTGAGTGTAATTAGCTTAAGCTTGGTCAATTTTGTGTCTTGGGAAAACCCCTTTTTTTTTGTTCGGATTTTGAATTGTGTGCAAAATTTGGTAAACCGAAATTTAATGAGAGCGAGTTTGAAAGGAGGTAGGTATTAGGTACACCTTAGACTCATTTATGAAGTTTTGCGAAAAAGTGAAGAAAATCACGTAGATGTCATTGAACGACGGATAAGTGGGGAAGTTATCGTTTTCACGTCGTGTAGGCTTCACCGGATATAGCTTTGTCAAAAAAATAAGTCACCTAAACCGCATGAAAGCTTTCAAATAGGTTCTTGAAGAGAAAGTTTGAAGAAATTTCAACAGATTGAAGCAAAGGGACTTTAAGGTAAGCGGATCTTCTATGGACTTTTGTAACAGCCTTTGAATGTATACAGTAGCTTTCTTGGAAAAGGCAAGTCACCCAGTGCTGACAAACCTGGAAAAAAACTGATGCTGCCTTTGAAAGCTGCAGCTTTGGAGCTCCTTCTGGAAATATTTAGGTTTCGCTGAAAATTATATATCAACCAGTTCACAAAGAACAAAAATGTGTCAAGAAACGTTTGGGTATATCCCAAGCCATAAAGCTTTATTATTTTATTATTATTATTATTAGTTAATACTTTATTTCATACAATGAGTTGAGATTACAATTTTTGGATACAAGTTCATTAAATAGTGGCTATGAAATAGTTACATACAATCTTTTGTCCAAGTGACAAGAGTCGAAAGTACTAGCAGTTAATGTTAAGCATTTAATAAAAATTGTTGAAAGGCAGTTACAAATAGAAAACATTAGCAGAAAAATATACAAAACAATTATTTTACAAGACAAAGAAAAGAAGAAAATATGCATTTAAACTAAGACACGAAATGAACAATATTAATTGGAAAAAAATATATTTACGGCTGAGTAATCAAAAGAAAATAACCAATTTTTAATACCTTTTAAAAATACATTTTTAACCCTCTCGCACCTAATGGAATCTGGAAGTAAATTAAACAAACGGGGAGCGGTGGCAAAGTAGAATCGTTCAAATGTGCTTTATAAATTGTTGGACCTGTTACCAAATTTCTAGTATTAAAATTATATTTTTCTTTGTTTCTTACACAGTAAAAACCCGAGTTTTCGAAGAATATTTTTAGGACTTTGTAGGAGTATAGATGCCTTAACGGAAGAATATCCAGGTTCTTGAACAAATAAAATCTGCGATTTACTTTAGATACATAAAATTCGTATTGCATGCTTTTGTTTTATAAGTAGTGGCTCCGTTTTATTAAAAGCTACCACGAAGCTGCGTTCATTGTAAAATTACGTTCTGCGATAACTACAATACGGTGCAACAAGGTATAGAGCAAAGGCTTCCAACTCGGAGAAGCAAAGCATCTACCTGCTGCTGTCTAAACGTGAGTCCATATATGCCAACCGCCAACCCCACTCAGAGTTGCCAGATTGGGCGCTTTATCGTATTTTGGGCTATTTTTTTTCTTAAAAAACGATAGAAATTTCTTCCATGAGCGCCCAACACAATTTTGGGCTACATATCGTTTAACAAATTTGGTTTGTTTGATTCCTTTACAAAACTACAAAAAAATAAATATTTTCAAACCATCCATCCCGCACTTTTAAAACTTGGCAGCACTCTTACAGTCAAGTGACATCAAACAGTCGTGCAACTTGCAGACACACCAATTTATTTTTGCAGACCTTTTGATTTGACACAACACACATGCCACAAAGACCAATTGCAGTTTGTAGAAGACAGAAGTCAATAAAATTCAGGTCAGTGGAAAGAATACCAAATAAGTACTTTTTAAAATTTCTTACGATTTTTGGGCTTCTTTTGGGGCAACGATTTTGGGCTACATATTTTTAAGGTTTGGGCGCTTAAAGCAAATTAATTCTGGCAGCCCTGACCACACCCCACGAATAGAGAGAGTGGTTTTAATCCAACTATTGGCCGAGAGAATTCTTCCATTCTTCTTCATGAAAGGCATGGAGCCTGACACAACCGTACGTACGAAGGTTTATTCTTCGAAGCATCTCTAAGAAAAGAAAAGTAACCAACGTTATAAACTCTGCGATTCTCTATCGCTCTGTAGTTGATATAAAATTGAGGACGTGTTTAATAGAAACTTCGTCGAGATAGATGATTCTTTTAACACTTCAGCTTCTGAGAGCATTTGAAGCTCTCACAAGTCGTCAGAGACGAGACTTCGATCAAAAACAGGTCACAAACTAACTGTATACAAAGAAGCAATGCGATAAATATATCATGACACAGAACGATGTGTTGTTGTAAATTTTTAAGTGGCGCACAAAATCCTCTAGGAAATCCTTCCTTTATCTACCCTGAAAACAAAGTGACCAATCGATCTCAAATTCATCCTCGCAGCCAATAACAACAACCAACTCAATAAGGTCCGCAGTTGCTGGATAGGCATTCAAACTATCTTGATATTTTTTATCTCTCTCGAGATCGATGGCTACCACGAGATATATACCCATTTTTCTTTTTTTGAACTTTTGGTATATACAATTCGACTTACACTAGGTCACAAATGATGGTGAATAATTAATATTTAAATGTATTGGTTCAACAGCAGGGGCCCAACGGTATACAATGTTTATTTACTTAGATCTATTTAGAATAAATTGTGGCTGTCTTCTCGGATTCATACTCGTAGTATGCATCGTTGTCTGGGTTTACCTCAGGGTGTTCAAGTCCGGGTGTTGAGATATATATACCCATCAAAGCCAAGGCTTCTTTTATACAATAGAATTAAAGTATTCGCTGAAGCATCTTCTTGCAGATAAATCACTGATCTCCTCCTACTAATAAAGGTTGGCGGAGCTCACTACAGCCACGAAATAATAAAGTCTCAAGGTCCCCGGCATTTGCATAGTTGATTATACCCAGGCCAGAGGGAAACTATCTCCAGTTTCGGGGAAATCCCACATCGATGCGTACCCATCGACGCAATTAGTATTCCTTCAACTGCACAGAAATATAGTTGTTATCCTTTGGCCCAGGGTTTCACTTCATGAACGAAACAATGTACACGTCTTGTCCGTTACACGTCCGCACGAAAACCCATTTACCCCCAACAAAAGATCATTGCAAGGCAAGGGAAACGTGTCCCCAATATCAATACCCTCCGAGAGGACATAAAAACAAAGCCAGAGAAAGTGATTATCACAAGAACCCCAGTCTCAGGTCCAGGAAGAAGGAAGCATTATGAAGACATCAACGAATTTCCAAAACCGAATGTGGAATAATAAAACCCAAGAGCCGGACAGGTAGCTGATTTTCCCACACACAAACACGAACCCAATCATTATAATCATCATCATCCGTCGTCGCGTCCGACTCTCGAAACTGATGGCAGTTCTTCGAAATTATTACAACGGCAGCGATGAAAATTCAGTGAAAACTCAATGAGAGGGTGAACGAATAGACCCGAATGCAGCCAGATATGTATCGGTAATTTATGATTCTCTTAGCGCCACTGCACATGAACGACAAACCGTACTCCCACACTTCCAGGACAACGATCCAGAATCAGTTTCAGTTTCTGTTTCAGTTTCACAGGCGCAAAACCACAATACAGTGTCCTTGTCGCCCCCCACACTTTGTGCTGTGAGAAGTTATCCGTCTAAGCACCCCGAGTGTGCATTGTTATCCTTGGCACATTCTGTGCCAAGAACAATAGGATATCTCCACGGCGGCGTGCATTATGATTAAGATGTCGTCGTTGTGTTGTACACAAGTTACAAATAAAAAGAGAAATAGGTGTTAAGGATGCGATCATAGTCGCGATAGTGCTGCCGTTGTTGGTACACTGAACAAGGACACGCCACACAGGCACCACAATGCATACTCGTACAATCTCGCGCGATTAAGATGAAATTGATAACGAATGAGGATGCCTTTACTTTCTCCTGCGAAAAATGTCTCCCGCCCGTTATGATATATTTTTCAAACACTTTGAGTTCGCATAAAAAATCCAATTTATGTCCTTTCATCCTGCGGCATGCAAGTACATATGTTCCGCCACGAGAACACGTAGTGCAAAATAATATCTTCCCAGCAAAGATGCTGGTGGTACACGACGAAGAGGACATTTTTCTGTGACATACTGATTCCCTCGTGTTCATGTGCAGATAACGAAGAGAGAGCAATAAAAACCAAGCAGGAGCAGCACATAGCGCAACACTGCCGTTGGAATGAAGTTGTTCCGACAGCGTGTTCTTGTTGTCCGAATTTATGGTCATGTTCAATGTTCATATAGGGAAGCGATGTCTTGGCCTACATGAATTTTTATTGACTTCGCTCAGCAAGATCTGAGGTAGGTAGGTAATCCCTTTCATTGGCCATAAACCAAAATCCAAGAGTGGAAGTGAAGAATTTGTAAACGCTCGCTCCCAGCAACACTTTGAGGTATGCAATTATGTCAGGAGTGTGGCGCCGGCACTTGCAGTTTTCAGGAGTTTTTTTTTTTCGCCGGCCCTAGACTTTGCGCTCCCAAATGGGGAGAGAACTCCGTGCTCCACTCAGGCGGTTAGCATCTGCCACTCTGCGTGGTGGGTCTGCAAATGTAATCGATTGTTGGACTGAGAATTTGTTTTCTTTTCGTTATTGTTGACTTCATCCGATGGCGGCGGGCTATTTACGACTCGTTGTGGTTCCGGGCATAAGTATTGCAAACGGTCTCAGAGAATTGTTCTATTTTTCCTGTTGATGGCAATTTTTTCTCTGGTGATAGTCAGTTGGATTGGTCTTCGGCAGTTGCTGCCAGTGACAGCGTGCAATTGGCTTGGGGTTGGTTCCCAAGCGGAGTCGAGATTTTGTCTCCAAGCTGTATGATTGAAGGTGGAACTAGTGACCAGGTAGAATGAATTTGGAATTTGTCACAGGGAGTTTGGAGGGCGAGTTGACAGCGGTCAAGTGACCGATGGAAGAGGAAAGATGGAAGATGGAAGATGGAAGATGGAAGATGGAAGATGGAAGATGGAAGATGGAAAATGGAAGATGGAAGATGGAAGATGGAAGATGGAAGATGGAAGATGGAAGATGGAAGATGGAAGATGGAAGATGGAAGATGGAAGATGGAAGATGGAAGATGGAAGATGGAAGATGGAAGATGGAAGATGGAAGATGGAAAATGGAAGATGGCAGATGGCAGATGGAAGATGGAAGATGGAAGATGGAAAATGGAAAATGGAAAATGGAAGATGGAAGATGGAAGATGGAAGATGGAAGATGGAAGATGGAAGATGGAAGATGGAAGATGGAAGATGGAAGATGGAAGATGGAAGATGGAAGATGGAAGATGGAAGATGGAAGATGGAAGATGGAAGATGGAAGATGGAAGATGGAAGATGAAAGATGGAAGATGGAAGATGGAAGATGGAAGATGGAAGATGGAAGATGGAAGATGGAAGATGGAAGATGGAAGATGGAAGATGAAAGATGGCAGATGGAAGATGGAAGATGGAAGATGGAAAATGGAAAATGGAAAATGGAAGATGGAAGATGGAAGATGGAAGATGGAAGATGGAAGATGGAAGATGGAAGATGAAAAACGGAAGATGGAAGATGGAAGATAGAAAAAAAAATAGGTAATAGGTGGCTGGATATTTGCAGACTCGCTTGGCTACACCCCTTGCTTGCTATTAACGCAAATATGCGGCAAAAACCGTTTGCCGTTACTCCAAATACGTAGCACAAGTAGGTACTCCATCGAAGATCGCTTCATGAAATCCAATCTTCATTAGATCCATGCCTCCAAAACTAATTTAGCTGCAATGGTCAATATCCCGGTGCATCTAGTACAAACCGTCGTTTATGTTCAAGAGCCGCTTCTAATTCCACTGCACATGTTCCCATTTCAACGACATAAAACATCCTCCCGGGCGAACATACAAACGGGTATTACTGTCATTCTGCGTAATGTCAATCATTACCCGTCAACATCATATTCGAAACGTTGAAATTTCAAATTTACTTGCCAATATTATCTTATCGCTCCGAAGGAAGGACATATTGCGGTGATTCCGATGGCGTGCCACTGACAGTGACTCCTGCTCATGGCCAGCACAACAACGACGACGCCAATTGATTTCATATCGCATATGCTAAACGCGAAAGCAAATTTTTGTCCATGTACTCTTGGCCATGTTTAATATGTCCACTGCCCAGTGACCAGTGACCAGTGACGCGTGAGCCATACCATACCCACGGCATATAATACGAAATTCGATTGAAATTCCAAGATTAGGAAACGACTGACGCACATCAACGAACATGGGACAACAATAGCACCATCATAGCACACTGTGGCATTGGTCGTGGCACTACTCCAGAACTAGTAGCAGCAGGCTCGACGTCCGATCCAGTTGACAGTACGAGCGTATGTGTGGTATATGCGCGGTGTTATGTTCCGTTTTGTTTTTCGTACAATGGTTATGCAAATTAAATGTGTAGGCCTATATGGGATCGAGTGCAGCGACGAAACGTTGTACACCACCACGTTGAATGGCCTGGCTATCAAGGACAGTGCAACATTACAAAAAGTGCGGTAACACATGCCACCCCACCGACAACGACAGTCGCAGTTGTTGTAAATATTACAGAACTCTCACCGCGCGAATAGTACACGGAGGAAAATTGCCGAAGACAGTACTTTTATTGCATCTCTCGCAGAAGGTGTACCTTGAGAAGGGAATGTTGTATTAGTTGTTATGCTGTCGCATAATCGTTTGTTAAGAGGTAGATATTTGGAGCTCGATTCTTTATTTCTCGTTAGTACGATTTTTCAACAACAGCTTACCGAGTGTCTGTACACAACAAACGTCAACAACAACAACAATTCACCAGTCAACCTCTCGATATAGGGGCACATCAGTTAAGTGATAACAGCAAATAGCCAAACAACCGAAGCTCGTCACTTTTCATACATTTTTTGTGGAAAAATTGTCGTCAGTGTTAATTTTCATTTCAAATAAAGCGCAGTTTTTCGTTAAATGTTCTTATTTGTTTTTGTTCGAGCGATAGAGACGCTCGTAACTCGCGCTGTGCCAGAGCGACTTTGTTTGGCTGGCCATATCTTCGAATCCTAAGCTCCCCAGACTCAAGACGACAAGAAAGACCAAGCCGTCGTTTTGAAGACCAAGCCCTCGTGGATATCGGACGACATACAAAAGGCTTCAGAGGCTTCTTACGATTGAAAGGCCATTTCACAGTAAATCGAAAGAGTTGAAAGCTAAAAGGATCAATGAGGCTCCAATATATTTTACAAAGGGGTAGGTGGCGTTCAAGAAACTGAATTTCATCTTCGTACATGGAAATCGCGAAACTGTACCACAAATGTATGGTAGTCTGCTCTAAAAGAAGACGCTTTTCTTCAGAGGAACGCACCTCACAAATGCTGATTCACATCCTTTCAGGAAAATTCCATTTTACAAAATATTACTTAGCAAGTACTCACATTCCTCGATAAGCTCAGCAGTTTCGTGTTTGTAAAATATGGACAAACCAATTCGAACTTCATTATAATGACATTCTCTAGAGCCTCGACAGCTTCCTAAACAATTTTCGGCTTGTCCAGTATGCTATTCCGGTATCCATGGTGTCGATTGCGACATCTGTGACCTATTCAACATTCACATGACTGCTTGTTTTAGAAGGCGAAGATATTTCTTACCTTGTGACGTATCTACGTAGGGTAAACAAAATTGCAATCCAACTGTGGCGGAATATTTAACACAAGGCAACGCCACTCATAAGTTTCCACTTTTGGCTATGGCTCGCGGTACGCACAAGTACGGAAAAGAGAAAGCGGAAAAAAGAAACCGAATATTGTACTCTTGTGAAGGGTGTTTTTTTAGAGGTATAGAACTTTGAAATGGAATAAAACAAAGATGATTTTTTTTTTTAAATTGACATGAAATTGACTTTATTCGAACGATAATCTTCTGGCATATGACCGCCACGGCTAGCTCGGACGTAGTCTAATCTGGAGGTCCAATTTCGATGACTTTTTCCAACATTTGTGGCCGTATATCGGCAATAACGCGGCGAATGTCGACCTCCAAGTGGTCAATCTTTTCGGGCTTAGCGGCGTAGACTAGCGACTTCACATATCCCCACAGAAAATAGTCAAGCGGCGTTGAATCGCACGATCTTGGAGGCCAATTCACGGGTCCGCAACGTGAAACTATGCGGTTACCAAACGTTTCCTTCAATAAATCATTTGTGGCACGAGCTGTGTGATTTGTTGCGCCGTTTTATTGAAACCACAGCTCCTGCACATCATGGTTGTTCAATTGATGAACGAAAAAGTCAGTAATCATGGCTCTATAGCGGTGACCATTGACTGGAACGTTCTGAAGTACGGACCAATTATTCTACCAACCCATAAAGCACACCAAACAGTCAGTTTTTGCAGATGTAACGATGTCTCAACATACACTTGAGGATTATAATCACTCCAAATACGGCAGTTTTGTTTATTGACGTATCCATTCAACCAAAAGTGAGCTCCATCGCTAAACAAAAAATGGACGTAGTGCGCGATCCGTATTTCGAACAGAACCATGATTTTCAAAATAAACTTGCACAACTTGGAAGCGTTGTTCAGGCGTCAGTCTATTCATGTTGAAATGCAAAACCAAACTAAAAATAAATCACTTGACAGCTGACAAAATGGCCGCCAGTTGAAATAGTGTCGCCAAATTAAAGTTCTATACCTCTAAAAAAAAAACACCCTTTATTTACTTCATTCATGTCTGTAACCTTTGTGAGTCAGTTAAGAGTCACTTTGGTAAATGAGTGTTGCTGGCAAATGGTGATTGGCTATGGAGCTCCGTCGCAGCATCGTTGCTGATCAGCAACGAACCGTTCAGATTTATGTCTTTAGAGGGATTGCTCGTATATTCAATTAGCCTACCAGGGGGTCAATTCTCGTTCTGTGAAAAAGTGAAACGAAAATGTTTTCACAATTTCAACGCAATTTCGATTCTAGTTCTACGAAAATGTGAAACCAAACATCAAAAATTTTCATATGAATATTCAAATGAATGTTTTTAGTGAGAGGTTGAAAATTTAGAGCCTGGTGTCGTACAAAACAAGTGTGCGATATTAAATTCACCACGATATTTTCACTTATTGAACGAGAATCGCTTTTTAGTACTGAGTGAATCGAAAAAATGAAAGCAGTGTATGAAAGCGAATGTGAAAACGATTTATTCGATTCACTCTTTCACAGAACCAGAATTGCCCCCAGGACTTTCCCGTGTTTTTTCAAAATGTCTGTCTAAAAAATGCTGTCGAACTTCTTAGATTTATTTTAAAAGAACGGCACTCACTTTTAAAGAAGCACTTTGTTTGGAATTATTTTTTTTATCATATAACAAAGTAGGTCGACCAAAAAGACCTATTGTGCCAAATGCTTGGAACTATACCTACTACAAAATTGCAGCTCTTTAGAATATGTTCGAATCAAAACAGTTTCATTCAGTTTTCCAGCTTTAACTTCATAAACATAAAACCGAACAGAAATGGGTTTAAATGGGTTTAAGTTTCTTTGAAAATTTGTTTTAATCATCCAAAGTAGCTTCTCCCTCACATTTTTCTCAGTGCACCTGCCCATCGCATGCTGATTTAAGCTCCCTGATAATGATTGCAATTTATTGGAATAGAACAACTGTCTTCTTATTATTCCGCGCTATTTACCCTCGGCCATGGCAATTTAACGCGAATGGAAACTATTACATGGCCATAGCACAGGCACTCCCAAAGAGACGCAGAAAAACAATCTTCCCCTATACCCGTTTGTATTGCGATGTCAACGGCCGTAGCCGCAGCACAAAAAGTCCTGATTCTGATTCGCTCTTTGTGTAGTCGATGGTCTGCGCTCTATGGCCTTATTATTCGTCGCATTATTCACCAGTCGAAAGATTGGCAAATCGAAGGCTCCTTCGGATGCGTGTGACATCGATTCATTGTGATAGCGATTTTGATTTATTTCCAGCCGCACCTCATCCAGAACACATACGTATCCGCCGCTGAAGGGAAGTACTCAGTACCTCTGGTATCTTTCGATTTATCTACCGCTGTCATAGTAGACATTAAAAATAAAAGCCCAATCTGCAAAAGAGGAAAGAAGCAAGTAGCATTCTGTCAGCAACAGGCCACTGTCGAAATGCCTTTCACATCTTCACAGGACACACTCTCGATGCCGATGGCCAATCGACACAGTGCTTTGATAAAAGCGTTCTTTCTTCGAAGACCTTTATATCTGTATCTATCTGGCTGTCATGTGCATTGATTAGCATTAGACTAACAGAATGCATATCGTATCAAGTGGAAGCACACACCCGTCCATGAGCATTCGTCCTCCAGCCGAGTACGGAATGTACTGAGGAGAACAATGAAGAACTAAAAATCAAACAGAGTGGGGGTGCAAATGTAAATCCAATTTCAACAATTTCCTCCGGCCGATATAGCTCGTCCTGGCACTGGCACTGGCAGTAAATTGAATTTTCTTCATCTGCGCCTTGTGTCTCTGCTTGTCTTTATTATGTATGCGAAACAATCGAACTGGATAAATAGGATATTCCTTGGATTGCTTGCTTTAGCTTCCTTTGGTCTGTTCTCATTTGGCAATCGCATACATTTATAAGCAATTGATGTTTTTCATTATTCAGATCCTGACGCAGGTCCACCTCATACGATAAATCTAAAGCTCGCCGCATAAATCACAGCTTTAATCCCGTTCCCGATGTGCCTGGGTTGCACATCGGGAACGTCGCGCTGACGAGAGGTTGGCGCGCTTAAGTAGTTTGCCAACCCATCCATTAGCATAAACGGCGAAAAGCGCGAGTGTTGTGGGGATTTTCGATGCGATATGTCACAGAGGATGCGGCAGCATTAAACATGCAGCACATTTAAAGTGCGCGCAGATTTTGCAAGTGACAAACCTCGAAAGCCATCCGGCACGGCGAACGGATTGATGGAACGTTTCGGTGTAGAGGGAAATTTTGATGCGGTCCTTGGGTATGGAAATGGAATTGCGGATTTCGATTAAGCATTGACGTTGTAGCTTCGGCAGACGTATTTAATCCGGCAACGCAAATACGGTGTTGATGCTCTTCGCTTGGCATTATCGGTCGTGCACAAAAGGGGTGGGTTTTAGTTGAATGCAGGACTGGGATCCGTATTTGAAAGGCAGCGGCTGCCTTGCTTGAGTAAGATTTTTCTTTAATGCGTTGCTCTGCAGTGGCGCAGTTGCCAAACGAACCTAATGGAGTGGTGGACCACTTATATGCGCAAAAGCCAAAGAGGCTATCAGTATAGGCGCCGCTAAACTGCTGGATTTTCAGTGAATGGTTTTAAGTGTCCGGAAAAGCGAAAATCTAGGAAATCTATTGAAAAATATTGGTCATAGTGCCAGTTTGAGAAGCGCTACTGACCTTGACTGTACTCTGGGGCACAGGTGTATATTATATTGGAGCGAAATGGTAAAAGCTCTGTATATCCACAATATATATAGTAGCCTGTTAGTAGTCTGCTTCAGTATATGTTGACTTATGAGCCTGCAACAGTTAAAGAAAAAAACGACTGGAATAAGCTGTTTTTAAGGTTTCGTACCGAAAGGGAAAAACGGACCTTATTAGTTTCGCTTTTGTCCGTCCGAACCCACTAGACCAGTTTTTTTTTTTTTTATCTCCTCAGATTTTTGGACAGAAGAGTCGTTGACGGTAATTGCCGGATTTTGAAATCTTAGGCACTCCAGAAGACTAACAGAGTCTAATTTTTATATAAGTAACTATGTACTCTCGGGGAAAATCATTGACAAAGTTCTCAGACATCCCAAGCTTCACTGATCTAGGCGATGCATGAGCCCCATACCTCCTGCCAATGCTGGGCCGCACCCCTTTAGTCACCTGATATAAACGGATAAACTTGGAGAATTTCAAAGCAGAGGTCTTCCTTTTAATGTGTTCCGCTACCATATATCGGATAGCTCGCCTCCAATGCTGTTTCATAGGGTCGTTATGGATTTTTGTACTTTTACACAGCCCGTATGTGATGGCAACTTGAAATAGGGCGCCGATAACCTCTGTGAAGGTTCTAGTTGCATGCAAAGTAGTAAAAATAAATAAAAAGAAGGGGTCTACAATTTTATGCCGAGCTCAAGCCGCTAATTAAGAAGCTCTTTTACGACAGTTATACTCTCGGCTGTTTGTCAGACGTTCGCGAGAGGTGGAAAAAACCTAAAGCTGGAACTTGGGAGACAGTCCAACACACTAACCATTCAGTCATAGCGCCTACGCCGGGGAATTAGATGGACCAAGAAAATTGGACGTTCTTTATTAGCGCTGTTGATATTGTGGTTCATTTTTCGACCCATGGGGGGTGTCCGAAACCATTATGGTCGTCCGGATGGTGGATGCAATATTCACCAAAGGGGGAATAAGTGGACTTCTCGACAACCGGCTTCAACTTGAAATATATTCATACGGAAATCTCTTCGCATACAAAACAAGACCTGAAGCTTGTTAGGAAAAGAACAAACGGGTTTGAGAACTGTGAAACTCTATATCAGGAGGTCTACTTTTAGCTGATAGGTCCCAACAAGCTGACTCTAAGAAGCAAATTGATACACATGGTGCTGTCAAAGTCTTTAGCAGATCTGGGTGTTAGCTTTCTTGGTGGTCAAACCGTCGTTCATGATGCCTGAAAAGAAGGAAGAATCACATCAAATCCATGGATTGTGTACTGCCTTCCAATGTCAATCACATCTGACGTATATGGGGAACACTTCTCTCAGTTCATCAATCCCGAGCTCATAACAGGTCTGCAACAGAAGGTCCTCTCCAAGATTTGTAGTGTCAGAAAATGTTTCATTATAGAGGAAGTCACATTTGCGATCAACTCAGTAAAATTCATACTAGTCTGGGAAAATAGCGAAATACTTGACAATTTTGGTTGTGCCCCTCCTCAATGGGGGCAAAAGGGATTGCTTCAATTACAGGGATTCACCAATTCTATGTTTTCCAGATACTGTCGCTGCCAAGATGTAGCAAGCGCGTTGTAGAGCTCTGGTCAAACCGATGTCGATGACCGATTCAAGTCAAATCTAGCTCGGGAAATACTGAAAGACTCAGAAATTGATTGTTCTCTTCCGAGGGTCATTCTATATCTTTACACAAATTCTTCAAGTTATAGGTTGAAGGAGGTAGATCACTGATACGGGTTCCGCCAATGAAACTTGTCTGTTGTTTGCCATGGGGTAACACGCAGGAAAACGTGTGAGTAACACCAGAGTACTTGAGGCACTCGAGCAGCTACTTTTGAAAAGGTTGGTTGGACCAAGTTTATAATCTCTCATATTGAAGATTGCCCTTAAAGATTTGCAGTCGCTGTAGATCGAAAGTTTTGGAGAGTCCTCCTGAGCAGCCTATATAATATACCCCGACCCTGCATTATAGCTAGAAGGCTCTACAGA
The DNA here is from genome assembly GCA_951230905.1 of Cheilosia variabilis. NCBI lineage: Eukaryota > Metazoa > Arthropoda > Insecta > Diptera > Syrphidae > Cheilosia > Cheilosia variabilis. Next base: position 3,918,192 of record OX579678.1, on the reverse strand, counting down.
AAGTTATAACGAATATATTTGGGATCATTTTCCAAGTGTCAAGCGTTCGAACAGCGTTTATTTTTAGGCTCAAAACATAAACTGTCAGTTTTTAATGATAACCCAACAGATGGTGAACCTTTTATAAAATCCTTGGTACTTTCTAACAATTCCAACGAATTTGTCTTACCATTTGCACTCAAAGTCGGTACTAGTCTAAAGGTCAGTATGGGTCTCCGAGGTGATCTTTTCATAGGTAGGGTAAAGAAATTCACAGTCCTACCATTTTAGTCATATTCTTCAACTTTACTTTATTTCATACGATCATACAACATTTACAATAACAGTTTCAAATTGATAGGGAGTATGAAATAGTACATACATTCGGTTGTTCAATGACAAGTGTCGAATGTTGGGCGTTCTCATTGAATGTCATAGTATCTTTTATCTTTTATCTTTCCGTTCTAATCAATTTTAAATTGTTAATTTTTTTACATTTCATTTGTTTACTTGTCAGATGTACACTAGAGGTGAAGGAAGCTAAAGCTTTGATTTATTTTTCTTGTGGACCTCCTGTTCAGAAATACAACGGCGCGCAAACAGCCCATTTTACGACTGAGAGAGTTTTCGACAATCTTAAGGTTTTCCATGTCTATACTAATGTCCCAAGTCGTGTCATAAAGTCAGGTCCTATCTGCGTGGTTTATGAGCAACAGTCTTTGCAAAAAGAGCAGTGATTGCAGCTTTCATCTCAAATATTTCAAGGCCTTTCTAACGTACGGACTTTTTGTAGACTCCCATATTAAAGCTTTGATGGTAAACAGTACAGAACGAGATTGGAGGAACACATTTCCTCAAAAAAAATATCAGTGGGTCGTTATATTGTTTCCCAAGTGCCAATCAGCAGAATCTCCATCTTTTCATACATCTCTACTATCCAGTGCAAATGTCAACCACCTTATCCCTTTCCATCACTACGCTTGGCAGTCTTTTTCCCACCACCACCACAAGATTAGTATTTACTGACAGTCTTCACCGTTGTAATCGAAAACGGATATGGCTCCGAGGAGCAAATCCACTCGTCGCCTTTCAGCCACATATATACACACAAAGTGAAAAATTCCAAAGCCATTTTACGGTAATGTCAAACGTTCAATTCTCAGCTGTCTCCGCGTACAAAATGAACTTCACTTTGCCGGTTTGCATTGCACACCGAGCAAATTGCCCGAACCGCACTGATCGAAAAACGTCCGAAGGGGCGTCACTGTCGTCGACTCTACCACACTCCGGCGCATAGTTTCTTGACAATCACATTTAATGCCAGCCACATACCTACTTACATACAAACAATCGACAAGGACGTTCATTCTCGCCGCCCATAGTTCCCAGTCCCATAGTTCGCTGGGTATGTATTCCTTATCCGTATCTATCTTCCGTCGGTTTTTTGTTTTTTTCTTCTTATTTTTGTGTTCGAATCGAATGCAACCATGAAAATTTATGTAACAATCGCCTGGGGAAATATCAAAAAACCGCACTTGTCACGGAGTAGCAGGTTGCAACACATCACTCCTGCCACTTTCGACTTTTGTATTTATGGCCGAGCTGGACTATCCTCGTCGTGGAGTAGGTTTACTCGTGGTCTTGCTTTGGGTTGTCGCTTCTCTGTGTTGCCTTTGTTACCGCAGGTCGTACGGCGAGTGATGTGTCGCCCCATGGCCAGCTCAGCTTAGTTCAGTTCAGTTCAGTTCAGGCCAGCGCCAGCACCATGTGCAGATTCATCGTAGCGCCATATAATGGCCATCACAGACAGGGAAGACTCGCCTGGTATAGGAAATGCTGCCCGATACTCTCTCGATTCCTTTGGTATCTTCAATATTCCCGTCTTTTCATGGGACCTATAGAACCAACTCCCAGTGTTCTACAAGACTTTTTCACCCGTGAACATGCTGTGTGCCTAAGCACCAGCCATCCACAGTAATGCTATATGCGAGCATCCTTGCATGGGAGTAGTTAGCTTGATAAACTGCAAACCACTGTGGAGCAGTGACTGGCACTTCAGCTCGTGGGGAGCGGAGTCTGGGATGATGGGGCGCGTGCAGAAGGTGATGGAAGCACACTCGCCTTGACTGACGACTACTGGATAATGGGACTGTCGCACGTGACAACGCCTAAAATGGATCTGGATACTGCATCCGAGGGAATAGTTGAAAAATGCATGCAATACCCGCCCGCCTGCAGACTTTTCTCCATTCTTTCTGTAAAGGGTGTTCCTTTTTTTTGTCTTTTACTTTCCATTAATCTCGATGGACGCTTGGCAGACCAAACATGGAGCACAGAATAGTAATGTAGGTGCAGCTCCCTCAGCGGTGTACACAGATACTATGTGCTCAAGTGGTGAGTAAAATTCGATTTTATCTTGTCAAGAGTATCCACCGTTGGTGTTGGAGCGGGCAGGTGAATCTAATTACATTGAGTAAGCAATTTTCTTTATAAATCGTTGGGTTGCTATAGACACAGCGTCATTTGCGGGCTGATGGTATTGACAAGTGGGTGATAGTCCACGAGAAAGAGTGTTCGGGTCAAAATAGAACAAATAAGTTGGTCAACCCAGAGGTGGGTAATGTTCTGGGGGCTTCTATGGGAGAGAGAGGTTTTTAATAACCACTCATATAGATTAAAAATGGAGTCAGTTGGAAATCACTTAAGGTGAACAGTCGCTGGTACCTCCGTTTTGAGTTCGATGTTGCTAAAGTTGGTCTATTTTTATATACAAAAACCTTCAACTTCAGCGTCTTGATCAGAGCTTTAAGATAGGCAGCTACACTTTCAATAATGCGAAGAACTTCATCTCCTCAGCTTCTACGAAATAAATTAGCAGCGCGGAGATCAGGTACGGTCATATCGAGAAAAATCATGAAAACCTTATGGGTTTCATTAACCCCTTATAGCCGACACCAATTTGGCTGGACATTTAGTGCTTTGGTTTACCAAATATTGAACTTTGTCTCTCAGAAGTCATACCACTAAGCGGACATGTATATTCAGGTTTAATGGACTTCCTCTAGGTCACATTAGCGACTACAGGTTAGAGGTATTGGCGCATCAACTGAATGGTCAATTAAGGAAACTTTTATAGTTACTTAGGCATGGAGTCGATTAGAAAACCTTTCAAAAAACAAGAGACGTCACAAAGTCCACCTCAATCAGTCAGAGTAATTTAAGAAATGGAATATGGTTCCGTTCAGTTGGAAGCGATCCAATCCGATCCTGAACCAAACCATCATAACCTAAAAAGCATCAAAAAGGTTGAGGAAGTGCTTGACATGCTTCTATGTCAACCATTAAGTGGACGTCATTGTCATAGATTTTAGTTACAATTTTTTTTAAAAGCTAACCTGCCTGGAAAGAAATACGAAAGCATGCTACGGGAGCGCGAAATCGTCAGCAAAAGGTTGTTCGACCACCCAGATCGCAACAAGTCGCTCGTAGATTTTGCTATCAAATGCACTTTCTCCTTTTTTCTACCGAATTGTCCACTGCCGGAAAGCGCGTCTAGTCTAAGAAAGAAGCTGTCGAAATTGACTAATGGTGATTAAAAACATTTGCCAAGTCTTATATTGACCTACCACCTTAGACAACTGGTCAGTGTCGCAATACAGCTAGTAAAGTCCGTCGTTAAATAGCCTCCTCCAAAAGCCCGTCAATGCAAAACGGGTCCGAAAATTTTAGAAAGGTTCTTTCTCTCCAAGCAAGCTGGAATATCATCATGCGGTTTATAAAGAGAACAAGCTACACCGCCATAAAGTAGGGATGATTTCTCAATTGACCATATGTAGCCTACTTATATTTTTCCGCCATTACTGCGATAGGCTATAAACGGTGCAGTACCATTAACTTCTCAAAGTCGACCTGCTCTCATTTCTTAATGGACCAACGAAAAGTATACATGCATTGATACTGCAGATGCTCTACTTGCTGCGCTTCTGGTCTATGCCACAAATATGGATTTTTTATGAATTCCAACTTATATAGAAGGAAAATCTTATAAAAAGCTTTAAAAGAGGTTCAGTGGCTGCAATCTTTGCACAAATCAAGTGGTTGCCATCATTTTCTCAATCTCCCTTATCGTCCCTTTAAGGCTCATGTAATATGCTTTCATAAACCTAGCCGGCCGAATTTATGGATTGTTTTGCGATTCCGTAAGAAAAAAACGAAACGAAAATCACTTTCGCATTTCAAAAAACGAAAGAAATGGACCAAAATTCAAAATTTGCTTCATGTGAATCCTTTCGTTTTCCTCCTTCCCAAACGTTGAAGAAGCGGGCGGCGCAGGGTCATAAGTCCACAGGCCAAAAGTCCACAATTGACTTTTAACCCACCCAGGTTAGCCAAAAGTTCACACAAAATTCTTGTGGACTTTTGCCTCACTGATCGTGGTCTTATGGCTCACTATGGCGGGTCATAAATCCACAATTCCCATAATTTAAAATAAAACAAAAGTAAACGGTTTTCTTTGATTCTCTCTTAGATTATAATAGGCGTTTTATATTTTACCCACATATTGATTTCCACGGTTTACAACAACAGTACGTGATCCAACTGTTGTTGTAAACCATGGAAATCCATGATCATTTGAGCATAATAAAAAAGGCCTAATAAGTCTCTTGAAAAATATTTCACGAGCGGATTGATACAAAATGTAAACAAATTACACAAGCATATAAGGAGTTGAGAAATTTTATTTAAACACGCAAAGTTTCGCGTGAATCTTACAAAGTATTTTGAAAAATTCACGCGAATTTTCAAAATGACTTTATAAATTTTTTGAACAATTTACAAAAATATTTTCAAAAATTCACGCGAACTTTTTGAAAAACTTTTCGTGTTTAAATAAAATACTATAACTGCTACTTTATACATCCATTTAGCAATTATAGGTTTATCCTTTCTTCATACTCATGAGTAAGAAATCTGAAGACGCATATACGCATACTTTTCAGTACATTGAAGCAAATTTATTTAAATTTTGTGGTGCTTCATTTACTTTGGACTTTGAGCAAGCTTTAAGAAAGGGGTTGAGGAAAGTTTTTGCAGCTGCCGAAATACAAGGGTCCTGGTTTCACTACTGTAGTGCTATAAAGAGAAAGGCTTCGAAAATTCCCAACTATTTTACAAATTTTGCGGAAAGAGAAAAAGTTTTACAACATTTTCAATAAGTCAATTTAGCGTCAATCAGCCGATTGCCAAGTAGCAAAATCTAAACTACTCGCCAAAACACGGGATTGCTCAGTAGCTTTAATTTGCTCCCTGTACAGAGCCACATATGTATAAACGGAGTAGCTTTCAATTTTTTTTTTGAATATATTTAGGGACTCGGCACTGATCCTGAAGCAAAATCTGCAGAGGCCGTGCTTTGGTAACCCCAATTCCCAGACACATTGCGTCTCCTTTCACTTCCTCTCTGAGTTGGTACTTTTTACAGCCGAATCTAAAACATTCTCCACCTACTTTTTGCCAAAACCTCTTCTCAACTGAAATAACCCCCATTTAAGGCTTTAATTTTAACTGAAATGTCGACAGAAATTTTTGCTCCATTTTTTGTAGCTAATCCTTTTACCGTGAAAAAAAGAATTTATTTAAGCGAACCCTCGCAAAAAAAGGCTCATCTTACCGACTGTAAAAAAAAAACTGCAATCGGGTAATTACACGTCAATCGTTAAATACATTTTTTATTTTAGTTCAAGTAAAATAGCGACATAAAATCCTCGCCTAAATCAAAAAAAAACGGATACAAATCCTCGCGCAATGGCAATTTGTCCCATTGGATCGGTGTGTAATTCACCCCGCGTAAATCCTTCATTTTCTCATGATTTATAGCACTCAGTGGGGACACTTTCTAGCTCGGCCCTACTCTCATCCACTGCAGGACCAAATGGTTTTTTGTCTGTATGACATTTTTTTATTGTTCAACCGGAACTGCATTGGTCATTTGGCCACTATTCCACATTATTCTTCTTGATTTTGTGCTGAGCGTGAAATAATGTCATTTGCATTGGACAAAATCGATTTTTTCCCTTTTTGGCTATGTATCCTTGTTCGGTTCGGTTGATCGTTGGTTACCGATAAGGTCTCAAATAACATTGCACCACTCGATGTGTGTGTGTGGGGGGAAAATAATTGTGAGCCCGGCAAATAAATTCAAGTATAAACAATGAAAGGATTGAGATTGATTGGTGATTTTTCTTTTCGAGGATAACCATTGTTTATGTTTATACTGCAAAAAAGAAAGCAAAAAACACAGGTGCAGGTATTTTTTAATCGGCAGAGAATATGCTGTTGATAATTGAACAGCAAACAGTATCAATTTGTGAACGATACAAATTGGAAAGCCAAACGAATAGATTCCACGGTATTGAGGGCACAAATTGTGTGCAAGGATTTCCGCCGTGAAAATTTTATTTATTTTCAAGGGCTTTATATGACAATTGGAATAGTTTACGATGGTCTCGCTTGGTATTTCGAAAGGCAATTGGAGTGAGCTTGCCGGGTTGTGACTTGTGACATTTTAGGGTTTTTTTTTTGGAAGTCATTTCGAAATTTCGAATTTTCCTGCTGCTTAACAGTGAGCGAAAGGTTGTTAGAAAGGTTTTCCAATAGAATTACATTTTAAAAAATTCGCAAGTGACATCCACTGATTGGGAAATAAAAATATGAAGTTTGAGGTCAAGTTTTTGGGCCCAAACTTGATTATTTGTACCACAATCCACAATCCACAAGCCAACATGTACATTCTCTCATTTCCAAAAATAGCATTGCGCTCCCACAGTGGCCAGGTATCAACGGCATCAATTTAAAAGCTAACCTCCCACTAAATTCTACCATACTTTTAAAATTTCCTCAAATTATCTTTAATTCCAAAAGCGATCGACTATACGCTCCACCTCACTTCGACGAAATGTCCCTGGGAACTCTTTAAATTGTAGAACCTCTCACCACACTTTTAGGAAAAAAAAAAAAAAATCAATGAAAGCTTAAAATGTACAAACTTCCATCCACCCACATACCAGTGGACACCATCAGTCACTTTTAGCACATCCAGCCAACACTCCTACAACGGACGACAGTGCAACGTCACTTGCAAAGAGTTTCCTTGCGAAAATTTACTTCCAAAGTGCATATTCGTGTTCAATGGTTTGTTAAATGTTTCCACAAAGCGCCGCATCCTGCGGTTGTTACTGAGTCATCGAACTTTTTTGCTACTCCCTTGATTTTGGCCACCCACATCCGCCAGGCAATGGATATTCGACTTTCTGTGGCGCATTTGGGGATTCCATTTGCATTTGAAATGCAATTAGATTCACCCTGCGAAAAAAGGACCACAAGACTTGAATTTGATGGAACTTGTTCAAAATGCACCGGTCGTCGTCGCACCAACCACACAAATTGAAGGTGATTTTCTTACAAATGGGCAGACGTCCTCCCTGCACGCACACACGAATAAACAACCATCCCTGTGATACCTGAGCCTCGCAACATATTTGCGGTATGAAGACCACTTTCGCTCCCAACCACAGCTTCCCCTTATTTGTCCTTACAAATCTGTGTTTACTGCCGACAAGTGTCACAACAATTGTTACATTGAAGCAGCCGTGTTCAAGTTGGTTCGGTGGGATCCCCATGTGCGTGTTATTCCCAAATGTAGACATCCCAGAAGAAGCCGGCTTCCTATTAACATCAAAGTGAAAATTACCGAACAATATTAGTCGTTAATAGTTCATTATCGCGCTATTCAACCCCCACCTGCTGTCGTGAGTGCCACCCAACTCTCCTCGGAGGATGTTTGTGCGTGCGTATGCTGTTGACTCCATTGTGAGTTGTGGGTAAACAAACATACAAGTGCAAGTGTCGACACAGGGGAAACCCGCGCACAAGTAAGGTAAACAAAAACGTATTTTGGTTCATGTCATGGGAAATAAACTTGTAAGGAGATCAGGCCTATTTGGTGGAGGGAGCTCGCTCCTTTGGTTACATTCACACAAGAGGATGAGATAAATCGATGGGAGTTTTCGGCTGAACTTTCTGGGAAATACTTTTCTCCGCTGTTTGTGGAGGATGAGGCTGCGAGTTGTGATAGCATGTTTCGAATAAATATCAAAAATATTAAGCAATGCAAATAATATCGGTGGGAAATGTTTTTCTTTTCAGCTTTAATATGCTAACAGGCTCGCATAGTGAGGAAGGGCCTTCCTATGAATTCGTCCCGTGAATTGGATACCATTTGTTTGAGAAGTGGGCTTATAAAGGGCTTTCCAATAAGAGGTGTTATTTTGGTATTCAAAGAAAAATGTCATTTTTTGAGATAAATAATCGGATGTTTATTTCATAATAAAGAGGAAGGTATGCCGGTTATAATCAAAAACAACTTCAGCCAATGGCCACCACGAGCACGCATACAGGACCATATCCTTTTCATGAAATTTTCCATAACCAAATCGCAAAGTGGCTGCCCTATGTCCTCGATAGCCTCACGAATTTTATCTTTCAGGTCTTGAATCGACACTGGGTTGTTGATGATCGGCCGGCTTGAGTTCTTGAGTTAACTGAACTTTATAAGCCTTAAGACCCAAGTCTTTATGCAAAATACGGTGTAATGAAGTTTGTGGAATGCCCAATTCCAAAGAACGAAGATGATTGGACAAACCTGGGTTTTCTTCAACACTTTGGGCTACAGCAGCAATATTCTCAGTTGTTCTTGAGCGACGTGCACGGGTTTTATTCTTCACATCACTAACTTGTCCCAACAGCTCGAATTTTTCCACCAATTTCTGTATTGCGGTCCGACAAGGTGCTTCACGACGACCAAAAAATGCTTAAATTTTGCGAATTGTGACGGCAAGATTTTCACCATTTTTGTAGTGAATTTTAATAATTTCAATGCGTTGTTGAAGCCCGAATCGTTCCAATTTTAGTAATCAGCTCTTGCATATTTTTCACAATAGGCGGTCTCTTAGGAGATGGAATTTTTTCTCTAATTCGCTAAGCTTAAACTTGGGAATAGTACTCTCAAAATTCATATGATAGAGCACGTACTTATCCAGGCATTCTCCAAAGCTCTGCACTTAGAAGAAGGTGCGAGGCTTTCGTTCTTTTGATTCCTTTTATTCTGTACGTGGCGTTTCTGGCAAAATTTAAAGAAAACAAAATACCTTTTTCTCTTTAATAAAAATGCTCCTTTCCTTTGGTTCATAATCATAATTCATAGAAATCGGCTGTGAAAAATTGCTCTACTACAATGATGTAAAACCTTGGTATATTTGATAAAAATGTGGCTTGATTCAACAAATTTTTTGTCAATATACGTCCAACAAAATGCTTCTATACAAATTAACAAAACTTTAATAAGTTTTATCTTGTCTTAAAACTTTTGTTGGGATGATAAAAAAATTGTTGTGTTAACAAAAATCGTTTGTTTGTGCGTATAAAAATAATTTGTTAAATTAATCATAATGTTGTTCAAAGAGATTTGTCAATTCTACTTTTGCTGGTTTATCAAATCAACAGGTTTTTTTTTAGACTGATTACCTTATTTAGTGTTCAAAGTTGATTTCAAAGGACTGTCTGTATAAGATTTGACTAAGGATTTCATCGCTGTCCATGGGCATGCCTTGGATACGGAATTTTCGCCAAAATACATAATTTTTAAATTTTACCCCTTAAAATGGGCACCCAAAAAAATTTGTAAAATGCCGAAAAACACTATTAAAATTTGTTTCTGTGAACATAGATCTATATCGAGAGTGGCAACACAATTTTCCTGAGTTAAGAAGTAGCCCCCATTGAAAGGGGGGTCATATGCAAAAATGTTTTGTATACAATTAGGGGCTTGGCCTGTGTGATGTCCATAAGTTTGGATCTGTTTTATACATAAAGACGTCAATCATTCCATTTTTTGTCATTTTCAAGAGGCAATTTTAGTGCCGAAATCGAACTATGTGGTTTCAAGGCGTTGCCACCATTTGTCTTCCCGAGAGTCGCCCAACTTGCTTGTGAAAAGCCTATGCAACGACGACCTGTCTTATTGATAAGACTTGTTCTTCTCAGCTAGATATTTCAATAGGAATCCACGATTCATTTCGCCCACCTCGCACTCTACTCGATTTGCGGTCCATAAGAAAGCTTCGAAAGCAATCGCCTTCCCCAGATAGGGAGTTGGACTCTCACACACTAGAGTGAAATTCACAGTAACTTCCTTGTCCAGATTTCCAATCATAATCAAATACATATTTCTCCACTTGATTTCTTATCGGTCGCCGCATACCGCGCCGCCATCAACGACACATCAACATCATCCATCAAAGGGAAGCGATTACTTCTCATCACTCATTTGGTCGCATATACATAGAACCACTGCCGGCCGGCCAGGTCGTTTTGGTGTGAGGTTTACAGTGTGCAGTGCACAGAGTACACGTTTCCCAGTTCCATCGACCACCACCATCCACCACCACCTCCATCAGCAGACAACAGCAGAAACAGCAGCAGCTGAAGCGGTGGCGGCGGCGGCGGCGGCGGCGGCGGTGACCGGGACCCGCCTGAAGTGTATCAACACACGAATCTTCTTTTCTTATCCACTTGTCGCACAATGTTGTTCTTGATATGGCCCCATGAGAAAGTAAACACTGGAATTCGCCCAGTGGGAAATTCCTTCCACATCCAAACCAACATCCATCATCGGGGGAAGCGACGACGAACGCGACCACGAAAGGTAAACCTCTCTGAAGTTCGGTTGTCTGCCTCTATCGGTTTCTGCTGCCCCTCGTCCACCATACCTTCTCCTCTGCGTCATCGTGAAAATAAAAGAAAATTTTGAGGAAAACACATAGACGAGGAGGAATACTTGGTTTGGGTAGGATTCGATCCGATGACAGGTAGAGCAGCTACCAGCAACTAATTCCGAACGAGATTTTATGACGCTCTGCAGTGGAAGAGGCACAGTGGAATTTATGCACTGTTACATTATTAATAGCAGATCCCGGCGATGTTGTTGGTTCAATGCTGCTGCTGCTGCTGCTGCGGTATGGCTTTTGCCCCCGACAATGGGGGGATAATTAAGAGCAAACATCCTAGAATCGTAAAGCGAGTGCAACACTGCATCTGCATCTATGAGTACATCTGCATTGCTGCGGTATAACTTCTTCAAATAATCATCGGCCCTGACAATATGATGCAGCGGAGGCTGCTCGGCTTCGCCGTAACACGAAAATGTTTCCACGGTGCCACAGGCACAACAAAGTGATTTGTTTGTAAACAAAGCCGGGGGACCGCGAATGTGGCTGCGTGTAACGAGTTTATCGGTGGTTTGGTCTTGGTCGCACCTGTACCGGTACCAGAGGCATCCTATCTGAGCAGTTGTTTAAACAGCTATATATGCATATAGACTTGGACGTGTATCTATAAACAGTCGCTCGATTATTTGCCTCCATTTTTATTGCCGTCCTAATTGATATCAATTGCTGTGTGAACCTGTGGCTGCGGCAATGCGTGCGACCTGGGTGATCTCGAGTACCGGGTGCGAACCAGATAATGAATACGATGAATCGTGGGATCTCACCACGAATCTCATGACGATGACGATCTTGGTCTGGATTTTGGTGTTGATCCTGTGTTTGCTTATGGGGAGGAAATTCAATTGAAATCGATGTAACCTTATCAGGATGTAGGGATACAATTACAAGTCGTACTTCCTCACGGAACATACATTTAACAGTGGCAGCGGAAGAAGGACTAAAGGAATCAGAGGGTTTTGATATACCATCGGGCAGGGGCGAACCAGTTCAATTAGCATGGTTTTGGTTTTGGGAACTGTTTTTTTCTTTCTAAATTTGAACAGGAAATAGTTGTCGCTTAGTAGTCCTTTACGGGCCTTTTCTTATAGGAAAACTCTGAAAGGTCAGTGGACGTCCTAGTTGTTTGACGGTTTTGAAATGGAGCGGTGGTCGTCTTCTATAAAGAATATCTAAATATCGGGATCGGGTTAACCTGTTTGGCATGGTACACTCGCTTGCTATTAAGGACTTCCAGACAAAGTACAACTGATGCAGATTTGTCGGATGATCCACTAGGGGTCAATCCGCCACAAAGTAACTTGCACTTGGATATTTGCTATTTCAGTGTCAGAGGTAGAGAGGCAACGTTTCTAGCTTATAGAACAAGGAGCCATAGAAACCTACTAAAACCGATAAACAATGGACAATGGACAATGTTGGCGAAATCTGAAACTGAGTCCCCATGCTCTGTCTAAAAAACCAGCGGCACTTAAAAAAAAAATTGGTTAACGCATATATTTCATAGGTGGCTTTTTAGGGTTCCGTAGCCAAATGGCAAAAAACGGAACCCTTATGGATTCGTCATGTCTGTCTGTCGGTCCGTATGTCACAGACACTTTTTTCCGAAACTATAAGAACTATACTGTTGAAACTTGGTAAGAAGATGTATTCTGTGAACCGCATTAAGATTTTCACACAAAAATAGAAGAAATAAATAAATTTTAGGGGTTCCCCATACTTAGAACTGAAACTCGAAATTTTTTTTTTCATGAAACCCATACGTGTGGGTTATCTATGGATAGTTATTCAAAAATGATATTGAGGTTCCTAATATAATTTTTTTCTAAACTGAAAAACACTTCCAAAGTGCTAAAATCGGGCAGCCACAACCTCAAATGTTTTGGAAAAATCGTTCTTAAGGTCGAATTTGGGTTTCTTTTTTTTTCTTGGGGGTTGAACCGTACGCAAAAGAGGGAGGTTAAAAGAAAGTTATAGACTAAAAATGGTGGATTTCGACAAGATTTCAGGGGGCAATTACATCTCATAGTTCATAAGACTCATTTTGAATGGTTTTCACGCATTACCTCCGAAACTGGCCAACACACAAAAGGAAGGGCTTCCAACCGCAATATTGACACTTGATATTTTCAAAATTAGAAGGGCATTTGTAAGTATTCTTGATTCTTTTTCATACATTGAGGTTTGAATTTAAATTTCTATACTTTTTTTTTTGCTTTTTTGTTGGAGGTTGTTTCTATCCAACTCAGCACTCAGACACAACTACTGGTCCATTGTACTGGGAAAATTTCTATACAGAAACATGCCTATGGTACTTCCAGCGGTCAAGCTTGCTCAGACGAATGTTTCAGACTCGTACTTTTCATACTCGGCTGACATATTTCCAAAAAATCACACAAACGGATGGTAGTGAGAACTCGGGGCTAGGGTTGTGTATGAATTTGTCCTGCAAGCTCAAACGAATCTACAACTACTATATGTATACCCAAAACAAGTATCACGTTGAAGAAAGAGCTTACCGAAAGTGGTTCTTAGATACCGAACAATTAACCAAAATGGCGTCTGTTACTGGTGGCAGCTATCTATCGAGCTGACTATATATATATATATATTTCGAGAGATAATCGAATCAGACCACCATTGTCGGGTCTCTTTTCGTCTCTCTACCACTGTAAATCTTACTCAGAGAGACTCTCTGGATTTCTCCACAGTTCTTCTCTGGGCTCAATTCCTAGTGTTAACGCTAGCATCTGTTTATGGGAGATCCGTTTCATCGACTGGGTCTCGACCCATTGATGTCCCAAGATCCTCATTCTTCTGCCAGCCAATGCCGGGCATTGACACAGTATATGTGCCGCTGTCTCAGATTCCTCCAGGCATAGTCTACAAGTATCATCCTCTATAAGGCCCATTTTCCTTAAGTGATACCTGAAATTACCATGTCCTGTAGACAAAGCCACCACCCATTTCAATGTTCCTCGACTCATGCTTAGAACTCTTCTTTGAGTGGAGCAGGTCGGCCACTTTATTGCCATTTTAGCTTGTCTACATTGTTCCACGGTTGACCACCTTCTCAGGTGTTCTGCCGTGATCCATTTGTGGACAAGCTGTTCAACCATTCCTCTGCCAATTGAAGAGAATGGTTCTGGTCCCAGCAACTTTTCAGTTGACCCCTGTTTTGCAAGGGAGTCCGCCTTTTCATTGCCTTCGATCCCTATGTGTCCTCGTACCCAAGTCAGTGTTACTTCATTTTTAGATGAACACTTATTGAGTTTAAGTACGCATTCCAGTGCCAGTGATGTTGTGATGTTTGTTTGTTCCATGCATCTGATCACCGCCTGATTGTCCAGTGCTATGAGGATATTTCTTCCTTCCACCTGACACTCAAGCAAGTAGTCCAACGCATAAAGCAAGGCAATCATCTCAGCCTGGTATACTGAAGTGTATTTCCCGAGGCTAATGTGACGGGCAAGTTCCAGCTCTTCTGAATAGATACCGGCCCCCGCCCCGCCATCCATCATGGATCCATCCGTGAAAATCACTATTTCACCATTTCTTTTTTCTGGAAGTAATCCGTTCTCAATACGAGTTTTATGATTTCTTTCCATAATACGCACCCTTGTTATTCGATCCATAGGCATGTTTAGCTCCCTAATCTCGTCTTTAACAAGTTCCAGGATCTTCCTATGTCCATAGATCGTACCACGATGGTGCCATTTCGCATCTCGATGCAAGCGAAGTGCCGTTTGGGCCGCTGTTTTCTTAATAAATAAGTCTAGCGGTAATATCCCCATGATGACTTCCAATGCGCATGTTGGGGTTGTACGTATTGCACCTGTAATTCCCATACATGCTAAACGCTGAACCCTATCCAGGTGCTTCCTCACAGTTTTCTGAGAGGCTTTCGCCCACCATACAACCGAGGCGTACGTGATAATGGGTCTAGTTATCATCGTATACATCCAGTATGCTGACCTAGGCGAGAGTCCCCACCTCTGTCCACATACACGTTTGCACTGATGTAGTACCCTCTTTGCCTTCCGGACCTTCTCCTCAACATGGTAATTCCAAGTAAGTCCAGTATCTAGATAGACTCCCAGATACTTAACCTTCTTAGTCATTGTTAGTTCCGATCCGAAAAGTGTTAAGGGCCGAAATTCCAGATTTTTCCTCTTCCTAGTGAAGACTATTAGATCTGTTTTCGCCGCATTAATGGAGAGCCCTTGTTCCAGACACCACCGCTCAACCACTCTGAGTGCATTCCTCATGATATCTGCTGTGACGTCCATGAATTTGCCTCTGGCCATTATTGCTATGTCGTCGGCATATCCCACTGTGTGAATGCCCGTCGCCTCGAGTCTGTCGAGAAGAGAGTCCACAGTGATATTCCACAGTATAGGTGAGAGAACACCTCCTTGTGGGCAACCTCTGCTAACCCTTCCTCTGAGTTTTGAGGTTCCCGTCTGAATATTAATCGCCCTCGTATTCAACATATTGTCCACCCATCTTACCACCAGTGGGTTAACCCTACGTTTTTCCAAGGCTTGTTTCAGACTTTCAAAGCATATCTTATCGAAGGCACCTTCAATGTCCATTATAGTGGTCATCGCAATGCCCCCGGTATTTAGCTCTTCCTCCGCAACGCGTACTACTTGGTGTAGCGCTGTTTCTGTAGACATACCTACCCTGTATGCATGCTGTCTACTATTTAAAGGATACATCTTAAGCGCAGTACTCTCCATATAGTCCACCATCACCCTTTCCATTATTTTTAACAGGAAGGATGTTAGGCTGACTGGTCTGAATGACTTTGCCTCGGTGTAGTCCTTTTTTCCCGGTTTTGGAAGGAAGACCACATTTGCTTCCCTCCATGTTATCGGGATATAGCCTATTGCTAGGCATGCAACGTATATATTCCTGAGCCTTGGTGCAATTAGGTCTATACCCCATTGCATTAGACCTGGAAATATACCATCCGGCCCCGCAGTTTTGAAGGGTGAGAATGTTGCTATCGCACCCTTGACCGCTTTTGGTGTCACGATCCGTTCTGCTTCCGTCCTATCCATCCTGTTCGCTCCTTGTTTCCTTGGAGCCCAGGGCTGAGCTGACTTATAGCTTCCTGGAAAGTGTACCTCCATTAGGACCTCATTTGTGTGATCCAGTGTTTCCACCATCTCCCCCGCTCTATTACGAATGAGTCCGATCTTAGAAACTGGATCTCTCGAGACAATCTTTTGTAGTCTACTGACTTCAGATGTACTCCTCATACTCGAGCAAAAGTCCCTCCATGACTCCCTTTTACGTCGTCGCAGAGTAACGTTTAGCTCTTTCTTTTTTGCCTTATATTCATCCCATGCTTCGGGTTCTCCCCTCCTCATGGCGTGATTGAAGGCCTTCCTCGCAGCCTTTTTTAGCTTTTCAAGTTCCCGGCACCACCAAGGCGCAGGATCTTGTTTTTCCACTAAAGTAGGTGTACAAGCCACTCGGTACGCAACTTCAACAGCTGATTGCAGATGCTTCAACTGTGATTCTACATGCCAAGTGTTTTTCGGTATTCCGAATGTCATTACATTCAGTTTTTCCTCCAACACTTCAAGGTATTTTATCCTATCTGTGTTCTTCGGAATTCTGATGTATTTCCGATCTTTTTTCCTTTTAGATCCATAGCGAACATCAAATGAAATGGCTCTGTGATCCGACAATGTAGCCTGATCCATTACCCTCCAATTTGATATTCTTTCAATTATCTGGCTACTGCACAGGGTAACATCGATCACTTCCATTCGTCTCACATCGACGAAGGTTGGCTCTGTTCCCCGGTTTAAGATAGCTAGATCCTTGCATGATACAAATTCGAATAAGGCTTCTCCTCTGTAATTATCGTTGGTGCTGCCCCACACTGTATTATGTGCATTGGCATCACAACCAATTATTAGATCCTCGTTCCTGTTCCTGCATGCATTCACCAAAGACTCTAACTCTCTTGTCGGAGGAGGTTCTGGAGAATCATACGGCAGGTATGCAGATGCTATGACAAAACTTCCCGCACCTGATCCTACTCGTACTGTTGCAAGGTCTGGGGCACACAGATCCGGCAATTTATATGCTTGAACTCCGTGCCTCACCAAGATACAGGATCTAATTCTTCCGCTAGTTTGTGCATAATGCAACTCAGCCATGCTATTTGGGAGTCCTCTAATCTTTCCTCTAAAGATCCAAGGCTCCTGTATCAGGGCTATATCAAACGAATCCTCATCAAAACACTTAGTCATCATTGCCGATGCTGCTTTGCTGTGATGAAGGTTCAATTGAATCACCCTCAGCTTTTCCCGGTACGGGCCCACCTCCCGCCCGACTTGTGTTGATCCCATCTCCATGGTGTCTATCACTTCGTCGCCCTACCGGGTGGCTTTCCAGGTTGAGTCTTTTCCGATGATCTTTGGAACTTCACGAATGCTATGTCCAACCCGCAAAAGAGTCTATCTCCTGCTTGTCTAACCAGCCTCGCTTCCTCCCTCGGACACCAGATCGTCAGCTTGGTTCCACCAATTTTTTTGTCATCATATCTTCCCACATGAATAACCCTCCATTTCGAAGTGTCCTTCACACAGGAATTTTGACGACAAAGTCTGGCAAGGATGACATCCTTGCTCACGGGTTCACCGGGAACGAAGATTATCAACCTTTCCACATCCTTTAGTATGTGAAGCCTGTCTATTTTAAGGTTGATTCCCTCCCATAGGTCGGTCATCTTCCCTACAGTCTCACATAGCCACCCTTTGGTTTCTTGGTTTACGCATTTTATTGCTATAATCCCTTCCTCCAAGGTTATCTCCTTTACACCGATATCACCTGCATTTGTCGGAAGTAAGTCAAGAGCCCTCAGCAGAGCATTCTTGAAAATACTCAACTGTGAAGCTTCTATCCCCCCCTCTCGACTCATGTCGGCAACACCCATTTGGAGATCGTTCGCCGCTGTCTGAGCAAAGGTTTTTACACCCTTGTCAACTTTGGCTCTCTCACTCCTAGCGTAAGGCTTTGCAGCATCTGCTTGCTTTGCTCTCCTTCCCATAGCTTGGCTCAGCTTTCGCTTTACCTTGCTTGGTCCAGGTTGCTCGGCCTTGCACGATTTCTGCTTTCCGGGTTGACTAATAGTCCGTTGTAAATGTTGTCCATCCACATAACCACTGGAGTGTGGTACCTGTAGACTGACCCCATATTGTACAGACTGTCCGTCTTCCCTTCCGCCTTCCGTCCCCTTCTTCACAGTTTTAGGTGGATTCATGGTCCCGGAACATTTGAACCGTTTCCTAGATCCATCGTCTTCTGGAGAGGTTTCGGTCGACGTCAAGTTGGCAACCATTTCAGTCAACTCCTCAACCGACTTACTTATGCCTTTCGCCGAGACAGATTTGGCCAAGGCCAATCTTTGCCTCCTTCTGACCCTCTTCATTCTTTGCTTCAGTTGCTGGTGCAACTTCCGCTCGGAGTCGGGACTTCTCTCCTCTTCCAATCCGGCTTCCGCAGTTCCGGCTGACCTCTTGGCGCATTTCTGCCCCGCATTGTCCACCTCCACTGACGATTGGTCTGCTAACTCTTTTGGTTTCCCATCAGAGTCCACTGACCCCTCGAGCTTATTCGGGTTCATGTCAGCACTTTCCAGCGCCTTCTCGACCCCTCCTAAGCCTTCCACCTCGTTTTCCGAAGGAATATTATTTTTATTATTTAAATTTAGGTCCATATATGTACCCACGAGTAGGGGAGAATTAAACGGACCGAATAGGCAGAGATCCCCAATACCTATCCTACTCAACTAAATTACAACAGAGGATTGAGCTGCCCCTGAGGAGTCTCCATTAGCGGTTCAATTACCCCTGAACCCTGTGAACAAGTAGTTTTACCTACCTCATCACAGCTCCCTCGACATTGCAGACTAGTCATCTTGGAGTTTAAGGGTTGATCGATTGATCGGATTGAGTCTTGGTTCTTCAATTCACATTCAGCTCTACCAGAGGAGTTGGGCCACTACCCTGGTCTAGCATCCTGTTAATCTACTTAAGCCGCCCCACCACGACAAGGTGCCCAATCTTCGGATAAAGGTAGATGAACTTACCGGCGGTCGAGCTGACTAGAGAGGTTTGTTTGTTGAAACCCAGGCCCGCCAGCTCAGTGATAGATTCGTTTGTAGGCCTGCTGGAAAAAAAAAATAAACTTCCAAGAAGACCTGAGTCAAAGCCCAAAGGAAAAATCACATCAAGTACTTTCTGAACTCACCGGAAGATGTGGTTACTTTCAGTGAGTTACAAAAAAGCTAAAATGGATAACAAATTATTCAGACATTCAGTTTTTGTAAACCAAAAGGAGCCATTCAAATATGCTCGCTGTAAGTCCGTTCATAAATCGAAAGGTTACTGTTTACAAGCGAAAAAGGTCTACACAATTTTTAGGTAAGGTTAGGCTATGAAGGACACATGCAGTGTGTTCCAGGCAGAGATTCTGGCTGTACTCAAAGCTGCGGAGAACTTGAGATGAGATCGATATCCAACAAGAATATCGCCATCTACATTGATAGGCAGGCTACGCTCAAAGCGCTAGAATCACATACCACCAAATCTGAACTAGTCAGGAATTGCCGCACAATGCTTAAGGCATTAAGTTTGCAGAACCGTGTCAGATTGTGTTGGGTGCCTGGGCATTGCGATATCGAGGGTAACGAGAAAGCCGACGTTCTGGCTAAGGAAGGAGCGGAGCTCCCACTAAACACAATGATTATGGGTATCAGACCACCTATGGCCGTTGCTAAAAGGGCTATCTTCGAGAAAACCTCCAATAAAGCAGCCACAAGATGGTCACAGTTAGAAGGGCATAGGGTCTCAAATAGGAAATAGGGCCCGTATTAAATAGGAAAAAATCTGAAGAACTACGAAATCTCAGGAGAACAAAGTTAAGATTAACGGTAGGAATACTCTCTGGACACTGCCTTCTAAGGAAGCATGCCATGAGACTAGGCTTATCTAACACGGATATATGCAGGTACTGTGAGGACCTACAAGCCACGGAAGATGTCTCCCACCTTCTGTGCGAGTGTCAAGCAATTGCACGGAGTAGAAGGAAGCACCTAGGCAGGTACTTCTTTGACTTGACAGCTTAGAGGAGGTTGGTTCGTCCAACAATATCGGGACAATAATTAAATTCTGTAGGGAAATTGACTGCTTGGGCGATTTGGTTTAGGTTTTTGACCGTAATTGGTTCCCTGGGGATGGCGATGGACCCGTCTTGGTGCCTGGTCTTTTGTGATGATCTCACAGCTCCGCTCAACCTAACTTAACCTAACCTAGGCTATGAAGGGGTGTGCGATGGAAAAGAACTTGCCGCGTCTTCTTGGTGGGCTAAGAGGCTCCTTCCTGTTCCGCTTTTCGAAGTAAATATTAGAAACAGAACAAACCAAAACATAGCTTAGGACGGGGCTGACAAAGGTCATAGGCGGAAGCAGCCATCTTCAGTCACCCCCATTTTCCCTAAGACGAACCGTTCACACGATCAAGTGTCATTTGTCATTAGCAATATGCATCCAGAATTCAAATAAGGTATGCCCTAGAAATGTCTGCCCACCTGCCCTTGCCCTTATGCATGTAGGGTGTAGGTATCGCAATGGACCTACAAGTCTTGGTTTAAGAGTGTCTTTAAGACAGCCACCTAGCCCAACCCTAACTTCAACCATATCAAGATGTTGGCCGGCTTAGGAAGCAATTTATACTCCTTATGAACTGTAATAGGCCCGACACCTAAAAGCTTGTTAACTCTGATATAGGGCAGGTATGTGGTTTCGTTTTTTTTTTTTTCTTTTTTGAAAGGCAAGCCTTCTTGGCCGAAATAATGTTGGATGGACTTCACTTTCTAAAAATCTTAGCAGCTTCTACATAAGTCGTCGATTCTCCACTTATGGAACATGACTTCAATGACGAAGTGTCTAGTGATTTTCCAGCTACGTATATGATGCGGGTGTAGATGATAGACTTAATTTTTCTAATTTTTCCCATAACGTAAGACAGTCCTCCTAAGATAGGACGAGTTGGGCTCATTCTTTTGTGCTCTGTCAAATCTGTGCCATAATTGTCCATCGGTGGCGGTATGGCTCTGTCTGCTTGACTTATGTTCAATTTGAAGTCCGTTTTTTGTCAAAGCATCCGCCTTTTCGTAACCATCTGTATACCCAGCCCTTTGTTATTTTTATAACTTCCTTTTAGCAACACTCCTTGCCCATGATTTTTTTCATTATTTTCAGTAGTGATCCCTTTCACAAAAAAACTGGAAGCAAACCAAAGCGATTTGGAGTGAGATGAGAAACCCACGAACAGACCTTACGGCTGAATGATTACAAAGTGTCTTTGAGAAGAGGACCAAAAATATAACACTCCAAACCAAAAACAGTGAGAACGAAATTTTGTGCTCAAGAAGTTGTGGCAAATATATTTAAAAAATAAATCGGCTTTCGTAATGAATCCTTAAAACCCTCCCAGGCAGCACACGGCGAGTATGTTTTATTCATCATCCATTTGGATCGCTTAAATCCCCACAAGTCCTCGAAAACATGCGCCAGTAAAGTAATTCCCAGCAGCACGTCAAAACACCTCCGCAATTACCTCTCATTACATTCAGACACTGACAGACAGCCAGCTCGCTCCTTAAGGCTGCCAAATGATTTATTAGAAAATGTATTCCCCCACAATCTGCAAATCAGCGAATCCCTATGCAAACGACATCCTCTCACTTACGAATCCTCATATGCAAATGTGACAGTTACAGCCACGTCATTCAAAGCGATGCTTTCCCTGATTTTCGAATTTCCCCCAATGTTTGCTTTGACTTTTTCCATTTCCGTTGTCGTTTCTTGATTATCCTTGCTCCACATTTCGAACGAAAGAACTACAAATTCAGGCCGACAGAGAACCTACTGCTAATATCCTTTAAAATGTGGATAAACGGTCGTAAAGCTGGATATTAACGTCAGAGGACACATATGTGTGGCGCTTATCCGCCTATTGGCTGACACAGAAATTTCTTGGCATCACGTGCTGTCGCTTGCTCAGCTGCTGGCCGAGAGTCAAAAGGGAAGTTCCGTAAATACTCATAGCAACTGCCAAAAAGGATAAACCAGATTGGCCAGAGATAATCGACTCAAAGCGAATACCAAAAGAGAATAGAAAATGCAATAGGAAGAAAAAAAAAAAAATAACGCGGAACTATAAATTGGTCCCAAGGTCAGCCCAACATTCCACCAGCACCATGGCGGAGACTCGAGCGCAATAAAACGCATTCAAGCCGAACACCACTCGGCGAGTTCCGTAAAACACTGGAAAATACCTCTTTAATGCCACATCTCCATCGGAATCCCACTGGATCTCTGGTGGCACTGGCAGTGGCAGTGGCAGGCCACCGCCCAAGGTAAATGAACTTGAACACAGAAGCGCGCACAACATCAGTTGCCCTAGTTCCGGGAGTCGTCGCGCTAAAAGGAATTTCCCCTGCGGGATTCTAATCGAACGCTGTGCAGAGTTCTTCTTTTTTCCGATCATTCTCTGGCGTCGATGGTGCTGTTGCTGCTGCTTCCTATCCCACCTGCAGTATTCAATTGCCTCCTTTGCTTGCCGGCGAGTAGCAGGCATCACTTTGGCCCCGAAATCATTTCTCCAGCACTAGCACCGGCAGCAGCATTAAATGCACTTTGGTAGTTTATACCAGGTGCGCCTCTCCTCCCTGCCGCCGCCGCCATCGTCATCTCGGCGAGAATGTGTGAACTCCCATTGTGACCGCGGAGCACACCACACCGAGGGTTGCAAAGAAGAGTTATTGCATTGTCATGGCAGAGTTGTGCGCGCGCTCTTGAGAGCAAGAAGCAGGCGGCCAAGAAGAAGAAGGCTAGAAAACTGTGATGCTGATGGTGATGTTGCATGCCTGGTCACCACCGACCACTGGATTGATGCACAGAGCACCTAGAGGCAGCGGTCCGCTGGTATGGTGTCTACCACACTTACAACTGAAGCACATTAGCTGAATGAAAATTCAACTAATTCCGAGGGGTATGCCGAAAACAGAACGGCAAACTGTTGCAAACTGTTGCAGCTCTGTGTGCTGGAGTGCGGAGAGTTGGCATTCCAATCATGGTCGGCCGGGTATATGTTTTGGTGGCTCGCGATGCTAGCACGTGGACAAGCGGAGCGAGGAGTACACACACGATCGTTGTCGTACTAACGTTCCGGTATGGTGGTAGTGGAAGATCAGTGGAGCGTTTCGCTCTCGGCGACAGGTGCATTGCTCTGGAGATGCGGTCTCGTTTTTGTATGTTTCCATGTTGGCTAAGTGGAATGGTGGAATGTTGCGTATTTTAAATGGAGACTGTAGCTTTGGGCTGTTCATGGTGGAGATGACGCTATCAAATAATGCTTAGCAGACTGCCTACAGGTGAACAAATATTGGGGGCGACTGCGACTATATGCGTTCTGTGTTTTGAGTCTTAGTACCTTTATCAGCTCAAAAATAAATACATTTAGTGATAAAATGATTACTGAAATGAGCTCCATTGAAAACGAATTGCGGGTTTTTGAAGTAGTTTACAAAGTGTTGCTACAATTTGGTGTGGAACTGGAAGTGGTTCAAACTGGGCATACACTTTTGAGAGATTTTCGTTCAAACTTTTGACTCTTTTTAGTGCTTGGCTCGGAAAGGTGCAGATATTTAAAAGACTGAATTTCTTTGACTCTTGGCTAGATCCAGAAGAGTCGAAAGTACCGACGAATGTGTTCATGAGAAACATACTCTCAAGCACAGATGTCGTTGCCGTTGAGGCAAATGTTTGGTCTTTTTTTTCTGACGATCTTTGAGGATATTTTCGACGTTCTTCTTCCAAAAGATTTTTATATAATTTTTTATATTTAGTCCCGCTTTCAGAATATTTTTGGCGGACCTTTCGGACCTAACTAGCTAATGCGTTTGTTTTGTTACTTTTATTACAAACATTCTTAATTTGTACGCACTTTTGAGGTGATTTTCATGCATTTGTTTGGGGTATTCCTTATACGTTTTTATTGCGGTGGTACTTGATAAGTTTTTAGACTCAACGGTGGTACTTGATAAGTTTTTAGACTGACGCGTTTTGAAGACTTTTTTGCGATAATGACAATAGTTTCTGACAAGTTCTGAAAATCTTCCACCGTGGATAGATATAGATTGCATTGCTATGCCTCAAAAAAATGTAAATTCAAATCTATCAAAACTGCTGAGCCGACTTTTACCAAACCTCAGCGAAACACTTTTGGGCCAATACTGCAGATTTTCAGAAAGTTTAAGCTCAATCAGTTTGATGGATGTACACTGAAACCCTTTAGGGACCAAATGGCTCCTTTTTGGGCCTCCAAAGCCATGGACTCCACTATGTTTTTTGAAAAATGACACCTTTTTCAGTTTAAGTAAAATCTTATTTTCTTTATTAAACGAAAAAGAGTACCAAACAAAATTAGAAAAAAGTTTTTGTTAGGTAGTGATTACCTTTGTTTTTTACAAATAAATGATTTTGTGCTGTTTTTTCCCCTATACTTGTATTCTATGTGGGCCCCTTTTTTTTAGCTCGGGACCCTTTTTAGTCCCCCTTTTGCAATTGTCAGCGGCAGCTCTGCACTGATACAGTAGACGTACAGTATAACGAATGATGTACTGTTTGATGGAATTCACTATATCGAGCGTGTTCGTTATGTCGATGTCTTCTTAAAAAATGAACTCATTAAAAATATGTTTATTTAAACGGTTTTATTTGATGTTAAATTGAATCAATTATGGTTCTCTGTTTAAATACTTTTAGGGTTTTTAAACTTACTTCTTGTACACGTTCGTTATATCGGATAGCAAATCGTGGGCAGCGTTAGCTATATAGAGGTACTAATGTATATCTGAATCGTTCGTTATATCGCAAAGTTGCTATATCGGATATTTTGTATAATGGTCGTCCACTGATAACTAGGTATATCAGTTATCAGCTGGCAAATTTGTATCTGATTTTTGTGGCAGTATTTATAGCGTTTTTTTATACTTTCGGCTTTTTTAATATGTTTTTTTTTTGTTGACGTACCTCTTTAAACCTGTTGATTTGAGAATATATTGAATCAATTATGAGAAACAATTTAGAAGACTATCAATATGTCGATAGAATTTCTAGGTTGTCATAAACAGACAGCTGCTTTAAAAGATGAATTGAAGAAATGAGACAACTCACATTTTTAAACATTGAAATTATTAATTTCTTAATTTTTTCCATTCCAAGAGATATTTTTTAATAAACACTCCAGGACACAAGAAAAAAACTTGCCTCCTACAGCGTTCGAAAAAATCACTGCAAAACCATATGTATTGAGTTCGAGATCGAGCAAATAATGCTTATGAACGGTTACTTAAATTTTCCAAAAACTTGGTTTCCTGCTAGCTAATTTATGGGTCGTAATTTTTGTTTTTTTTATGCCTTTATACAAATTTGAAGCGTTTTTGTAGTCCATATTTGGTCGATTTCCTTAGCAATCTTTTGTAGAATAGGTGAACTTAGTAGCAAACATTTTGCGATTTTTAAAGCGGATTTCGGACTTAATTTTTATGTTTTTAGTGCGGGCTTTCACTATTTTGCTGGAGCAACTTCCGATGGGTTTTTTCAGTCCTTTTTTCGACGTCTTATTTTCAGATAGCTTTGGTGTTAATTTAAAGGCAATTATTGGAAAGATTTGTACGACTTTGAATGTACTATTGAGTCGCTCTTAATGATCTTAAGACGTATACCTGTGCTTCGATGTAGAAGATCTTTTAGGGCCCATATTTGCAATTTTTAGGCAGCCCACACGACCATTGATGAGGTTTAACATACTTTCAAGCAAATACTGAGGGTCGATTGAGGGGTTTTTTTTTTAACTGTATACTCTCTTTAAGAAGACGGTCTTGGACTTCAGTTTTATGCGACGTTTTTGAGACTTTTTTTAAAGCTTTTTTTATCAACTGTTGAGGTGATGTTTAAGGGACTTTTATAAATAATATTTGCATAGCTTCTACTTCTTTTTTAAATAATGTCTGCCTTGCAACAAAATCCAATCCCAGTTTTCTGTCTGGCTCTATGGAAAAGTGTCATCGTAAACCTTTTTTCGTCTTTTAATCTTTTCACGAGGGAATATTTAAGAGCTATAGCAGCTGTTTTTGGAATTTTGAGGCGGCAAACTCAATTAAGCAATAAATTAAATTGATGGAACTTAGAAAGAACATCAATATAACTTTTAAGACGGTCAACTTATCTGGTCGTCGATTGTTTTCTTAACACTTGTCATAACATGAGTTCATTTCACACCCAATTCCTGCACTTTTAAGGTGATGCTAGGCTTTCCATCAAATCAGGTCCAGGTCCTACCTTCAATTGACAGTTTATTTTTTTCTTTTTTGTATTGCTTACAACTTGTTAGCTCACTTGACTAAGTTAGTTGCGAAGATTTTCCACAACTAGTGAGCAATATCTCACCTCCCCCCCGCTCAAAAAAAGATATATAAAAACAGAAAATAAATACTTAAAACCCTTTTCGGTCGTAAATTGATTAAGGTTGCAAGTTGGACGATTATTGCCCAAAATAGGTCACGTGCCACTTGATTGCTCACTGAACTCACTTTCGCACTTGTGCGAATGTGCGAAACTATAGAAATTCCTTTGTGTGATTCGTCAGGTGTTACAAATGGAACAAACTTCTTTATGAAAACGGAATTCTACTCGTGTTCCATGAACCGTAGTCGGTCTTTGTAAAGTTGTTTCTCAAAACCATTGCTGGGGCTTAATTTAGCAATTTCCGACACGAACCATTCACGCTGTAGCTGTATAGGGTCTTTTCACACCTCAGTGCGGGTGCGCTTCGCCGCTCGCGCGAAGAAGTTATAACTGCGAGCGTAACTTCTTTAAGTAAACAACTCAATCGTGTGCGGTTTCTAGTCTAATTAACTCCATTCCACTAATTCGAATCCGTTCGATTCGCCGGATCGAATCGACTGGGCTAACACAGTCATTAACTCTGAAATAGGTGGCAGGTGGTGCTGGTGGTGTATGGATTGAGTTTTGAAATTTCGAAAGCGAATTTTCACAATTTTCCGCTCGTTTCCTATCATAACCAGTGCGTGCGTCTATTTGTGTAGTCGGCAGTGATCTGCATGAGGCCCGAAAAGACCGCATCACGTGCAATTGTGGGTAAATATTTGGCAGATATTTCCCTATTTTCGATGTGAATTTCCCGTGCTGACGCAGTGGCACGATGTCCTGATTTTCACCCCATTCGTTTGTTTAAAAGTTGCCATGCTCTGAGAAGTGCTATTGAGTCGTCAGCCACGGTATTGTCATGCCGCGAATTGTTTTCCGTTTATTTCGTAGATGGGAAATTATATACCTCGAACGAGTGTGTTTACATGGTCACTGCGGACTGTTGCATTATTCAGGAGCGTCCCTTCGCGTGGGTGTGTGTGCTGTGAGAAAACATTTCACTGTTTACAAATTAACCTGTTTATTTGGCCTTTTTTGTGCGCCATCTTTGCGTACATCCGACTGTGATGTTGCATCAGGCGGCCACTTCCGCATGTTGCAAAGCAGTTAATGGGGCGTCATCCTCTTTGATGTTTGCCCGAGCAAGGCGCGTGGGTGGTTTGAACTCGTCTCTGTCCTCGTTGCGCATAGCGACTCCGCTTTGAGGCTGAAAATGTGAAAAGTTTTGCAGTTATCCTTTCTCGTGTAGCATCGTTACTTTTTCGGTTGAAATTTGTTTTTACTTTGGGGCTGTCGTATACACGGATAAGGATTTGTCTTTCGTGAGTTCGCTTTTTCTCCTGGCCTTGTTTGTGTGAGTTTCCATTTTTACTCTGTCCCAATGGTTTGAAGTTTGAACTTTTTAGTTTAGCGATTTTCGTAAAGAGATATATATACTTTTGTAGAGCACCCTTAACGAATGGGTACTTGCATGAGGGAGCACCGCACTGGCGTGGGGACTTGAAAACTTCATAAAACTTGGCGCAACAATGGAGGATATTAAATTTTTGTGATATGTTTGTTTGCATCAGGCACGGGGAGGGATAGTCCTTTTTTTTCATTTTCAGATAAGGGTACTTTGAAGTGAGGGCGTTATACAATGCTGGTTTCATTTTGGGTTTTATTAGTGAAATGTAGCGTGGCAAAGTGAAAAGTAAATAAGTGCGCGGGATATTACTAACTTGGAAAGTTTTAGCAAATCTTTCGTATATGTGGGGCGAGTCATGCCCCTGTAGGAAGTACTTGTCGTAGGTATTGCACGATGTTTGTTCAAGGAAGGACATTTTATCATAAAATTTATATTCGCAGACTAATGGTTTTGAGGGAATGACTCCCAGATTCTGTTTTCCAATTCGTTTTTAAGGCCCAAACAAGAACGAATGCAAGAACATCCCTTCTTTTTTAGATCTTCGTCAAAAACTCTTGGAAAATAAAGTAGGTAGCTGCTTTTTGTTGGGCAAATTTAGGGGACAATTTTTGGGAGTTTTTGGATCATTTCTGGAGCACTTTTTGAGGAATTTTCGGAATCTTTTCGGGTGATTTTTGTCCTCAATTTACTGGATAATATTTACAGTACTAACCAGAGGGTCAATTCAGGTCATGTGAAAGAGTGAATTTTCAAACTCTCACTAAAAACATTCACTTGCAATTGAGAACGTGAGAAAAAATGATTTATATGACATGATATTTCACAGAACGAGAATTGAGTGTATATTTTATGATTTCATCTGCCGTTGAAGAAGATCTCTTTCATATTGTCACAAACAGGTGGACATACTGTTGAACTGTATTTTCTTCTTCAAAAAGCAGTCGGAAAACTCTGTAGAGTGTTCTCTAGTTTAATGTTGTCAAGGTGATATCGTGAACCGTGAACGGTACATGTCAGATAATCATATAAGCTTTTTAGTATCAAGGCAGCTGCGACTTAAATTTCTCTTTGTCAGGTTCAGCTTCTAAAAAATGCGCTTTTAGATCACCTCTTCTTTTCAGTCGACCTGTAGTTTATTTATTTATTAATTTATTTATATCTTGATAGCTCAATACAATAAATTGGTTCCTAGAACCGAGTTAAAATATTTCAAATTGGGCTAAGGATAATTATATCCGCTTGGATGTCCGTATAAAGGCGATGTCCAGACTGCTAAAGGGTTTGAACCACTCTCCATGAAATACCCTTAAAATGTTTCCCATATTTGTAATTAGACATAGCTCTCATACTTGAGTCTTTTTCGAAAGCCTCTCATAATTCAATTTATGACGAATTAGGTTGGCTATACATCAAACCCATGCTTTTGTGGCTGAAATCTCCGTGGAAAGGGATGTGGAGGTGTTCTGTACCCGCGCAAATCATATCTAGTTAGGAAAGAGCCATAATCTCCCTAGTCATGTCAGCTTTAGCTGCCTTGAACCCTATTATTACGATCTTTTCGATGGCCTTACCCGGCCATTCTAAAAATAGGCTATGATACCGGCTGATCATAACTATATTTGTAGATCAAGTGCGTGACCTTTGGAGAGATCCATCAGGTGCATTCGGAATCAGGCCCATTAAGGCCTTTTATGAGAGCTTTACTCAAGCCTTTCAACCAAAACTGATTGCGCCGTACTAATAATCAATTTACGTCTCGACTTTAAATTTACAGGAGCTCACAATTGCGAAATTTGTATGGAAAATATAGCCACTGTGAATTACTAAAATTTAGAGTCGAAACTAAAAATGTTTATTGGTATATTTGACTCTGTAGTGTAACTCGACGACCAAATAAAATTGTGCCACAGTTTGCCTCGTTTTAGTAAGGAAACCTTGACAGCTGTTCTGATGTCAGTAGATATAGGCTCGCTTTTCCCGAGAGGAGTATTTCTCTCTTACCCACTACCAACGTAGGAAGCAGCAAGGGAGCTAAAAGAACGCGACACACGGTTGCGATGGCGACCAGTCACCAGTCCAAGAACAATTTTTTCCCTGTGAGAGATACCTGGGAGCTGAGATAAAAAAATTGAAAAGCTTGCGTGAATCGAACGAGTAGTCGATGAAATTAAATGTAAGTGTCCAGGTCGAACCCTTTTCCTGAGAAATAAATACTTGCGGATTGTGAGATCAGTTTTTATGTAATGCGTTAACAAATCGTCATTAAATCTGACAAACTCTACAAGTTTATTACATGGAAAGTTTATTTATACAGATTTGCTCAAAAATGAACGAAATAGGTTTCAAACTGAATATTGGTCATAACATAAACTTCAAAAATAAAATAGTGACAGCTTCGTTCCGCAAAAAATTACAAGTATCAACGAGCGATTACCAACCACAAGCCCAAATTTGTACCAACAATTGTGGCTTAGTTTCTAAAGTCTTGGACTACTAAGCGAGGGCTCTAAGGTTCGATCCCTACAAAAACCCATATTTGCATCTGAAGGTTTTTTTTCCACTGTGCCACCTCTCCCGAACGTCTGACAAGCACGCGAGCTTCTCAATTAGCCGTTTGGACTCGGCATACATTTGTAGATCCCTTTCGTTCGTCCCAAAAATTAAATACTCACTCAAAACGAATTATGTAGGAAGCTAGGCTAAGGGTCCCGTAATTTATTTTATTTTTTTTGTACAAAAATCGAAGGCATTTCATTTTATAAGTCCAAAAGTGAAATGTGTGCTTTTTTGGCATAAGGACTGCGGCTATTCCATTTGAGAAGTAAATTTTAAATTTTTAAGGCACCTTTTCGTCGCCGGACTTTGTTTGCACTGCTCTCAATGAAAACAGAAAACCTTCGAGCTGTCAATAGACATGATGAGTCACTTACAAAATCTGTCTGACTGTCTCAACACTTAAGCTTTCATAAGTCTTGATTGCAGAGGACTTAAGTCGTCTTTTTCGGAATACTCAAAGCAGCTTTAAAGGCTTCAAAACCTCATACCAGAAACTAACTTTGATTATAGATATATGTCCCTAGAAAAAGACAAAATATACATGATCCTTTTAGGGAGCTTCTCATTTGGAAGGTACGTGCTTTCGAAAATATGTTTAAGCTTCTTTAAACGGGGTCTGTTTCAGCTGCTCGTAAACTACGTATATTCTGAGCCCTCTACACAAATTTTGCTCATAAGCAAGTTTCAAATTGCAAGCTATTTATTCACTTCCATGGCCTGAAAGCTACCACCGAGGCATACGTTTTAGCAACGGTACCGTCGCCGACATGATTGATTGTTTGGCTGGAGCCGAATACCCATTGCTTTTTGCGCAAACAAAAATCCGTCTATACATCAAATTTTTCAAAGAAGTTGTGTAAAAATGGCAAAGCCAACCCCCGATAAGGGTTTCGTTTTATTGCATCTTCTATACGGAATCAAAGCAACAATTTACTTGTCTCCCCCCCCTACCATTCACATAAATACAAACATCTCATGTGAAAAGTTCGGGGAGAAACATTTTTGGCAAACGAGCGTCTCCTTATCGTGAAACCATTTTACGTGAAATACTGCAACCTCGTTCCAGGTGAATAAACATCGTCCCATAAAATTCCTACCAGCATATATCCCGGCTCATTCTGGTTATGTTTGCTGTAGCTTTACCTCTCTTCCTTTAGCGATGACGCAACATTGTTCGAAGGCCGCATAGCTGCATCCAAGGTAACCATTAGTACTCTAAGACTGGGTAATAGTGGTAGATGATTTGAGTTTGTTGGCCGGCCCCGTGTGCATCGGCTCTAGGAAGCACTTTTCTGTTTGTCTTCGGATCGCCTTAATCCTTTTTTTTTCTGCCAATGATTTTGTGCGCTGCTCCGAAACTTTCGCCAGTAAACAGGCGATTCCACTAATAAAATCAAAACCTCAAATTTATTTCCCTTCTAGGAATAGCTGGATAGGTTACCTACCCCCGAATTGTTTGTGAGAAAAATCAAAAGATTTATGGCCGCAGGGGTGTAAGCTGTAAGCGTTTGTTTTCGTCGACGACGGCAAAGTTCTCACATTTGCTGCGTTTTTTAATGGAGTGCTGAAGGAAGACTCGGGCTGATTCAGGGAGATTTATGCACTCACCCCCGATGGTTATTTCGCAACAAAGAACCCAATGACACTGAGTGTGGATACAATTCCCCAAACAAGCTGATAAATTATTCGCAGATATGATAAATTATTTCCGAAAACCGACCATCCCCGTCCCAGGAGTGGAGGCGAGATTTCGATTTTAAGATCCAAGTGTAATTAA
Source organism: Cheilosia variabilis (assembly GCA_951230905.1). NCBI lineage: Eukaryota > Metazoa > Arthropoda > Insecta > Diptera > Syrphidae > Cheilosia > Cheilosia variabilis. The sequence continues at coordinate 3,886,090 of OX579678.1, read as the reverse complement.
AAGGAAGAGCCATGCGCCCCTGCCCGTGTGAGTGCTCTGTGCTTGTTTTAGAAAAATTACTTTTATATTTAAGTGCTCGAGTGTAAAGGACTATTTGCAAGGAGAATTCTATGGGAGGACACACTATCCCGTTTTTGTGGAAACTGTGAATTTCTCCAAATACTCTCGAGGTCGTTTGTCTGGGAGCGGACTTAGGGGGTTTTGGACTTGGTATATCGACACAATTCTCTGCATACAGGGGACCGCACTTAATTATGTGGATTTCCCATGACACTATGTGTCGCTCATGTGTCTGATTTTCTAAGAGCATTTCTTTGTTGGAGCATCGAGGCTGAAAGCTTCGTTTTGCTAAAAGGACGAAAAGTATATATTCCGACCGTATATATGTGGAAAGATGTTGGCATTGGCATCTTTTGAGCTGTACATCGGATTGACACTGAATGCTTTGGTTAAATCGTTTTTATGTGTGGAGTGGGGTGCACTTAAATGGAAATTGACAGACTTGGGTATCGAGATATGTAAATATCCCTGGATGTAAACAGGAATCTGCAAATGAAAATTCTGTCCATAGACACTGCGGTAGTCGATAATTTTTGTGGGACTGTTTGACGGTCATGAAGCTGTTCCGTATTTTGTCACCGCGGTACAATAATTTGGAGAAATATGGAGATTGCAATGGATTTTTTGAACCCCAACCACTGTCTACCTATTGGAGAATCGAACACGAAGTACGGCCTAGCAGAGCTTAAGCATATTTCCTCTAAAGTCCTGAAGTTGTTTAGTTAAATATAGAAGCAGCAGTTATACACATAAATTTATTTTAAATTCCGTCCGCAACCGCCACGTAGGTGGTTCTTCAAACAAGAATAAAACTCAAGTTAAATACAAAACCATTCGGCTTCCAGTGTCAGCATTTTCGAAACTGAGAAGAACTACTCCGACTCACGGTTACCACTTGCAAAAAAAATTAGGTACCAAAATTGGAAAAAAAAGTTACCAAACCAAGATAAAATTTACCAAAAATCTGGAGACGTTGATAAAACATAAAATTAAACATAATGTCTTTTAAAATAATCAATTTGGTACATTAGGTTTGTAGGAACTTAGTCAGTCTTTAAGTAGTTAAACAAACGGCTACTTTTTAAAATAAAATAAATAAGACTTTACTTACTAATGTAATAGTAATATCTGCTTTAAATACTTTTGATGACCAAAAGCATACTTTTCTAAACTGAAATTATTTTATGTGATTTTTAAAATTGCTTGTTTAAAAACTAACATTTATAAAACATAAGACTTAGTAAGGAACGTAGTAGGAACTTTGTCAGTCCTTAAACAATTAAACAACGTTGTGCACAAAATTACCAGCTGCTGGAATGCATGGGTTCATCTACCATTTCCGAGCCTTTTTTCTTATAACAAAAATATTTCGAAGCTCACCATCATTCGGTCAAAAGTAGAAAATGAGTGCATTCAGTAATTTTTTTAACAAAATAGGCTTACATGGGTGGTGCTGACGCACATGCAAATGCAATACGTTCACTCAGATATCGAGTTCGTATTTTTGGTGCTCCTGCTGAAAAAGTTACCAAAACCAGATAAAAATTACCAAATTACCAAAACTCAAAAAGCAAAAAAAAAAAATACCAAATTTGGTAAAAAATTACCAAATCAGCAACCGTGCTCCGTCTGCAGATATATAATTACTTTTTTCTGCATCGCTTTTCCACCACTACCCAGTAAACCACTGAGCAAACACGGCCCAAGATGAATATAAAGCGAACGTCGTTGCATTTTGCTTGAAAATAGCAGCAAATGACCTTTTGAATTCTTTGAGACAGGCATCTCCTTCTTTGGCCCAACCAACTCCGCTTAAAATTTGAAAAAAAAAAAATGTACGCTGAAACTGACAGTCAAAGGCATAGATTTATTTTTTGTAAACGAGGAATTGTTATGAAGAATGCTTTCCAAAATAATACCGTTTTCGATTTGGCAAAAAGATCAATTTTTTTGGAGAACAAATCAATTTTTTTTTTTGATTGAGATTGCTTTTCTTGTTTAATTTGCCAAAAAAGCAATCTTTTTTTGATCTCTCGATTTTTGAAATCTCGATTTTTTTTCAGATTTCACACATACTTTCACTAATGCCAATGTGTATGACACACACCTGGCGATTACGAATTGTTTATCGTTGGAAGGATTCCTTTTTTTAACTGAATTATTAATTTTTCGAGCATGGAAACGATTTTTTTATATTAAATTATTTCGAAATGAGTTATTATAAATGCGCACAAATCAGCTGAAATGGTGTAAGAAAACAGCGGCAACACTTCTAGTTTTTATGTTATCAACTGTAACGTCTTCTATGTGAACATTTTATATGTACTTTTATTTATGTCTTATATACAGTTTCGAGAGTTTTACACAAGAGCATTAGACAGTGAGTTTCGTGACATACGGGGCAGTTCGATTTAGACAGACATTCCGAGAAGTCCCTTGTTAATAAATGTTGTAAAAAAGATTAATTGTTTTTTTCATTTCCGACCGTCCTTACAATGGATTTCTAGTGCAAGTGAAAACAAATATTTTTTGCGGCCAACTCAATACAGACAAGAACCAATAAAATTCGGATTTTATGTTCGATTTGGCAGCAGAAATCTGAAATCTCAGATTTCTCAAAATCTGAAAAGTCAAATCGAAATCGATATAAGACAAATATTTTTATTTAACGGCGTTTTATTCTTCAGCAAGGGGCTTGACGAATAGTAGCCGGATTCTTCCAGAGGCATTTGCAGCGGCGTCAACCATTTTACACGTATCATGAGTCGCCTAGGGGTCTTAGGTGATGGACAATTCCCGTCAGTACAAAAAAGCTCTAAAAAAGCTTTTGTTAATGGCAAGTTTAACTAAAACTCTGTTAAGCATCCATTGGGATCACTTTAAAAACACTTTTACGACTCATTTAAGCTTTATTCCACTTAAGGAACACCTGAAGACCTTTAATTTCAGGAATCACGACCTTTGTCAGGTGTATCCGGAAGAGGAGTAACCAGCTAACACTTTGGGCATAGATTTTTCTCGAATTTCTTTTGTCATATTTCTGCAGCTTCTACCTGGCACAAATAGTCTGCTTAATAAAATAAACTGCCGGTCTTATGAAAAATGACAGCTTCACTGAAATCACCAGCTAATTTCGAAAAAGCCGCCTTCAAACTTAAGTACTGCGAACCTATTTACTGAAGTAACTGATTGGCCATTTGAAAATCCTCAACAGATATCGAATCATGTTTTAACAAGCATATTTTTGGACCCAAACTCAATTCATCCTTTAAGCTGGCATTTAAAACACAAATACATCCGATCCAGCTTCAAGCATTTGTATATGCCCTCCTCAAAGCACACACAAACTTCGCACTCCAAGTGCCAATGCATTGTCCGGCAATAAAAACAGGCTAGTCCCCTATAGTCGATTCGATTCAATACACCACCCTTCAAAGTCACACAGCTCGCCGCATGTGCTCAACTGACCAAGGCGGGCCCCAAGCTCGATCTCCTGTCCTAGACCCGTGTACGAAACAGAGCGCACAACTTTTTCGTTTTCCCACTTTCCTAATCGTACGCTTCGCGGGTACAAAGTGCAAAAGGAGCTCATTTTTTGCACAATCGGCGGCCACCTCAGCATTCCAAAAAAGACTGTGGTAGCACGCAAAAGAACCTTGCATGCCAAGTGAATGTTTCTTCTACATAGGGCCGGCCATAGTTCGAATGGAACTCCTGTAGGCTAGGCGGTGGCGATGGCGATGGTGTGCTAGTCGCATTCCGAAAAGCCACATCTCATGCAGTTGCATGGAGCCAAACTTGCGGTCAAATGCACTCGCGATGTAACTGTGGTGAACCGATGGCAGGGTGATGGCGGTGCCAACTGCCAACAGTGTTTTAGGTGGCTTCAGGGCCAGTAGCACATGGAATCGCGCTCTGTGCTCTCTCTCCCTCGCTGGATGCGACTGCAACTGCATTCGTTTATCTAGTCGTGCAATTAGTTCAGTTGCATGTTTAATGTCTTTTGTTTGTGCTTCGCGTTCGCATTCTGGGAGTTTTGCATTTTTTTTTTTTTTGTGTCTTACTTCTTGGAAAGTAATTTCACGTGAGGAATGTCCGGTCTGGTTTGTTGGTAGATGGAATTGTTTTTGTTGGATGATGAGTTGGGGTCAGTCGAAGTCCATCTCTCTCTCACTTTTAAGAAAAAAACTCCCCCCATCGGTAGCTGACTTACTCACTAGTATACAGAGTAAACGGAACAATTTGTCAATTCCTGTGAAACCAAAGACTGACCCAGAAAAGGACACCGAAACAGTCCCGAAAAAACCAAAATTCCAACTAATGGTTTTTTCCGCTGCGCCACCTCTCGCGAACGTCTGACAAACATCCGAGAGTATAACTGTCATGAAGGAGCTTCTCAATTAGCCGTTTGGACCCGGCATAAAATTGTAGATCCCTTCCATTCGTCCCAAAAATGAAAAACGCACACAAACGGATGGTTGTGAGAAGCTAGGCCTTGGGTCTCTACAGACCTGTTGCGCCAACTATATATATATATATCACCATCCTCACCTTACACGGAAGCAACATTTAAAATTTTTCAGTAGACTTGCCTCAGCGGAAGCAAACTAGAGACAGTCCATGCCATCAACACAGCCAGCGTAACTCAATACGTACTTCCTTCGATTCCCCAACAAATTAAAACAAGAAACCATCGCCCATGCGTCTGAAGTGTGTGAGCGCAACGGCAGTGGCCTTCAAAAAATAACAACCAACAAAAAATAGACATGCACAGGTAGTACTATAAAATGGTTGGTTGTTTTTTTTTTTCCAAAAATCGTACGATGTCTTTTGCCGCATAAATATCCCAAAAGCAACACACATTAACACCACGACCAATAAATTAATTATTTTTGAAATTTAATTCGCTCTGGCATAATGTGGAGGCGGCACGCCGCCACATTCACGGGCACTGGCAGATCATCAGAGTCAGACCGGAGTGTCGTTCGACTTTGTTGTTTCTCTCGGCAGCTTGTTCTTGATCTTATAATCACTGCCATCGTAATTTAGTTAAATTTATTCCGATGGCTTGTACTCAATGGATACATTTCATTTGACAGTTTTATTCTGCATGTCGGGCGATTATTGTTTTAGGTAGGTGGGTTGGTTGCTGAATGGGATTTGAGATACAATACCAGAAACTGAAACTAGCTGGCAGTGGCCATAAATACTGTCTTTTTGAATGAATGGAACAACTCATTCGAAAAGGGGGTGCTTAATGTGAATACCGGGGTTGGTTTGTTAATGAAAAAGGAACTTGACGTGAAACAAGATCGGATGGCACGAAGATGGACGGGGACTGGTTTACATCGGATGATTGGTGTGCTTTTCGGATTTATTTATTTTTCTGACGGAAGCTCAGTAAATTGGGCAAGTTTTTCTTTCTAAGCATAATTCGTTTCTTAACTAGTCCGTGGATAGAAACTTTGGACTGCAGAATCACGAAGTTCCTCATTTGAATCAGACATAAATTTCAAAGATTCATAAACAGAAAATCACGCAAATAGAGCTGTAGTATGTGACTAATATTTTGGGAGCGGGTCGAAATGCTGCAAAGTTCTGTTCTCAAACAAAAAATGCTGCCTTTCAAAATGATTTTTTTTTAAGCAACTAAATTAAAAAAAAATACATTTTGGTCAAAAATACTACCAAAACGTAGGCATGGCTATCAAATAAATTACCTATATTCCTCTGATAGTCTTAGGAAATATTTTAATAACGTTTCACACATACCTATCCAGTAGCTTTCACGCCAATGCGTAACAGACCCAAATGCCCCTACATTTTGATAGTGTGCACAGATATATGAACATTGTTACAGCGAAATTAAAGGTCTTGTGCACTACTCCCTTGGAAGAAATTGATAGTTCGAACTGACTGCAAACTAACAAGCTTAAAGTACTTAACCAAAACTGATTGCATACCGTTAGGCTGAGCTGAAGCAAGTCGCTTTATTTGTTTTCTTATGAGCTAGATTTATTTACTTTGATGGTATAGATGCTCAATAAAACAAACGAAAAGTCAGACCGTACAATTTAAGTAGCCAACACTTTTCAATCCTCAGAAAGAGGAGGAGTTTTTTGCATAGGCTCAGTATGGAAGGTCCCACTATTGTTGCTTGAGCCTCGCCACAAAAGAACTCGTAAACACCACTTTTGCATATGAGCCAGCAAACTCTTAACCACAAAGTTGGATGTTGGGTGCAGTGATGCCAGATTACAAGATATATCAAAACATGTACAAGACTTTTTACCTCTAAATCATCAAATTTCAAGATTTTTTATATCAAGAACTTTTTAAATCTAGAACCTTTTCTATTGAAGAAAAACGTTTTCTATTAATTCCATTATTATATAAAATGTGAGTCGAACAGGGTCTCTGCACAATTTCTGTCTCACTAACGTTTTCATCAACTCTAAGGAACATGAATTTTAACGAATTTGATAAAATAACCGATGTAACGTGTTTTTGGAAAAATGGTTTAGTATGTATTAGTAGTAAAGTACTTCAATATTGTATTTTAAATTTCGCTCTTTTTATATTTAGAACAAAATCTTGAAAAAAAGATTTTTTGTTTCGGAAAAACAAGATTTTCAGATTTTTTATCTGGCAACACTGGTTGAAGTCAAAGCTACACACAATTCCTTCGTTGATTGAATACGTATTACAAACAGAAGATGCTAGTTTTCTCCATAGATAGATGGGTATCCCAGTGGCGATCATCACAGCCCAAAAAGATCAGCTGTTTGGGTCCATTATGCCAATTTTATATAGATAAATATAGAAAACTTTGATTCGCAAATTATTTTCTACCTTTAGAAGCACCAATATTTATATAAATGAAACCCATGAGAGGTTAGAAGCTCTTCCTTGTACAAATGTTAGATCCCTGCTTATCAAGGAAGTAGCTATGAATGGTCTTAAATCTTTGGGAGATGTCGAAACGGATAAAATTTACATCTTTCCCTCTCAAAGCATTTCTGCTGTGCCTATAGCCAATCTACAGTATGTCCAACATAATGTTCTGTAAGGAATCCTGTTTATCGGACCACAGAAGTTGACTTCTTGTTGCTCATCAGAGGCCAGGGGTCAGATTCTGTAAGGCGAAAAGATCAAACGTTTAAGTGCGCACGAAAGATTTGCCCTTTATTACCCAAGCAAACATCTTAGTGCACACGAAAACGTTTGAACGTTTCGCCTTACAGAATGCCGACCCAGGGCACCCTTAGTCAAATGTCTTAAAATTGCCTTCATGTTTCGGGATCGGTCCAACGTAGGTTTCTTCTACTTCTAACCTTACTACTTATATTTTGTGTAAGGGCTTAGATTAGATTAGATTGCAGAGCGGGAGAGCCTTCAAGGGGGGCTCAGGCACTGCGGCTTCTTAAAGGAGCCTATTGTGCCTACCCTGGTAGATTCCTAGAGCCATCTTTTCACTCCAGAGGCAGTCAGGAAGACTGCTTAAGCTTAATGAAGATCTTAAAATGTTGATAAATTCCTTGCGTCCTGTTTTCCGTAATCCCAGCTAATATATTCAGACCACAACTGACTCCATGGCTTTTATAGTCGCCCGGTTTTCAAAATTCGCACGTTTGTGGTCAGCAAGGCTTCGCTTCATCTTCCTTTAGCTTCTGGTCCTTTAGTTCGTTTGAAAATCACTGCAATAACCCCCCTAGTACAGTAAGCTATCTAAATCCTTATCACTTCATATTTGAAGCCGCCCATACTTACATCTCATCAAGGCATCAGCTAAACTGATAGTAACTATAACTCACCATCATTCACCGACCACTTATGTGGCATCTCTTAACTTCAACAACTCCACTTCAAATGCGCATACTTACTGCTTCAATTCACATCGTCTCGATACTTAATCTGATCGCATCTCAAAAGCATTCCCCATCTTTATCTATGAGGGGGGGGGAGCGCCTTCCTACTTAATACACTCGAATAAACCTATAAAATTGATCCATTTATCGCGCGTCTATCCGCATCCCATCGCTCAGTGTATACGCATCGAATCGACCCTTTGAAGCCATCAACATTCCATCACCCACCAGTGTAAACAAAGCCACCTCGGCTGCCGCCACGCACATGTAACCAACCACTCGTCAGCTTTGGGCCAACGAAAAAAAAAAAAAACATAAAAACAACTTTATTGCCAGGTGCAGTGAAAGTTGTACTTCATGGATCTATTTGTGGTGCACGACCACAGTCTGTACCACGAAATCGCACCGCACTTCAACACCTACACCATACGCACTCGGCATTCCTGCAGCGCTGCGTCGTCTGTTTTTTTATGATTAAAACAGCGTAAAGCTCCACTAAACAGATGACCATAAAGTTTTATAAACCCATCTTCGCGGCGCTCTATCGATCTCTGTATACCGTCGTCGGTCGCGCGTCTAGGATCAGAGTTTATAAGATGTGGCGCACCAAAACACGAGGCTGCAGACAGATGGACTGGGAGCAGAAAGAAGACTGGCTCGGCTCTCACCTTACCTGCAGCCAGATGTGGGCCGCTGAAGCATATGTATCTGTTTATCTGGAGTAGGTACTGCGACGGGTGACGTGCCTCCCACATTGGGACGGATATCTCTCAACTTATCCCCCGACGAGTTGGAGTGTAACATGCTTGTCGGAGAAATGGTAAATAAACAAACGGAGTTCTCCGGATAATCCGTGAGTGAGAAATTTAGGAAAAATAAATACGGAATACACGCACTCGAGTGTGAACGGATTGCATCATATCTGATGCACACCTACACAGACACACCGCTGCATCTCTCTAAAGTGTGCACAGTATCAGCATGAAGTTGGTGTTTTTTTATCCGATAGATAGTGGTCGATATTCGCCGAACAAGGTATTAGGGAGATAGCCCATCGAGGGAGCGAGAAAGCGGGAAGGACTTGTCCTTTGGCAGCCGAGGTATCCTATTCGCTTATACGGTACGAACGAGTTGAAGCTTATAAATCGACACTTGAATTGATTGATAGATTCTATCAATTGAGCGAAGGAAATAAATTGAAAAGTTGGGGCGGATGTAAATGGACGGGGATATATTTTAGCGCCGGCATGTCCTCGAGTTTGTTCGATGTACATCAGCGGATGATTGGGGTATCCCAGGGGGCCATACCCGGTACGGGAATTATTCTGAAAAATGGTCGTGGTTCTGACACTTAAATGTGCAAAAAAGGGAATCGATTTCATTGCGCATGACTGAATGAATAGGACAGCAAAGTTATGGGACTCCTTTTAAATGATTGCATGTTATGGCGCAAAAACAAATGAAGCCAAGCAATCAACCGATGCGAAGCGAATTGGATGCCATTCGTGGATTCAAAGGCTGACATTACTGAGGAAGATGAGCACTTTTGCGCAACCGATGAAGAGTGGGTCAATTATAAAGAAAAATTTAAGTAGATTCAAGTATGCATGGAAGCATCTCTGCTTGCGGGGATAGGACTTCATTAATTAAGGCTCAGTGCTAGGCTTGCTTTGAAATCGAGAGTATTTGGAATGATATTCGAGGTATTTGGAATGATATTCATTAAAAAAAGTGATGGAACCACTATTGAGATATTTTCCACTGTCTCAAACATTAAATTGGGCGACAGGATAACAAAGCTTGGTTGGGTTGGAGCTACGATTATATCGATGTACTGGCCCGCAACTTCTTTTGGCTTATTTTCGTGAAAGTCACTGAGAAAAAGCCTCCCAAAACAAAGCAATTAACTAATTGAATTATTTTCTCATAGTATGAAAAATGGATTAAATATATTAGATTCTTTTGTGGAACTTGTTCTTCCAAGAAAATACGCTCACCAATAAGAGGCCTATACTCAAAAAATGCGTTTCGGTCTAGTATAGATGATATTTGCTCTAAAAGCACAGTTAGCACTGTTTTTTTATTAAATGACCACCAACCAGCGATACCACTTAACTTCAATTGAAGTAGATTTACTTAAATTTTGGAAAACAAAATATAATCTGCTCCCTACTTCGCACTATTTAATTTTAGTTAAATTATTTATATTTACTACAATTTAGAAATCCCTTATTTAGTCCGCTTCAATTTTAATAAAAAAAACCCTAAATCTACTTCCAAAAAAAATTATTAAAAAAATGTTTTACACTCTTTCACTTAAGCCCAGATTTAAAAAAAAAAATAGATTGCATAAAACTTCACTTGAAACACAAAATTTTCTGACGTTTATTATTGTTTTCCTTTTAATTTTCTGTCAAACAGGTGATACGTTTGGTTTGGTTTTGGTTCCTGTCTTTTCCGAAAAGTGTGGCGAAATTATTAGAAATGCGATGAATAGATATTTTGAAGTAATCAAGAATGTGAATAAGGATTGGTACTCGAAATTATAATTTAATGAACATATCGTTGTGCACCACTTATAATATATTTTTTTTCTATAAAACTTAAAAAAAATAGTAAAAATTAAGTGAGAAGAGCTTTTATGAAGACTTTATAATAATAAAACAAATATTTTGTAGATCTTAAATGTTTTGGACATGTTTTATATATACAACTAATATTGAATTAAATGTATCACTTTGGAATCTACTTCCCTTCTCTTGAATAGCTGTTTTTTATTATCAGCTATAAACCATATAGATCATCGATTTACATGCACTTACAACAACAGCACATGATGCTTCTCATCGAGATCACGAATCATGATCTGAAAATTATTTCAACTATTTCCCACTATGTGGCTTGTTTTATTTTTAAATGTTGGTGTGCCTGTAAACGATAGCCACACAATCACGTTGCCAGACTAAAAAATTTAACACAAAAAAATCAATTGATTTATTTCGCATTCGAATAAACTCCGGGTCCGTATTCCGAGTTATGTTGTTTTTTCTCGTTCTAAGAAGGTATGTCCAGACCAGCCAAACATTTGATAAACTATGAAATACCTACATGTTCCATAAGCATTTCTAAAACACTTATTAAACAAAACAATTCTTATGGAATGCTTAAAAATGTTTTGCTGGTTTGGACCTGGACACCAAAAAATCATTTATGAAATGTTTCACAGTTGCCCAATCCTGATGGGAAATAATTTTTGTTTTACAAGTATCCGTGCAGAAAGTGAGCGCTGTTTTTCGATTATTATTTCTTTTTAAATAAAATAAATATGCCCAGAAAAGCTTTAAATACCTAATGAGAAAGTGATTCATTTAATACAATTATTTGAATTAAATCGCGTGTCGCGTGATTGCCGAGACAAAAATTACAAAAACAAAAACTTTACTCGCTGCTAATAATTTTTCTCTAGTCCAAAACAGGATAAAGTTGAAACATTGCATAAACATTTAATAAATAAATTTCAGAAATCTTTTATAAGTGTTTATGAAATGTGTCCGGTTTGCTTCAGAAACATTTCATAAACATTTCTGAAATGTTTCGGTGGTCGGATACACCTTAATATGCCAAGACAGACTCAAGTGCTAGTAGCAATCTATTGTTCATGTGTTGCATATTTGAACATAAAATACTAAATTTGTTTCACAAAAATATATTTGAAAAGAAAAATTATGCAAATTTGATTCAAATATGGTAACACCCCCGACATTGCAAGTGAAATGACATGTGCCTTATGTTGAGCAGAATATTTGCAATAGGGCTGGTAGCAATATGAAGTTGGTTATACCCTGTGTAATCTGTTTTGTTTTTGAAAGCAACTGTTGCCACAATTCCAAAATCAAACTTTTCAATGATCCGTTTTGTTTTATTTTCGTGATCTGATTCGGATCAGATCACGCTGATAATAAAAAACAGCTAATCTACTTCACTTTTGGGTCAAATTTATATCGGTTTATTTTTTTGAAGTCGTAACGCTGCCATCAACAGCTTTCTGCGCATTTCCTTCAAAAAACAATATTCACATGCACACCGCATACTTCCATGCAGTGCGCCCAGATTGAGTGCCGATTTTGGCGCTTTTTCAATGAAAAAGAGGAAAACAAGGGAAAAAAATAAAATGTTCCCACCAACGAGATTTAGCTAAATCATCTCATAAATTACGTGATTTATCATACATTTTCGTGATTAGTATTTACGTGATTTATACGTGTTTGAATTTTAATTACGTATCTGTCATAGCAAATACACACAAAATAAAATCAAACATACCTGTTATTAACTTCAGCACTTTATTCAGCAAACAAAAAATAAAAAAAAACTGTCAAAAAAGTTATTTCAAATTCAATTGAGTGAGTTTTTGATATATTTTTTAATTACATACAATCAAAAATTGTTTAATTCTTGGCAGGTATGGCAACAAAACAGAAAAAACCAAAAAAATAACTATCTAACAAAATTGAAAGTTGGACACCCACTGTGAAAGTTGACAAAATTGTCACACTAAAACACGTAAAGTTCGGCGGAGACGCCTTTCGTGATTTATAAATCACTTTGGCTAATTACGTTGGTGGGAACATAGTATTAAAAGTAAAACTATTACAAATAAATTTCTAAGTTTACTCAGAATGAAATGTTCACACTAAATTTGAAAGAAAACAGCCCATCGAACTTCTACTTAGGAATTTTTGTGTATCTGAATGGATTCCCTCTATTATTTGAAGTTTTGTCTAATAGAAAAGAAAATCACTTCAAATTCAAGTTTCATATAAAAATAAAGGCAAATTTCATTTATGAAATTTCACTAGATGAAGCCGGAAGTTGATGAAGTTTATGAAATTATTGGCTCCCTTATATTACGTTTCCACCGGACACTAATCGCGAGATTTAGGTCAAGAGATTAAAAATAAATCCTGAGGTGTTTCCACCAAAAAAAAACAAGTTTAATTTGACGTTTCACCAGATGTTGTCAATAACTGTCGAATCGAACAACCCAAAATTGTGATAATTAAAAAAAATTTAACCAATTCCACAAATCTTTAAATATTATTGGCTTAATTCTACAAAATAAAACGAACGTTTTGATGGTTGCTTTGGCTAGGAGTAGTCTCTCAGAAATAAATTCGTTTTTTTTTTTTATGACACAATGTCAAATACAGCTCTGTTGGCTTTGTATTTTGACATCTCGAGCAGTGGAAAGTGTGTTCAAAAGACTGCACATGCAAACCTGGTTGATAATCGAGATTTATTTCTAATTTCCCTTTTCATGGGATTAACTTTTGTATGATAAATCACCAGATTTATGCGGGATTTACAGACATTTTTCTAAATCTCGCAGTTAATCTCCGGTGGAAACGTAGTATTAAGGATTCCTTTTCTAGGATTAATAATGAATTATTTGAGTAATGCCATTTTGAAGACAGTCAAGAAGGCGTGGCAATGAGTAACATAACCTATAATCTTATCGGGGTCTTAAGAAACTTTTTAAAAAAACGTTTCATCGAAATCTGTTGAGTTGTTTTACGTCAACTGGTAACAGATATATAGCCCCCTTCAGTTTTATTATTTATGAGTAAAGTGTGAGCTCTTGGCTAACTGAATATCTGTACAACGACTCCGAAAGCATGAGTGCGACAACCTTTAGGATGCTTTCGAAAATCACCGTAGAAATTAAGAAGTTTAGGTTGGTTGAGTCTTCAACAAGACCCGCTTAGCTTTTTAAAACAGACTTCTTTTTAGAATTTTTCACAAATGGAGAGTGTCAAAACTGTTAACTGTGAATAAATGGAAATGCGAAGCGAACTCCAGCGGCCTCATGACTGTCATAACCATCACGATCAAGATTACAGGGAAGTGCCCAAAACGCGGCTGTCTTTAGTATATTGGCCCTAATCTCTCAAAGCAATAAACGGATTTGAGCGCGGTTTTTATTACTATGGTCTGAATTTTTCGACTGAGACTCTATGTGTATTGGAAATTTTTGTTTACACACACCTTATTTAAGAAATGTGTTTTATCGATGATGACAAAAAAAATTCTTCAGTCAACCCCTAGATGATGGCTTCAGTTCGGACAACAATTGAATCTTCTGGTCAAGAGTTTTTGTCAAATAATTCAAACTTTAACAGGTGAAAAGCCGAGTAATTCAAGTGGGGAAGTGGTTCAAAAGCAGGTGCAGTGGATCAGTGGTTATTGTGCTGGACTACTGAGTGAGGGGTCTCACGTTCGATCTTTGGAAAACACACAAATTTTCATCTTAAGGTTCTCTAAAATGCCTGACAAGCATCGGAGACTACAGTTTTCATGGAAGAGCTTTTCAATGCAGCAGTTGGGATTCGGCATTAAATGGTAGATATCTTCCATTCGTCTAAAAACTTACAAAAATTACACGAAACGTATAATTTTGAGGATTTGGACCTTTTACAAATACCACAAACTTAGTAATTTTTTTTCAAGCGGAAGCCCGAACGCTGGCACACGGAACGACGGAACCACTATTTAGTGAATCGCCTAAGTCACAACAAAGATGCTCTGCGATGCGTAATAAATATAATGCCCTAAACTTATGAGGAAGTCCTTCGGCTTGTCACACGTCACGACTCACGACTGTTAGGTTTCAAGCCGTCGGACTCGCTGCAAGATCGAGCATAACTGATCCAAGCAGCGTAAAAAGTTTTCTGTTCGTTGCTGGTTTAGCAAAACTTCAGTATTCATTGTGACCACTAAATAGAAATGTTCCACTAGATGTACAGGGTGGCGCAAAATGAATCTTCCGATTTTTTTTGGTTGAATTACTTTTGCAGTAAATAAATTTTGAGTTTGAGTGATGGAAATTTTTGGGCCCTTAAAATTTGTTTTCTCTTAAGTGGAAAAGATGATATCCGTCCAGTGGCTGCCGCCAGTTTTGATACACATTTGTGCCAGGTTTATCGCATTTTCCATGACATTTCGCAAGATTTTCGGTAACAACAGGTAACTCTTCGCATTCCTGTCGAATATTCTCCTTAAGGGCTGCGTACGACGCCATTTGTAAAAATTATAACATCTTGATTAGTTGACCGCCCAGGGCTAGCTGGCGGTAGAATGTCGATATTGGAAAAAATGTTCTAAAAGTCTAAAAAATAGACCCTAAAAGGTTTAAGTACCTCACCTCTGTGCGAAACAAAGTGTTTTCAGCGAAGGATGTAGGCACGGCTTTCACCAAGGGCCTATAACACAATTCGACAAGGCAGCATACAGGTGCTTTAAAAGTACTCCTAACCCGGGATAGAACTTGTAACTCTATGTTACAGAGCTGCGAAACACTTTTAGAAGTTCACTTGTTCAACAAGTACTTGTTGTAGGCCCCTGGTGATTATATACGACTTAGAGGGAGACAAGCAGCGCCGCAATAAAAATAGGGCGGTGTGGAGGGGCACGGGACTCGTTCAAGGGCATTATGAACGACATCGCTGGAAAAGATCACTAAAGGGGGCGAACTTTGTTGTTGGCGGTCAACAGACTAGCAGCCATGCGACACCTTAGTAGTTCGCCAAACCTTTGCCAAAAATTACTGCTACAAGAGCCAGTGAAAATAAGGCGTTGATAGGACCTATACCTACGTGCAAACTCTGATTAGGGCCAGTCCAGTTAATATTCTTAATCAACTATAAGTTTGACTATCTACACATTGAATCACATAGCCCCTTGCGGCGCTTGCCATTACGGCTCTCGCCCAAGTCATTTTTCGTATAAATCCGGTAACATATCGTGCATTCCCGTCACAGTATCTCATTCCACTGTAAAGTAAAGTTTAACAAGAAGACGCATCCATTCGGCCGCAAATCGCCTCCTTCGCGCTAGTAAACATGCCGTAAGTTATCTGAACTAATGTAGCTCGCTATCCCCGACAGTCTTCGATGCACCTGCTCCATTAAGCGGTAAAATATTGCCGACAACGCTTTGATATCTTTCTTTAGCCCATAGTCCATTCTCACCGCCCAAGTGTCGGACTACAAGACTCTAATCCGACTACAAGTGTCCGGGGAATCTTCTCAATGGGGGCGCTCCCCAAAATGGAACATACTCCGTCCAATAAATATCACAGATACGCTCAAACTCCGCTCGGTGTCCCCCTCAATATTAAGATGTCACCGGCAACTTTATAGTCAAACATGCCACCCAAAGGCCATTTGAATAGGAAAGCAGTTAAGGTAAACTATATATCTATACTGGGATCCAGATTGGAATCCCCTCCTTCCCTCGCCCTGCTGCGTGGGGAACCAACAGCTCTTAGACATCCGCATTCTAGATGCTGGTCACTGCAGGTATATAGACAACAATGGCTACGACGAGTCACAGTCACTGCCAAAGACCAACAGCCGATAGCCAATTAATTTGTTTCTCTCTTTTGTAATTTGTTGTCTTCCACCGTTCCGTTGCAGGTGGGTGGGCAGGTGACAGCGCTTAAGCTGCGAGAACCCACACGACTGGATGTGACTCGTTGGTGTAGCCAGCACCGAAAATGGGCAACGCAATGCGTGATAGAACGACATATTGTTCTGCTTTTTTGGAAAAGCTGAATAAAATATTAATGCCCACCACTATCGCATCGACTCTGATTATGTCATCTTCAATGTCGGCGAGGGAGTGGACCTGTGTGGCTGTGGAGCACTCCACCTGCCCGCAAAGTTCGCAAATGCTTGCTGTGTTGGTATATTGACTCCACAGTGTCTATCTGCGACGATGATGATGTGAAAGTATTTCTGTGGTGTGTTTTCGAAACAAACGATTTATCGTTTCATGTGAACGACCAATTGGTTTCAGTTTTATTTTTCCTTTGATTTTGTGTGGAAATGTCAAACCGAAGCTGTGCAGACACGTCTGGTTGTGAGGGTGGTTTTCGGGGAGGGGGTGCGCCGACTATCGGAGATTTATTTGTTTTTAATAGGTGTGTTTTTAATTTGAGTTTTTCTATTTTTTGTTTGTTGCTTGTCGCCCGACAGATGCATCTCGCCGTGAAATATTGATAACGTTTTTATTTCAATTTTTTTTTTTTTTTGCTTTTTTTGTTGTTTCAGTTATTTTTGATCCGACAGATACTGATACAAAAATAAGATATTCGGTTTTCGGTATGGCGTGATTCAAAGTTAGATCGCCTGATGCAGTATTTTTAGTATGAAATTCGTAGGAAAAAAAATTGTTTTTGAATCTAAATATGTTTTGCGATGTTTGTGGTTGTGTTTGCGCTTGTTTGTGGTTTGGTATTGTCAAGGCTACGTGTGTGGCGTGCGGTTTTCCGAATTCAATTATTCGCCAGTGATAGACTTTTACAAACAAAAAATTAAAACATCTACCTTTAGTATTTTAGTGTCAATTAAGAGCTCGTTCACTTTTGTGGGAATGTTTCTCCGGAGAAGGGAAACTGTTGTCAAATGTTGGAACATGGCATATAGTCCAAAAATTCGATCCGCCCTGATGTGGTGGTTCATCAGTAGACGCACGTATTTTCGGAGTAGAGGTCACTAAATGTTCAACGACACCCAGGAAGATGTCATTCTATGTTAGAAGCCGATCCTGAAAATTGTTGCTATATCGATTTTTTTTTTGTGTATTTAGTTGTACATTATGTGCAGAAAAGAAATCTTTCACACTTGAGGTTGTTTAAATTGTCTCAGAATTGGGTCTTGCTAAATGTTCTGTTCAAACAACATGAGATAATACAGAAAAATTCAAGACGCAAGTACTTTCAGTTAAGCTACGATTACACGTGTCATTTTTCGTGGCAAATTTTGACATGCTGACGTCATAAAAATTCGGCCATTAGGTGGACACTTGTGAGTCTTGAGAGGGTGCGCTGTGACAGCCCGGCGATCACACGTAGTGAGAAATTTGAATACAATTTTTACGTCATAATAACGCCGCCAGGTCAAAATTCGACATGAAAATTGGCATGTGAAATCGCATTTCTACAAAATTAGCTCCCCATAGATAAACTGCTTATCCTATGGATCGAGGGTAGCAACAAAAAATTGCAAGAAAAGTTTACAATCATTTTTGCAAATCATAAGTGGGATGTTGATAAAGGTAGAGAAGTCGAAGTTGGGTTGAAAAGTGTTAAAATTGGCATAGTTTGCATTATATCAAGATCTAAATGAAAGGCGAAGCAGCAACAGCCTTTTCAGCTGCAGCTCTCGAATGTATTTAAAAGGGAAATGCCTGCAAAAGGTGCGGCTATAAAAAGTTCTTTGTGCGGACTAAACGAAGTCTGAACTGACCTTTATTTCTAAAGAGGTGTAAGGCATTTCTAATATTAAATGTGCTTTTCATTATGTATAACAACTTTCAATTCATTAAAATGTCTCTTGGCCACCCTGTGCTTTTATTTGCCAATATTGGTGTACATAATCAATTATATGTTTTTATATTTATATGAAGAACAATACTGCCTAACAATGCATGTCGAATAATGTCGAACGAGTGAACCACAGTTTTTATGTAAACTATCGACTTTGTTAATTGTAAACCGTAAGCTCTATTCTTTATATATTATGATCTGCTTGTTAAGTACTCTGCGAAAGAAAGTCTGTCAGTCTGAATAAAGATATCGTTGAAACAAGACGTGTTTGAGTCGGTATATGTTTTTTTTTTTATGTCAAGTTGTATGGTTTTTTTATGTTAAACGTTATCATTTTGGAAAACTACGTTACAGAGGAAAGTTCTGCTTGAGAATAGAAAAGGATAAAGTTTGACCCTTTTTTGTGGTAGCGCTGCGGAGGGTTTGTTCTTCAGCTGGAGCTCTCTTTGAACTACATTTACCCCGAAGGCAAAACCAACCAGAAAAACAATGCCTTAGGCAATAACACCTTACTAATTTTTATTAAATGATCCATCAAGTTCATATAGATAAGCTTTTTTCAAAGGTTAGGTTAAAAGCACGACGGCCCTCATTCAGCCTACGGATTATAGTGCAAAAAGCAGCAATTTGCGAAAGCTTTGATAACAAAAATGGTGGAAGATCCTTTAATAAGCAATTTTGGAAAAAAATAGTACTAAAGACGACGTTTAAAATATTATTATTGAAATGGGCTTAAGTCTGTGGCCCGAATTCCATATTGTGATAGTTTAATAAATGGGGCATTTGCCCCACACCCATCTGATGATAAACCACACGGCTTGTGTGTGAGAGATGCAACCCACAGGTTTAACAGCTCTCAAGTCTCTTTTTACAAAGAGAATGATAAGAGCTAATAAACGGAATAGGAATTATTTGACTATATCAACGACCGATCTGATCCTGTTTCCGCGAAAGTTACACCCAACGGGTCTAAAATCCGGGATTTGAAATGGGATTCAAGAATTTTGAAGAGATTTCCCAAGCCTTCTTAGCTCGGGCCGGGCTTTGTTTTAAAATGCAGAGACGGTGCAGTTCAGATAAAGTGCTTCAGCCTTCTACGAGTCTCCAGTTGATGATGAAAAATTTGTGTAAGTCCATACATCGTCTCCAAGCGGGATTCGAATTTTTAAACCAAAACAAGCCCGACTAAAAGCACAGTACTAAAGTTTCAAAAGTTGGTAACAGAGTCACACTGGAAGATTAATCAAACCCACAGTAATGTTATTTTGGTAGTAGAAGTCCCGAAAATAATAAATTTAAATGTTCTACCAAAGGTGAGCTGTGTTTGTCTTCATACATCTCTCATTCGAGAAGGGGACCATTATCCTCATTTCAAATTTTAAAAAGGTCAGTGCTTTCAGTCAATTAAACAGAGCTCTACTTAATATTCACAGTCTTCAAACACCTGCCAACTCATTCGAAAATTAACAGACCTAAGAGCTTAAGTCACACGCGGCTAGAAGCTTTGAGTCTTGAGAAAATATGCACGGGACTAAAGCACAAACCTGCAGGTACTTGTAATTTAAGTCATTTTCCACAAGAGTAACATATTTCTGTAACACACATGACCAATGTTGATCTTATCTCTAAGATACGAGTATAGAGAAATTTTCCCTGAACAAGCTGTAGACTCGCGGTGCCTTGTCATTGTCCGTGGAAAGGTGGAAAATGTGCTTCAAAGTTCGTAGGGGGCATACCTTTTACTGGTATATGTTACCTTCATTTCATCTTCATCGGACCACGCAGTAGTTATGAATCAACCCACAAGCCACACCATGGGGCACACCACGCGCTCACCAAGGATCTCCAGACTTGTGACCATTCCACTCAAACCCAATTGAACTCGGTGCCAATCTGCATTCGCATCTGCAAATCGACGCGACTACTCGTCCATGGCCATGCACTTTCCCTCCCAAAGCGCAGCGCTCCGTTGTCCGTTTCGCAATCCGCCAAAGTAGGTTCATCATTTCTCTCGGCTCAGCAGTCCAAAAATGTGTTTCAAAGAGTCAAGTGGGATGTAGCTGAGCAAGGTCACACAGCAAATGAAAGGAGTTTCAAATACAGAAATTCGCGCGCGTGGGCTCCACATCCACTTCGACCAGCATTCCCAATTTGGAGGCTCGCATTGCCCATGGCTCATTTGCAAACTCCACTGTGTGACACACTCACTTTCGTTCCCATAGCCAGCGTCCGAGGGCAGCACAGCCAGACAGTGACAGCGCCTTCCTGTGGCATCAGGTGGAATGCGGCCAAACCACCACCTCCTTCCAAATATGTTGATGTTGACCGGCAATGTTGACCATAAATTGTCTTCCCCCCGTTCGCGCACTGGCCTAATCTGGCAAACTGACGCAACGTGTCACCGGTTGAACGCCTCCATACACACACCCGACGACCAGGTGTGCAACGACGGCGAGAGAGACGAGATGAAGATGAAGTGCACGGGCAATTAAACCCGAAGACCAATTGCTCAACATGTGTAGCATGGTCGATCTGTTTCGTTCGCGTCTTCATCTCGTTCGGAGTCATCTTCATGGTGCTGCTCACTTTGCGTTTGCGGGGCCCTGTAGCGTTTTGTGTTGGTTCGCGGTACGTCTGGTGGTCGCCGTTAATGATGACCACTGGCAGCAGCCAACGTTTCGGATGTTGCCCATGGCAGCGCGCAGCGGTCTGTGTTTATATTTGCCTTGAATGGTTTTATTGTGCCCAAGTCGTAAAAATCTATCCACGCTCCGATTTATAATTGCAGTCGGATCGGGGTTTGGACGGTTCTTCGGTTCTTCGGTTCTCAGTTTCCCGTGTAATTCGATATAAACTATTTGTTTATAACATTTTTATAGCGCGCTGTTGGGCTTCCTAGAAAGAGCTCCTTCCCCTTGAACTGATGTTCATCACGGTGTATTTCCAGTCATAACAGACTCACTGGCGCAGCAGATTCGATGCTGGCGGTGTGTAAATTCACTTTTTGTATCTAGATATCTCGAGACGGAAGCGCTGTTTGTTCGACTATACTATTGTTGTTTATCCAAGGATGAAATACTTTGAAATATTTGCTTAAGACCAGCCCGATGCGCTTTAGAGTCCGCTCCGGAGGGATACCGCAGCAGAGAAAGAACGCGGCTAGCGTTTCTCTTTCATCAAGCACGTTTTTGTTTGTGACAGGAAGTAGCTACATAGCTGGGGACCGACGACCTAAAATGATGAAAAATGTAGCAGTGAACTCTATAAATCGGCAAACGAAATCAAGTTAAACCCGCGGACCTGTGACTTCATCTTCATTCTCATAAGGTCCCTTCGGTGACCCTTTAACAACAAAATTTCCCCAAATTAAATCTGAAAAGGTCGACAAGGCACACAACGAACCCTATTCTCGGTGCTTCTTTCTTTTCACTTTCTTTTATCAAGGTGACTCTTGTAGTACTTCACAAAATCCAAACGGTTATCGAAAACAAGCTTATGCTGGCTTAAGGTATAAATAAAGTGCACGACTGGGTCGAACGTAACTTTCTCTTTCATCAAATGTTTGGTTGGTTGTTTTCTTATTTTATTAAGTAGGTGTGTAGGTAAAGATCTGTGAACCGATGCTAGACAAAAGAAATGGGTGCAAATGAAGTGGGAGTTTTTAATTGTGAAAGGAAGTGGTTGCAATTATTTTAAGGTGCGTATTCAACAAGGTTGAAAACAGGGTAATATTTGCTAAAATGAAGTTTTTCGTAGCTGTTATTGCATTTTTATCGGAAGTGGGGGAGATTATAACAAAAATTTAGCACAGATATGTTAAAATAGATTGGGAAGTATAAGTAGATAATTAAAAAAAATTATTTTTTTCGAATTTTTTGAAGTACGTACAGTCGAACCCGCATAATATCACATCAAACGGGCAACAAAATAATGTGACTTTAAGCGGGTTGTGACTTTTATACATTCAGGCATTTATAATGAACACGGAAGTCCAGCATATGCATATGTATGTATCAATCTCACTGTGAGAAAGTCACAAACAGTAAAAGTCACATATATTAAGACAATCGACAAAAGAAAATGTACATACACACCCCATTTTTGCATTGAAGACGACTTACCATCCATATTACGTATGGACTGTGAAATGTGACTATAAGCGGGCAAAATTGCATGCAGCTTTTCTTGGTAAGCATATTTTTTGTGTGATTTTAAGAGAGTTGTGATATTAAGCGATTTGCTAATAAAAGGTTTTTTGCCAGTACAAATTGTACAAAAAAGACAACTGGCTTCGCATTAGAGTGATATTAAACGAGTTGTGCTATTAAGCGATGTGACATTATCCGGGTTCGACTGTACCTTATTTCGAATACTGATTTTATCTTCAATATGTATTTGGATCGTTAGAGCGGTTTTTGAAAACCGAGTACAAGTTATTGTAAGCATTACTTGGTTTTTAGGGCTTTATCGAAATCGAAAATGGGGTTTTCTAGATATGAGCAGTTTTTAAAGTGAGCGTTTGCAGTGATTCGAATTGAAAATGAAGGACGCAGTAATTTTGGAAACATCAATTTTACCTACTCTAAGTTTGCATTTTGGTCAAAATCATGCCGTTTTAAAGTAAACTAGGGAAAACTATATTTTTCAAAAATGACATTTTTCGAAAATTTATTTTACGATAATACAGAGAAAAACTGAGTTTTTGAGTTCTACATTAAGTTATAAATGACCATATTAGCTTAGAAATGAATTTTTGTTACAATCTTATGGACCGTTTTCGAGATACCTATGTCCAAATTTCAAAAGTACCCTTACTCGATTTTTTAGCGGAAAACTGAGTATGCAGTTATGTTTACCTCACCTACATAAGCTTAAATATCAATTTTTGTTGAAATCGTTGGAGCCGTTTTCGAACAAATCAAACTGGTATGAAAATTTTGTATGGGAAGTACCATTAATATTGAGGTTACCATGCAAAAAAAAAAACGGCCCCGAACTGTAAGCCCCCAAACTTTAAATCCGAAGTTTGAACGAAATCCGTTCAGCCACTTAGGCTGTAGGCCTCGGCACATACAGACAGACAGACGGACAGACGGACAGACGGACAGAACTTTGCGACCCACTTTTTTGAGTTCGCCTATCATCGTTGTTTCAGAATTGATTAACATCTCGAGTTCGAAATTTTCTACGAATATAATATAAAGTTAAAAATGGACTCAAGTTCAGTCAGAAGACTTTAGAAATTAAATTCTAACACCGCGACAAGAAATTCCTTCGGAACTTAGTTGCTTGTAGAAAAAGTCTCTAGCTCGAGCTTCGAAGATGCCATCCGGCAGAGTTTAGGACGGTTTTTAACATTCCCCAACTCGATTTCGGTAGCCAAAAGCTTTATCTGCGATTATATCGATCGTTCCTTGCAGGAGTATTTACCCAGCCGTTTTTACCGCATTATATTGAGCCACGCTAGAGCCTCGCTTGATACTCGTACTGTGTGGGGTGTGACAATGACACTAATACTGAAAAAGTAAGAGCACTTTGCAAAAATCCATTACAACCCCATTAGCTCAACTGAAGACTGTATCTTAACTTCCATCAGGTTCGGTGACCCCAATCCCATCGCAAGGTAATTCTCTTAAGTGAGTTTTTAAAAAACAATTGCATTCGTTTTTAAATAATCTCCTTTCGTTGCTATTAAAAAACAATTTAAAAACTTTTCACATTACCGGAAGGTCCGTGTGCCAGACGACAACGGGCGGAAAAAAGTCCTCACCCAATTAATTATGTAATAAACCCTGTCAAGCGGATCGTTGCGCCAACACTCTCGCTTGAATTTATTTCGGACAGAAAGAAATGTAACCCACACAAACTGTGAGAGAGAGAGAGAGAAACAGACTGCACGCTGTATCATTATTATTATTCCCACAAGCGTTGCGCTTCGATTTAATGTAAAAAGTTCGACTTTTGTACAAAAGTCGTAAATATCAAGGAATAAAGGACGATTCGCGAATCCCCCACCGTACGTGTACCAAGCGCAGCCCCCTCCCAGCGAAGCATAACAATCGAATGTGTCTATGCGGAGCGCAAGGACTATTTGGGAGTACAAGTTGTATTGTATATTCTTTGGATGGAAAAGGATGTATGTAGATGGGTAGGGACTACTTTTATAAAATATGTACATATCTGTTACTTCCGATGGAGGAGAAAAAAAATAAACATAAAAATTGATAAGGGCGACTCCTCAAGAGAGGGCTTTGCGCCTGCAGCTGTATGTAATGTGTATCGGTTCGGTTTTTGATGAAGTTTCCTTACAGCAGATGGGGCTAATCCGCTCGTGTGCATGAGCATAAAGTCCTTGATATGGCTGCATTCGGTTGGGTTCATATCAATGAGGACTATACTTTTGGTTATTTCACTTATGGCGTAGGTACGACCGACGATGTGTGCGGAATTTTGTTCCTTTTCTTTCTTTCTATTTGCAAGAGCGGCAGAGTGGGTACCTACTTTTTGGCATTTTGTTTAAAATTCGTGTTCACTCGACAGCTTTTGAAATGTTTATCCACAGGGTGCTCGATTGTCGATGGAGATGTTCAGCATATGCTGTGCACATACTTGGCTTCATTTTGATCCTTGAAGATAAAGTTATGTACTTTTAAGTTGAGTGAATGATATCGGTATATTATTCGGTTGTAAGTCATGGTTCCAATGTTTCCCTGGGGTCATCTATGTGACTGGAGGGAACCTTTGTTCATAGTAAAATAGTAAAAGTAAGAAATAGTAAAAGGAAATCTTTAGCCTTTTGTTACCTCAGCCGGTTGGGTTTATCCACACCACACTCTGGACATAGCCAATGGAATTTTTACAAGTGTATCAAATTTCTGCAATAAGGGGTTAAAAGTCCAAAGCTTATTTTTTGACCTCACAATCGGTGAGAAATTGTAAAGAGTTGTGGGACTGAGTTTTATGGCTCGAAAAAATTAAGAACTTCCTTCCAAAGAGCTATACTGATAGACCTGTCGTGGGCAGCCAAGGAAACCTACCAAAAAGGTGGTGGCTATCTCGAATTCGGCTTGTCTGGTATTCTCAGTGATTTTCTTAGATCGCTTTACCAATTGAAAGATTTTTTGTAGCCACTGAGAGTCGCAACTCTTGCTAAATTGACAATTTTAGTTTTTTAATCAGTTTATACAAATACTTTACCTAAAATTTTTTTTAAAAATACCTCGAAAATTGACCAGAACTCAACCGCATACGACAGATTTTTCTTTTTTTGTTTGACAGACTGGATAAAGGATATTGGCCAAGGGCAACAAATTCGCCAATACTGAATAATGACAGAAACTGCCTGAATACGCCAAACCTTAAACATGCCAACGTGCTAATATTCAAAAATACTTAATTTAACTCCGGAAAATAAATGCGACAACTTCATAAACTAATTAAACTATAAACTGAAGGCAGAAAATATTTGGCTCGATGACACGCAAAATTCTACAATCGGAGACTGGAGTCTGTGTGCGTCTTTATTTTGCTTGACGACTTCTGATTTTACAGTCAAAACGTGATCACACACCTAATAAACGCATCTTCTTCGGCTGAAGACAGAACAAAAGACTTTCCGCGATACTTTTTTAACAGGCCAATGAGTGCTAATTGGATTATAATTTGTCGCTCGTTAGACTGTCTGATTTGGAGTTAATTTCATACTAATCATTTTTAGTGTCCAGGCTAAATTTTTCCAACTCACAATGGCGACATTTTCCATACAAGATTGCATATTGTGACCTACGGAAAAATAATTATTGGTAAGTCGTTTTATTTATTTCGAGCTACAAGCAAGCTTTATCAAACTGAAGTGAAAGTTTCAAATGTCTCTGAAATTTTCTTGACATCTTTTTGCCTACTAAGTGCTCTAAGCCCTTCTCTATGATTGAGTTAAGGTCAGTACAAAACCTGTGACCAAGTTACAGGCAAAAGGCGACCGACTCGTTACCTACACCTCGCTTTGAGCCAAGGACCCGAATGGACCTAATAAGCCGTTCGGTTTATCATCCAAACTGGACCATGCACGAAATTGAATTTACCACACGCATGCATCACGCCATCTAGTGAACAAATCTACAGAAGGTTCAAATTATGGACATTTCAAAGAGTTTACTTTGCAATTGTGCCACTCATTTAACACTGAAATGTTCTGCTCCTCATCGGGATTCAGAAATTTCCTGGAAATTCCCAGGAACCTCCCAACAAAGCTACGCACTTCTCTTGAAATAGTTGCACAACTTCAGCGTTCAGCTCCAGCCTGTCCACTTGATAAGAATTCCCAAAAAACTTTCCTACTTCCAAACACAATTCACACAATTGACCCAGAGCGGCAACTGGTCTGGAATAAGGCGCAAAAACCTTCAGCCATCTCCGAGAATTCTTCCCTCGCTCATCGGCTATGTTCGTGCATTTCTGCAGCACCGCATTACGTGCTCATAAAATATTCGACGGCCTCTCAGACCTCATATCCAAGTCGAAAAACGAAATATCCCCCTTCGATGGAATTCTACTCCCTCCAGCCGTTGTTGCACCAGACAGTAGTCACACCCATGCCAGTTGCATGTAGGAACGCTGCAAGTACGGCTTGGTATCCATCAGATATTCATGCGAACTGCAAAGTTGCAACTGCATAACCGACAGCCATTACGACTGCCACTTAGAGGGGCTTTGAATAAATTAATAGAATTTATTTATATGGATTTGAAAAAACAAATAACTTTTCCATCCATGAGCAAACACTCGTGCGGCCAACACCTGAGACAATCAATATGCCCAGGCCCACACTCGCACTGCCCATACCCATGCCCAGTTGCCCATACAAGAATGGCAACAACGTCTGTAGTGCGCTGCGAGTGCTCAGCGTTGCGTGATATGCTTTGAGCGAGCGGTTGCGATGTTAACTGCAATTGTTTAATGCAATTAACATCGCATCTCGGGGGACTGGAAACGGGGAGACGGCCTGAAATGATGATTTTTAATGAATCAAAAGTGGAATCGAATTGCACACGCACGCATGCAAACCGAGAGAGAGAGAGCGAGAGAATAGAAGTTAAAAGAAGGCCACGACACGACCAACTAATTGCCAGGGTAATGTGCTGCTGATTGACTTTGACAGTTTGGGACATTACTTCTTGGAGTGGTGCGGCTACCTGTCTGCCAATCGTTAAGGACTACCTATGGATATGGCTGCTGCCATATAGTGGAAGCGGGACACAGGACATCGGACCGCGATTTAATAGGATTTACACGGATAACAATTAACAGGCCAATGAGTGCTAATTGGATTATAATTTGTCGCGCGTTAGACTGTCTGATTTGGAGTTAATTTCATTAAAATGGCCATCGCAGTGCGCGGCTAATAAGGGTGGGTTGTTGGCGAGTCGAAGACACATTGGTTGATGTTCCGCTTAAGAGTGGAGTGTTTAATTGAAAAGTCGTTGGGCTTGCTAAGGGCTATCGACAACAAGTTCAGGACCTACCTAGGACCTACCGTTTCGCTTATAAGGGCAAACTTTACTAATTTGGAGGACGTCATTATCACCACCATCATCAAATGTCCCGAATGTCTATACTACAAGGACATTTATTATGTCCAAGACCGCAAAGCTCCGGATCTTCCACCTCGGGCTTTAATATTGAGGAGAGTCCCAATCAGGCATCTCGCCAACCATCTCAACTTATGCTGTCACAGATTCCATGGCACAACTTGAGGTCTTAGACCGTGCATTTAACTTCAGTACGGCCCTCAAGTAATACGCCTCCAGTTGGGCACAACAAGTTGATGAGAGTACAATTCTGCGAGTCAATTAAAATTTTATGTCGTCCATTAAGGTTGGAATCGACGACTTTCCGGTAAAAACGACGAATGCGAACTTTCTTAAATACTTGGATGTCGCTGTCAAAGAACTCGCTGTAAGAGCTTCTCCTTTGAAGCGCGGAAGGTTTACATTCAAAGCTTGTCTTACATTCAAAGTCCACGTACAATTTCAAGCCGAATCCAAGCAACTTAATAAAGAGCCCTCATTTCTTTTATACTCTTGGGTTTTTGTTGGACGTTCGGAAAATGTTGGGCGGCAGAAAACCACCTTATTGTGTAATTTGGGTCTTTCAGGGGACTTAAAATCTTGCTAGACAAGCAGACTAACCGCTACTGCGCCCCTACAGCTTACGAGTGCCGTTTTCTTTTTTACACAAGTTTTCGTTCATACACACAAAGCTTGGCCATGTGTTGATATATGCTATCTAAAAATGATCTTCCACTGCCTGAAGTGACCTGGCCTGAAATATACAGCCCTGCTTTAATATCCTATCTAACCTTATTTGGGGTTTGATGGGCAAAGATCTGTTGACATTTGAACTGCAGGGCTACAAGGTAAATAGTATTGTGGACCACGTTGCTATTGCTGTATTGCTTAGAGAAACTTCTTCAATGAGCTCTTGGAGAGCTAAAAAGCTCATCGAGTCATTGTGGATTGAGCATTTATTAGGAAATGCGAAATTCTACGCATCGACCCTCCATTTATAAACGACACAAGCTTGACAGTTGAGGTTTAGTACTTGGCTTCACCGGAATCCTTACAAAAAGGAGACCAAAA
The DNA here is from genome assembly GCA_951230905.1 of Cheilosia variabilis. Classification (NCBI taxonomy): domain Eukaryota; kingdom Metazoa; phylum Arthropoda; class Insecta; order Diptera; family Syrphidae; genus Cheilosia; species Cheilosia variabilis. Next base: position 3,857,138 of record OX579678.1, on the reverse strand, counting down.
ATATTGTGATGAACCGAGCACATCTAGATCAGACTCTGAACGAGAGTGGTGGGGATGATTTCTTTGATAGACTAAGGCTCAGTCTGACCGTTTCCGTTTTCCCAATCACTGCATGTTTTTTTTTTGCGGCTGGAGTCTTAACTTAGCTTGTTAATACGACGTACCTTGGGCCAAAAGAGATCAAAGCCTTCTTGGGGTTTGATCTCTCTCAACGGACTGCAAGTCAGCCCTACAATAGATAGGTGTCATCACGGGGCAAGCTCTAGTCATATTTTAAAAACATTTTTCGACTACGAGGATGAAGAAAAATCCAAACATTCTAATAAACACAGAAATTCGAAGAATTCAAACCCACATTAGAAGATCAACCTTGTTCAACGAGTTGGGAGAACAACCTCAGCTCCTAGGTACATATGGTATATATTACGAGGGACCCTTTAACAGTCTTACTACCTCGGCTTTTCGAATCTATCCACATCCAACCTAACAAACACCCAAAAAATCTCCTCTGTAAATTTTACAATATGTGGCAGTCAAATTTACAATAAATTGTTTAATTGTGTAATAAAAGGCAAATGCGTTCATGTTTACAATTAATTGTAAGTTTTGCAGAGTTTGCTTTCATTTTACCAATAGAATTGTAAAAATGATCGCGATTTCTTGTTACAAAATTGGCAGCTCGTTGTCAATTTTTTTCCTGTTAAATGTACAAATACGAATTTGTCAAATTTACAACCAAAATGTGGGAAGAAGTTCTTAACAGGTTCACTCAAATCTTCAACTATTTTCAGTTGAAAATATATTGAGCTATGTTTGTAAATATGACGGCTGCATTTACCGTGACTCGTCCAACGAGAACATTATCATGAAATATAAAATTGTGTATTTAAATTTGTATTACCTATAGTTGCTATTTGGTGGGTTTAACAAAAATACTTCACTATTTTTATTACCTACATTACTTTAAAAAATAAAAAAATCCTACAATTGATAACAAAAGATTGCGACGTATTACAAAACATGCAAATATTTATGGATTCTTCAATAGGAACTACAGTTTTTTTTTTTTGAGCAATCTATTGAAACCTATTCACAAAAAACGTTGTGTATAAGAGGTGTGAAAATGAAAGCAGGGATTAATTTCTACATATCGAGCCGTAAATTTGACGCTAGAAATTGTATTTTGGCCGCAGAGTTTTGTGAATAATACGAACCAAAATTTGTAGTTCATACCAACGCATAAATATTGTGTAGGTATTCAAAAAATTGTACTGTACATTCAACAACGAATGCTGTTGCATTCAGAATTTTCGTGCGCGTAGAATCTAAAATGCTCTAATTTGTATAAATTTGGTTTTGGAATGTATAACCATGAATCTGTTAAATTGACAACATTGCATGAAGGGTCAGCTTTCATCATTTCTACGACGCATCCTTTTGGGAGTAATTTAATAATTAAAAACAAATAGTTGGCGCAACAGGTCCGTTGGGACCCTAGGCCTAGCTTCTCGCAACCATTCGTTTTGAGTTTTTCATTTTCGGGACGAATGGAAGGGATCTACAATTTTACGCCGAGACCAAACGGCTAATTGAGAAGCTCCTTCATGACAGTTTATACTCTGGGAAGTTTGTCAGACTTTCGCGAGAGGTGGCGCAGTGAAAAAAAGTTGGAATTTGTTTTTTTTTTCTGGATAATTTAATAATTCATCAAAATAAAGTCTCTCCTCAAATTCCAAATAAATTGGTAACGCCGCGCCAGGATGCGACTGTATAGCCAACCAACAAATGATGTTGGTACAGTCAAACCCGCTTAAGTGAAATGACAAAAAACATCAACTTCAGTTTCAATTAACCGAGTTTTTCAGTTTAGCGGACCTCGGATAACTGAAAAATAGTTTCAGTAAGGCGCGTCCTGGACAAATTTTTCATCAAAACGAATTGGTAATAATAATGAATAAATTTATAATAATTAGGTAAGTTAACGAAACAAAATGAATCCATTTATTTATAAACAAAACAAAAAATATTGAAAATAATCACATTTCAGTATTTATTAACAAAATTTGAAGACTAGCAATTTCTGAGTTGCTGAACTTAAAAGTAAAACGATCCTGTTCAAATAAATAAAAAACATTATGCATATGTCGCCAGAACTTACATCTGTCATTGTCAGAGGAAAAGTGGAATGTGGAACGTGAATAATGCAAAAAATGGATGCATTCAACGCCTGCTCGTTACTTTTTGGCTTTTTTCGATTCATGTAGGTGTGTTTGCATTCTCATTTGTTTCATTTAAGCGGAGTTTTTTCTATGAAAAGTTATAATATTTTAAAGGAATTGTGCTTCAGATATCCGAGCCTTTCACTTGATCGGGTTTCAATAAAGCGGAAATATTTGTATGAAATTTTTTAAAAACACAAGGGGATTAATAAAGCGGGCTTGACTGTATAAACTTTTAATTACCGCGTTATTTGAATTCCATTGCGAACATCGTTTGCGTTGTTTATTTTAATCATTGAGAAAGACGTGAATTTTTTTCATATCTTGTTCCGATGAAAAGTCTACCATACAGCGGAGGAGCGTTTCCGTTCCACAATGGGTATGGGGGACTTCCTTTGAAATATGTATGTATTCCGCACCACGACTGCAGATGCGCGAAATGCCGCATAAAAATATTATGACTGTGCCTCCCCCCGATCATATGTTTGTAAGTGCTATTTATGCGATAGGGCGCCTTCAATTTTTCCAATTGCAGAATAATTTCATATCGCACGAGTCCCCCCGGAAACCAGTACCAAGAGCAAATCCTTCCTCGCATACCCGGCATGCTCGTAAATGTTTCTGAATTGGATGCTAACACGATGCAATGGCAATCTTAGTCGTTCCTTGATTTAGTACCTCGCAGAGGGTCCCCCAGTTCATTTTGTGTGTGCGTGTGCCGCCGCAATGTTTACGCGTTTTCTTCGGAAGGCGCGTGGAGCATTGTTGAACGTTTTTCGAAATCTTTTATTTGAGCGAGCTCGGTTTCCCGAAAAAAAAACACACACACACAGAGAGAGAGAGAGAGAGAAGAAAAAAGAATAGACTTCGCCGCTCCAAATAATAAACATTGACACGCAGCCATAACACACACTGGATTGTGGCATACGGCATGCGGCTTACGGCATACGGGATAAGGGATACGCGATACTGGATACTGGGGTTAGGTGGTGAGATACCGGCGAAGGAGTAGATGAATCCGCGCTGCTTGGGCGTGCGTTCGCGTGGATGATATGCGAGAGGAGTTTCTAATTTAAGACGCTATAAAAGCGAGAACGAACATGGTGCATCGCATTTATATGGACTCCTTTATGCGTTACAAAACGACGGGTTTATTAGGTGTATATGATGCGTGGTACCGTTTTCTCTGTATCGCGACGTTAGATGTTGTTCTTTTGCGGCGATTAAGAGGAATTGTATACGAACTGAAACAAGGGCACGATGAGACGTACCCAGTGTGTGAAATTTATTCCATCCGACTCCGACGAGTACTGCCTAAGATGTTGCAGAGTTAATAATTTATTTGATGGATCTATTCGATTCGTGCGGGAATTGATCGTTTCCAATGTAATGTGCGCGGAAGGGAATACAATTGACTGGAGTACGGTAGATTTCGAGAGTTCGCCTGTGCTTTGCCAACTTCTTGTCGAACTGGACGCATGGCGAGTTCTGAGTTTGAATGTTAAAGGAATCCACTTCCTCTTCGTAGCTTTTTAACCCGACGGGGCAGAGAAGGGTTGGACTGTGTTTTTGGAAAAGTAAATGGCTACAATTAAATAGTTGGTGCAACAGTTCCATCGGGCACCCTAGGCATAGGTTGCAGCTTGCAGGTCCCCTTAGAAAACCACTGTGTGGCTAGTCCGACTGTCAGTATTGAGAAGTTTTCGCCGGACAATTATACACTCGGATTATTGTTACACGTTAGACGTGGCGCAGTTGAAAAAGGTTTGATGGAAAATTTAAATTGTTCCGGGGTTTGAACCTGTTTGAACCTATCGTGTAACTGGGCTCGTATTGTGTTCATGGATCTCAGATTTTAGCCTATTTAAGACCCGGATTCCATGTTGGTTGAGGTCTACTTCCACTTATAACGAGATCTTTCTAAAGGGTGTTTTTTTTTCAGAGGTATAGAACTTTGAAATGGAATAAAACAAAGACGATTTTTTTTAAATTGACATGAAATTTACTTTATTCAAAAGATAATCCTCTGGCATATGACCGCCTCGGCTGGCTCGGACGTAGTCTAATCTGGAGGTCTAATTTTCGATGACTTTTTCCAACATTTGTGACCGTATATAGGCAATAACGCGGCGAATGTTGTCCTCCAAGTGGACTTGTGGATTACCATCACTCCAAATATGGCAGTATTGTTTATTGACGTATTCATTCAACCAAAAGTGAGCTCCATCGCTAGAAAAATAAAGTGCACGACTGGGTCGCACGAAACTTTCTCGTTTAGTGGGAGTCTGACTGAAATTCAAAGCAAATCTTTTTTTCGGGATGTAAGCATTACTTGGTTTTTAGGGTTTTATCGAAATCGAAAATAGGGTTTTCGAGATATGAGCAGTTTTTAAAGTGTGTGTTTCCAGTGATTCGAATTGAAAATTAAGGACGCAAACATTTTTAAAACATCAATTTTACTCTAAGTTTGCATTTTGATCAAAATCATGCCGTTTTGAGGTAAACTAGGGAAAACTATATTTTTCAAAAATTACTTTTTTCAAAAATGCATTTTACGATAACACAAGGAAAAACTGATTTTTCCATTAAGTTAGAAATGACCATATTACCTTAGAAATGAATTTTTGTTACAATCTTATGGACCGTTTTCGAGATATGTCCAAATTTCAAAAGTACCCTTACTCGATTTTTTAGCGGAAAACGGAGTATGCAGTTATGTTGTACTTAAGCTTAAATATCAATTTTTGTTGAAATCGTTTTAGCCGTTTTCGAACAAATGAAACTGGTATGAAAATTTTGTATGGGAAGTACCATTAATATTGAGGTTACCATGCAAAAAAAAAACGGCCCCGAACTGTAAGCCCCCAAACTTTAAATCCGAAGTTTGAACGAAATCCGTTCAGCCACTTAGGCTGTAGGCCTCGGCACATACAGACAGACAGACAGACAGACAGACAGACGGACAGAATTTTGCGACCCACTTTTTTGAGTTCGCCTATCATTGTAATGTCAGAATTGATTAACATCTCGAGTTCGAAATTTTGTACGAATACAATATCTTTCTCTTACTACGTAATGGAGAAAGTTAAAAATGGACGTAGTGCGCGATACGTATATCGAACAGAAGCATGATTTTCAAAATAAATTTGCACAATTTGGAAGCGTTGTTCAGGCGTCAGTCTATTCATGTTGAAATGCCAAACCAAACTAAAATTAAATCACTTCACAGCTGACAAAATGGCCGCCAGTTAAAATAGTGTTTCCAACTCCGGCTTGTAGCCGAATATTTTTTAGTTGGGAGCCTTAGTTACCCTACAATCTGCGACTTATTTGCACTTTCTGACTCGATATCGCTGTTCCAAAGTCCGTTAATTGTTGCGTCCGAAGTGACCATCAACCCCGAAGGTAGTTCGATTTGCAAAGCTTAAAGGCAAAGAAGGGAATGAGAATGAGATCTACACAGCTGAAAACACATCTCAGTGGTTTGGGACTGGACAAAAACCACTTGCAGCCAAGAAACTCCAATCTGTACGCAGTTCTTTTGGCAACGAGTAAACTCTTGGACATCACTGCTTGGTGTTGTTGTGGGACGGAACGAGAGAGCAGCTAAGCTGACCAGATGTCGCTCATCAAGTCCGCCTACTGCGCTGAAAATTACCACAAAATTGCCCGTGAGACTGACACTTTGTTTTCTTCTAATTTCGTCCATCAGCACCAAAAGGTACTCGAAATAAAAGTCAATTCGCGGCTCACAAGTGCCCGCATGCACCGATATTTCAGTCCGAAGCGTATATAAACAAACCGTTCGTCCTCAAGCCTTTGCCTGACTTTGTTCAGAGCCAGACTTTATTATCATCATCAATCGTTGAGACGCATCACAACAGACCCGCCAGCCACGCCACAAGAATCATTTTCATTTTAGCCCGCACCACCATCGAGTGCGGTGGCGGTGGTGCGGTTCATCACCATCAATGTTATCTGCGCGCGGCTCATTGTTAGCCGCGCTCCATCGAAAAGATCATCACAAAAGATTACAAAATTGAATTTTTGGTTTTCTCGCAACGACAAACAAAAACGAAAACAAAACTGCGCGTTCCAATGGCCGGGCCGAGGACAGGCCAAGCTGCCCATACACCAAGGACCGTTGAAAAGTCTTTGTTGCTATATCTGCGAAATGTCTTTGCACCGTATATGCTTCGTATAACTGGGCATAAGTTGTCCATCAGAATTATAAAACAAGAGATCAATCCATCAAAGTATCTTTTATCGAATTCTGTTTTCCCTGTTTGCGTCTGGTACAGATGCATTCGCAGCATCCTCCATGGCGGAGACAAAAAGGCAGCCCCAACGTCGCATCGGCTGATCGCGAGGAGATCTCTCGGACGTGCAGACGAACATAACACGCAAAAGTTCGGTGGAATTGAATGTCCCAGGCGCCGACTTACACCTGTCCTTTTCGAATGAACTCTAAGGAATTTCGCCACACGATCCATCCGTGGTTATCCGACGTCCGACGTCCGATGTCCGATCTCCGATTGTGCGCAGATCAATACCACGATCGCCGATCGATACATATTCCCAACGATGTGCCGCAGAATGTTATATGGAATGGTAATATCGTTGAATGATGGAGATTCGATTCTGCTGGCATAAGGAACCGCCCCTCCTTGCCAGAGAATTGGAATTGTCGTCGACGGCGAAATACAGAAAATTCAAAAACCAAAATAAGAACAATTAAAAATTCAGCCTGCATTTCACTTGACTTCCGATGCGCATGTGGACAGGATCCGAAAATGTTTTTCGACGTCTTTTTTGGAGTGTCGTCGCATGCGCTGTGATGGTGTGCCTTTGTGTGTCCATATTTGGTTTCTCCGAAGATTGTGTCGTCTGCCATGGACACATATAGTATCGATAATGGTGGCTTCATTATGCTCGTAACCAGAAATTATTTTTCGTGGGTGATATTTCGGCAGCGACGACGAGTTCTATGAACACCGACTTAGTATGCACGACCATTACATCGGGCATAAATGTTTCCGATAAGTGATTTAGAGGGAGAGGGAGGAGGAACAGAAATACCTGGATTTCCCATTGTTGATTATTCACTGTTTCAGTTCTTTGTTTCAGACTTGTTTGGTCGGTTACCATTCTGCATGGTTGGATGATCGAAAGTGTTTTACGATTGACGTTGTTTCGGACAGCAGAAAGCAATTATTATGACTTCTTCGAATGTTTATAACTATTTACTTGCTATTGAATTATTAAAGAGGCACATCCCAAATGTGAATATATCTATTTATGAATGTTCTGCATTGGCGCAAGAAATATTTTCTGAATGAGTGAAGTCTTCTTGAAGTCAGTGGTGGGCTTCTCAAATTTCATACCGACACCGAAGGTTTAAACAATTTTTTAGTATGGCCGACTAAGCACTTGATGGTAGTCCAGGAGTCTGGAAGGCACATTCCTGCCATTTTTAAGCTGCGTTAGGAGACGGCAGGAATTCATGAGCACTTTTCATTTAAACAGCTGAGCGATCTTGACTCTGAAAGGAAAATTACACTGAAATAAAAAAAAATCACAAAGCGGCTCGCCAGGTTGACAGGTCCCAATCGAACATAACTGTAGTCGGGGGGTGATTCTCACTATACCTAGTGAGATCAGAAAATCGTATATAAAGAGTGTCCCATAATTTACGCAAAATTTGAATTTCGCGCCATTTAATAGTACAGTGATGCCAACAAAAAAAAAGATAGCAATAGGCTAAAGTTCAGAGCAGAACCTGAACTGTTCTACAAAAAGTTCGTGTTTCTTTTTTAGCTCAGACACATCAGAGCTCAGAATTTGTGTTTCTATTTTCTATGAGCTCTATGAGCTCAGAATTAATTGACTGAGGCTGAGTGAAAAGCTGATTACACACTTCCAGTCACATTTGACAGAAGAAAAAACAGGATAAGCAAAATATTTGAAATGGTGGAAATGCTGGTGGAACCTTGTTGGTTTGGAACTGACAATTTACCAATTTAGGAAATAACAATTATAATAAATATTCAATTTACCCATACATTTACAACAAATGACAGGTATGTGCTCAAGAGTGTTTCATAAATACATCAGAACGATCTGAGCACGCTCAAATTGCTCGAGCTCAGTTTAGTGCTCAGCTCTGAACTTAAAAAGAAAACCGCCTAATGTGACAGGTGACAGCTGACAGTACGGGGTTAGTAAAAATGGATCGCTATACGAAAGGTGAACGCATTTTCATTGTCGAGCAATATTTTAAAAATAATAAAGGTCCGCAATTGCATCTTCAGTGATGAAGCTCATTTCCATCTTGATGGCTTCGTTAATCGTCAAAATTCTCGCATTTGGGGTTCAGAAAACCCACGAGTTATTTTTGAGAGACAAATGCATCCCAAACGCATGACTGTTTGGTGCGGATTTTGAGCTGGAGGCGTTATCGGACCATTCTTCGCCGAAAATGCGACTGCTCAGGCAGTAAAAATTAATGGTGTTCGTTATCGGGACATGATAGCCCAGTTTTTAGTGCCTAAATTACAAGATATGGATGTGAGCAACACGGTATGGTGCCACTTGCCATACAGCCAGAGGAACACACTGCATGAGTCATTTCCTAATCGTGTAATCGGACGTTTTTGAAAAGAGAATTACCCATCCAGATCTTGCGATTAGACTTTTTTGTTTGGTGTGTCTTGAAGTCAAACGTCTATGCAAACAAGCCCACGACGACCAACGCCTTGAAAGAGGAAATTGGGAGGTGTATTATTGAAATTCAGCCTCATTTATGCGAAATGGTCGTAGAAAATGTCAATAAAAGAGTAGGTACGTCCTTGCCAGCAATCCAGCGCCCATTTATCCTATGTTCTATTCCATACATAACCTTAATCTGTACCTAACTTTCTATATATATAAAATTTGAGGCTTAAAATTGGGTTCGTTTGTCGCCGATTCACGCCTTAACGCATTTACAGATTTTAACAAAACTTTCAAACATCTTTGGTATTGGTCTATATATGGGTTTTGTGAAGTTTGGTTGAAATCGGAAGATGTATGTGTGTGCTGTGCGTGCGTAAAAACACATGAATTTCCATACATTTTGTTCGACGCGTCGAGCCGTCGATTTGAATGTTTTTTTTTTTATTTTAGTTGTCTTGAACCAGGGATGGATGGAAAATGAAATGAAAGATAGGATAGTTTTGGACCCGATAGGTGGCGCTGTTGTCGATATCAGAAACCGCTCTACTGATTTCAATGAAATTTTGCGGATGGTTATGGTTGACTCGATAGTTCTGGTCTTGCTCTGCTTTGGGATGGTGGGCGCAAATCGCAAGCATTAAAGAATTCGGTGATGTGGCATGTGGCCTATGTGTGCGTACACATATCGCTTGGGAGAAAGAAGGGGAGGTATATTGTGTTGGTTATTTTTAAACTATCATTCTAACAAGTTGACCACTCGCCCAAGTAGTGCTGCATACCAACCACTGAGCCACCGTGTTCACAAGTCGCAACTATATATGATATTTAATGTTTTATTGCACCTTTATCGAATGTGAAGTGGAAAAAAAATATCTGAACGGTGATTCTTACTTCCCAAACTGCTCACATTCTGCTTTGGTTGATTGAAAAGATCTGACCGGACCAACTCGATTCAATCATTAGCGCGGAAAAAACGATCAAGGATCCGACCCAGAAATCTATGAAGCCGTTCAATAGACAGGTTCAACTATCAAAAGGGATGTTAATAATTTAATCAATTTTAGGCGGTACGAAGTTCGCCGGCTCAGCTAGTACTCTATGAGTCCCGAATTATGGAACACCCTTTACATGCGCTGGAGCGGGAGGTTCAGAGCGGTAGAAATTTAATCGCAAAACTAAATGTTTGATGGACAGTTGGCTGACTCGTGCCTAACCTTCACAGCTCCTTGGAAAAGCCATCGATCTTCTGAAATATTTTAGAAATGTGCTGCGCGAACCTATTTTGACGTCTTTCTGATTGATTTTGGCCTCGGAACATGGTACAACTCCCTCAGCAAGGGCTCCCCCACCAGGAAGCTCCCCCACCACCATAACCTTCAATATTATCGCCGTGCACTTAACTGACAGTTGTAGACTTCGAACTCGTTTCTTGCACACTTTTTTCCAGAACGTCTCACTGCCCAATTGGTCAAACTTCCTCTACACAAGCTACAAGACAAACCATCCCCATCGGCTGAGGAACCGAAAAGACCACCCCAGCGCATCTGTGGCGAGATGTCGCCAACCCAGATTACATTCCACACCCTCGCCATTAAAACACTCCACTGCCACACACTCGAGTCTTCTGCCAGCCTACCTGCTGCAAGTGGCACTGACAGTCGCAATCGCAATCGGAAGAAATCACTTTCCACGCAAGTAAACAAATCGGCGCTAACGTCCCTACTAATTATGCACTTAGCGCCGACCAATTAACCCGAGCAGACTTAATTTGCGCATCGCTGCTGTCCGAATTCATCCTCTCAGCGATTAGATGTGCCGCTCGTCCAGAGTTCATGCGTGGCTAATGCATTAATTGTTCGCACTATGATAAGGATCTGGAACAACACAAAACAGGCGGGGCACCTCGTAACAGGGACATGCACACAAATTTTACTACCAAAACAACAACACAACAGTGAGAGGCGAAACGCTGAGAAAAAGGTCGAGCAATTATTTACGACCAATCTGACCTTAGTGGCTTGCAAAGCTGGTCCGAGTGGTCCCAGTCAGTCCGCCTCATTATTCCCATTTGAGTATGCGCAGTGGCAGTAAGATCAGCACCCCAGCGTCGAGCTAATGTTAACAAGATATATCTCACTTGCATGGCCGGGAGCGCGCAACACGCTCGCAGGCCAAGTTGCAACACAGCCAGCGCCTAGAGAGAGGTGTGTGCCTCTTTATGGGCACATTAATCCCTGCGCTCACCTACCTATACCTCTGTTGCGGCTTCTTCTGGTTCTTTTTGGTTCCTTCTGCCAACAAGCATCACAGGAACATCCTGGGAAAATGAGTAGGTGTTGCCTATGTTGCATGCGCAAGCGAATGCGAGTGCATCATGTATGCCACACTACTAATGGTGCAAATTTTTTGGCGCCATCAAGTATTTTCATTCAACTTGGCTGTTGAAGTTGCTGCGGATCATCGTGATGCTGCTGCTGATGATGATGATGATGGAGACGATGATGACGATGATGACGATGATAGCTGGATGCGCGCAGTAAGTCCTACCTAGATCTGTGAACGGTGTTGGTGGTGCGGGCAAATGGCCGGATCATCTAAGATCCGATCTCTAGGACTGCGAGGCGAAAAACTATTTAACACCGAGTTACATTATGCAGGGATGTGCCGGTTCTCGGAACTGCAGGAGGGCCCACGCAAAATTTCTCGATTTTCAGTATTTACTGCGCTGCGCGCAATTTTATTCTCTTGCGTGAACGATCAAGATCCATATACTCGTAGCCAGCGAGTGTGTGCACTGTGGTATGGGGGTCGCATGAGGGCATTTCTATGGACGCTCGTACACCCATAAAGGGCTACACGCTGAGTCTGGATTCGCATACGTACCGATCCCTAAATTCGATGATTTAAAATAGACCAAAGTGCGAGTACACGCGAGCGATTGTTGCGCATCCTATATGGGGGGGAATGTCTGTCTGTCTGTCTGTCTGATTGGTTTGGTTGTGCGTCGCGTCTGTCTGGCTGCTGGCGAAATTAATTAGCTGGGCATGGAATTTTGAAGTAATTGATTGCCTCGTCGGAGGACTTCGCAAATGGGACGGGGAATCGCTTTGTTAACTGGCGCCTTTGACGGCATCATGATCCAGAAATCAAGGTGAGCTGGTGGTTTGTGTGTTAGTTCAATGTTGCTCTGTTGAGAATCAGCATAATCATATTTGATTCTAACGATGCTGACTGCTTTCACCCTTGCGGCAATAGAAGCGCTAAATGGGCATTTATTAGCACCACCGAGTCTTTTGTTACAGCTATAGCTCTAACCTCTCGGAGTCAAGTACGGCATCTTCTATTTTGAGTACATTCCTTGTGGTTGTAAAGGCAAGTTCGCCAAGAATTGAAAGTAGGAACGTTCTCAACAATTTGAATACAGTAAAGAGCCCCAAATGATTATTATTATTATTATTATTATAAATCATCTACAAGTCGTGCTTACAACTAACAGATGTTTGAAAACTAGGAATGATAAAAATATACAATATTTTATTTAAAAAGTAAAAATGTACAATAATTGGTTTCTAAATTGAACTCTTGACAAAAATAAATCCGTTTTTGAACACGGAAAGAATTGAAAATCACCAATTGCAAAATTTTGAGTTGCAATTTACTAATTATATATTTGTCGCAAATCACAACGAAGTTTTCATGGATTGATACAAAAATTGGTAATTTGACATTTAAAACGGCGGAGAATACCAAATTCTGTTTGCTGAAATTTACGATTAGAAGTATCAATTCGAGCTTCTTTTATTTTTAGTGATTTGCGAGATTGTTTGGCGCAATTTACCACTCCAATAGGTCAATTTCTCAAACACCACTTCACAATCTCAAATTGCGAAAAATAGTTGGTGATTTACCAAAACTGAATGATGAGTCAATAAAATCTTGTAATAATTTAACACATGAAACTGAAAACGTATATTGACGTAGAGAAGTCGTAAATTGGAAAATATATTTTGTAATTTCCATGGAATCAACTACCTAATGTGTGGAATTTTTTTTATGCACAGTCCATAGTCCACGTACCTATCGAAATCCTTTTAAATCCTTTCTTTTTATGGATGAATGTATGCATATGGTATAGACAGCTGCTATCATGAAGCCAAATCTTCATTGTGCACGTTGCGCGTCGTTGCAGAGACAGGCAGTCGGTATCTTCAATCTTTGCTTAAAGCAGTCGAGCTAAAGTTGTAACTAATTCGAATTGATAGATTGTGTACTTATAATTATAAAGCATTCTGGAATATTATATTGTAACCCAAGTAACAATTGACTTGTAATAAGTACCTATTGAATAATTGCAAAAACGCCGAAGTATGCATATAGATCTGTATTTTTTTCAGAATGTACATCTCGCAATTAGGAAGGATGTATAAATTGGAATGGATTCTAAAATATGTAAGCGAGAAGAATTGTAAAGGTTCGTATCAATGTCAAGTTCATCTAAATATTTTGTTTGCATTTTAAATTTCAGCATAGACCAAAAAACCATCCCAGACAAATCCCGTTGTCTCCGGACGATATGGCGCCATATGATTTTCTTGGATATCAGGAGGAATACGAAAATAACCTAATTAATAAAACTATGAATTTTGATTTGTAAATCACAAGATATAAGTTGCAAATTGAGAATAAAGTTTTCTAATTTCACGATAAAACATTTTCAATTTAATACGGTGATACCTCAAATCACTACTCAAGAAACGTAAATTGCAAAATACGAATTGCAAAATGATAAAAATAAGTTGCAATTTCCTTCGGACCTGTTTTTTATTTATTTTAGTGACTTTTTATGTATTTTATGATTAAAAAGATTATACTTGTTTAAAAAACAAGACGGGAAACTCCCTTAGGCGGACAATCATTGTGTCACTACCCCTTTAAAACAGTTTCCTCTGTAGGCATACAAACTCGCAAACTAAAAACTAAATTCTCCATCACCTATCTGTAGGCATGAAGAGCAAAAAGCCTTCCATTCCGCTTCCTATACTGAAAAATCAAAGCATAATTGGCTCAGTTGTAAGCAGCAATTCCTTTTTAAGTTTCATTAACCGGCAAATGCGTCGACTCTTACTTTCCGTGTGCTGCCATCTGACCTCCAATTAGCTAAAAGAATTTTTTCCCCATGAACTCTACCTTCAAACGTGAATTGTCCAAATGATGGTTTTAATTGGCACAACCCAGCATTGCATATACCCTCGTTAAAGTTATACCCCTTCGAGTTATTTCACTTGAAACGAGATTTCTCAGGCGAGCCCCCATCGACTGCAACATCACACATCACACATGCAAACCGGGGCAGTTCTTCATGAGATTTCCAAATTCATGTTCGTCCTTCGAAATTCTTTTCAATTTTTGTCCTTCCTCACCCTTCAGCTGGATTCTTGTTGCCGTCCATCATCCTGAGAAAGGAAGAAAAAAACACCCCCCCTACCAGGGGTATACATTTCCACTGAATCGCAGTACAAATTTGCTGCCGTCAATGCACACAAAGCACTCCTTGTTTTTCCGCACCTGTGCGCCCATATCCGTTTGTCAGATGCACTCCGACTTCAACTGGAATTTTCACTCTTTGGTTAAATTCAAAACTAACGACAAAAAATGAAAACAGAATATGGCAGTCAGGCGGATAAAAAGAAAAAAAACAGACAAGAACACCCAGCAACAACAATAAAGACGTTCAGGAAAAAGTTTCATAATAAAATTTTATTCACTGCTGTTGTCTGGCAACGACACGCGGGTTCCCCACAAAAATCACACGAAACAAAAAATAAATGGAACCACCCATCCCATCCTGGAAAAAGTCAGCGAAACCCTCTGCACAACCAAAACAAAAACAGCAGCGACAAAAATACTTGCACATATAAAAATGTCCTCGGCTCGTCGTGCCAGCACTGGCGGGTTTGTTATTTGTTTTATTACTTTTATTGCACTTAATACTCGCATACATGGCTGTACATCGCGAAATAAATGGAAACGGGAACTGCACCACGAGTATGCTCAAATTATTGCAAAGCAAAAGGAAGAGGGAAAAAGCAAATCCTTTGGGTAACATTTTAAATTTATTTGCAAAAACAAATTATCCTTGTATTCGCCTGAGTCGGACACCTCTCTCAAATCAAACGGTTTTCTTATTCGAAACTGTTCACCCGGGTGGATAAGAGGTCCTTGTACCGTTGCATCAAATTGGGCATTTCGAATTGAAAACGAGGTAAGCGTGCTTTGGACGATGTCTCCGCTATTTCAAGGTAATGGTGATGGTGATGTCCTTGGCCAAACTATTCGAGGGACAAAAAAAAAAACACGAAAAACTTTTGATTCCACGTGGAGTTCTCCTTCGATCGTAATCATGGCTCAATTTTGGCAGTCGGCATGCAAATGCAGACCAACTTTGGTCTGAAGAGGTTGCAGGCAAAATTGCCGTAGCATGCTTCAGTGATTATGGCAGCATTTTGAAGTAGATTCGAAAGTTTTCAATGATACCAGAAGTATGCCTCTATGTGAATTCTTTATAGCAGCTATAAATATTATTTGTTTGGGGGGAAGTATTGAGGAAATGACGCCGTTGAGCACTTTTGGAAGGCGGCCGACAAAGGGCTACCCAGTAGGTCAAGACCGCAGTCGGAGGAAGACCCGCTATGGATTGGTTGAAGCTTATAAATACAAACAACACGTTCAAGGATAGTTACTAGTGTGGGTATGGGTGGCTACCTTTTCTAGATGGAGGCTAGAAATTAATATCCCATATGCTGCCGACCGTGTGAACTTTTTGGGGTAAATGGTATTGGCCTTCAATTCTTTTACCATAAACTTTCACTCACTTGCTCGATTATAAGCGCACAACTACAGTAGGCTTATCAGGACGGACGTTCAATCAGATATGTTGGTCTGTAACTGTAAGTACCACTTTTGTCAATTTTCGTTTTGACACCTTTTTTGGTCACTTTCTTTGATGCGTCTTTCGATGATTCTAAAATTTTCATTTTTCACAGTCCTTTTCTAAAACTTTTTCACGGGCTCTTATAAACGTTTTTAAGTGTATTTTAGACACATTATGATATCAAAGTTTTTGACCCGTTTTTTTGAAATTTTTTTCACGTGAGTTGTTAGTATGCTGGAGTCCCAGGTCCAGGTTCAACACAAGCCTAATGAACTCATGAGAGTTTTTGTTACTGTCCTTAGAAAAAGCCTGAACTCAACCTTTTGAATACTTCGAATACTTTTCAAGAAATTTATGTGCACTCAGAAGCTAACTGCTCTTTTTAAGGTTCCGTACCCAAAGGGAAAAATCGGAACCTCATTAGTTTCGCTTTTGTCCGTCCGAACCCACTAGATCAATTTTTTTAGTTCTTGTACTTACTTCAATTTAACTGACGTAACTTTTAACCTTTGCCAAGCCCTCCGCAACCATTGCGACAGTAAATATTCTGAAATATTCCAAGCAAATCGTACTTTTCTTCCCAGCACCGCAGCTTCTTGGCGGGTAACGATTAACTTACTACCTTGACAGCCTATTCTAAAGCTCTCGATAAAATCAGTCACCTATTTAATTATCTTAAGCTAGTGGAACGGATCCTCAACATTTTATGACTTTACCGACTTAACCGTCTTTTAAGCTCCAAGCCGTTGGTTTTCCACTACCTATATATAAGATATTTTTAGGAAGATCGTCAAACACAGGGTTCTCTTTAGACATTCAGGTTCCTCAAGGTAGTCATCTTAGTCCATCTTTTCACCAGCCAAGTTTGGTCACCTTTTCATGCTACCCTCCTTTTGACTTTCAGGGTATACCATAAGCTAACAGCTCCAATCTACATCCTAAAATACGAAGCGTTAGTTTTTACTTATTTTAAACAAAAAATTTGAATTTTAGAGTTCAAACTGTTTATATAACATCTTTTTCATATATCAAAAGTGGAAAAAACTTGTCCCTTATATTACTGCTGAAGTCCCTGAGAAACTTTGTTTTATACCGCTAAAACTTTCTAAGAAAAAAATAATTTTAGAGCTAAATCTACTGAACAAAATTTATCTGAGCCCCTTAACCTAATGACTTTTAAAGCCACTGAACCTTCCGGAAAAAATTAGATTTTTAATGACTTACATATAACTTTTACGTATTTTTGCTATTACAGTTTTTATTTCAATAATCTTATTTAAATAATCTTAATATTTCTTATTAGTTATTATTTATGATAAGATTATTTTTAATCTATTTATTGCAGTTGCTAGCTGACCCGTCCTCGCGTTGCTTCACAGAGTTCTAAGAAAACTTTTGCTGGCTATTTAGTATATATTGTAGATTATATCAAAGATGTGTTTTTGTCATTCTCTTTTCTTCCAATCGGGCCCCAAATTCTTGTGTGCCCAAGGGCCCCGGCATGACCAAAGACGGCCCTGGTTATACTCTTGAAAGTTTGTCAGATATCCGTGAGTCATCAGTGGGAGAAGTCGATTATACCCATCGGTCTGCAATTTAGCACACTTACCTCTGAGCCCTCAAACATTTTAAGACTCCGTAGCTTTTAGACACATTGAGGCTTACTACTAACCATTTTTTACCTTCACACAGCTTTTTCATTGAAATAAAGAATTAAATTTAATTTAAAAATTAAATTAAATTAAATTAATATTTTGTAGGTCACAATATGCAAATTTGTGTTTAAAACTTTGATTGTGATTTTGAAAAATTTAGCCTGGACTCTAAAAATGATTATTAGTATCGCGGTTTACATTCGGGTGAACTTATTTTTAGTAACAAATGACACTCCACTCATATTTAAAGTGATACCTCAAGCAAGGATATCCCGTTCGATAGACCCCTGGTTCTCAAGTTCCATAAATAGCGTCGGCTTGAATTAAAAATTACCTCCTCGAAAACTAATGTTTCGACTACTGTCAATTTTCGACCTTCAAACTAATTTAATTCCGCAGGTCACAATGGATAGTTGTACATTAAAACTTTCCCCGTTGTGAGTTCGTAAGGGAGACACAAAAAATGATTAAAAAAACCGCGCATTCACTACCCGTATACACATTCATCACCTAAGCGATAAGAGAAGACATTTTTATTGGCAGCGAATTATGTGTGCTGCATTTTTAATAATCTTCAATTTCCACATGTTTATCCATTAAAACATCCGTGAAAAAAAGAGAATTCAATCGGAGGAACAAAACGAATCGCAACCCTCTCTTTTACAAAACTTTATCCGCAGTAAGGACATTCGGTGAATCCCAAATCATGTGATGAATTTCTAATGGAATGTGTTCATGTTCGCTGCCAACATACAGGACATGCACATCTCGGTCCGTTGTATACAAGGAAGCCAAACAACCAAATATGGCGGCTCGTACATGCATATTACAGCCAATGCACAGGAAGAAGTTCGAAAAGATTGTCGCAGCCATGGAAGTACGTTTTGTTTTAGTGTTTGCTATTTGTTTTTATTATTTTGTGTTTAATGTTTATGGTCGCTTTTACACCAGCATACCACGAAGATGCACTGCAGAATTAGGTAAACGAATTTGGAACATGGCTACTGCAGTGGGGTGCCTTTTACACGCTTCTTGCTAATCTATCGGTGAGTCGTAGTGCAGCAGAGTTTGGAGAACCGTTGTTTTCAGCGGTGGTATGTTATGACAAGTAAACCGGGGAAAAGTGAACAAATATAGGTGCACGAGTGAGAAGAATGCGGAGCTTCTGTTAGCTCTGCTATAGGGCAGATTTGAAGGAAACGGGGAGTAATGTAGGATGACCCAATTTAGGCCGACAGGTTTAAGTTCTACCTTAGACTGACTGGTGCAAAATAAACTTTTGTTAACATTCAAGTGCACAACAAGCAAGTGATGGGGCTAAGACAACATTGCCGCTGAAGAATTTTAAATTAAATTAAATTAAATTTTAATGAAGACCTCTTTCTTGCCGCTGAAGAATTTTAAAAGAGGGGAATGAAAACGGGCCCGAGCCAAAAAAAAGGGGGCTCCACATAAAATACAAATTCTATAGCAAAAAATAAAAATTTGAATTCGGATATTCATTACAAAAAATGTTGTTCTTTCAACCAGGATTAAAATCTTACTTAAACCTTAAATTTCGATAATTTTTTAAAAAGTGTGGGTCACCGGTCTTGAGGCTCAAGAAAGGGCCAAATGGCATTGCTGGCTAAAAGCCATAATCAGATGAGAAACTGAAGAAAGTGTTTAACTGAAGATCTCGGCGACAAGATGTGTTCAAGGTCTTCAAGCACTTGCCAAATTATGCAACTTTTAAGGCGGTCGTCGAAGTGAATCTGGTACATTTTCAAACTGATTTAACTTCTTCATCCTTGACAATGGAAATGTAAAGTACTTAGAAACCATCGTGGGGATTTATGACGATTTTTTTTGTCATGCCAGTTGATGTGCTGAAAGCCTTTCTAGGCTTTGGAAGAAGAACCTCCTAAGGTGTTTGTTTTTGTAATGTTGGAGACCCTGGTCGAGAAGTGGCAATCATCTTCAATGCCACCTCTGTGAAAATCTTTTCCGTCGGGCGCATTTTTCTCATGTGGTACCGCAAAGTAATGTGTCGCGCTCAGATTAGTAAAGTCGAAGGAAAGGATCTCCGATTATTTTTATACCCTCCACAGGAAGGTATATTCACTTTTTCATTTACAATTGTAACGCCAAGAAGGAGTCACCGGAGACCTCATAAAGCATATATATTCTGAATCAGGATCACATTGTGAATCGATTTAGCCACGTCCGTCTGTCTGTCTGTTGAAAGCACGATAGAGCCCAAGGCAATTGACAAAGGCGAATGAAATTTGGTGAAAGGACTTTTTTTTATCGTCGTCAGGTTGGTATTGAAAATGGGCTATGTCGGTCAAGTAGTTCTGGTACCTCCCATACAAAGCCAATATTAGACCCATGTGTCTCTCTGTCTGTTGAAAGCACGATAGAGCCCAAGGGAATTGACATAGGCGAATGAAATTTGGTGAAAGGGCTTCTTTTTATCGTCGTCAGGTTGGTATTGAAAATGGGCTATGTCGGTCAAGTAGTTCTGGTACCTCCCATACAAAGCCAATATTAGACCCATGTGTCTCTCTGTCTGTTGAAAGCACGATAGAGCCCAAGGGAATTGACATAGGCGAATGAAATTTGGTGAAAGGACTTTTTTTTATCGTCGTCAGGTTGGTATTGAAAATGGGCTATGTCGGTCAAGTAGTTCTGGTACCTCCCATACAAAACCAATATTAGACCCATGTGTCTCTCTGTCTGTTGAAAGCACGATAGAGCCCAAGGGAATTGACATAGGCGAATGAAATTTGGTGAAAGGACTTTTTTTTATCGTCGTCAGGTTGGTATTGAAAATGGGCTATGTCGGTCAAGTAGTTCTGGTACCTCCCATACAAAACCAATATTAGACCCATGTGTCTCTCTGTCTGTTGAAAGCACGATAGAGCCCAAGGGAATTGACATAGGCGAATGAAATTTGGTGAAAGGACTTTTTTTTATCGTCGTCAAGTTGGTATTGAAAATGGGCTATGTCGGTCAAGTAGTTCTGGTACCTCCCATACAAAACCAATATTAGACCCATGTGTCTCTCTGTCTGTTGAAAGCACGATAGAGCCCAAGGCAATTGACATAGGCGAATGAAATTTGGTGAAAGGACTTCTTTTTATCGTCGTCAGGTTCGTATTGAAAATGGGCTATGTCGGTCAAGTAGTTCTGGTACCTCCCATACAAAACCAATATTAGACCCATGTGTCTCTCTGTCTGTTGAAAGCACGATAGAGCCCAAGGGAATTGACATAGGCGAATGAAATTTGGTGAAAGGACTTTTTTTTATCGTCGTCAGGTTGGTATTGAAAATGGGCTATGTCGGTCAAGTAGTTCTGGTACCTCCCATACAAAATCAATATTAGGCCCATGTGTCTCTCTGTCTGTTGTTCAATTTAATTACGTACTACCTCACATGCCTAAAACTTTGCGTGACTTGTATGCAGTGGAGCGTATCAAAGCATCGGCCAGGCCGATGATAACACTTTTACTTGTTTATGAGTCTCTCGGTTCCGGCTTCGCAGAAATATGCCGCATTTCTGAATTTCAATTGAACGCCACATAAAATGAAATGTGCCCCTCAAAGGTAAGCACATTCAGCCCCTTTAACGGTCTAGAAATAAAATCACATGAAGCAGGTGTCCAATGTCCCCCCACCGTATAAAATTACACATTTCTGCGGCTATTGGTTTGAGAGTTACAGCTCCTAAGGGAAGCTACAAATTTTCAATATTTTGCCCCTCTAAAAGGGGGTAGAGGGGTCATTTTTAAAGCTGTAGTATAATAATTTTTTCTTCTCCATCAACGTACACGATTTGCTATAGAAGACCCCCTAAAAAGCGCAGGAGGGGTCAAATCTAAAAATGACCGCCTTTAAGACAGTGGAATACACTTTTAAAGGTTATGACTCTAGGAAACTGTTTCAGAATTGTAGACTATGGTTGAAAATATGGTCAAAAACGATTCCATTCAGACAATGGTTGTAATGCGCCCAGGAGGAGGAGTCCCCGCGAGGACATTTGAAACGTAAAAGCGAATATTTTCAACTATACCAATGTCGATCATCCCAAACTGCTAAAGTGCATAATTATGTCGCCAGAAATTCATAAGCGATTCGAATCAATTACTTTTCAAAGGCGCCTCCATAAATATCCCCATTTCAGGCATATATTTAGGCAGTTGCCTGTGCTCCGCAATTATTTACACAAATGGCAGACAACAAGCTACCATTACACTGGAAAAGGACCAACCATACTCACTAAAACTACTAATCAATGGAAAGTCAGCGAACCTTGATATGCCAGCAGCGGCCGGAGCGAAGGAGCAGATATATTAAAGAACGCACCACCATGCGATGCGCCTCTGAAATTGGATACACTCTCCCAGGGGAATACCATTTATTTAGTGATCAAATGTCCCCAGGGGTCTCCATCAACATTGGCAGCAGAAGCCACAGCAGCATAGTCCCAGCCCGCCACAACATCATTATCAACCGAGCGACAACCGAGTTTACAAAAGCGGATCAATCTAACTGAAGCGCGCACGGACCACACCGGCGCGACTGGAATTTGGTCAAATTTGGCATTCCAGCTGCGATCGGCACAGCGACGCGAATGCGGAGAGATCATTACTCAAATCCTCCAAAGGATATGCGTCAATCAGTGCTCAATAAAATGCATTCCGCGCTCCTCTGGGGGATCACAATGAAGTTGTTCGCGCAGATTAAGTGGGATTGGACCGCTGTGCTCTTCTGTGTGGCATCAAATCGGCCGGCCATGTATCCACTGACATATTCACTCAAACGTCATTCTATTTGTACGTCTCCATGTTGGCGATTTAATGAAGACCTCTTTCTTGCGGCATTGCGGGATGTCCTCGCTGCGAGCAACCGCACTTTTTTTCAGTGTCGCAGTCAGTTGTATGGCTTTGGCATTCGGGCTGGCAACCGATGATGAGTCCTTTTCGAGGAAAATTATGAACGAAACATCGCCGCCTAATTGGAGGACCACTCGTCCTCGTTCGATTCGCGGAATATCTGCGAAGGCAATTTAGTCGGCTGGTCGACATCGTCAATCGGTCGCAGGTTCAATGGCCACGGTCAAGACACAGAGCAGCCTAATTGATGCCTTCTAAATGCAAAGGACTTGGAATATCAGCAGGACTTAATCCCAGCAATTGACAACCGAACAAACATATCATAAAGCCAGAGAGATCATCCCAACCGCCAATCAGCGGCTGAATATGGTCGGGTTTGCGTGCAGCGGCCTAATCATAAAGCCACATCGATTCAGGCCAATCGACGATCAATGTCTATTTGCGGTGTCTGCCTATAGCTCCTGTGGTCGTCGCCGCTGCAGCTGATGCTGTTTGGACATTAATCGACCAACCAACCCAGCGATCAAGATGACGACGACGATGTGTGTGTAGTATCTCTCCTGCGAGCTGCGAAGCCCTGAAAAAGATCGGAATTCTGCAAGACCAACAAAAAGTTGAAACGCAAATTTCACCAGCGAGTCCTGTTTTGTTTTTTTCTGCCTGCTGCCAAGTTCCGAATCATTCAATTCATGGCCAAGAACATCAATTAGAGATTTTGTGATCATTTCGGAAATGCAAAGCAGTAGATATAGGGAGATGCTGTGGCTGCGTTTGGTTTCTGACAGCAACTGCTGGCCGAGACCCGTTGCCGATCTCATGCCTCGTCGAAGGCATCAATTATCAGTTTTTCTGCCGAAGTGGGCATAAACATTTGGATGCCGAAAGGAGATCGTCGGTGGTTGAACCTGAATTAAGGATGTGTGCCTGACTTGCGAGAGAGATGAATTAACATGCGACCAGGTGTGGTTTTGGTACAGGTGCTAGGTGCACATCTTGTTCTCCTCTTTTTTTATTTGTCCTCTTTGTGCATGTATTTTTTTCTGGATTTCGTTTTTGTGAAGAAAGGGAATGTTGCGTGCAAGGCAAAGTGATGCGCAAAAGCAAAAAAGTTGAAGCTCTTCCGAAAGCCAACTGCTGGAGGATCATCGCTCAAAGAGCGGGGATTGTTTACGCTTTGGTTATAGAGGAAATAATGAAACCCCAGGCGGAGTCGGGTATATCTATTTGGTGCGGCAGCAGTTGGAAGATGATGCGTAAGTGCGTTCAAGGGACATGCTGACAGATCGACGTCGAACAGTGGTGTTTAGAAGTATGAATTAAACAGTTGAAGAGTGTATGCTTTAAAAACTTCGGAAACATTTTTCTTAGCAGGCATTTTCCTTCAGCTATGGTGGGTTTGTTTTTTCGTTTTAGCGACAAATCCATTTTAATAGCTTCGGACTCGATGGTTTTGAGACCAGTGTCACATGTCACACGAGCCGCTTTTTATACTCTTCCAATTCGACCATGTACTACCAGACTGATGTTCTGCAACAGTACAAAATTGTATTTCTTGCAACTCCAGTGGTACCTCTTTAGCTGAATCTCGAGTTGAGTCGAGTTTTTCCTAAACTTACAATACGCTGAATTCTTTTTTATTTGAAACTATTTGGAATACTTCTTTTGAAAATTAAATTAACAAAATGTTGTCTTCTTACACAAGAATTCTGCTTTTCTGTAAATTAAAAGAAAAGAATCAGCTTATTCTGTTATTTTAGCTAACAAAAATGTTATAATTTTTTGTAATGATGTACACATTACAACACTACAGTAATTACTTTCAAGCTTTTTCGTTGATTTATTGGTGGTTATTTTCATTGCCCTTTTAACTTCAAGTTTCTTAGCGTTTTGTCTCTCAGCTAAACTAACAGAATAATTGTTTCAAACAAGAGAGCAATCTTAAAAATAATATCTTAATCCAACATCGAGGGCGCAATCTTTTTTTATCAAAATCAACTTTCCAAAAACAGCTAAGAACTTTTCTCTAAACCTCATGCTAAAACTTCAAAAGATTGTTTTGCAAAGTTCTTCAAAATCGAGGTTTTTTACATTTTTTTGAAGTCCTGTTTGTTACTTGAGGAATTTTGTAGAAGAATTCTCTAAATTAGAAATTTGTTAAAAGACTTTTAAACCTTTCCTCAACCCTTTTCAATCATTCGTAAGATCCGCCTATAGCCCGTAAAAGGATATAACGATATAAGCACTGTCCGACTTTTGCTGGCGTCTTGCGAGTTACAGAGCAACTATAGGTATAGATACTAAATGCAATAAATTTCCACTTTAACTCAACTCTTCGCTGTGTATTTGCTTATTTTGATAATCACTCACAACACAGAGAGGCTTTAAAGTTACATCGATTGCCTAAAGAATTATGTACATACATAGTTTCGAAAACTGCTTTGAGTTTGATGCCTTAGCTTTTAAAAATACACACATTCAAGAATCTAGTTATCTTAAGTCGACTAGATTGGTCTGGATGAGATGTAACCGGAACGCAAAAACTAGGTTGGTCGGGAACGTCACTTTTTCTACGTCAGCCACATATGAGAACTGTGAACTTAGTACTCAGTCAAGAATTTCTTGACTAGATTCGTCGGCTACCCCTCCATAAACGTCAACTGAAGCAGCTGCTCATATGACCGATTTCAGTCAATCAAGGCCGAGTCCAATGTTTTGCAGTTCTTAACGTCACATGATTTCATATTTATCTTCATAATTGAGTTCGATAGTTCTCTTTGATTCGTAGCTAACTTGAGTTTGAAAACCTTCTGGTGCTCGGTCTTCAGGAACTTAATTGAGCTCAAATGTGTAAGTCTTATTACTTGTGTGATTTTAATAGCTTAACTGAGTTCATAGACACACATACTTTCGTTTATGTGACGTCAATAGTTTGCCTAAGTTCATATCGGCTCGCAAGACTTCCATGGACAGCTTATGAGATATCGATAACGCGGCCACTTATGCTTGATTTGCATAGTTATTTTTATTTCTATGGTTGTCTCTAGGTACTTTAAAAACTTGCTTCATTTCACCTGTTCATTTCCAGTTACTTTTATGAGTTCGAAAACTAAGCCCATATGAGTTCCTTTCCTTATGTAATTTCGATAACTTACCTTAAGAATGAGCAATGAGTTCAAAAATGGACTTCAGTCGAACGCTTATGTGATTTAGCAAACTCACTTGAATTCAATAGTTTTCATTTCGTCGCAGTTCGATAACTTACCCTTATCTGTGTTTGTTCGTTATTCTGCTTATATCCAATTCCAATAACATACTTTAACTTGAGACGATTGCTCACTTTAGTTCGATAACTCAAATGTGGGATATGAGTTCGAGCACAGTCTGGCCTGAAAATCAAAAATAGCACCCTAAGACCCGTTGAACTTTTCTAAAAAGTCTTTCCACACAGAAAACACCTCCGTAATTGAAGAAAAAATGTAAAAACACAGATGGATATTTTTTTTTAATAATTTATAGTTTTTATTGAATTTTTTTTTTTATTATTTGATTTTTTTTTGTAACATATTCTATTTTTGGCAGTGTTTTCATCTCTTTATTTTTCTGACAATTTTCTTATAAATTTGCATCAGCGACAGTTGTGTTTTGCAACGAAAAGGGTTCATTTTGTTTACATTTAGTACAAATATTTTTTTATTTTTTAATTTTTTGCGGAACATAAATCATTGGTAATTAAGTGGACATATATAGTTTAAATGATTTTCTTTATTTTTATTTGCATCTTCTCTAATACATTTACATATAAATTCATTTTGTTTTATATAGTTTTTCTTTGGTTTTTTTCTTTATACTTCTTGCTATTTCATTATAAATATAAAAAGATTTTCTTGTGTGAACAAATAAACAAACAAAAATAATAAGAAACGGAAAAGATTCGTTGTATTCTTCTTCTTTTTTTCTATATCTTCAACTGAACGTGTTCAATTTGAATTAACAAAACAAATAATAGATTATTAATAAAAAAAAATAAAAATAATAATAATAATAAATAAATAATATTAATAGTAATAATAATACTCTTTTGTGTTTCATTAATTTCGTAAGCCTTTCTTTAAGAGAGTGAGTCTGAGTTTGTTTTTCATTTTTGTTTATAAAGTAGGATATTTGGCGGCTTTAATTATAAATTAATTATTTTCCTTTGTTTTCTTTGTTTAAATTTAATAATAGTTATCAACAACCTTAAACTTAGTAGATATTGTAGGTTTTTGTTTAGTTTTAATGATATTTCCTTTATTACAATTATTACTTTACTAATTTTATGTTTTTCTTTGTTTTATAATAATAATATTGAATTGTCGACTAGTTAAGTGATTAATATTCTTTTTGTTTATGAGTTGTTTTTCTCTTTGCGAAGGATCTTTCGGTTTGTTCTATTTTCTTGTGGGTTTTTTTGGGAGAATTTTATTGGACTTTTGTGAAAATGACAAATTCTTGCGAAAATGTGTTTTCATACAGGATAAATTTTTCCTACGTGGGAGGCGACTTCCAACCTGCAGTAAACATCGCGTCTACACAGGGAAAGTGGCCGTTCTGAGTTCTGTTTTGCGCATTCGAAAAAGAAGAGACGAAGAGGAGAAGAAAAATAACTATTTCACTTTTTTACACACTTGGTTTTGTTTGATTTCATATTTACACAAATATCTATTAATATTTTTACTTTTTGGATTTTTTTTTGTGTTACTTTTACTTACTTACGTTTGTTTTTTTTTTATACAAATCAGTCTTTGGTAATATCACAACAGTTTGTTTCACGTTTTGGGATCAATTTCATAATTAATTATTAATTGAATTATACTTATAAATAAAGAAAAAAATATACAACATATATTCACATCTAAAAAAAAATAATAATAATCAAACAAAAATATATATATTTGTAATTTAATAGGAAAAAAAAAACATTTAACTTGCGAGTGTTCTTTGTTAATCGGTTAGAGATTGAGAATGTTTTCTTTTTAAGTCGAAACGATATAAATAATAATAAATATTGGGGGGGAAAGCAAAACTAAAATGTACTTCAGGAAAATTAAGTGTTAATAAGGAAAATAATTTAAATTAGAAGTTAATATTAATTTTATTTTTTTTTATTTTACGAAACACCCAAATCATGAAGCAAATGTTGTTTCATTACTTCACCCTCTTCTTCGAGTATTTGCGCAGTCACTGTATTTATCAGATTGAATACAATCGCGAATATTGTAAATGCAGTATAAACACCTAACGCTAACCACCACATGAGATTCTCATGGGTCTTGTGTTCGAAATTTTTTAATACTAATAAACCTATTGTTAGACCAGCTAATGCTCCTGTAATGTGTGCTATATATGATACAGCGGGTGCTGTATTCGGTTCATTTACATATTGGGAATAAAGTGCGTAGCCCAGGTCGCAGGATACTGTAATTAAAAGAAGAAAATAAAGAACCAAATAAGTAAAGGACGTAAGATGGCAGCACCATTTTCAAAAATGGCTCTCGATTCTACTCAAAAATGTGTTTCACACAGCAAAATTCACCCGATAACCCTATTCAGCCCAAAAGTGTAACACTGAAGAGTTGCCGCTGTCAATTTTGCTACTACTTTTGCAGTGAGTGTGACACTTTTCATTTAAAAAAGGAGAAGAAAAAAAACTTACCAAATATCAGTACCGATGCCAGCTTCGAGACAGCATACTTCATTTCGCCAAAATTCAGCATTAAATTCGCTAAATGTGCAGCCAACAACGCGTACACACCACCGCTAGCACCAACTAGATACACCTCGGAGTCAACAACGCTCGTACCCAGCGAGCCGGCAAACACTCCCGCTAAATATATACAAGCGATCCGCGCCGATCCATGTACAATTTCCAGTGGCAAACCGAACAGCATCTGCACAACGACATTGAATCCCAAATGGAACCAATTCGCATGCAACACCATGTACGATACAAATCTCCATATCTCCTGTCGACGATCCGGTCGATAGATTAGCACCGAATCCGACGATATTGGACTGTTCAATTCGGGCTGGAAATCCACTGTCATGTAGTCGTAGAGAAAGACACCAATCTGCAAGGCACAAACATAAAGAATTCAATTAAAAATTTTAAAAATACACACGCGTTAATAAATCTTTTGAAATGTCACACATGCGAGGGTGTGCGTTCTGTACGCCAAGGACGAGAACGCATTGCCGTCTGGGCGATGTCTCCCCACTGGCGTCATCCATCGGACAGGAGACAGAACAGACAAGATGAAAGGCAGTCTAAGAAAATGTGGGTGGATATCGGATGTACACTCATGAGATTTCTGGGCGGTTTGCGGACAAGCCCCAAAGGTACTAAAATTTAATCAATCTAATGCAAAGTGTCCCGTACTTGAGGGCAAGTCTGCCACCCCTCTTGGGTAATGGGTTTGTTGTTTTCTTTCTTTTCAATTCCCATCACTCTAAGACGGCGGTCGTCGCACAACAAAAACACGCATTCCCAAGAAGGGGGAAGTGAAGCCAGATACTCACAGTTAAAACATAGAGACACCAGATCCACCACCCAACCTACCGAGCCAACTTGAAAGTTTTCAAATTATTTTTGCTGTGGTTTTGCTATTACACACACACAGCCACATACGTGCGTGAGTCTGCGGCAATGCCAGACAGATTCCTCGATAGGGTGGTCAGTAAAATGAGGTCTTCCTGGTGGGGGATTGATAGTTTATTGCCCTGCTCTCTGCATAAAACTTTTATCGTAATGAATGACTCAGCGTCGAGATACGAGGACTACACGAAGCCCTCTGATGGGATGAGATTTTCAAGTGGCTTAGGGGTGAGTTGACAACAATAAAATGTCTATCTGAAGTGGTAGAGTGGAGTTTCCAACATTTAATGGGCCAATTTAGCAATTGGAAGAGAGAGAGGGAGAGAGAGAGAGAGAGCAGGGCGCAAGTGGCAACCCTGGGGCTGAAAGTCTAAGTCTGTTTAATCTGAAAGTCGAGTAAAAGGTTGTACCAATTTAGGGAGTACAACATTTTTGTAATAAAATAAATAAAATAGGCCCTATGTGGCAGCCTAGTAGCAGCCCACCTAACTCCGTAGGGCGACACAGTATTTCCAGGAAAACTGGTTCCATTTGAAGAGAAGAGCGAGTTGCTGGAGTAGATTTAAATGATATAAGAGAATAAAAGCATCAAAATCAACGCAGTGTTGCCAGATAAGGCGCTTTGTCGTATGTTGGGCTATATTTTTTTCTTAAAAAACGATGGAAATTTCTTCAATGAGCGCCCCACACTAATTTGGGCTACATATCGTTTAACAAGTTTTGTGTAAATTTTGTTTGTTTTATTTCTTCACAAAACTACAAAAAAGAAATATTTTCGAACAAACCCGCACTTTTACAACTCGGCAGCACTCGTGCAGTCAAGTGACATCGAACAGTCGTTCAACTTTCAGGCACACCAATCTATTTTGCAGACGTTTTGATTTGACACAAGCACACAAGCCACAAAGGCCAGTTGCAGAAGGTAGTGGGAAAAATACAAACTAAAAATTACTTAAGGAATTGGAAAAATCTTCAACGATTTTTGGGCTTCTTCCTGGGCAACGACTTTGGGCTAAATTTTTTCAAGTTTTGGGCGCTTAAAGCCAACAAAATTCTGGAAACCCTGCATCAACGAATGGACGAGAGAAGCTAGGCCCTTACACAAGATTCACCGTTTAAATAAATCAGCAGATCTGTTTTATTCTTCTCCAAAAATTTTATGAAACAGTCACTATAGAGTTGCACTTCTTCTAACTCTGTTAATACTGAATGCAACCTAAACTTTGAGTATTTCAGTCATGAGTCTGACATTCCTATACTATTTGTCAATGACTCGGTGTGAATTATCAACAGAAAATTACTAGAGACACTCTTCCAACATTTTATGAACGAATTTGCATCATTTAAGTCGAAAATGTATCAGATTTCAAAAAAAAAAATAGGTAGCCTAGGGGTACCCTACTTCAAACTATCTTTGGCTACATTTTCGCATGACATTTCCACAACTAAACATAATCGTTTGAGCACAAAAGTAAAAGTGAAACTCACCTCAAGTAGCGATATCATTATCACGAATATGGGCGGCGGACAGCACCTATCGTAGTCTGCATGGTATTTCTTCTCCTCTTCCGTCGTATAGGTGATTGCGTTCTCCACATAGGTGCTGTCATCTGATGGAATGTCTATAACAGTCGATTGATGGTGACGGTGATGCTGATGTTCCTCTTCTTCCTCTTCCTGTTCTAGCGGTGGTAGTGATTGCTGCTGCTGTGATCTCTCTAGTTCCTGTTGAACCATTCTTGGTTGCTTAGTCTCTGCTGAGTGTAATGCCGTGATTCACTCTGGAATTATGTACCACACAGTGTGTACATAAGTTCCGAAAGCTCACAAAACACTCGTTCAATTATACATGGAAAGGGGCGACCGCCACAGAAAACATTAATCCTCAGCTGATGATATTCTCTATTTTATAATATATAAGTCTTTTGTATGCACTCTAAATTTAATGCACACACAGTCTTGTTGCTAGACGACGACAACGACGACGAAGAAGACGACTTCTTTCAGTTCAGTTCCCGCATCCAATTGCAGCGCAGCGCAGATACACACGAAAAATGCGAAATGTTCTGTTGTCAGTCAATTTGGATGGGGATTTCCTTTTTCTTGTACTTTTGCCAGACGCCAGCACTTTGCTCTAGACGTCGCTGCTACTGCTGCTATTTGGTGTCGTGGATGTCGTTGTCGAGTAATTAGACATCGAAGCTTGCTGCGTTTCTCCAGTAGATGCAATCTGCAAAAAGGGAAATTCCAAAATTAGAAAATCGAGTCCAAGGTTAATTTCCATAAAATCGACAGTATAATTCACTCTGTGTGTGAGTGTGTGTATTTGTGGTAGGATTGCAGTAAAAATAGACAAGACAGAGGGATAAAATGTGCGCCACTTTGATGAAGAAAGCCGGCTACATACGAAAGAGACGAAATTTCTTCGCCTTGACGCCACCATTCATCATGAATGAATGGAATAGAGTTTTTCCCTCTCGGTTCGTTTGTTTGGCAGTCTCATTATGTATCCATTTCCCTGCCCCTCGCTAAGCAAAATTTTCCACCAACAAAACGGAGACGAAAAAAGTGCCGCAGAATTTTCCTTCTTGTCGTCGGGACATTTGCCAATGCCAACCCGACCCGACAGAGAGTCTCCTCGCTATCGGAATCCTTTTTGGACAAGCCAAAGTAAAATAAAAAAAATAAAGGGAAGTGGAATGTGTTCCACATGTACACACTTGACTCAATCCATTGGCAACAACCCCGTAGAAAACTATTTTCATGTCTAGACCTTGACTATATGTGGCGCGCAATGTTTGTGATTCTTTTCGCTCATTTTATTACCTTCTGCAACGCAGCCCCCCATATAGACCGGACAGCATGTAGCCGCCTGACTTGTTCACCTCGCCTTTTTGGCAACAGGAAGCACACGCCTTGGCAACTCTTTTTAAGGGTGGAAACACGAATATTTTGCAATTTAAATTGCAAGCAAAACAAAAGAAAAAACGAAGAAGAGCCCCAGACCGCACATTACAGACACAAACATATGGCCAAGGTATACAACATCATCATCAATTAAAAACCCGGCAGAGGAATATAAAGACGACGAGAAGGAGAAGCAAACAAATAAACAAATGAGCCTACACAAAAGGTACAAAAAGGACAAACAACAAAATTGGAGTGAACTCTGTTGGTGGCATAAGTCGTCGTCCATGGCGATATGTGTCGGTTTGGATGATGGCAATAATGATTAAGTTTCCACTGGCAATCGCACTGGCACTGGCACACACCCCCGGCAATTCAAATTATATGCGTATGGAAAAAAAAGAAAAGAAAAAAAAAAAAAACGGGAAAAAAATAAATAAAGGGAAAACAGATTGACTCTGGAAAGTGGAATGAGAGACAGAAAAACCAACAGCACATTATGCCAGGACATATAATGCACACACCACAGACGAACGGACGCTTTTTGTGTTGTTGTACCAACCCCTTTTGATTTTTTTTCCTTCGGACTTACGTGTTGGCTATCATGGTACACATTTGGGTGTACGACACTACACCTGTGTACTTAGGGTGGCAAATGAGTTCTGGATTTGTGCCGTATGCACGAAAGAGGGCTGCATATATATAGGCTACATTTTTGACAGGTGCACTTGCAGGGGGGTTTTTTTTATTTTTTGTGACTACCCAGACAACTACTAACCACGACAAGCTGACGTTATTTGGCCAAACAATGAAGGACAGTAAAGGGTTTGGAAAAATAGTACCTATCGTTTTTATAAAACCAAAAGGTAGATTTTAAATTGCCGGTCAAAACGTGCATGATAAACAACAAAAGGTTCCTTTTTTAAAAGACAGTTGTAGGATTGCAATTGCGATGTAGTCGGTTCTGCTTTCCAGGTTCAAGTAGCTAATTTTAAATCGAACGAGAACTTGCAGAGTTGGGTGGGGTGCCACTAGGTACACGTGTAGGCCCTATTCTTTTAATTGCATTTTTAAAATGCTAAAATAGACGCAAATTCAACGCTTGAGAGTTTGGAAATAAGTTTTAGAAACTAAAATATACACAGAGACCTTCGAAATATTGAATAGAGCTCTCTTTTCACAATAGCCATCGATCTTCGGAAGAGCTTTCACGGCTTTATAGGTTCACTTTTCCGCGACAGATTTTTGGACAGTTCGGATGGAGACTAATCAAAAACTCTTCTAAACAGCGACCCACCTCATAGGTGCTCGCATAAATTAGGCCACCCTCGCATCTAATCCCAAGCTTCAGAGTCAACCGATACATTTCGAACTCCTCCCAATGCCCCCGAAAAAACTCCCGACACATCCGCAGCGCCTTCGCATGAAATAAATTGTGTCAGCTTTGTCGCGTCCCACTTAGCACGCGGTGTTAATAAATCCCTCCAAGTTGAACACTCACGCATTTCAATCGCCCCTGAGAGAGTCTACCCCAAATTCAAAGACGTGCGCGTTGAATTCTCAAAGTTGACACATATAAATACTTCCTCCTTCGATCCTCTAGTAAAAAAAAAAAGAAAGAAATGTTTTCGTTTTGCTGTTACTGCCTGCTCCCTTGGGCTATGATGGGGGCTTTTTCATTTTATGTATTTTTTTCGCCGCCAAATCGACTGCCTGTCTGGTTTTATGTCTACCGCCAAAGTGCGGTTTTTTTTTATTTATTTCACTTTTTATATGCCACTCGACCACAAGGGGGAGCAAACGAAAAGATCAAGCAGCAGAAGCAGTCAAAGAAGACGAAGCACATAAACAAAACTCGCGTTCTGTCTGCCTCCCGTTCACATAAGTATACCCTAGTTCTGCATTTCGTCTGCAGGTTTTCCTTGGAGACACGAACGACTGGCGTGCATTCACCGCGATATTTATTACAAAATTTATTATCTATTTTTATTCGCTTTTATTTGTATATTTAAAAATATCCCCCCCCCAAAAACTAAATATACAGATAAACTTTGATATTTTATTTTGTTTGTCAAAGTATAGAGCATCCATCGATGGGGACACAAATGAAATAACAACCCTCGGTGAATTTGACAGGAGAAACCAGCTCACAAGCGGCACTGTCAAGACATCTGTTCCCGAATGTCCTTTTCAGTTGAAAGTTATTTCAAGGATGACGCCACAGAAATAACCGCACCAACAACAAAAATAATAATAAAAAAAACTCTCGTTCATCATCTATCAAATAATCGTGAAGGTCTGTGTGAACTCTGGAAGTCTGAACTCTGATAAGGGTAGCAAATGGCAATAGCAAGTTGCCAAGCTTGTGCTGCTTTTGGTTTTTTTTTTTTTTTTGTTATGGGGGGGGGGGGGGAGAAAAACTAACCCAATACACAGACTCGTCGTCTGACTCGGCGAATACATAAATATTTGTGAAGAAAAATGGAAAACGCAACTGGCATTAGCATAAATCATTTCACAGGTCCTCAGCATAATCGATGGATGGCATGGCGAAAATGGTTAAATAATTTAATAGCTGCACATATGGCAGGGGCAACACATAAGGCAAAAGGGCAACGTGGCGCCCACACTTGTGGAATGGGAATAAAGGTTTTTCTTTTTGGTATAACGAGAATAAACGTGCTGTTATGCGGATCGAACTGTGATACTCACTTGTGTGTGGAAATCTCTAATTGAATTTCGTGCGAAGGAGGCACAATTCTGTCAGGAGACAGGTGGGAGTCGTTCGTAATTCCCCGTTTGATTATTTTTTTTCATTTTTAGATAAGTTTGATTAGGCAGACATCAATCGAATCAGAGTGGAGCGCTTCCTAACAGAGTTGGGGGTCGAACCCTGAAGTCTGTTAGAATTTTCTCCCAGCCCTTTAAATAATTACTAAACAGCTTGATCAGAAATATTCGCTTCAAATCAAAGGAGAGCGTTCTGAGCTATGTTCCTACATTGAGGCAGTTGGGGGTCGAACCAGGTGGCATGCTTGTAAAGAAGATCCTATTTCTTTTTCAATAAAATTAATGTGGTTTTCATAATTATTATAAAGAACAAACTGATTGCAGTGCGCACTATCTAAAAACATTTGGTGGTCGAACCCTACAAAAATGATATCCCCAAAATTGTTCAAAATTCCAATTCAGGACCGATCCCACTGTGTTAAAATGTAGAATAATACTGAGCAACTTGTGCGGAAGGTGTCTGTTTCTGCTCAAAATTTGGTAGTCGAACCGTAAGAATGAGATTTAACTTTTTCTTCATTTACTTCAGACAAAATTGATGTAGATTGCTCTGATTTAGATGACTTAATTTCACTTGCAAGGAAGAAGGAACTCCAAACGCAGCTCGCTCAAGAGGTTGTTCACCACTTCGCCACAGAATAAGTTCAACAACAACAACATGCCCTCAACAAAATAGAAACCTCCAAGATTCCCACATAAAATTATGTCCCGTGCGTGAATGCTTTCTCACAATTGCTTTCGCTACTATTATTATTGTCTTTATGCTCTGGGAGTCTACTACTAATTCACCTGTTATTCTGTTGCTTCTTCTTCTTCTTGTTCAATCATAAAAAAAAACTCCGGATAATAATGTTAAACCTTTAAAACTGCATCTCTTTCCACGGCTAGACATTTAGGTGCCACAAAAGAAGCAACTACAAAAAAAAAGACCAAATACAAGTTCTTCAAGCTTTTCTTCAGAAGCCAAAGGAGAACAGATACGAACAATAAAAAAAAAACGAAACTAGTGTAGAAGAAGAAACTTTGTAAGTCGGTACAACAATTCGTTGCGGGTCAGTAATTATTACAATTTTTTTTTTTTTTTGTTCGTTGTATCTTTTCTCTCTGGCGATAATGTAAAGAAGGTTTTTTGCTGAGTGTATCTAAAAACTAAATTGAGCGCATTGAGCCAATGCGAAATATTTTAGAGCGCGCACAAATCAAAAACTTGACGCTTTCTTCTTCTTCTCCTTGTTTCCCTCTGAATCTGTGATTTTTTTTCTTGGAATTTCTATTGTTACACGGTACAGTGTCTGTGTGTGTGCAGTCAGTGGGTAAGCAAATGACAGTTGGATGACTTTCTTTCGGAACGGCGCTTACACTTGATCAATTATCTAAGCGGGTTTTTTTTCACATTACGTACTGCGTGAACCAATTTCAGAGCAATATAACCATTAACTCGTTATAATTGAGCAAAGATTTGAATTTTCAACGCACGAGCAGCGCGCTAGGCCGTTTAGCGAAACCAAAGTTAGAGAGGAGTGCTGACAATATATTAATGGACAGAGTGTTGTGAAACCGACGCGGATTGGAAGGTGAATTTTGGGTCGTAAATAGGAGAAGGTTGTGTGGTGATTTATTTATCCTGTATAGGGGGGTTTTCACAATTGATAGTTGTTGGGTGGGATGCATTGTTTCTGAATGAATCCGATAGATTGCGTGTCTTTTTATATGGAGCTGTCGATTTACAGAGTAAGTACATTTTTTGGGGGTTGAACCATGCGAACGAAATTGACACTTTTATTGCGCGCAGATTTGATAAGCTGTTTTGTGTTTACGAACAAATACTCAAGTGGATCGCTTTCGTTTGTTTAAAGCTTTAGGGGGTCAAACCGTAGTATCAAATAAAGTCTACGAACGCTGATTCGATCAGAATTTGTTACCTCCATTAACCTAAGAAGAAAAAGTAAATGTTGACTGCGACTTTATTTTTTTTTAGCTTTTGGGGTTCAAACCGAGGAAGTAAAATGCTATATCTATATTAGGTGCCTTTTGAAATCTGATAGAATTGTTATAAGAAATGAATTCGTCAGTATTAACGTACTTTAAAAATTTTTTAACACTTGGGGGTGGAACTCTGGAAGTGAAATAAATTATTTTTCGGATATACGCCCAAAACTGATAAAATTGTGCATTTGTTCTCAGTTTTAATATGGATTTTCGTTCATCCAACGGACTTAACATCATTTTGAACTCTCTTTGAACATTTGGGGGTGGAACCGCATCATGGAAAAAAACATACAGCGTCGTTTACCGAAAATTGATCGATTTTTGTAGTTTTTCTAAGTTCTAACATGAATCACAATCATTTTGGGGTTCGAACCGTGACAATCACAATTTACTGTGAAACGTGTCGTATTGCATTGCGTAGATCTAAAATTTCATCAAGTTGCTGAGTTTTTCTGACAAATTTTGAAGCAGATCAACTTGGCATTCTTTGGGGGTCAAGCCAGCATAAAAACTTAACTCAATTTGATTGATAGATATACCTCGCACAGTTGAAGAAGTGCATCGCTACCGCAACAAATTCATTTGGCAACAACAGCACATCAAAAGATCAATAGGCTAATCGAATCGGGCTCCAATTAGGTACGAAGCACAAATTTTATTGGATGCCAATGTCAATTTAATCATGCACGATAATCATTGATAAGCCGTTCGCTTTACAGTTCTAAAGTATAGCCAATTCTCACCTTGAGAATGTATCTAACGTTCCACTTGAACCATTCATCCTCTGGTCAATGCGCCTATACATCAAACTGTGAACTGTGTGTGTGCGCACAGCACTTGATCGTAATGAGATCTTGTTATGGATGCAATTATGTTCAGTATGTGAGAATGATTAAGAAGAGTTCTCCCTCGTGAGAACCCATTTCAATGCAATCAGTACAACACAAGTACATATTTTTCTTTTAACAGTTTACCGTAAATGTGCGTAGGTATTTGTATCTGTGGGCATTTCAATTTGGTGGTGGTCCTGGTTCTGTTATGACGACGACAGCTTGACTGTGAATATATCAATTAAAGACGATGTGTGCCTGAATGGGACCTGCCCACGCACTTGTATATGGAAATGTTGTTTTACTGTTACTATACCAAATAATATAATGGTTATGATTTCATTTCGTTCATTTTTGGAGAGACGACGACACCACACCTTAGGCGGCGCGGCGCAACATTGGAGGTCTTCGCTTAACGTTTTTAAATATACACGTAGGTATCTGTCTCGATACCTTCATCAAGATTGGAATATAAGAACCCGACTGCGAGTTTGTATCTTTCTCTGTGTGTATTGTGTGTTTGTGGGTACATTTATTGTGGCCCTGATCACCTGCTCGGCTGCGTGCATAACGACATGAACAATATGTTCTCAAGGAGGGCACAATTCGCGTAATGCCACTGCTCTCCTCGGCCATTATTACTTCTTTTTTTTTCCCTGCTCGTACATGTGTCGTGTTTTTTTTTCGTCGACGGTGCATGTTCCGTTTTTTATTTCCGTGTGAATTTCCGCTTTCCAATTCCCTCTGCAGCAAGTAATGTACCTGCCTGACTGCCTTACCTAGTCTAAGAGTCGACGTCGACGACCACCTTTGCTCGTTTCCTCTTGTCCATGTACACTTCTTCGTATAAACTATGCCCATTCATCCGTAACATGAGTAGACTTCTAATGGGGTGTGCATGATGAGTAAATGTTGTTCTCTTTCACACTCCAGCCAGCTAGCTAGAGTCTGATCACACTAGTGCTATAGCGACGGGTATTAAGTGCTTCACTCGGCAAAGCTCGCACTCGCGCGGATATAACTTAATAAGCAGCATGTTAAATTAACGGTTAACTCAATTAAAACACATCACTGATATAATTTAATGCATACCGATGAATACCGCCATCGCTGCCAGAGGGCAGCGAGCTTATTGATTCTTCAATTTCAATCTTCATTATGCATATTATTATTTTGCATAATGCTCGGAGAAAAATGCATTTTCTTTCTCTTGAAAATATGCAAATAGCGGGCAGACAGCAAGAATAATTGTGCAAAAACGAAAACCAAAGGATAACGATATTTTCACAAAGAATTTCAATGGGGTTGGGGGGAATGGGGACCCTCACCGTATGGGGCTGGGTATAACTGCACATAGGGCGAGACGCATAGAAGAGAAAATAATGAACATTGTCATTGCCGCAGGGAGACAATTTTCACGATGGCGAGAAATTTCTCAAATTATTAAGAATTTTCATTTCTCGTATTTCCTTGTTCTTGCCATTCGCCAGTTTGAAATATGGAAATTTGGTGTAAGTTAGGGCAAAAATGGCAAGCTCTCTACAAAGGGTTGCTGTGGCTGCTTGATGCCGAGTGGAGTGCAGTTTGACAGAGAGAGAAAGGAGGGGTATACCTTTTTTTCTTCCTGAAAAGGGTGGCGCATAGTTATTTTCAGGAAACACCGTGCTGCATGTGATGAAATGACTGACTTGGTGTTGGATTAATGCAGTGCCGATGGGGTGTGTTTATTTTTGCTCATGTTTTTTTTTTTTTCAAGGGATGAAGTTAGTACTAAAAAAAAGACTTTGAGTTTACCAAGTTGAGGAAGGTTCTGCGAGGTAATTAAGAGAGATGAAACTTTGATGGACAAAGGGATTGGCCGCCTTAAAAAACATGCTGACAATTCCGATGGTTTAGGAAGCTAATAAGTATCGTAATCGCAGGAAATACATACCGGCCAGCAACTCTGACCGAACGAAATAACTTTCACGACTTAAATCTGACAATTTGCTTTTGATTTTTGGATGATTTTTAGCTCGTTTTGAAAATTCACTTCCCCAGGGAAATTAAATCTCATAATTGTTGCACATAGATTGTGCCTTAGCGAAATTTCCGACTTGACGTTGTAGTCTTCTCTGAAACTGGAAAATCATTCGTTGAATTTGTAAATCAGGCGGCGAATTGTGGTTACGGAACTGGCACGGCCATTTTGCTGCAGTTTTCTATACCTTCCAAGCACCCTCAAGATCTTAAGACCGACTAAAACGCCCGGTGAGGATATGCACCTATGGCTTACAAATTCAACACCTAAACTCAAGCCGTCGCAATAAAGACGGCTGCTGTGCCTGTACGTGAACCATCTCTAACTGAGGCAAATATGACAGTACGTCGGCTTACAAGCAAAACTGACCAAACTGACAAAAAGAAAAAATTCTTTTCTGTATTATTGATGGTAAGTATAATAGAAAAGCATGTAGAAAATTCTGCCAAAACTGCCTATCTGATATTTTTCCTAGAAATATGCAAAGCATTTAAAATTGTTGGTTGACTATCTGTCTTTATGCACAAGAAATTCGGGAGAAAAAAAACTTGTTTTGCGTTTTCCCCCAAACAACGTTTATGCAGTTAGTCAGTTTTGCTTGTAAGCCGACGAGTAGTCACCCAATATCGGCCCAAAAGTGGAGGAGAACGGGTCTTTTTAAGGGAAACAAACAATATTAAGAGGAAACGAAACACGATTATGGATAGCTCAGTGGAGGAATGGCCCAGAAAATGAGTTTTAACAGTCTAAACCGAGGTAGATATTGCACCAAATGAATATCCAAACTCGTTGTAAAATCATTCTTTTTCGTGTTAAAACAACTCTACCTACCCCAAGTGTTTTGCGTTACTTTTAATATTTGCTGCACTTTACGCCGATCTGCTTATTTCTTCTGCAACAACATTAACATCCCTGCACAAAACATCATTTAACTCAAAGTCGAACGAAATTCTTGACAGTAGTGCAAAAAACGTCTTAGAAGGTGCAGCACTCTGTCCTACCAATTGCACTCGCAATTCCAATTTGACATCGTTCCTAACCCTCTACCTACATCGCTTCCGTTGCCACTGCAATTGAACTACATAGGTACTTCTACAACCAACTGGCTATCTGTCACCAGACAAAACACAATTTTTTTAACATCCTGATGTTCTACCTCTCGCTTGACGTTACAAACATAGTTATACCTACGATGACACCTCTGCCTACCTCAAGTGACTCACTAAATGACAGCCTTCGCAACTATTTGCACATCTTTCCAAGAGGCCACCCCTCTAACATTCTTTTCGTTTTTTTTTTTTTGCTTGTGGATTCTCGGAAAACCCATAATCAAAGACAAATTCGTAAAACTCGCACCATTATAAAAGTCCGCTGGTGGCAACTGATTGTTTTTTACGTCATCACTCGCCTGATAGGTTTAGGAACTCACCCACCCACCGCTGAATTCTTGTTTCGCCAACATAATTGCATTCACCACTGCCGCACCGCGTGCCAAACGAAGACCCAACGAGAAAGTCGCCGCTAAAAGAAACACCTGCCAAATTGTAGCCCTCGTCGTTGGGTCACTCAGAAACACATCTTTGGCATTCAGCGGTGGATTGCTCGCCGTCACTATTCGCAAATCGCAATCCCCCTTACACACACCACGCAAATGTGATGTTAGTCATAATACAAATTACAGTGACTTTACTAAAAGGTGTCACCAAACTCAAGAAGATAACTCACCTCGCAAAATAGTCAATCAATCAATGGTGGTGTGTAGTTTCCTTCCGTTTTTTCTTTGCTACGATGGGGCACACACACACACACGAACTGTCAGCCAAGTTGTGACGAGGGAGAGAAAAATCCGTTAGCACAAGTTGCACCGAATGAATAAATAAATTTATAACAGAATTTGTTGTGTGCAGCCGCGCAACAGCAATTGTAGTAAAGTGTAATCCAAAAATATTTCACAACTCTGTCACTTTTATTATTTTTGTCGAATTAATTTTTTTATTTTTTTTTCTGTCGTCGGCACTTGTTTTACACAAAATTTATTCGATTTAAATTTTTTATTCGCACAGATGATAAATAATTTAAATTTTTGTTGTACGTTTTCACTTGAAATTTATTTATTTTTGAATCACAAAATCACACACAGATACACCGAGTTTGGAGGAGGAATGATTTTACGATACAAATAGATTTATTTAGCTTTTGCTTAGAAGTAAATATCCTTTTTCGGTCGAGAGTACATACGGTCATATAAATATTTAATTTTATTATATCGTTCCTCTGCAACGAACCGTTCGCAACTGAATGTGAGCTGCTGTCTAGCGATTAGTTTTATAGAACACCTCCTCCGGCACAGGCGATTCTTTTGCTTCTAGCGATGTGGCCGTTGCCGTTGCTGCGTGTTTACGGCACTGTCTGCATTTCGTCGTTTGTTCGTTGAGTGTGAGTGAGCGAGCGGCGAACGGCACAAGAAAGAAGACGAAAGAAAAAGAAGCAGCAAAACTAGCAAAAGCAAAAACCATCGGCTTCGGCTCGGCCGGCAG
Source organism: Cheilosia variabilis (assembly GCA_951230905.1). NCBI lineage: Eukaryota > Metazoa > Arthropoda > Insecta > Diptera > Syrphidae > Cheilosia > Cheilosia variabilis. The sequence continues at coordinate 3,815,037 of OX579678.1, read as the reverse complement.
CAATGTGCCGTTTTTTCCTTTTCGAAGAGAATGCGCAGATGTCGGGATACGAATGATGGGGATGGGTTAGTGGTAACTGTTTTGGTGTGAGTTCGAAGAGATTGGTACTCTCTCTTAAAACGCTTAACGACGGAATGCTTAAATGAGTCATTTTCAACCGATTTTCATTTTCACCTTGGCCGAAGCGAGATTGCGGCTCTGTTTGTTTGTGTGTACATTTGCTGTTTGATGACGGTCACGCTCGCGGTGGACGGTGCGCCGTGCGTGGTAGACTTGGAGCGCGCAAAACATCTGTTGGATGGAAGCGAATATACAAAGTAATGCAAAAATAAGGAATTTTTTAAAAGAGGTGGACTTTTTCTACAGTGGAACATCAAGAGAGTAGTGACAGTGACACTGACAGTGACAGTAGAACAAATGGTTTAGTCAAGGGGCACATTCAAAAATCTAGTCACCTTTCTTTAGAATGGTCTTGACTAGATTAAACCTGAAGGCAAAAACTAAATTGTTGGGTAACGTCACTTTTCCTACGTCAGTCAGATATGCGAACTGTCAACTTCGTCCTCAGTCCCGATTTGGGAAATTCTTGACTAGATTCGACGGGTACCCCTCCATAAACGTCAACTGAAAATGCTGTTCTAGGCGGATAAAAACTGAGACAAATCAAGTCAGCCAGCTGTCAAATTTACTGAACAAGGTACTTAAACATACCCAATCGTTAAAAATAGAGTCCATGCAAAATTGTTCGAACTCACAATGACGAAATTTTCCATACAAAATCGCATATTGTGAACTACAAAATATTTAGTTAAAAAATGGTTAAAAATGATTATTAGTAAGGCCCGTTGACTAGATTGGCTCGTCCACATCTAACGAATGGACAAAAATGCTTCAGCCATGAGTTTTTTATTTCCTGCTGCAAAGTCTAGATAAATGAAAAGCTTCCCAAGACTAATCTATTTTGGCTTATACCAAAAAGCTTTGTCTGAATAAGAGGAAATGTCCTGGTCGTATCTCCTTTAGCACTAAGGTAAACTTAAAATATGCTGATGTTATATTTTGAGGCGGGAGAGATGTTTAAACACGTTTGAAATGTTTTTATATAGCTAAAGTCACTTCCTTTAGATATAATACCCGAAGACTACAACTTAAAAAAATCTAGGGGGGCTGTGGAAGCGCTTTAGGTCCGCCTTTCCCAAGAGAAGATGTTTTGGAATACTTTTACTCGCAATTTGGAATTGGAAATTCGGTCTCATATCATTAGTCGTCAACTTCTTGCAACCATTCCTGTGTTTAGATTGTAGTTGCTCGCAAGAGTGTAAGGGCCCACTGTCCGACTTTTAGAATCTAGTTTGGCTTTTAAACAGTTTTAGCTTAGTCTTTTGGTAATTGCTGAATTTTGTATAAGTAAAAAGCTTAACAAGATTGAGACAAATCTTCGCGCAAGTCGCAAGAATTATATTAAAGAATTCCTTCTTCCAAAAACAGTCAAACGCAGGAGTAAGTAAGACAGCTGCGCTTGGGCAGTTGCAGAGTCTTTCGGGGAAAGTTTGACAGCTTCTACAGTTGCTATGTCGCTAAAAATGTTAAGCGCTAAGACTTTTTGTTTAATGGGGATTTACTATTTCCGTTGCGAAATCGCGTGGTATAAAAGCGGCTCCTTAATTTTCGAGAGCTTTCCGAGTGCACTGCATAAATAAAACTTGTGATTACCGAAGCAGTATGTACCAACATAAAGTGGATATAAGCAGTTTTATGTTGACTGGGAGCAGCTAGAAGAGTTACATGTTATTTTCTAAATGCAAACCTCCAAGCTCCAATTAATATTTAAATTTATTTCAAGTCGAACCAGTAAAGAGTTACATCCCTGTAAGAAGCACCACGCTCTCGGATTTAATTGTAAAATTTGACAGGATGTTGACATTCAAATCAATGAGACATTATACTGTCGCATAATACTTTCAATCTTGTAATGCAAGTGCGCAGAAGTTCATGTTTTGCCTTTTGACAGGTCTGCTTTTAGTGCGTTCTTACTTACTTGTTATTCCCCATCGGTTGGTAGGTAAAATGCAACCACATTGACGTCATCTCATAAATAGGTAGGTTCTTCAGGCGTTTTGTAGAAATTCCTATTAGGCCCCATTCATCCGCAGTGCGTAGAGCTGTAATCATTATAAACGTCATTCACTATACCTGCTTTTTTTTAAATGACTCAATTTGCAAAAATGTCGCGAAAGCCTCGGGAATTCTTCACCACAGACAGACAAGTCGAGTCTACTAAATAGGCACTCGGACTAAAGACTCACTTGTTTGTATCATGGAGCTTGATTAATAAATAAATCAGCGAAAAATCTCGTCGATGACGTAATGCCTGAGACTGGTTGGTGTTTAGAAAATCCGCACTATCGGCGGAATCGGAATCGGAAGTGCATTCCGATGCCATATTTCGCGATAATCAGGTTTATCTTTCAACCATTCACAGATTCCTTCCAACTCAAACTCATGTGTATTGTCAAAGCAAACTCACCTTTGTTTCCAAAGAGATTCTAACTGGGACTGGGAGTCTGGCTCTGGTTACTTTCTCAAAGAGATGTACTGTGCTAAGAGAGTGAGGTGTGCATTTGTTCATCGCAGAAGAGAACATGTCCCAAAATCAAGAGAGACCTTCTCGAATTGCCCTCTTTGTTTGGACATCTCTCTTATTTACTCTTTCACTCAGTTCAAATTTTGAATTTATAAAGTCAAGTCAAATTGCCCCCCTCTTCCTTCTGTCTTTCGGGAACCGATCAGGTAAAGTGAGCTAACTAGCCCATGGGCGAGACGGTTGACTGAAAGCATCGTGTAAACAAAACAAAACAAAAAAACAGAAGAAACGCTCTTTAGCGGTCGAGGGGCTGTAACCGATCATAAAACTATAAAAATAAACAAGAACAAATGCTTGGCCTGATCTTCCAATCAGTGCAACGGGTTTTGAAGTTTTTACCTGGATTTGTGTGGTGGAAAAAAATGGTGAATGGATGGATGTCGAGCATTGGACGAACGTGACGGTTGGGTAACCGCTTTGCAAACGTCTTATGTTCCTCTTGGACTGTGTTTGAACAATTTAAACCCAATAAAGATGGAGATTCTGAAATGGTTTGGGACAATAGACGGGCAGTTGCCCCTCCCAACACAAATTCGACAGTTGGAACTTGGAAGGCTTTGGAAAGGCTGCAAGGTGGTTTTGAAATGAGGATAAATCTCACAAATGCTTTCGAACTTTGTGCCTGTAGGTAACGAACGTAAGTAATGATCGAGAGCGGGACAAGACGGAGAACTCTGATTAACTCCTATTGGAACTGTCCCTGCTGATTTATAGTCAGTGGGGGAGATTAGAATTGTTCATTTGAGTATTCAATACCTGTAGACCTTTCTGTGGAAAGCCGTGACGTTTAAAGATCAATAAATAAAATTTAAAACGATTGAAGGTTCGGCTCGAATGTTTTCGCAACTCGACACAAGAACTGTTGGCAAGTTTTAAAATGTTGTAAACAAATTTCAGGCAATTAAACATGCGGTATAACCTATTTGATTATGCGCCGCATGCTGGCTAGAGGTTAAGTCGTGGAAAAAACGCTCAAAGGTTGTCTCGCAATTTTTGAGTGCCGAAAGTCTGTGCACATGGAAACTGTAAGCGAGGACAGGAAAGGCTTTCTTGTGAGCCTTTCTACTACTTAGCTACCCACTTCGAAGGAGGATCATGTTTAAAGGATTTTTGCCGTGCTCCAACACTCAGTTTCTGAAAAGCGTCACGCTGGTACGTAAGTGGCACCCACAAATCCCAACTTAAACCATATATACCTACATATCCAATTTCTCAAATCGCCAAACTCGTCTGTCAAAGATCCCCACAGTGCAAACACTGTCAGCGAACGCTCAAGAGGCCGTGAGCCCCGCTACATAATAAGACACCTTTCCAACTAGCACTGCTGATCGAAACCCCTAATCCATTAATTGGTATCGAGACGAACATTTTCAATTTCTCACAAAGTTTTCCCTCATTTCACACCCCTATGCCGAGTATCGACGAACAATTTCCAAACTTTCACCCCGAAGGAAAGTGCATTTGGGAAAAGCGTGTTTTCCATTAATGGAATGACTGCGAAACTTTACCCCGAGGCTGTTGTATTTCGTATTTGAGTGTATTAGTGCAAAATCGATTTCTGAATGCAGCGCACATATTTGCACTCCAACACGGCCGGAGGTAGTTCTGACCGCATCCTAATACCACTGACGCTGGGATTATGTCAACTGATTTATTTACCAACCCTCGCCGTCAGATACCTATCCACCGAAAAACCTGGTGACTCTTATCACCGCGCCAGGCAGAGGCCAATCCCCGGGTATGTACATGCCAAATGCATTTGCGAGGCTTCCTCCCGCAGTCACAGTAACTGTAGACAACACTTTCGTTAGCCCGATGCACTCATATATGCGTGGTACCTGTGCCGCTGTCGCTGTTCAACGGTTATGATGACGGAAAAGAAAATCGCGTCATATCGCCGGCAAGGGGCTACCTCAACACCATCACGGTGTCCGATTACAAATTACAAAACATCTAGGCGAACGACGGAGCTGGAGCAACCCTTGCACTCCCGGACGGGATTAGTGTCGACAGCGTAGGCCACCTCGTGCATGGTTTGTGCCCATAATTCAGGGTTGCCGGCGAGGCGGGCATGTGACAACTTTGTTGTGTTAATGCGGATTAGATGCCCGAGTGCACCGAGTTCCCGAAATTGAAAGTGCGTACTCGGCGATGATGGCGGCCTCCAACCTGGATCGCGCACTTGCCACCCTCTCTGGGTAAGTTATATGTCCGAAAGGGTGACGATGCATATATCAATTACACGTCCATACGTAGTTTCCTCAACGGAACAGCAGTCGCCAGACAGTAGTCCAGACGCGCAATGGCAAAGGGGTGCGTGTCCGGGCCGTGAGAACTGTCACTAGCCCCTTGGAAGCGTTTTGATTTCGAACGAAGGGTGTGTTCGGTCAGTTTTCGGTTGCGATGTGACATTTGCCTTGCACACGAGATTAGATGTTGTTTTTTGTTAGCCCCCAGGTTGTGTCCTGTGCAGCAAAACAGATCCTAATGACGCTCGGACCGGTTAAGTAGGCATGTCCTAGCAAAACTAATTGAAGTCAACACCGAACGTAATTAGACCAGGTGTGTGCTGTTCTGTTCGATAAATCGGCTGGTACATGTGTGTGTGTGTTTGTTTTTTGGTGCTGCAAACGCTGATTGCCGGTTTCGATCGCCTAGGAGCCAGTGTATGTGGCAGTGCCGTTGTGCAATTATCCTTTGTTCTTGATTTGGGTCATTAGCTGCGCTGTGATGTGCGGGTTTTTCTGTGTCCGTATGCCTATCTGCCGCACTGGATAATTACTTGTTTCTGTTTTTGATTTGTCCATGTCTCTTGTGTAGGTAGAAGTGAACGAATGCAACTTAATTTGGCTTGATATGCGGCGTGGCAGTTCTTCTTGCGAGAAAAGGCTTTTAAAAGGCGACTTTTACCCAGCCGCCTTGAATAATTTGACACTGAAAAGGTTCAATAAATGGCAAACTGATACGACTTTTGTTACACTGTTCTATTAACTATAGTGCTCACTAGTCAGTCAACAAATTTCTTAAGTAAAAAGTCGGTCAACAATTTTTTTAAGTAAAAAGTCAGTCAACAAATTTCTTAAGTAAAAACTTTCTGCAAAGTGGTAGTAGCGACTTTTATAAAAATTGTGTGTTCTCAGTCACTGCTACTGTTTTGTGCAACTAAAGTTGTAACTTGGTACATTTTTAGAAAGACAGAGAGTGAGCACGGTTGTACCACTTTCGAAAAACGTTCTTATTTTGACTCCTTCAGTGTACAATAATATTTCACTGCTGATGAATAAGTTGCGAAAACTCTTCACTCGCATATCGGCAAAGGCAACCCCACTTAAACTATCTAAAATCTGCGTTCAATAAATATAACACTAGGTGGAATATTTTACTCTGTAGGTGCCAATCAAGTTAAGCGATTCGCATTTTGTTCGCTTCGTATTTTCGCGGAAGAAGATTTCGTTCGCCGGCGGGTTCATCTAAGAAGGCGACAACCGTTTCGTATGAAAGAGTCACCGGCTCGGCAAATAAAAGCAGAAGAGTTGGCATGTGTTCGCCCAAAACACAGTGGAAGAACAAAATGCGAACATTTGGAAGAAGCTTCCGCAAACTATCTTGAGAAACAAATTTACTGGGGTTGATCATTTTTTTTCAGAATTTTTAAGCTCCAAATTATGTACAAGACTTTTTACCACAAGTTTATGAATTTTCAAGATTTTTGACAAAATTCCTCTTCACCCTTATTTTAGTTACAAGGATTTAGTAGGATTTATTGTTATAATCAATAATTTTCTAAATATAACAAACTAAAACAACTTTTTCTATTGAAGAAATACGTTTTCCATTAATTCCATTATTAAGCGTGTTTTTTTAGCTTCAATCATTTTTTACCATATAAATTCTGTTTTGTTTTCCTACAAGTTTTTTAGCTGTCACTTGGTTTCTTCTTCTTCATATTTGACACTGACGTTGTCGCGAACTACCCAATCTCAAAGTAAAGCAAAGTAAAATAATATTTGCTGCACGCAATAACAACAACTACTCTGAGTGTTCCAAGTGTCAAGTAGAGCGTAGTTGTTGCGTGCTGAAAATCCTACTTAACTTCGCTTTGCTGAGATCGAAGCTAAAAAAAAACAGGCCTGATGTGAGTCGAACAGAGCCCATGCAGAACTTCTGTTTTACTAACGTTTCCATCAACTCTAAAGTAAGGAAATCATTTGTCGTATGTAAGTGATAATTTGACATTTCCCCGATGGATACCAGCGACGGAAAAGTCGATACAATTGTATCGAATTCGTTACAAATGAGTGTGCTCGAGTACAAAAGTACAATTTGCTTTAATTCGATACAATTTATCCATCTGTACCTATCTTTAAATTTTTTTGCAATTTGTAAAGCTTTTCCTAAGGAAACAATTAAAATAATCCAAATGATGATGTTTTTATGTCATTTTGAAAGACATAAACAAGAAAATTAATATTCAAAATCCCTTCCTAAATTTTCTGGAGTATTTTACATCAGAAGCAGTTGTATCAGGAAAACCGAATTCTATACTGAAATTTGTTTTTGAATTTGTTCCGAATGAAAAAAAAAAATTCAACAAATTAACAACGAACATTGAGCACTTGCCGACTGCTAAATAATGCAGCAATTTAAATATTATTCAATTTGAGAATTTTGGGCTGAAGTAAATTCAATTAAAAACGAGTGTAATGAGCTGATGTTTGAAAATATTTACAAAATTGCTCAAGCCGTTCTCGCTATTCCTCACTCATCAGCAAATGTCGAAAGGATATTTTCTTGCCAGACATTAATAAAGTTCAAATGTCGAAACCGACTTTAAGTCGACACTTGCTGGGGACACTGGCTTTGATTGAAACAAAAAAATTTATTAGAAACTCATCCTGTTCTGTGTTTCAAGTTCAGGGCAATATTTTGAAGATGAATGTGCAAATTGAGAGTATAGAGGCTGAAGAGCTCATGGATTAAAAATATGAACTATTTTTTTGTAGGCTTGTATAGTTCTGCTATGAAGTCATTAATGTTTTGTTAATATATTTTTGTTTATGTGTTTGAAAATAAAATATTTTGAATTCAGATCTGTATACGAAAAACTGTTTTCAATACAACTGGCTCCATTTCAGTACGATCTTACAACATTTTTCAGTACAAATCGAAAATTTCATTTTCCATCCCTTGAACTCGATCACACCAAACACCACACGTGTAACGGTATCAAACACTTTTTTTTGTGTAACAAATTTTGTGTTTTCTTTTGTTCTTTTCAAATTTAGAAAAAATCTTGCGAAAAGGATTTTCTTAATTCGGAAAGAGAACATTTTCATATTTTTCATATGGATGGCCCTGGATTGTGGCACGCGACAGAAGAAGCAAAAAATTAGTGTTGTCAGTCGGTAGTCTTCTGACAAATAGGAACGGTGATTTGTGTAGGAACATCAGTCGATAAAACGACTGCCCAAGGCTGGCTATCCTTCAATTACATGCCTCACACAGAATGAACATATAAAACATGCATGCATCCTGACAGACAACAAACACGTCTGCGAGACACTCACAGTCACAGTAAGTATCGGCACGTACGCCTGCATGTGTGCTGTGTGCATGCAATACGACACCGGAACAAGTTGACGTGGCGTATGGTAGGTTAATGCACGAAATTATCCGCTGAGTTCCTTTCAATCCTCGGTGGAGGGTATTTACTTAATTTCCAATGTATTTGCTTTGGTAATTTTTTATGGGTGCACCCTCGCCCCTTGAACCGTGTATTTCGAGTCCTTGAAACACAACCCGACCAACAGTTGCCAACATATTGGTGCCCTGCTCAAAGTCAGTGTGAGAGTGCCTCACACAATTTGCCCTCTCGACCCACATAATTTCCAAAAGCAATATTTCATCCAACATCGATGTAGCAAAACAAATCTCCTATCGGTTGAACGATGTTTCGATGATTCCGTTTGGATGCCAGTTATGAGGGTTAGTATCGCAAAAAAATGTGTTTCAATGATGAGTTTCCATTTCGAATGTGTATATACGACCGAGCGTAGGTACCTAATCCTTCTGCCAACGAAAATGATTCAAATAAACTAGCTGAATGGCTTCTCTCACTTTAATCCTTGCTGCACAGCCACTTAAAGCGCATACAAGTCGAGCGATTTCCAGAAGTAAAGTGTGCCACTTAACCAATCCTGTTGTGGCACGATTCCACAACAAAAAAGGATTTCCGTCTATCACAGTTGAGAGAGCACACAGTCTCCGGTGCAAGCGTGGGGAGGGCACACACCGAAAACAAAAGCCAACCAAATTAGATAATCATCTCCTCATCTCGTTGGCAAACTGTACTCGTACTCGTATGCAATCTCGTTTACCAAATTAAGTGATTGGCATCGACGTTATCGTGTCATCTGCCACACGGCCCTCGCTCTGCGTAGAACAATTGGACCCGTCTTGAGTTACAAGGATCTGCAAAACGTGTCGTTCTTTCGTCATCCGCAAACAACCAAAAAAAAAATACACACTCTCACATACAAGGACCAGATTCAAGGATATGACATGCAAAACTATGCATAACCCCCGAATGAAAAAACAAAACAATAACCAAGCAAACAAAAGCGGAAGGAGAAGCAGAAGACGGAGGCAACGAAGAAACTCCATTACAAGGATCCTAGCCCGCCTCGAGCCAAAGGGCCGGAACAAAAAACACATATTGTCAACCCCGACGAACAGTGCTCCGAAAACGCAGCTAAACACCTTCCCCTGCGATAGCACGATGACGAAGAGCATGTAATTCGAGACGATCATCAAAGACGACGACGCATCACACTCCAAGCTTCCATACATGCTGCTGCTGCTGCTGTTGTTGTTGATGCAGAGGAAAGGTGCATATCGCAGAAGCTGACGTAGATGTAGATGAACGATGAAGCATGGATAGCGATGCCAAAGGATAAACATATAGTTGCGCTCGCTCGTGCCATACCGGAGTGTAGCAGCGAATACCGTAACAGATGACGGCGATACAGGCAGCATGAGTGGCGAAGGGATTGCATATCCGGCATGTGCAAAAATTTCCACTTTTCGTCATCCCACTTGGCGGATCGTTGCCGTTTCTTGTGTTTGTATCCTGACAGGCACCGGCAGCAGGAGACCACCATTGTGTGGCGTGCGTTCAGCGGATTTCGTATACTATCTGACAGATACAATCTGCAAACCAAGACGCTGTTCGGATTGTTTTTCTTCTGTTTACCACGGCAGTTATTTTTTATTCAGCACTTTTTTCAAATGCATGGATTCGCTTTGAGCCAAGGGTTGGGGTGAGTTACCAGCTTGCGTGGTCGTTATGGGATACTCCTCACACATGGTACTGCTTGAAGTGCAAGTAGAATGCGACGGGATAATTATTACCTTGGTATAGGTACTTTCAAATTTGTAGTTTGTGTCGAGGTTTATTTTATATGGTAAAAAACGACTAGGGTGCACGGGAGGGTGTGGCGCACATCGGAATTTGAATCTCAGTCAAATGACAGTTTGTAAATGGGTATATGGGAAATGGGAAATGCGAAAGGTGCATCTCGCGTCTAATTGGGCGGAACAGAAATTTGAGAACAAGCCATGTGCTGTATTTTTTTTTTTTTTGATTAATTATTGGATAGGCTCTGACAATGAGCTATAATTAACTCTAGCGAAGCGTCAACAATGGAAGCTTGTATTTAACCAGGAATGGAGCAACGCCTGGACCCAAAAACTGTTGGACTTTTTTGTAAGTCCAAATGGAGGTTGACCAAATTATAAACACAGTTTTAATTTTACTTTACACCGTGCGAACTCGTCAAGCGCAGTGGTGCCATTTTGGCATTTTTGTTTTGTTGGTAAATCTATCATATTTTATACCATGTTCCCATCAACCTCAAAATCAAGTTGATTTAGCTAAATCATCTCATAAATTATGTACGTGATTTATCATATATTTTCGTGATTTATACGTGTTTAAATTTTAATTACGTATCTGTCATAGCAAATACACACAAAATAAAATCAAACCTACATTACTAAGAAATATTTTCGTGGTATATTTTGCTATACAAATAACGAACGCATCCATCAAAATTTTCTGAATTTGGCATTACTAATTTGATTTGTATGAGAATTTGCCAATTTGAGGTATCGGCTGTCAAAGTGTTAAACCTTAAAAACAAAAATCTAAGCAAAAGTCAACTGCCCGTGAGCAGTGATCCAAGACTTTAGAAGCAGGTTATCCCATGGTTATACCCAAAAAATCCCTTTTATCCCTCGGCAAAATATAAAAAATCCCACATTTATCCCAAGAACATGTTTTTCATTAAATTTAGTCTTTTTTTATTATTATCTCATTAGTATCTGTGCGGTGAGTTGAGATTTTCACCACAGATATGTCAGTTTAGGGAAATAAAAAAAAAAAGAAAATGTACTCATTCAGATATTTTGTCATTCATTATTTTCAAAACATTAATATATTTAATTTGGTCTTAGTAGTAATTTTTGTATTCTTAATGGTCCTTACCAACAACCAAACAGTAAACTCGAGCTTAACTAATTTCGAAAGTAACTATAGTTTCGACTTTTAATTTCTAGGTACCAACAACCAAAGTATTCGGAACTTTAACTACAACTGACTTTATAACAAAATTATAACATTATAACTCAAAAGCGTTATAATTTTTTCTGAGCTTTCAAATAAATAAATAAATCCGCCGATCTGGTATCACTGCCCGAGAGCCGTGAATTGCTGCTCAATTAAATTAAAGTTTCTTGATGGACAGGCATTTATGGCTAATTGTTTTTTTTTAATTTTTTTTTTTTAAAGTCGTTGTTTAAATTTTAGCATATTCTGTTTTATTCCTCCATGTAAGTTAGCATATTTATTTCTTAATTTAGCATATTCCGTTTGAAAATTGCTGGCAACACTGGAAGCGCCCTTGAAAGACAGATGAGAACTGCGACTCAATACGTCTAACCTCTGACCCACTTAACGAGCTGCATTGTGCCGTCCTAACCTAATACTTTATACCTTTGAGCAGGAGGGATTTCCCTGACCAATGAAGCTGTACCTGCTTTACAGGGTAACACAACTTTAACGCTCTCGCTTGGCAAATACACTGTTAAAGTTCTTGTAAAATCTATAAACTTTCAGTGATGGAAAACTGGAAATTCTAAAACTCTTAGTAGCCTATGGTCCCCTAAATCCTTTGAAGGATCTGCATTTATTTAAGGCGAATATCCTAAAACGCAACGTCAGCTATACTTTTGGCAAGAGAATCATTAAAACCCCATTTCACCAGAACTCCAAGGATAAAATGGCAACACACCGCAAACTTCAAACGGAAATGATCTTGTCGCTCGCAGTTATAGCTTCGTATGCAGCCATTCGTAAAATATCAAGATCGCTGAAATGAGGAGTGCAACAGTTTCAAGACTCACTGCATAATGGAACAGGTGATCAGGCAGCTTAAAGCTCAAATCAGAAAAGAGACTGGAGTTCGAAATTAATAGACGACGCAAATTCCAAATATTTTATTTCTGTTAAAAGGAGTTATAATTATTAAAGAAACATTTGAATTTATTTTATTTTACTTACCGTAGTTTGCACTTCCACGATCGCTCGCTTCAAAGGTTGGAATCGAATTCATTTGGCTATTGTGGAAAAGGGCTCAAAGATATTTATACATGGTGAAGAGGGTAAACTACGGCGAGAAAGGGACAACCATACAATTTTCCTTCTAATTGTAAGTCTCTGAGAGGTGGCGTTGCCTCGGAAGTAGACGTTCTGTTTGTTTTTAATTTTCCGTGTTGCGTTAGGGCGTTCTTTGACAGTGACTTTAGAGATTTCAATGGGAAACAAAAAGATTGTGCGAAACTCCTCAAGACGGCCAGTTCTAAATTTACAGAGAGCCGGAGAAGATAAGCAAGATCGCAGGTTGACCGCTGCAGAATTCTGAAAAGTCGCAAGGGCGACTGAGAAAAAAAGTTCTATTTCTGAAGCTACTTCGTAAAATTTCGAATTTTTGAACGATATTTAACAAGCGTTGGCTCTAGGGATTCCATACGTCCCCCTTTAGAGGGGACAGTCCTCCTTTTTCATACAAAAATGCTGTTTGTCCCCCAACTAAAACCACTGTCCCCCTTATTAAGTCAAAATTCAAAAATCAATCAATTGAAAATTTTGAAAATACTTTATTTTTATTTTATTTATTTTTTTATACTTAAGTTTTTTTAGTTGAATACTTATTTATTTACTTTTTATTTATTTTTTGTTTCTTTTTAATAAAGTTTGTAGATTTGTTTGCTTTTTCCTAATATGTAGAAATGAAATAAAATATGTACCTAAATATGTGTATCTAATGAAACTTATTTTTATTTCACATTTTTTTGACTCTGGTGTTGAAAAAATAATAATATGTTGTCCCCCTTTTTGAACACTCACGATGTCCCCCTTTTCGTATATTTTAATCTGGCAACCCTAGTTGGCTCGCAAAAGAATGTAATAGTGTTGTGACAGGCAACTGTGTTACACTAAAAGGTTTCTATTGAGTAATAACAGCATTTGAAAAATTGTTACAGCGCATTCTCCAACTAAAAAAAGGTCCCAAATAGCAAAAAATTGTGGATGCTCTCAAAAAAGTGCCAAATTGCCACTTTAGTCGCACAATGGTCACGCTGAGCAAGACTGTCGCGGAGGAATTTTATGAAAACTTAAATACCGACGAAGGTGGTTGGTTTGAGTGGCTGTATACGGAGGTGGTAATCATATATATTTTAGTTGAACAAATCTAGAAATAAGACGGTGACTTTTACATTTACTTGCGCCACACACTATAGAAGGAGTTCTTATCAAAACAATTTTTTAAAGTAAGACAAGATATCACTACCGGGACGTGAGTGACTGGTTTGATTCAAACGTTGAGCATGCGGCAAGCGGCTCATCTGGGTGTGTTCATCAACTTGAAGAAAGCCTCGCACCGGTCCTTAACTTTCCAAAAACTTTTTTCATGAAAGACTCAGATTCCGCGAAGCTACTTAAAAACAAGCGAATGTCCACTCTAAGACCCTGATTTTTAATGGAATTTTTCTGTTCACAACCGCAATCGAAAACTTCCGAGTATCAGGAATGCTGCTATTGACTTCCGATTTTAAGTACTCGTAGAAGAAATTGAATTTCTTGGTATAGGCACTTGAATCAAACCATACACTAAGTATTATTGAACAAATTTTGCGGGGGAAATCGGGAAGACGTAGGAAAGCTGTCAGTCTGCTTAGTTTATGAATCAAACATAAGTGAACCTTCAAGACCGAGTTTGTAAAGTTCAACTTCAGCTGAAATAAAAATTGGAAAATCTGTCAGATTCGATGTATACCTGAGGCTTCATTTAAAGCCCTAAAAAAATGCCCTTGAACCATAAGTTTCAAAGTGTATGTTTTAAAGTGCACACCTTCCTGTAGCACAGCGTAACAAGTTCAATGCAGGGAGCAATTGCGTACGGGGAAGCTTGAAGAATACTGCATTAAATGCGGATACCTGAAGATCATACTAGTAGGACTACAAATCCGAAAAAAAACACGACAAGTTCGTTGACCAAAAACATAAGGAAAGCCATTCAAAAATCACATGAAAAAAAATTTACTTCGACAATCACAAAAGACAGGACACTAAAAAACCATGGATAGCCGACCCTGTATGCAGTTGAAGAGGAAGGCAAACAGAGCTATCTCGCTATTCATCTATACAGTCCATGGCGGGTATAAGAAACACTCATCGCTTATAAGAAACGCTTGTGGAAACACCGTAAATCATATAAGAAACATTTTCTTTCGGTTTTTAGAGGTTTCTTAGAGGTTTTTAGAGGCTTAATATCCATTGTGGACTGCGCATAAAATAAAATTGTAAAGTTTGTTTAGCTTTGCTTAACATGGAGCAATATTTAATTTTTATTTCATTTCAGTCGGCCAACTCATTCTTATTCACTGGCACAGCTTGTCCGGGGATATACAAGGTGGCCCAAAAATAACCTTCCGATGTTTTTTGGCTGTAATTTAAAAAAAAAAATGAAAAACTTTGATTCTTCTTGTGGATTATTTTTATTTGGTCTTTTAATTTTTTTTACATCAAGTCGAGAATATGATGTCATGTAAATGGCCGCCGCCACAGTTGATTGTCATTTGAGCCCTTTTTATGGCATTTTCCATCACTTTGGCCAAAACTTCCGGCGATAGGTCGTCACATTCTTGACGGATATTGTCTTTAAGAGCTGCAAGAGTCTGAGGCTTGTTGACATAAACCCGCGACTTCAAAAAGCCCCACAAAAAGAAGTCTGGAGCGGTCAAATCAGGCGATCTTGCTGGCCAGTGCAAATCGCCAAAATGGGAGACTAGGCGCCCGGGAAATGCATCCTTCAGCATATCGGTTGTGGCACGTGCAGTGTGTGCCGTTGCACCGTCCTGTTGGAACCACATGTTTTCCAATCCCAATTCATTAAGTTGCGGCAAAAAGAACTCGTTGATCATTGCTCTGTAGCGCTCACCATTCACAGTAACCGTTTGGCCCGCGACGTCTTCGAAGAAAAAAGGTCCGATGACTCCTCCAGCGAAAACAGCACACCATACAGTGACTTTGAGCGGGTGTAATGACTCTTTGTGGGTTACACGCGGATTTTCAGTGCCCCAAAAGCTAAACGTCGCAGTGTTTCACCAGTAGGCGTTGGACGGCTAGGAAATCTGCGACGAAACTCACGTTGTGCCAAAGTCACCGACCGATTATTGCTCAAATAAATAGTCACCAATATTCCGCGTTCTGGAGCAGTGTAGCGTAACATTGTTTATTAACGTGTATTTCGCATGTGTTTACTACACAAATGTCAAAACAGAACTGACGTTAGGGGCCAATCGCAAAATTTATAGCATTTTCTGATAGGAGGATTACTTTTGCGCCACCTTGTATAATCACCAGCCTTTTCAAAAGTTCAGCATACAGACTGGACTGAGTACGAACAAGACCTATGAAAAGGCGAGCCTATTGTGAGCGTCAAAAGAACTTGTTGGCACAGTCAGCATTAGTTTGGCAAATGCGGATTGAGCAAAGATAACAATCATCTTTATTTTTTGTCAGTAAATCTCACGTGACCCTCTTCCAAAAGTCCGATTCATTGTTCCTTTTCAAATAGTCACCCTGAAGAAGTATATTCTCCGGCATCCCTAAAAGACGCGCCACTCATTCATTATTAATTCCACCCCATGATTCCGAGTTTTGGAAAAACCAATCTGCCGACGAATTATTACAGTCTGAGTCCCCAGCAACAACAATAATCCCCCATTGCACTCGGATTAATCTACGACTGACGATGGCTCCCCCAAATTAAATAACCACCAACCCTGGCAATAAAACGGTTCATTTACTACCACATAATGCCCGTATTACTTCCACCCCTCTGCAGCCTTTCACTTTGTAAGGTTCAGAGTCACAACTCACAAATAGCCCTATAATCCTTGTTTGTTTTTTTTTTTTTTCTTGTTTTTGTCCATTCCCAACGACGCGATTAAGGCGAATTACACGCCACAAGAGTCGGTCCGCTAGATGGCTCAATTTTGAATATTGCATGGGCCAAGGTTGAGTCGCATTTAAAAATGGAAACCCTTTCCCGGTCGTCGTGTTCATTTGCAACAACAACATCCCTTCGTTCTTGACTTTTGTTTCCAGAAGAACTATTTCTGCTTGGGTATCCCAAGTGTACCACCACGAAAACATGGCGCACGACTCCAACGTGAAGCTCATCTCAGGCGTAGACAATTCCCGAATTTATGTGTGTGTACTCAGGTTGGATTGTAACAGTGCCGCCGTTGGGCTCAGGCACAAGCACACTACAAGTAGACTGGAATTAGAGCATTCATATGTAAATTTTGAATGAATTGAATAATTTAGACGTACGCTGTTTCGCTTTGGAATAAATTCCAAAACACGCCAAGGAGGTACACACGGGAACGAGTGCGGCAAACAGGCTCCGTTTGGGATAAATAGCTTTTCAGGGGCTGTTAAGTGCTTATGCAAGTTGATTTGGGAAATTTTCGATATAAACTTTTGTCTGGCATTTAGTTCCGTATCAGAGTTTGAAATTGTTTCTCGAAATATTTCATTGAGAGCGGGTGGATATGGAGTTCAGCCAACAATGCAGGTGCTCTGCTATACTTTTTCAAGGGTTGGTAACTTTGTACTTTCTAGTGAGTTCTTGTTTTAATTAGAACTGCAGGTTGTAGGGCTCAAAAAATGGAAACTTAAAGTACACGCCAAAAGTCGCCTGCAATTTAAGCAGAGGTTACTGCCAGTGCATGGAGTTGCCTTGGAGATGTTCAAAATCGGTGTTATTTGAAACTTGCAAGGTGCGTAGTTACTAAAATTATATTATTTCCCTCTTTCTGTAACAGAAAACGTCAAGTGTCAAACTTGTCAAACTGTGGTTCAATGCGGACAAGTGATCTGAATATTGTCAAAAACTGACAAGTGCATTTTTAATGTAATACCCAAGCAGAAAACAAATAGTGTTAATAATGTTACTTATTTAGTTAGTACTTACAATTGTGCGTTTCTTAACATTTTGCCAAAATAGGTCCCTTACATACGTCCAATTCTTATTTTGCACAACAACATTTAGGCTTTTTGCCAGGCTGTCTATTTCCTTCCACTTTGTACATTTATTTTCTTTTGTTATGACACCACTGAAAACACCAAATAGGATATAAGTTTCTTCTCTTATTTTTGTTAAAATAGCACCTTTTTTGTCTTCCGTGATTTTTGCCATCTTCACATATAAAACACTTGTCGAATAATGCCGACAAGTCAAGGGAATTTAATTCTTTTGACAAGTCCGTCGCACTCGTGTTTACGTTCTGTTACAGAATTAATTTGGACTTGTCGGACAAGCATAAGTGGACAAGTGAATTTAGACTTGTCGACTTGTCGCGTTGTGTTCCAGGCCCCAGTTCGTATACGCTGCATGCAGTTGTAGAACCACCATAGGAGCAGCGTTGCCAGATTGGGCGCTTTATCGTATTTTGGGCTATCTTTTTACTTAAAAAACGATACAAATTCTTCCATGAGCGCCCAACGCAATTTTGGGCTACATATCGTTGTATTTTCTGCTTTGTTATTTTTAATTGTTTTATTCTTTCACAAAACTAAAAAAAAAACATTTTCCAACGAACCCGCATTTTTCGTTATACGTCGGAGCTTCAGAGATCTTCCGATTGAAATGCTTCCACAGGACAAGAGAAACACATCCTACATTGAACTTTTGGAGGATCAATGGAATAAATTGTTAGTATTTGACTGGAAAGTTGTGTTTTCTCTCGAGATACCACAAACTCCAGAACATTTTTGGACTTAAGTAATTTTTAATGATTTAAGTTTGTTTGCCATCCAATTACTGACACTTCCAGTAAGCAATGCTGTAGTAGAACGAGCGTTTTCTTTTATGAATTCCATAAAGAGCAAAACCCGAAACAGATTGTCGACGGAATCTCTTGAAGCTTTACGCATCGATTCAACAGTAAAAAATGTATGTTGCAAAGACATCAGAAATGATAAGCAAAATTACGTCAGACATTTATGCAGGGGTTAGTGATGATGATGAGGATGAATATTAACCGAAAATAGCTATCATATCTTTGTGATTTTTTTATTTAAGTTTTTTCTACATATCATAATATAATATATAGGTATACCTACAAAATGTTCAAGATCTTTAATTTATAAGCAAGTCATTGTGATATTTTGTTTTGCTTTCGTTAAATAAAAATAAATGTTTCATAATAAAATACAAGAATCGACTTTTATTTTCAACGATATTTGGGCTACTTTCAGGGCAACGATATTGGGCTACATGTTTTCAAGGTTTGGGCGCCTAAAGCCAACAAACTTCTGGCAACCCTGCATAGGAGTAGAAAAAAATATATAATGAAGTCTGTGTGTGCGCAAAAAGAAAGAAATAGAGGTGTTTTCGTATCGTGTGCTTACAAGTGCTGAATTCTTTCATTGCGACTTTAAAAACAGTATATCATGTTTATAAAAAGGAAGATTTCTATTTTTTTTCCTATAATAGGATTTGTGCTCAGCAAAAATAATAAGAGTCTAAAAAATAAGGCTGCCATTCAATGATCCACTGATGATTTATGTTGCTTGTTGCTTGATATTTATATGAAAATACCTGGCAACACGAAAAATTCCTGGCATTATAATTTTGATTAAAAATAGAAATTCAAAGCGAGTCCGAACGGCGTTTTCCGAACTGTTTACGAATGCCACTCATGCCCACAGGTGCGGAAGACAGAGGCCTAATTAGGAAATGTATATTTTTAGCCCGTTTAAATTTGTCCAATTTACGGAACGTCTTAACAATCGCAAACAGATTTAGCCAAGGGAAAAACTAATTATTATTGAATTACACAGACCGCATCTCTATAAAGCACATCTATGTTTGGCATGTCCTTTGGGGATACCATTCCCATGGTGAAAAACACTGTGCTTTTTTTTAGGGTATAAATTTCCAACTATCAAAATAGCTGTATGTGCGAATCTGTTTATCGTTGGCACTCGAGAGAGAGATGAAATTATATTTCCCATCCATGACAGGACTTCCAAAATTATCTATTCATAGCTAAAGGGATCATTCTCTAGAGGGAAATTAAGTCCTTATTGCATTCATTTGCATATATGTATCATATCGTATCACATTTGTGTATATGCACTTCATCCCCAATGCAAAAACAACCTGTTTCACCCCTTTTATATTATGATGGCTTAACACACGACTACATGCATAGGTTTTCGATTGATGCCAAGCATTTATGGTAGGAAATAGTTATGCATATTGAATGCCTCCGTCAAGGTAATCCTTCTGTGAGTTGCAGTTGCAGTTGCAGTTGCAGTTGCAGTTTGCCTTGCAAAAACGGATTTCGATGCGCTCTCAGTGCTATCATCGGAGCAACAATGCAAAGAGAATACACGATTTATGGACTTTGCATAATCCGAATGGTGTTAGAAACTACTATTGTACTGTTGTGTGGCATTCCACAACTTGCGAAATATGCGTGTCACATTCGACTGTTTTTAAATAATATGGGATTAAGTGTGCTTAAAACTGATAAAACAACTCAATTGAAATTCAATCATGAAAAGGGGAACAGATGGGAATGCGGTTGTAGTAAGTCGATGGAAGTGGTACTCATTAGACACACTGTTCTGGCTCTGGCTGTTCGGACCACTTGACAATTAATGTCAGCCAATCCCACTTATTGGTGCTTTTTTTTGCAAAGTGAATTCTTCGATGACAAGTACACTTCCAAGGAAGGAACAAAATAAAACGAACTCAATTGCCAACGGATAACAATAGTAATCCATTTCCTACACCCACTTTGGTATTTATTTTCTAAGTTATAGGAGGGACATGAAAAACACTTCCAAACAACGTCGCCACAAAGCTGCCCCATCCTAAAGGATTTGCCAGAGTGTAATACGATTTTGCAATTTGTTTCAAATTAAGTCTGTTCGCCAATTGTTTTGGGGACTCACCACCGACTGGCGAAATGGCTTTCGAAAAGTAATAAAGGATTATAAAATGCTTCTCATTTAATTTGTTATATCCCTGCAACTGGGCCCTTTCGGAGATCTTCCCGAAAATGCCAAACAAAAACGCCGAATGCAGAAACTTGCAGAGCAACCCGTAACAATTTCAAGTTTTCCCTATTCCGCTGGCAGCTGGCCAATAAAAGCCACCAGTTTGTCGCCACTTCCAGAGCTATTGCCCCACATCGACATTAGTTTTTTTTTTCTTTCTGCAAATCCCATGCGAAGGGTTTACATTTTTTTTTTCTGGTCCCCACTCTGCAGACAATATAAATTCGAGGAGGACTCTCGTGTGGGATGTTCTGGTATACGAAACTCTAGAACGCAGCAATGAACGTCACATTGTCGTCGGACTTAATTGTCCTGGCTCATGCTATTCTGTCTATTGGATGTTTACGTAGTGTGTAGTCGTGTACATGGGAGAAGGAGAGGACATCTCATTTCTGTCGGTCCATTGAGCACAGATCCAATAAACGATTCAACTCGTTCGTTTCTCTCGGGCGAACACAAAAGTTAGATTGTTTTCGAAAACCAATTGCGAGCGCAAAATAATTGAATAAAATCAAGCAAAGGAGCGAGTCGTCCCTGCATCTTACAACTATATGTTCGGTGGGAGATAAGAGTTGTGTTCCATACATGGGTGACGCCTAAATCAAGGAGATGTCGAGTTCCCTCCCAAGTTCAGACAATATTTCCACTTTCGGTTGAATCAATATTCATGAGGGCAAGGGTGCGCTAAGTTGACCCAAAGTTGACGCCCTTAAAAGATGTTAAGTATTTTAACAATTTCCAATAAAGTTGCATCCCACCATGCATGATCCATGAATGGGGAGTACGTTTTTTTTTCCGACAAAGTGCTTGAACAATTTCTATTTTTTTATGGAATTTCAAAATTCGAAAGTGGTTCTGCTTGGCTGTTTGTTTAGATAAGATCTCTGGTGTATGTTGCACTGCCACGGAAAGAGCACATTCGTTTTCCTGAGCTTTGTTTCGCTATTATGAAACCACATGATTCCGGAAAATTTAATGATGTGTTGAGGTATAATATTTGTCCGATGATTTTCAGTAACCGTTCGAAAAGAAAACATCCGGCGCCATTAGTGTGCTTGTTTTTTATTGAAACGCAGAGTGCAAACGATTTAAGTAGTCGTTATTTCTGCACAAATGGAAAGTGCCATGATTTTGAAATGCCATAGGAAGAGGGCGTAAATATTCAGCCGGAAATACCAGAAATTGGACTTTTAGCTTTGGGAGTTTACCTTTAAAAAAATTTAAATGACTTGGACCCTATTTGTAGGTAATTAGGACGTTTCGTCTTAACTGATGGTGCATTGCGGTGCAGCGAGATAATTTTATTTGAATGAGAACGCTCACCACCCAATTTTAACTTTAGCTCGCCGACTATTGTCTGCTGCTGTTTATGTCAATGAATTCGATTTGAAATGCGAATAAATTGCGGAAGGCTATGTTGCAAATGTGATAATGAGCACAAAACATTTAAAATTGTGGGATTTTTTGAACTAATTTCAAACACAGCACGTCTTCGACCGTTCCAATTTTCTTTTTCATCTCTGACTACCTATGGAGACCGGGGTCGGATTTAGAAGGGGGCATCTGGTGCATGAGCCTCCACTCGTCTTTCTTTTAATTTTGTTGTTGCTACTTTGTTGTTAATTGTCTTAAAATAGTGCATTTTATTTGGAAAATAAGTAGGGTCCAGGGGCCTCCAGACGTCTAAGTCCGGCCCTATTCCTGAGTCAATTGCCAATAATTGTCAAGTTTTTAAAATGTCATTTACGCACCTTAGATATTTAAAGGCAGCTACTTCAAAATAAATTGAAATAAAGTGCATGACTGGGTCGAACGTAACTTTCTCGTTCATCAAAAGTTTTAATGTAAATGAAGTGGGAGTTGCTGATTGTGTAAGCTCCAAGTTGTTGGAAATATTTTTAGGGTGCGTATTCAATATATAGTTGAAAAAAATTTGAAGTTTTACGTAGCTGTTATTGGATTTTCACTGGATGTTGGGGCATAGTTATTATTTCAAAATAATACCGAAATATTTTGAATACAGATCGGAATTTGGGTAGTCACTTTTAAGAAATATTTAAGAAATTGATTTGTTCGAATTTGTTGAGAAAAACTTAGTACGGGATCTTATTTAGAATATTATATTATCTTTAATATGTATTTTGGTCAAAATCGTTAGAGTGGTTTTTGTAAAATTTGGCTATTGCCGTTTTCTAGTAACTAAAGAAAACAAAATTTTTCAAAAATGACTTTTTTCAAAAATTAATTTTACGATAATACAGAGAAAAACTGAGTTTGCAATTAAGTTAGAAATTAATTTTGGTTACAATCGTATGGACCGTTTTCGAGATATGTCCAAATTTCAAAAGTACCGTTACTCGATTTTTTTTTTTTTTTTAGCGGAAACTGAGTATGCAGTTATGTTTACCTCACCTACTTAAGCTTAAATATCAATTTTGGTTGAAATCGTTAGAGACGTTTTCGAACAAATCAAACTGGTATGAAAACAGATTTATTATAACTTCACATAAAATAAGTGAAATTATTTCCCTCTCGAAGTGAAGTTGTTTCCCATGTGAAGCTATTGCCCGTGCAGTTATTTCCCCGCACCGTTAAGTTGACGTGAAAATGCGCATAAAGAAGGCGAACAGTATTACTATGTGAGCGGAAAGTACGACTTAAAAGTCACGAAAAGTTCGAAAGTACTGGAACTCTATTCCTGTACTGTATTGTATTTTTGGGTATAAAATTATACTGTCATAAAAATATAATACGATGTTAATAATAACGTGACAATCGATCCCCCCACGCACACCATTACAAAATAAATTTGTATATGCTTAAAATCGTGGGGAAGAAATCTGCTAACCTGTCATTGTTTGCTGTCCTCAGTACTCGAACTGGGTCTACATTGATATTGGACGTAGGTCCTTGTCAAGCAGATTCTACTTGTTAGATAGCCAATCTATCTCTGGATCTATTCCCAAAACGATGAGGCTGTGTTGAAAGCCTCAAATTGATTAGCAGACGGTAGAATTGGTTGGCAGTTCAAGGTAGCCAATTTGACGTTTGAATTCGTCACATAATTTTGAAAGGTGTACCATTATTCAAATAACAAACAAATAACAAAATATGCACAACCCAAATACCACGAACAAAATTGCGTTCCCAGCTACTTCTGCAAAAAGAAATGCCCATGAATATTATGAATGACCAGAGTGCACTTGCCAAGCGTGAACATCTCACTGCGATTGTCACAGCAGCATTTATTATTAACAAATAAAAATTGCATTGTTTTATAATTAAAAATAGGCCCATCCACCGATCCCCGTGTATACAACATAATGTACTTGCGCTTGTTGCTATACAGCACTTCTCCGTTCTCCCCCCTATTTAGCAGCAATGCCTTCGCCAATTTTTATTTATAAATCTCATCCATTTCACTTAACCGAAGCCGAGGGACTCAACTCAACTCAATTCAGCCATCAGCCTACATTTAGTGTAGTTCGCGGCATGTGATGGTAGTGGTGGTGGTGGTGGTGGCGGCATTAAAATTCCTCCGTTACACACAAAATCGAATCAAGCACGAGTGCATGTACAGCCGACCGACTATCAGCCGAACAACGAAATCCCGTGTTTATTTCAATCCGATTATGAGATTCACGTGTGTAGTGGCATTTTTTGTAAGCGAAAGCTACACCCTACACCCCTGGCACAGGTGGGTAATCGGGCGCAAAGGTGACACTCTGTCAGCGGAATAATGCGGCTGGCGCGACAAGACAATGTGCGGCATATTGTTGCAGAAAAACGCACTCGTCTGAGGCGGTGGATGCGGTTACTAGCAGCAAGCTTCTAGGTTCATTATACAAGCTGCTTATAGAACTGTGTAGGTACTAAAAAAAAAAGACTTTTCTTTTCGATTTGAAATCGTACAAAATAGGGAATAGAATTAAAGTGTGTAGGGAATTTTCTTTAATTTTATCACAAATTACCTACCTTTGACACCTCATGCACTCGAATTTCATTTGACCGACTTGTAAGTGTGGGGGTGAACTTTGTGTACTACAAATCATGACCACTTTAAAGAGTGTGATTCACCTGTTCATTTTCAGCCCACTCCGTGGCAATCACGACCGGAAAGACGTTTTCATCGCGTCTGCCGCCTCGTCATTAACATCAGTTCATCATGGACTCACAAAAATTTATCTATGACGTATGCATGAGCTGGGCACATCGCCCACCTGCTAGCACAAATGCCTGCTGCGATTTTTCTAAATCTGTAGAATTTCTCATTCCTCATGACGTCACAAGGAGAATCGTTGTTTTTTTTTAACCGACCAACGACCATTAACCGAAATTACCCTCAGCGCATAAAAGTTTAGTGCCACTTGGTGCGGGCTCACCTGGTAGATCACCCGTGTGCCGTCCCGCGTAACTTGCTAAAATTAACCGAATGCGTTTATTTTTCGCTCACTACTTCCGAAAGTATCATAACAAAAAAATAAACTCGAGGAAGAGAGAATGAAAGCTGAAAAAAAAGGAAGCACAAAAAAAATTCAAATGAACTTCTTTTACAAAGAAAATTCGTGTGTTATTCTGCCGCTGCCGCAAACAAAATATAATGACATCACACACAAGGTGAATAAATATTTTGATTACCTTTGATATAAGGAAAAACGAAATGGAAAACACGGCGCAGCGCGAAGAGCTATTGCCGAGCCACTCACCATGTGGGAAAATGTGAGTGTTAGTTGAGAACTGGATTTTTGTTTTTTTATCAAAATAATTACGATTTCAATTATTTAGAGAAAGGTGAGTGCGAGTCCATCAAGATGTAGCATGTGGGATCGTTTTCATTTTCAAAGTGCGGAGATAGTAATAAAAAATAAAAAACACACATGCAAAACTAATTAGCTCTATGAGGAGCTCGAAGTTCATAAATATTTTGGGATTTGTGAAGTGGGTCGTGGAAGAATAATTGAGCTTTGTGTGGTGGCGATAGTAATCATTCTTTTGGGATTATAAAAAGAAGCCTTGCCTCTGGAAAACCACACCGACACCAAACTGTAAGACACGGCAAAATAATAAACATAACCAGCGAACCAAGTGATTCGCATTTCATTCCCTTTCAGATCTCCAAAAGAAGAAGAACACGTCCGATGGCGTGTTCTTATGAAAATCTGATGCGATACATTTTTGGTGTTAC
Source organism: Cheilosia variabilis (assembly GCA_951230905.1). Classification (NCBI taxonomy): domain Eukaryota; kingdom Metazoa; phylum Arthropoda; class Insecta; order Diptera; family Syrphidae; genus Cheilosia; species Cheilosia variabilis. The sequence goes on along the minus strand of OX579678.1, from coordinate 3,789,507 downwards.
GTCGAATGCCGGTGGTACAGTTTCCTCGACTGTCAAACATCACCACATACCTTTCAAACTTTGAAGCGACTTGGCTTACACTGCCGCCGTGCTTCCTTTTGTCGCACAAATTCCAAAAGTGTAGAAATCCAAACGACATAAGTTAAAGAAAAATCAAATATAACATTCTGCCTGCCTCATTGAATGCACAATTGCAAGTGCTGCCAAATCAACATTTAAAAATTGTAGTAAACCGGCGGAAAGCAGTTCGATTTAAAGTTCATCTTCATCGGCTGTACAAAATAAGTAGGACCAAAAACAGTAAAACCCACTTGAGAGAAAAACCCGCTTATCTGAAACACTTTTTTCATACCCGAATATCAGCGTTGCCACGTTGCTGCAATAGCAGTAGAGTTACTGCACTTTTTGCAAAAAATAAATCTACTGCCACTAAATCCAATCGACTGGACTTTTTTTTGTTTGATAAACATTCTCTTAAACGGCTGTACAAAAACCATACATAAAAATAGCCCCTGTAAAGAACTTCTGAACGAAGCCAACTTATTGATGATTAATATAGTTTTAAGCAACTGATCTTTGTTTTTTTTGTATAACAAAAAATCTACTGCGGAAACATCGAATTTACTGCATTTTTGTTAATGATCTACTGCGCTTCTCTTTTTATGAAGTGGCTACGAGTATTTGTCGACCAATTACCTGTAAAAGACTCCACTTAAGCCAAACTCGCTTAAGTGAAAAACCCAGATATACCTGAAACTTATTTTAAGTTATATTTTATATTTTTCATTGAAGAAAAAAACTCTCTTAAGTGAAAAAAATGTTGAATCGAACAGAACAAAAAATTTGCTGAACGCTTTCACTTCTTTTTTCACGAAAATGACATTTGAGTTTCAGATATGCCAAGCGTTTATTTTCCAGGCCACTCCAAAAGATAAATACAAATTTTTCTAGCTTTAAATTTACGCTTAATGGAAATTTTAAACCCGCTTAAGTGACATTTTGTTTTCACTTATCCAGACTCCGCTTAAGTGAAATTTTTTTTCACTTAAGCTGGGTTCGTTTAAGTGAAAAACCCGTTAAAGGAAAGAAAGACTGTGACATTTTGCTGTTTCTCTTACGCGGGTTTTACTGTACCAATTATAACAAGAAGTAACTGAAGCAAATATCCGCATAGCGATTGGAATCTATGAATGAAGCATAAGAAATGACAATGGCGGCGCATATGATTAAAAAGGTCGGTGAATTGTGTGTCTGGCTATAATTTTCGTATTGAGCTGAAAAAGTGAAAAGGCTATAAAGAGGAAATACGTGTTAAACAGCAGAAGTGGAAAAAACTAGTAGATTAAGGTGAAGTGATAGATTTAACAAATATTTAGAACTTGAAGTAGTAAAAGTGTCAGCACATACGACTTTCACTATATATTTGTAACGTGTGTTTTTTTTAGAGGTATAGAACTTTAAGTTGGCAACACTATTTTAACTGCCGGCCATTTTGTCAGCTGTCAAGTGATTTATTTTTAGTTTGGTTTGCCATTTCATCATGAACAAGTTGACAAATGAACAACGCTTGCAAATCGTGCAAATTTATTTCGAAAATAATAATTCAGTTCGCGAAGTTTTCCGCAAGCTCCGTTCCTTTTGTGGTCGACATAATCGTCCATCAGAGCAATTAATTCGGTTAACCATGGATCGTTTTCGACCTACGTTTACTCTATGTGATAATACGCATCCGCATTTTTTTGTGTTTTATTTCAATTCGAAGTTTTATAGGTACCTCTAAAAAAAACACCCTTTACTAAGAAAAAAAGCAGTGTTGCTAGATCACTCTTTAGTTAGTCAAAGCAACCCGCTAGCGCTTAAGAATTCTAAGAGATCAACTGAAAAATTACCTTGGCTTAAGCTAGTGTCAAAAGTGAACAATTAAAAACCAACTATAATCAGCAATTACAGCTGCAATCGACTTCCACCTTCGCTTAACCTGAATTAATATCACGAAATCCAGTTATCGTTTTCACTTAAACAATGAAGGGCTAATTTCCCACCGCCATAGGCTTTTCTGACTGCGAGCTCATGTGCAAATTAAAACACCTGTCACCAATTGAGATCAAGTAAAGTAGGCTTCTGCCTTGTATAAAACACATTTAAGCACTTCCAGTGTCACACATTTAATCAAGCCATCCGCATGTAAATCACCCGCCATTTATATTTATGTTCCGCCACAATGTTAAGCACCCACACTACCAATTCATTGAATTTAAATTGCCACTCATTCAGGACATCTTCCCTTTATTTACAAAATACTCTCGAAGTCAAAACACTTTCGAATTCATAAAAACAAAATTAATATGGAAAAAAAGGAAAGCGACATACATACAGCAGCCGTTAAACAAATGTAAATTACTCTCGTTCAACCTTTGTCGCAACCTCTGAACGGCCTCGTAAGGATATATGATAAGTGCCATATTTATGTCACCGTGTTCAGAAATATGTGATAATTGGGAGGGAAAAAACAGAATTAAGTGCTTCCCTCCATGCGTAAGAGTGCGCATCTTCATATTGTCCTGGATGGAATGGAAATCTTAAGAGGTATTTAACGAGACGCCTGCTGCCTACGGTTATCGGTGAAAAAAGGGCACATGCCAGAAAATATTTGAATCTAAAAATATCCCTCGGAAAGAGGAACGAGAACGAGCATGCGGGCTTGAAATTCCAATCGAAACAGCTCAATCCCAACTGGCACAAGGATTAATGATGCTCCAGTCGAAAATGTCAAGTCATGCCAGCCGAATAACAACAAACTGAAATTAATTCGATTTGAATTTTTGCAACTACACCGGAATGCACTTGAGAACGATTTATATTAATTGAGAGTGGTGGGCCAATGTTGAGGGCGGTCTAATGGATCCCATGCTCGTTCATCGCTCACCCCTAGGGATGCGGTGGGAAAAATCACAGAAACTTACACGCGGGCATGACGAGGAAAAATCTCCACAACGTCATATGTGGGCCTGTCGCCGCCTTTGCCGCCTTTGCCGCCTTTGCCGCCTGTGAAGTTCTAACCTAATGATTCTACATTCTATACCAAGAGTATCGTTCAAATGCATTCAATCGCTTATTGGGGATCGTTTTTGTACGTGCTGAGGTACTCCCCGCTGCTGGGATGCTGGTCAAAAGGGAAAATGTGATTTCTAAACTGGGCTAAATAAATGTACACAAACGGTGCCCCTTGCTCAACGTGTTGGTTCTAAAAATAGTGCCAGTGTGAGAGTAATTAAAGTGCGGATACTTTTTAACCACAAAACTTTGGTGTTTAATCCTAGAGGTATATACCGTGTACGTCGTGCACCCGAATGGAGTGTATTTCTGTTGCTCGTAGACTAAACATAAACACTGCAACACTATTTTCGAGTATTTGAAGTGCATTCTGGGTGAATTAATTAATTGAGTCGATTAATCAAACAGTTTTTGAACTTTTGTATGTAGGCAGGCGCTTCTTTTATGCATTACGGAGTTTCAAGCTAATATTGAGGTGGGAGCATTGTGTAAACGGATGGCATGGGCTTGGGAGTTATATTAATTAGCTAATGCCAATGGAGCGACGAACTGAACCGAAGCAATTGAGATCTAGACAGGAGGTAAGTCTAAACTGGGTGTAGGAGTGTAAACAATGTCAATTGCGCGGTAGATCTATTGTGATGATTTACGCAAGTCTATGAGAGGGGCACTTAACTGAAGACGGGAAATTACTATCGTTTGGAATGTGCAGAAGGGAGCCTGCAGTACAGTCCGACCTGGTTTGACACTTTAGCGTGAGAAAATTGACAAAAATCATCGGCATCTGACTTTGGACACAAAGTTAACGTGTATCACGACCTGTGTGACGTGCTGCGCCGTCTTGTTGAAACCACAGCTCCTGCACATCATGGTTGTTCAATTGATGAACGAAAAAGTCAGTTATCATGGCTCTATAGCGGTCACCATTGACTGTAACGTTCTGGCCAGCATCGTTTCTAAAGAAGTACGGACCAATTATTCCACCAACCCATAAAGCACACCAAATAGTCAGTTTTTGTGGATGTAACGGTGTCTCAACATACACTTGAGGATTACTATCACTCCATATACGGCAGTTTTGTTTATTGACGTATCCATTCAACCAAAAGTGAGCTCCATCTCTAAAGAAATAAAGTGCACGACTGGGTCGCACGAAACTTTCTCGTTTATTGCGAGTCTGACTGAAATTCAAAGTCATTTAAGCAAATCTTTTTTTCGGGATGTAAACAGTACTTGGTTTTTAGGGTTTTATCGAAATCGAAAATAGGGTTTTCGAGATATGAGCAGTTTTTAAAGTGAGTGTTTGCAGTGATTCGAATTGAAAATTAAGGACGCAATAATTATGAAAACATCAATTTTACTCTAAGTTTGCATTTTGGTTAAAATCATGCCGTTTTGGGGTAAATTAGGGAAAACTATATTTTTCAAAAATTACTTTTTTCAAAAATTCATTTTACGATAATACAAGGAAAAACTGATTTTTCCATTAAGTTAGAAATGACCATATTACCTTAGAAATTAATTTTTGTTACAATCTTATGGACCGTTTTCGAGATAGTATGTCCAAATTTCAAAAGTACCCTTACTCGATTTTTTAGCGGAAAACTGAGTATGCAGTTATGTTTACCTCACCTACATAAGCTTAAATATCAATTTTTGTTGAAATCGTTGGAGCCGTTTTCGAACAAATGAAACTGGTATGAAAATTTTGTATGGGAAGTACCATTAATATTGAGGTTACCATGCAAAAAAAAAACGGCCCCGAACTGTAAGCCCCCAAACTTTAAATCCGAAGTTTGAACGAAATCCGTTTAGCCGCTTAGGCTCTTTTGGCCTCGGCACATACAGACAGACAGACGGACAGACGGACAGAACTTTGCGACCCACTTTTTTGAGTTCGCCTATCATCGTAATGTCAGAATTGATTAACATCTCGAGTTCGAAATTTTGTACGAATACAATATCTTTCTCTTACTACGTAATGGAGAAAGTTAAAAATGGACGTAGTGCGCGATACGTATTTCGAACAGAACCATGATTTTCAAAATAAATTTGCACAATTTGGAAGCGTTGTTCAGGCGTCAGTCTATTCATGTTGAAATGCCGAACCAAACTAAAAATAAATCACTTGACAGCTGATAAAATGGCCGCCAGTTAAAATAGTGTTGCCAACTTAAAGTTCTGTACCTCTAAAAAAAAAAACCCTTTATATAGGTAGTGCAACTTCTTCTGTCAGACTTTCTATAATATTCTGTCAGACGTTCAATAAAGTGACATGTAACAGGTACCTGTTTATATTTTGTTCAATAAATTCCATCATTTAAGAGCTGTCCCCAAAGGTAATCACCGAAAGTACTCCCCATCTAATTCTGTAGCAAATCCAATGTTCGTTTACGCAGCCCTCAATGTCACGATTGGCACATTAATAACTTCACGCAACAAGTTGCCATTTCCACCGCCAACAAATCACTTCGGACTTTTCTGTCGGGGTCGACATTAACCCCAAAGATATGCAAGTGCAAGGCGGGTGGATGTTCTGTTCCACGGTACGATAAAACTTGAAAAACGTCATTAAGTCTAGAGCAAAGACAAGTGAAAATGTCACCAATACGCATAACTGACGCAGGGAGGGGCGGGGCAGACATATCAATTTTCCAAAAATAGATGCAGTCTCCCGCTCCGACATTGTATGTGCATGTGATTTTGCAAGAGTGCCGCCACCCCGAATCCAAATGTACGCAGACATTGCGGGACATCCTGTCTAGACGGAAAGACGTATCTGACATTGCTTTCCGTTGGGCTGTCAGTGTCACCCCCTTTTATCGCACACTCAGCGTTTGGCTGGATGTGTGAGACACGAGTCTGTCTGGTGTGCTTTCTATCCAGCTGGTGAGATAAATGATTGTTCTCACTAAAGGGTTTCAATGGGGCATCGCTTTGTCTCCTTCATTGTCGGACGACGTAAGTTCATTGACACTTCTCTTGAGAGTAGTGCAAAATTAATGGCGATTTCAGTGAACTTTTGCGAGAACACTTTGGGCGAATCATCATTATCCGGTGGTAGGTGGTAGGTGGTATAGACTTGCAGTATCACCAGCATATGTCAAAACACTTTAGGACTTCAATAACACAAAATAGTTTTATTGTGCCAGGGAAACTTGAAACTTTTCCAAAGTGTTTTGAGAATTTTCAGAAACTTTACCTACTGGCGGCGGCGGTTGTGGTGACGTCGTACCATGGCGTCGAACAACAAAAAACATCTGACCTAGCAGAAATCTGTTCCATACAAAAAGTTTCTCAATATCCCACTGATATAAATCAAGGGATTCACCATGAACTTTCCCGATATAGAGAATGCCAGCGCCCTGTTATGTATAGGGTACAGCGGAGCCACAAACATAAGCAATAACAAAACACCGAAATATTGTGGGTGAGGTGACGTCGTCGATCGTCGTTCTTACCTTCGTCCTTTGTGCTGTTCTATTAAGGTAAAAGTCATCTTCATTTAATTTGTACACCTTCCTTCTTTGAAACTTCAACTTAGGTGCAACAATAATATCAAGTGGGCGACAGGTGTGACATCTTTTGAGAGAACCTTGATACCGCTTTCATTGGTGCCGAATAAATTTATTTTAAATATAAAGGAGTTGGCGAGAAATTCTTAAATACATTTGCTGGTTACTGCTCCCCCATTGAAAAACTAGTCAGAGTTTTAACCAAGCAAACTGAAACTCTGACAAGCCGTGACGGTTACTAAACTAATGTTCTGAGCATATTTATTAACTAAAATGTTGGTAGGTGATCAAACAGAGAAAAAAGACAGCAGCACTTTGAGGAGCTTAGAAAATTGTCAATAGAAAATAGATTTCACAATCTTTCTCTGTGAATGCATAGCTTATAAATTTACCAAGAAAAATATTGAAAAATCTAGCACAAAATTGGCTAGAAAAAGAGTTTACTCTTGCTTCGTCCGCAAAACATTTACGGATACTGAAATTCTAGCCACGTATTTTGTCAAAGTGTCATTTTTGTTCTGTCATTTTGTGAGCATGAACTTCTGCAACGGAGTTTGAAACAAACTCAAATCAAACTCAGACTCAATAAAAAAGTCAGAACGAAAATATCAGGATATGGCAGCACTGAAATATAGCCACCATCGGTAGTGAAACTGCGGACGTGGTTATTAAAAAGAGCGGCAAAGAAGTCTGGAAAGAAGAGCAACAACTCGCAATAGAAACAGTCGTTTTATAGATGGGCTATCTGTTTGGCTTACACGTCAAAAAAAAGTTTATGGTACACAAAGCAGATCTTTTATTTTATGCCAATATTGCTAATAGCGCACAATCCATTTTAAGTTCACTTTTCAGCTTTTACATATACGTTTAATAAACAGAAAATTGAAGTTCTGCAATTGTTAAACGTGATGCATTTTCCACTCTATTACAAATTTTTCAGCAATTTGCGAAACAAAACACAACTATCCTCCAGCTATTACGAGTATAAATCATCTTTGATTTTGTACAAGTGTTTTAGCCGTCAGTTGATTTGGTTTTTTCTTCTTCTTATTTGACAGTTGACAGCAATTGACGTTGTCGGGAATTGCTTCATTCTCTTACCGCTGGTTCTTTTAATTTTTTTCGCCATTTTGTTTTCTTTTTTAATCATCGCTTACGTCATTTGGTATTGGTAGTCGTGTGAGGTAACACAAGTCAGCCATATTGATTTAAATAAATCATTAACCGCGAATGCGCGAGTGGGTTAATAATTTAAGAAGTTCAAATTTTGGAAGTTTTGAGACAACAGCTACCAAATAATTTTAAAATGGTAAATTGTAGCTTGTTGGGCAAAAATTGGCAGTACTGCACTCCAATTATTACATTGAACTGTGATTATTTCTTTTTAAATTATACTCCTTACAATTTGCGACAGGTTATTTGATTATTTATGTTACAGTTACAATTGATTGTCTATATCTTTACCAAATAGCAAGAACTTATAAAGAGAAGACTAATGTCAGGCACGTTGCGTGCGTTGACAGCCGTTTGAACTGTCAGAACTGTCAATGGTGTAGTTCACGGCTAAGCTTGAATTGCAGACAATTTCATGGCCAGCTGAGAGCGAAAATAAAGACATTGGTCACAATCCAACGTCTAGTTCTTTTATATTGACTAGATTTTGATTGAGCATAAAATTTAGATTGGTAAGAAACGTCACTTTGTTTGTAAATGGGAACTCATTCCGAAAGTTCGTGACCTTAGTTATCGACTACCCCTCCACTAACGTTGATAAGCAGTTGTTCTGATCAATGACCAATTCAGACATAATGACGGTGACGTTAGCCTGCTGTCAGACTTATTGAACCCCCCCATTGCATACACGCTTTCTGTGTAGTTTTTTTTGTAACATTTTTATTGATTTAAAAAAACTGAGACTATAAGGTTTATAAAGCAAATTCTTCAATTCTTTCCATCCTACAAGGATATCCCACTCCCACACAATGCAAAACGTACTAAAGCCATTTACAAACGATCCTAGGAATCCCTTTATACTTTACCTACGACCACCCGATTGTTGGGCAAAAATCACGAACGAACGCGTTCTATAACAAAAAATAAATAAAATACTCTTCGCTATTTCGTATTTCCTATCGGAATAAGGATATCGCCTTGTACCATCCGGTAGGAAGACAAAATAAAATAAAAAAAAAAAAACCCACACAAAGCAAATTCCAATTCAGTATACCTTCTGACAGATGTTTCGGCCGTGTATTCAATAATTAAAAGGAACCGTGCCGTGCTCCTTTTCTAAGATGGATGTAAGTATCCTTGTGTTTGTTAGAAAAAAAAAAACATAAAAACTATTTGCAGGTTTTATTCCATTTGGAGTGCGTTCCATATCGGATTTCACTTCGTCGATGATGCTCTCAAGGTGCTGGCTCTGGACTTCTACTTGTGCACTGCCTCTGGCGATATGAAGTGCTCCACTTTTCAATCGAACCCGGAGATCCTTTTAATGTCGGTTAATGGCATGAGTTGGTAGAACTTGTTCAGACTATTCACAGCCTCGCAGCGGAGATTTGCACATAGCAATCGAATGCAACCTAGTTCGTAAGTTCGTATCTGGGACGCAGTGATGGTTCTCATTAAGAGAGTTATCCCGCATTCAACAAGGACTCATGAAACACCGGACCAGATGAAAGGAGAAGGCGGTTTGATAGGTCTGCATCATAGTAAAACGCACGTGTCATTGAATTCATTTGAAAGATCCTTCCCCTCTCCGAATGCACTGCGTATACTTTCACTTGTCCCGCAGGAACTCGTACGTGTACATTTGACGAAGGAACGATTTAATTCGACCGAAAAATGTTCGAATTACATTTGTGAACATCTCCTACAAAGGATTGCCATTGCATTGTTATCGCTCGCATTATATAGTTATCCCTCAGGCGCATTGTAACATCATCAGCTGTATCCCCCGGTATCGATTTCGGGCACGTACTTCGCACTTTTCATCTTCCTCTTTCCGATCGGATATCTATTGCGATGTCGGCGTGACGGGGGCATCTGCAGAAATTTTCCGTAAAAAGCCAACTCCTCACGCAGCAGGTTACTCTGCCGCTGGGTGCGTTCAATATGCGGGGTGTTTTGCAAACCACGTGCGTCTCGTGGTGCGGGATATTCATTTCAGATTTTTCGACTTTCCGATACCGTACACATTTGCTCCGTTTTATTATATTGTTGTGCTGATTAATTGCCGCCCATTTTCAATCGGACTCTTGGGCAATCCATTAGTTTACCTAATAATGCGCACAGGCAGATTGCCTTTGTGCAATAAATTATCCCGACGAAGGACGTTTTTGAATAAATACCCGATTAAATGGAAAATTATGACTGAAGCATTTTACGACACGGTGCGATTTCAGGATCAAAACGAGGGAATTTCAATTTATCCGGGTTTTGGCACGCACATAAAAATGCTACTTTTATTTGGAAGGCATCTGGTGGTGCAGCAGGAGGCCGCTTGGAATCCATTTCGGGACTAATTGGTCCCATGGGGGAAGGTATTTCACCTCTGGATACTGGATGTGATGGAGCACGACTTCTTGCACTGCAATGCGGAGAGAGATTGCTGACATGTTTACACATGTAGGTGATTATTTAGGGAATTTTGATTTATGACCACCCGTGCGCTGTCACATACTTAGAATGTCGTCCGAGTACCAGGAGTAGCAGTGTGTGTTTAGTTCAAGAAGGTGGTCGTTTTATGGTTTTTCCTCATGCCAGAGGAAAACGATCTTGAACTTCCGGTTGCAGGGATCGCTGCGGGGCGATGGCGAGTGAAAAATTGTGAAAATGAATTGGATTTGGCGTTCTGCGGAATGTCGGCTAATGGATGGCGATTTATTATGGAAACTGTGTTCATGGACAGTCGACTGGGAAAAACTAATACATTCCCATCGAGGACAAAGTTTATAAGTGGGTCAATCGCATTCTAACATAACAAAACGTGGAACGAGATATTCAAAGAGCCTGTCCTTGTTTAAAAATACACAAAATTAATATCCAAATGATAAGGATTTCAGTGAAAATATACGGAGTGATGTTGACTGCACTAGCACATGCGTGTGCTTTTTCGACAACCACCAACCTTATTGACGAATGGAGGCTAACCCCTGGCGGTAAATTTTCACATCGGTAGGTTGCTATAGATTTTGACAGCTGGTATGTATTTCTATGAAAAATCAAGAAGTTATTGTAAGAAATTGTTTAATATAAGAAAAAAACTCATTTTATAACAGAAAAATAATATCTCAAAAGTGACTGCGATAAGTGTTGATAAAAAAGTGAATACTAAATTGTTATTTTTGTAAAAAAAAATGCTGAAAACAATCGGAGCTCAGCATTGTGGCATTCCTCAATGCAATTCATATCGTAAAGAGGGAATTACATTGTACCATCTTCCAAAAGAAGTTCGGAGCTCTAAAGACCTTTTGATTGAATGGGGTATTGTGCTTAAGATGGGGAAAGAATTTCCCAATTGTTTTTCCATTTGCAGTCTTCACTTTAGAGATAAAGACATTTTGCGACCGAATAAACGGGATGGTTTTCAGTATAGAACCAACCTTGTGAAAGGAGCCTTTCCCAGCCTAAGCCTTCCCAATTTGTCAATTCCTTCAAAGAAACCAGGCATTATACGTTCAAGGCGGCTACTATGACGTTCAGCTGCTTTAATGAGAAGAAGGTACTACAAGTTGCTACATTTCGTTTCCACTTTTATTTAATGACATACTTTTAATTTATCCTCTACATCTACTCAAGAATACTGATACCCAATCCAACAACTGTACTGAGAGTGTTCGTAGCATAGGGGTGTATGCTACTGACTAAAAATTAAAAACCATGACTGGGTTGCATAATAGTTCCACTGAAATAGTCAATTATTTCACAGAGCGATATTGTGACAACCTTAAAAACTTCTTATCTGGCCAGATCCCCACCATCACAGCAAGGATATCTGTAAAAATCATAATAAGCACGCTTTTCATAAGATAAAAATAAACCAAAATATATAAACAGAAGCAAACTTTTGATTTGTTTACATTAAATTCAACACTACTTTGAACAAAAGTCTGTTCTGATAATTTTACAAGATGAATTGACTCACACTATACAAATTTTGGACAAGTAGTACTTAGACTTGCAAATTAAGTTTGTTTTCCATTAGTTGGTTAACTTTTTAATAGATAAACAATTCATTTTCTTACACGAAAACACACGTATTCCTTATCCAAGTCCTTTGCAAAACAAACAGACGTCAAAATTCTATAGGTCTCTACATATTACTTTTTTATCCACCAGGTGTCGCAGGAAAACTTTTCCACTCGTCAATACCGGGTAGCTCCTGCCTTTGACTACGGACGACATGTTTTCTGTTAATACTTTCCCATACAAATGAAATTTTTGTTGCGGAAGAAAGTCTTGGCTTTCGTCGTTGAATGTTTCAGTCTTCGGTCTACCTGAAAGCGGAAAATCGGTCGTTTTCGCCATTTAACAGGCTCCAGAAGTGGTATTCCTCACCACCGACTGTGATTCTATTATTAAAGCTTTATTGACAGAATAATAAATTAAACTGCTAATAGGTTTTAGCCAGGGCTTTCGGCTAACGAATCAGGTATCCTTGCCCATACATACAGGTCTACGTTCGGGTCTTGTCTTGTTCTTGACAGCCTCTTTTTACCTTTTATTCCGGACACAGTTTCTCTATATTTCCTCGATCGCGCGCTGTTTGGCGGTTCTTTTTCCCCCTGAGAAATGGACACTTTTTCATTATTCAGCTCGTATTAATTTGTTAATTTGTATAGAGGGTCTTTGTGGCTCCAGTGGATGAAAATGTTCATTAAAAACCTTCTTTACTTGTAAGAAACGTCCTGTGGTTCGATGTGGCTGTTTCCCAGTAAAATAGAAAGTAAAATGGCTGACTAGAAAAACAAACTACCTACCTACTTAAAACTAATCCAGGCATACCAACATTGTGATTCCAAAAATGTAATATTCATTACATTGAAGGTAATGTAGTGCGTCGGTGTTCACGCTGGCTAATAATTTCAAAGAACAATTTGGAATAGGTACTCCTGTAAGTTGCCTTTTATAGGCTAAAAACTACGCCTTCGTGAGTTACTCTTGGTCTTGGCTATTAAGTTAAAAGTCGAAAGCATTAAATTGCTGCAACTCTTTCCCCTAAGATCTACCAATGTTTCAAGTTCCTTCTTACTGTGCCTGTTGTCGCCTAAATTGTTTTTCATCCGAGAGAGAATTTCGTACAGACTTAGTATTATAGGGTAAACTTTCAGACCTCGTCGTCTACAGACTCACATCCTCCACACAGGTGAATGAAAACAAACATAAATAAAAATAGGTGATTATCGCTGCAGATCCCAATCAACACTAATTGTATTGTTTCCACTTGTTGTTTTTTTTTTATAAATAAATCCGCGCAATAAAGAGATTCGATTTTATTCGTACTTTTAAATACGTTTTCGACCGCGCGCATAGCATGGAGCCTAATGATTCTGGGTAATTTTGGACTGCCATAATTTAAAGCACAGGAATAACAAGTGATTCGCACTTTTTAAATATGTCCCACTTCGGATTTTATAGCACTCTTTCAAAAAAATATTTCTGACATTCGATTCATCGAATGAACGTAGGACCAAAGTACAAGTTATAAAATTTCGGGTTTTTGTAGCTCATATCCCAAATATGCTATACTTGTAAGAAATTCTTTGCGCACATTTCTGTTACGTATACATTTTCCGCGAACCGCCAAAGAAGATCGCCAGCTCCTATGTTGGCCTGAAATTAATTTTGTTTACAAAGAAACAAATTCAAATGTACACACGCATAATACGGCGAAATGTTCAATTCTTTTGATTTTCAATGTAATTTTCAATGTACAGAACCTCGTAAAACATACTATAAGGCCCAGCACCTTTGCCATTTCTCTGTTAACAATAGCAATGACGTCAGTTAAGTCTATCCCCGGATCGGGTGATTAGCAACTGCTGGGTGTAATTACAATCATGCTGACAGCGGCGCGCCAGTACTTATTCATATTTCCGCACAAATGTGCAGATAGATATTTGCAACGGTTTTCGCCAATTTACAAAATATACAAGTACATTGTATATCGTTTTTTATAGTCGCACCTCCCTACCTTCAGCTGAGTGGAAGAGGGACCACGCATCTCTTGCTGAAAATCGCTGATTACGGCTAAACATGTAAGGAGTTCAATTTGCGAACGTATTTATGTTTTATTTTTGAGAAAATACGGGATTTATTGACGTTCATAATCTAATTTTGTCTGGGAGCAAAACGTTTCCACTCATAGGCAGTAAACTTCATAAGGACATACCGACCGATTCGGTGTATATTCGGATTTGGGCAAATAAATAAATTTCATTTATGGCGTTGATTCAGTGTCCGTCAATCAAAACAATCGCTGAATGTTGAGCAACAAACATAATGTTTGCACATTATGGAGGCAAATAAGCATCAAGCATGTGGTGCGAGAAGCTCAGTTAGTGCCGGAACAATGTGCTATTTCAGACAGACTACATACTTTTGGTCAAATGTAAATAAAATAGTTTTCCACTACCAATGATTTCCTGTTACTGGGGGCAATGTAAACATTTCTTTGGGGGATTACCCCGACTAAAGCACATGCCTACTACTTCTTGTTCCGGCGAATAATGAATTGGCCATTTTTTTAAACAATTTGTTTATGCGAGCAGATGATCAAATGTGTGTGCAGTTAATCTCAAATGAGTTGAGTAGTATCTGTTTATATTTGGAAAAGTCTGTGATGTCGTTGGTAATACAGTGCGAACGGCCTGTTTTGCCGATGAGAACTGTTGTTCCGGTGGGTGTATTTACTTAGCGAAGGCAAAGGTGAAAGTACATCGAAGCGGTTTGGTTTCAGCATGGACTGCCGTATAAATGGTGGTGATGGTTGGTGGCGGGACAATAAAGCGGAGATATGAATCATTTTATACGACATCTTCACTGGAGCGGGCCGTATTAATTAAAAAAAAATACTATTTCCTCTTTAACACAAGTTCAATCTATAATAAACGAATGGGTATGTTCCCCATGTCACTATAAGCGTTTTTCTTTTTTAGTTCAGAGGTGAGCTCTGAACGGAGCTCGAGCATTATGAGCGCGCTCTGAAGCGAGCGTGCTCAGATTGTTCTGAGGTATTTATGAAAAACACACTTGAGCAGATAGCTATCATTTGTTGTAAATATATGTATAAATTGAATATTTATTAATTGTTTTTTATTAAATTGGTTAATTTTTAGTTCCAGATCAACAAGGTTCGTCCACCATTTCAACTATTTTGCTTATCCTGTTTTTTTTTTCTGTCAAATGTGACTGGAACTGGAAGAGTGTAATCAGCTTTTCACTCAGGATGCTCAGTCAATTTATTCTGAGCTCATAGAGCGCGCTCTGACCGTACTCTGAACGAAAAAAACACAAATTCTGAGCTCTGATGCATCTGAGCTAAAATAGAAATACGAACTTTTTGTATAACAGTTCAGGTTGTACTCTGAACTAAAATAAGAAAAACAACACAGATAATAAATTATCAAGTAGTAAATAGTAGTAAAATTGCAAAAATGCTGGCGACTTCAATATTCGTGGAATTTTGGTTCCAATGTTCGTTTCTCTCATGTTTTACTCATTTTCATCAGTGTATTGGACCTACAGAAAAACACAAACTACACCTTAAGTCCTTTTGCCCTGCACTATATCCTGAGGTTACTTAAAAAATATATTTAAGAGCTAAGTCATTATCAAATTGTTAGGAGTATTCACTTAAACGCGTAAAACCCTTATAAACGGTGTAAACTGCAGAAATTTACCACCTCGTAGTCGTAAATGAACTGTCAGATTTTGTATGGATATAGTTTGGAGAATAGTTTACGCAGGCCTCATAATTTTTCGCGAGCAATTAGGCTCGCAAATCTACTGCGGAAAGTTACGCATACTTACAAATGTCAAACCATTGCAAGCGGTCCCTTGTGAATTGATTTTCTTGTTGCAGCAATGACGGTAAGAATTTAATGAAATAGAAAGTTTTTCTATTGCTTTATAGATATTTGCAGCGGATTACGCAACGAAATTTCCGAGGAGTTTTCGATTAAAGCACCCCAGATATTTATGAATTTATGAGCTGCATAAAATTATGAGATTAAGTGAATACCCTTGTTCTCTTTTAAAAAGACCGAAATTTGAACACGTGTGACGTGTCGTTCCCTTGATTCTTAATCAGGAACTGGTTTGAAAAGTAAGGCTAAATTTATCCTTTTTAGAAGAAAAAGTACTAGATTAATGTTGCATATTTATCAGACTTAATAATATTTCGAAGCTTGTATTATTATAACAGACTGATCACATGAGCAGGGTTTGACACTTGACGTATAGAGAGGGGTAAAAATTTAGTCGAGACATTTTTCACTGCGTACATACTCAGTTGACGTTTACGCTGTTTCTTATGAACTGTAGAATTAACTTTAAGCTAATCTAGTCAATTAAAATCAAATTTCTAACAATTAAGTATATAAATCTAGACTTAACTTTTAAGTACGAGCAATTGAACATTCTAGACAAAGAACTGTCATTCACTTTCGTTTGCCATCAGACCAAGACATTGTGGCTGCCAGAAAGCTTAATCTTGAAAGCTGGTCTTGACATAAGGGAGAACAACGGAATCCGACAATTTTCAAAAAGTAGAAGAGCGCTTAAAAGCCGCTTTCACTGCCTTGTTGTCACTAAAACCAAGGCAGACGTACGTAAATCATGTTCTGACCTTTCACACATACCTATAGATACATACAGTTGCCGAAAATCAAAAAAAAAAAAAAAAAAGGAAGACAAATATGTAGGTACCTATGTGTAAGGTGAATGCAACTTAACAATTAAAATGGAAAATTCCCAGCCAGTTCCCCTAATGAAACGATTTGAACCAAGAGCAGCAATAAAAAATGCTTTTTTCCTAAACAATTACCAACAACAATTAGAGTTATTACTCATATTAAGTCCATTTAATTGCAAGCAGTCTTGAACGTCATTCAGGGTTGCCACGCTTTCGCCAGAACGTATTCTCTGGCGCTTATCTTCACAAAGCTTTTCAGTCCCGAAACAAAAGTATCTGCGAACGCGAAGCGAAAGTTTCCATATCTACATCTTCACAATACACACTTTTGTACACTTGAAGTTTGATTTTCAGTCAGAGAACTTCTCCGCGAAGGCACTCCACTCAGTTGTCGGTTTGTGTTTGTGGTGTTCGGGTCGATTTCTGTTCACCAGAGTAGTAATTCACTAAGCGAGTGTGAAGAACTCACGGTTTCCAAGTCCCACAAGTTTGTCATTTTATCAATCGCAAGGTGTGCCACCAAAGAAAGTAAACAAAGTAATAAAAAAAAGTATCAAATAACCATCCACTTAGTAGATGAATGTGAATTGTAAGAAAGTGCGTTGAACGAATTCGTGTAGACTTTCCCACAAAGCGGAAGAAGCTAACAACAAACGAAAGACAAATCGGCAACAATCGTCTGGGTTAATCGTGAATCATGTCGGCGGCCAAGGGATTACCTGATTTGCAAGACGATCAAAGATTTGCTTTGATGAAGGTAGGTAGCCTCCAGCTGATGGAGTGACGTAAATGTCAGCCCTTTTTTTTATAGTAAATGATTCGCTTATAAGCCTTATTTGAAAACTTATCAATTAGCAGTCGAAAAGGGATACTTATGCAGTGGCTATCTGCGACAGTAATGAACGTCACTGTCGTTAAAATAAAACCACAAAATTCCAAACGACCAATCAATAACACATACATTGTGTGTATTTGCGTATGGTGGCTTATACAGTCGCCAACTTCGCCGATAAGAATTTATTAAATTTATCAACAGTAAACAAAGAACGCTACAGGGTGCCAGTATTGTCACAAAGAAGTACTTGCTTTTCTTATTGTATCGAGAGAAACGTTAGCAGTCAAGGATTAAGTCAGCCTATGTCTTGGACGTAGCTGACAGTTGTCATTGCAAGAGAATACATCGTTTTGCGTGACTGATAAATTTCACTCTTCTTCTGGCTAATTGCCAATTGCATTATAAGCCAAATCGTAAGTGAGTACTAATCATTATGTAAAATGAAGAAAAAAATCTCGAAACAATTAAAAGTTTTATTATTTTCGCATTCAATTTCGTGACTTTGATCGATATTTTGAGATTATTTCCTTTTCCACTCCAATGGCCAAGCTTTTTAATATGTTTTCGTAAACTCGTTTCTGTGTAAAGATGACTATTTAGCCAGCGACAAGAGGCGACTTGCTCATGCATTGGAAGAGTTTGAGTTCTGTGAAACTGATGGCTGACTTTTTTTACCCACCATTGACCGGAACAATGGTCATGTGCGCAGTGACATTGAAAAAATACATGTTTTCCCACTGTGCTACATCATAAACCTATATGCAAAATAAACGTTTCTCGTGTTTGCCTGAGAATGACATTTCGCTTCAGTACTTGTTGTTGCTTGGGTTTTAATAAATGCTCTTTAAAATGACAGAGTACACTGGTAATGTATGTTGCCCTCCTTTGAGAAATGTGTGCGATAGAAGTGGTGGTAGGTGAGCACTCAAGAAAGCAATTAATTGCAGTCGTGTTTTAATTTTGTTTCAGGTGTTTGACAGCGAAACAGGGTGTATTACGTTTTAACACATTTTTGTCTTTAAAAATTGAATTTCTCCCTCCCCTGAAATTGGTATTCCCAAAATGTGACAACTTCGGGTTCCTCTCGAAAGACCGGTTAACCACAGTATTGTTGACAATACGAGCGAGTTCGATTTTACATAATTGTGCTATACCTACATTCCTGTTTCTTGAATTGGCATTAGGGGAAGGAATTTCTAGATTTTTTTTTATTCACCTTGACGTCTAAAAATGTTACATTCAAAAAACAGAAAAAAAAGACTCTACTCATACTTAACTTAAGTGCAATATGTCATTCACTGCGTTTTGGAATTTCCATGAAGTTACCTATTATAGATTTAGCTGGGATGATAGTCAATGGGGACGTTCAAGTACCTATCTAGTTTAGTAAGTCTGACAGCTCTCTCACTAGATGTGTCTCGGTTTTGATTGGTCGAAATCGGTCATGTGAGCAGATGTTTCAGTTGATGTTTATGGAGGGGTAGTCGACGAATCTAGTCAAGAAATTCGTGACTGAGTACTAAGTTGACAGTTCTCATATGTGGCTGACGTAGAAAAAGTGACGTTCCCGACCAATGCGGTGGCAATGATTCTCGTTTTGCTATTTTGCGCCTTTTGTGCTTTCGCCCAAGTTGATTTTGCGTTCAGGTTACATCTCATCCAGACTAGTCGACTTAAGACTTAAGATTCTTGAATGTGCCCAATGAGTCCGTTCCATTGACTGTAAATGACAAGCTGGACATCAAATTTCCGCCGTATTTATATTTATCACTGCGTAAGGCTGAATAGTAATGCACGAACATGACACTTGGCAGCGTCATTGAAGTTATTCATGCGTTTGAAGTCGCAGGTAAGTGCGTTCGTAGCTTAAAAGTCATAACCCGGATACGCGGCATAGTAATACGAAATTGTTATATACCATCCTAGGTCATTTGGTAAAATAAAATCTAAAACTAGTACAATTGTCCGCTAGATTGAGGAAAAGTAGAAAAATGAACTGTCATTACAAATTAATCAAGAATTAAGAGTGGAAGGGAACGTGAAAAAAATTACAACAACACCAATTGTCATTTCTGTTTGACTCAAGCTAAAGCTCTAGCAGGGCTGTTAAAAAGCCCACATACAAAATTTAGGATCACTCCCCTGCCTTTTGCGAAACAGCGGTAATACAAATAAATACCTGCACGTTCCATTCCTTTATATTTGCAATTAATTAAACAAAATTCAGCCACAGTAGCTATACCTTCTTTTCATTTTCTGAATTTTTGGAAGCCCGCGATAAATCGGATATTGCACAGCAATTAAATACGAATATGGCAATCACTGAATTGCTAAAAGAGTCCATAATACTCGAAGCCACCCTAATAGTCCTGTTTTCGTTTTGAAAGTAAACAAGAAACTACATATAGGATTAGGTGCATGCAAATGAGTTGAGAAATTGTACTGCTTCAATGAATACTAATCAATCAGGAAATTCGATGATGAAATCCAACAGTTTGCCAGCAGATGTTCCACGAACATATTGAAAGTGGCAACGCAGTGCTTTCCTCTAGTTACTGGATTACATACATACATGCTTTGCTTTGGAGTGAATATTTGCTTTACCTGTCTGCTTACAAAGACTGCCTATTTAATTCCAGTCCATTAGATTTTTATCTAGCGACGATAAAACTAAAATCACGCTTTCGGATGTGGCAGACGCGAAGTCTATAATTATCTTGTAATTACGAGGTTTAATGTTTTTCGAATCAAATATAATTAATGTTTGCTATCCCGATTGTCTTGGGAAATATACCTACGAAAATTTAGTGAAGGCTGCTAGTCTCAGCCACATATTTGACTTTCTATCGTCGACTATACAAGGTTCGAATACGAATTTCAATTACAGAGGCATTTTCAATGCAATCTTTCAAGGGTGCGCAAAGTGCGCTTTAAATAAACCATCTATTGTTCTCTTAAACTTTTGGTCATCAAGGGCGAAATGTTGATATATTTTTACCGATTTTTAACAATCTGTAGATTAGGCTTAGGAAATAAAGAAAAACATTCAGGGTCAATCCATGCAATTATCCCACCATGGGTAATCTATTTACATTCACAAACAAAAAACGCGAGTACTTTTAATTTTGTTGAAATATTTCTCACACTGCAGGTAATTTTGATTCTTAAGTTTGATTTTGAACTAACTAGGTTTTGGAATGTACATATCCCATTATCTCAGAATTTAATGTGTGAAACGACAGCTTTTATGTCAGAAACAACTTTTGCCAGTTGATAACTTTTTGACTGTCGGACCCTGTACTAGAATTTAATTTGAATAAACAATATTCCTTCTTTCTGTGACAAGCAGGCTTTAGATATGAGCTATCACTGGTTAATTTTGATTCCGGGTTTTCGTTTTTTTCATTGATATAATTGTGTACCCAACTTTTCAGTGTTTTTTTTTTTTCGCTATTTTTAAGATTCAAAAATCTCTTTTGTCTGTTTCTGTGTTGCAGCTAGAGTGATGCTCTGCTACTATTTAATAATATAGGTATTCAATTCCTAGTGACATAGTCAATTTTGCTTCCTATTTTCCGTTTTTTTGTAAAGTACCTACTCCAAGGGTTAAATCTATTTGACGACTTTGACATTTAATTTTGTGTTAATTTATAGAACCGTCCATTTGCCCGTTTCACTGTTCCTACGAAAAAGTAAATCAATTAACCTTTCCACATGCTCCATTCATGTATGTACACTTGGATGGACGTGAATATTGATTTGTATAAAATTAAAATTTGAATTCACGTTAATCATAATCATAGAACGAATGTAAGCAGATTTGTAATTAAAAGATGTGGATAGGTATACATAAAATGACTGAGCTGTGTGAAATTGGTTATTCGTTAAAGATGTAGAACGTATTAATGGGTTGAGTTAAAGCCTTGCATCTATTTATTTCTTAAGACGCAAATGTGGAAAGAAGAGATTGCCATACTGATTGTTTTATTGGTTGTCTACCAAAATATTTTTAGTTGAGATGGAGCTTAAACTCGCTGTAATTAGAAATAAGAAATAAAATCGCTTAAGTGTGCCAACTCTCATCGTTCATCGAAGTCATTTATTATTATTCGTAGGTATTTTTTAAAGGCTGCGTGGACATGGAGTATATTTAAATGCTTCGCCTTGTTCCGAGAGCGTGAAAAAGAGTCGAGGGCAGTTGTCATAGTGGTTAGAGCGAGTGCTTGTGGCCCGAGTGAAGTGGGCTCTAACCCTGGTGTGGGACTACAATACTCTGCTACTGACTGACACGAAAAACGTGGTTTCTTATTGGTATAGTCAAAATTCCAGAAATTGGAATTGCCTTAATAACTAGAAGTCAAATGGAAATAAAGGACCGATCGCCGTATTCTCAACCGGAAACTCGCTTATCTGAATTATCTGAGCTCACACTGAAAGTTAAGTTTCTAATGAGCTTGCTTGCTCATACTTCCAGTTCTCAAGTTGCTTGAAAAACAGTTTTCTCAAGACAAGAAGCAGTTTTGGAACCCCTCAACCATTGTAAGGGCTTCTATTTTTCATTGGGTTTCGCAAAACTATAATCTCCAATGAAATGACACTTCGGGCTGGGAACATACCAAACTATGAAGTTCGGGTGTCCGTACAACGTTCTTACCGTCACCATAGCGATACAAGTTGGCACGCAACTAACAGCAAAACTGACAGACAACAAAGCCAATAATTCATTTTCATCAAAAATTATATTTCGACAGTCATTTTTCCGAATATAATCCTCTTGGAAGGACATTATTTCCTCTCTTAGGAAGTCAATCTGCACTTTGATTCGTCATCGATTTTCCAAGCAACTGGTGTCAAACGATGAGTATTTTTTTCATTTGTTCTCTCCTCTAACGAATGCCCTCAACTTTATACAGAGCACAGACTACCGATACCGAGCACACGCACATTTGCAAATTTCAACAGCCTTTTTTTTCCCTCAGTACCTTTTTTAATAGTTACATTAATTACTCGTAGGTACGGTTCGTGCAAGTATGTACGTCTCAACTCTCTCTCAAAGTACCAAACTCAAGTTTTGTAGTATTTCCCTTTCCAAACTTTGTAGGGTGACATAATAAACATTTTGTAGTTGTTGAGACTAATTTTTCAAACATGTTTTACTTGTATTTATTAAAATGGTACCGCTGCTTCGTTCTAGGTGTATAATAATTACGTTCTTCAAAAATAGGTATTTTATTTTGTAACCTTGTAAGGCTCACTAGAATCAAAATTAAGTTAAGTTAACTGGGGTTTAGTTGTAAGCCAACCCAACTAGATCTTCTAAAATAAAAAACTTGACAGTACGAAGGTATATTTGACATCGACATTCGGAGTCACTCACTTCATTTGTCTTATTTTTCTTTGTTTAATAAAAAATATGCCGACCTATTGCCCATGTGTATGACAAAATTTGTTACCCTTTGAACTCAAAGTCGAGGAAATAAAAAGTTTAAAAACACTTCTAATAAAAAATTATTTACCATTAACCTCACTAATATAGAAAAGTTTACCTGTGTCATAAGTCAGTGAATGTTGATTACAAAAGCATGAGAGCCGTTTTTTTCATTCAATTAAGATTTTAATCATTACCATTGGCCTCTTTGTAATAAACCTGCTTCTGACATGTGTCAGGTAGGTGCTTTTGCAATAATTGCTTACGTTGATAATTTCAGACTGATTAAGACAATTGCTAAAAGAAAGAACTGTTTATATAGAACAAAACCAATAAAAAAAGTGAAGATTTGGACTTTATGCAGTAGTAGTTAAGCAAAGTAAAGTAGGATTTTCAGCACACGATTAAAACAACTACAACTGAGTCTCGAAGTGTCAAGTAGAGCGTAGTTGTTGTAATTGCGTGAAAAAAATCCCACTTTACTTTGCTTTGCTGAGATCGAAGCTCAAAAAAACACGGCTAATAAATGTAATCCCAGTTCATAAGTTGTCATTTTGAATTTCTTAACAAAACTAGTTCCCAAGAGAACCTACCTTTTGAAAAATTAATACAAAAGCGTCACAGAACCTGTAATTTATGTTATTTTATAGCTATTAATAGGTTTTCAGGCATGACGGAATATAATAATTACACTAGGTACTTGTTCGTACTGGCAATTAGTAACAATTGTTTTGGCAGTACACCGATTAAATAATAATTTTGTTAAAAAGACAAATGATATTCAATGATATCGTGGCCGAATTAATTGCTAAATACGATTTGATAAGTCTTTCAGTAAGTATGTACAGCTGCTGGGATAAAATACTAAAGCTTGCGTAAAAAATGTGCAAGCATTTAATTAAAAAAAGCCTATGCACAATAGAAAACAACGTTTAACCATCCTATCGACCTCCAATAAGTTAGAAGACTACAGTGCACTTTTACCAACTTGATAGTTTATACTGAATTCTGATCTTATTATACTCGTAAAGCAGGCAAGTAAACGAGTTGAATGGAAGCTTAGTATTTTTTTTTTTAGTACCTAAAACAAAAACTAAAAACACAGTATGAGTATAATTAAAAACAGTCAAGGTCAAGCGATAGCTATAAAAAAACTGGTTTAGCGGGAATGGAGTTAAGTTACATATAAATATAAACACTATGCACCCGCAGCTAAATACTTTGAACAAGGTTTAACTAAACAGATAATTAGCGCAGTATTTATTTGCTTTTATATTTGAGTGAGCGTACCAAAAACAGATGAATCAAATATCGTAGCAGTAGTTTATCCCTGTTTGGTTTTACCAGCATCACCTTGCTTTGTCGGGTCTGAACTTATAATTCAAAGACTAAAAGTTCTTTCAAAGCCTGAATTTGTGAGGCTTAAAATGACGACTAGTGGATGAAAATCATTAGAGTGAAATAAGTCCCAAGTTATTATATATTCTATTGCGCTGAAAGAAAATATTTCTCATTCGAATTGTTCCATCAATTATCCGCCACCCTATACCTAGACTTTGCAATTTTATTGGTTTAAATTATAATCAAACAGACTTGTGTACGATTACCAAAAAATTTATGTTCTAGCCACTTGAACGTGCATTCTATTTTCGATTTGTAATCAGAACAAGTTGTAAAAAGTGAATTTTTTATTTCATTCCAAGATAAAGCTGGGACAAAACAAATTTGTTTATTGCAAAACCTTCGTTTATCTTTCAACCGTCGATGATACCAGTTTCTATTCGAATACCCGTGGATAATCCATACAGGGAGTTGAGATAATGTAGGTATTAATTTATTTAATTTGTTGATCAAGTTTTTGTTTAAAGGTACGAGTACAAGTGCGCTGTCGATTAGCTTTCAATGGTTTTTCGAAATAACAAAAAAAAAAATTAGTACCTGTTCAATGATAAGTGTTTGAATTATTATAATATGACTGAACCATGAACTGTAGCATTATAATATCAATGTTGGCAATTTGGCATGGCAAACTTACGCTGGAAACGCGTATTTAAGGTCCTCTACACCATATTTCCTCTATAAACTTACAAGATGGAGAAAAGTCTTTTATGAACGAGAAAAAGCTTGGGCTCAGGTGACACATACCTGATTTATTATAAATGTTATTGTCAGCATAAATTTAGTTTATCATATTAATAAATATATAATTTAGGCGAAAAATATATCCAGGAAATGGAAAATTTACATTAAAGCCGTTCATGCAATACACTTGTTCGCTTGGTACACTTCTAACTGAAAGAAAACAACAGAACAATTCAAACTAAAAAGAAAATGTCAGAATTTGTATCAACTTGAACACATTCTAGTACAGTTTCTTTAAGTGTAAACGTATTTTCTTCTTTTTCTTTATTTCATTTAGCAAATAACTATAATTTTGTGCGTGCATATGAACTTTGTGAATTTGGAAAAATGATCGATATCGTACAGTACAAGCCGAAAGAAATTCACTGAGATCTTATCAAGTAGAACAGTCAATCAGTATTTTTGCTGATTTTTACATTTTTCTGTTATTTTAAGTAAAAACTACTCTATTTTTAAAAACTACTATTATTTTTAGTAATTACGTACGAGTGGGTATTGTTGACGTTTTTCAAGTCGTGACATTTCTCTGTCAAATCATTTATGAACGTAGTAATGCAAGCGTATACCTTATTATTTTAAAAAGACAGCTATCAGCTTATAGTCAAGGAACTCTCATTCTCCCCGAGGCACACTCAGCGTTGCCAGACTTTTGGCATGTGGATTCCCTTTTTTTATTCTTTTTCCCTTTTTTGATACCTGTTTTTCCCGTTTTTATTCCCTTTTTTCTGTTCTCAGAAAGGAAAAAGTAAAACAATTTTTATGATACGCATACATACATACAACATTTAAATCCATGTATACTTACCCATTTCGCATGACAATAATTTATTGAATTAATTAATTTTGAACAATATCAAAAATATTTAGAACCACAAACAAGAGAGAAGATTCTACTTTTGACTTTTTTCCACCCACAAATGACAAATCTGTTAAAATCAAAGGCAAATAGACTGGAAACTGGAAAAAACAAAATTATAACCAGTGTAAAAATTAAGTTGGTAGCACATGTCAAGACTAAGGGCTATCTATGTTCATCATTCATTCAATTCATTTTATTGAATTTATCATAATTTACCTGGTTTCTGAACGTTGTAAAAACAAGTTTTGGTATTGAAACGTGAAAGTTTTTGGGGTGACTTGTTTTCCCATTTTCTGGGTTAGTTTTTCCTTTATGGTCAAATAATCCCTCAATCTGGCATCCCTGGGCTCACCCTATCAGTCCGCCTTGGCGCCAGTTACAGTTTTTTTTTTTTTGTTTGCTGTCATTCCAAATTTCATTTGTTAACTGCCTACGGTTGTCCTGTCAACCTCTTCAATATTTACCTATTTGGTGGCCAAGTGATCTATATGTCGAATCGAAGTGAAGTCTATACATTTCTGACAGAAGAAACTAGATTATGACACTCCAATTCGAATTAACTGTCAGAATTCAACTGCGTTCATTTATTTGACTCACTTAATCTATTGATGAATTATAGGGAAATAATTCAACATAGGTATAATTCCCACCGAAGCTTGTTGATAAAGTTGTCATTGATCAATGGAATTTTTGTTGAATGACTTATTTCATACTTTATAATGCAGAGTTACTGCTGAACTTGCAAAGTGCATCTAAGCAACACCGTCGGCACATACGCCATTCCAAAAAGGGTATATGCTTCGATTTCTTTTTATGCACCTCTGAGATGGTTTCATACCAAATTATTGAGTCATCACTTCTTTCGTTATTGCGTGCGATATGAAACGTATATCCGGTGCAGACAGTTACCCACACATAACTGTTACTGCTTCTTGGTGGCCGCAGGTGTTCACACGTTCTGCACACAACATGTCATGTGTGCCACGCCGCTGAATACGCCTTTCGCAAGTAGTTTTTTTTCTTGGTTATTAGACTGTAATCTTCTCAAGTGCGACACGACCAACCAAAGAAGAGGTGACCGAAATTGCAAATTCCGTGCGTCTAATTACACACTTCTACACCATCCGTATACCGTATCCTATCCACCTGGTATACATATACTCGTATGTGGATTGTCAACATTAAGTTTACTATTGCGTTTGGTATTTAGTTTATTCCGGTTTAACGTCTAGACTTGCGAAACTAGCCAATTATTGCCAACAACTTGTTTCAAAGAAACTTCTCAAAGTTATCGATTCAAGTAATGGTATTGGTATTCGCTCGCTTGTAACCGGTCAACCTCCGCTGCATCTGGTTCTAGGTTTATTTCACTGCCTGTCGCGAGTCGTTAAATACATAGTTTGGTTTATTTACAACACCACTTACCATGAATTCAAGCACCATGATTCATGCTTAAGAGCGCATTCATATTGACTGAGAAGTACTGAAGCTTGGTAAAATAATTACTTGCAGCTACTTTCGTTTAATTATTTGTTAAGTAATATTAAGAAAAAACAATTGAAAATAAATAACCCAAATGCCGCTCTAATGAAGCTACTCGTACTGCTATTGAATTGAAGCGTGAAACGATTGCATAATTGCCTACAAATCCCCACAACAGCTTAGAGATTTGATTCCAATTTAAGCCACTATTGCAATAATTGTTATTCGTGAATCGTATCACCTAAACCAATAAGTGAACAGAAAGAGCTCTATCAGCAATTTAAATAAAAAAAATTTAAAAAAGCAATTCGCACGCAATGAAAGTGCAAGCTTGCAGGTGAATCGAGGCATTTACCCGTTTCGCAGCTGTATCGAATTGCCAACGTTCCGTCGACAGTGATATAAGATCCACCATTAGCTACAATGAATCAGGTATCCGATCCTATGTAAAAATGTGTACATTTTTTCGTCTATTAAAAGTGGTTTGTTTCCATTTTTTTATAGTTTCTCACGATTTTGAGTTAATTTTGACCGGAAACAGATATCCTCAGATCGCTTCAGAATCGGATTTGATATAATCGGACTCTCATGCACGTACAAATTTTACACACATGCGACTGCGAAGGCTGACATGCACACTTGTGTAGCTGACGAGGTGAATTAAGCTACCTCATGCAAATTAATTCTGAAAGTTGTGGTTAGCACAAGGGGGGGAGATGTCTTTGACCCCAAATCCGTTCGTTTTGCTTTGTTTCTATTTCTGTTTTTCTTCTACTTTGAAAGTGAGACCGACACGACCGGACATGAAGCAAGCGAGTATAGGGAGGCCTTAATTTATACGTGCTAAGTGCCAGAAGCCGCTTGTGTAACACTGACATAGCATAGTGGCGGTCATCTGACACATGAATTCGAAATAAGGTGTGCGTCCTCGGTGGTACAGATACGTGCATTCAATTTAAAATCGTTCGTGTTCTTTGCGATGAATAAGAACGGAGGTCAAGTATGAATGGGGACCGATGTCCACCGTCCAGAAATGTGAAATTACCTATCACTAATTACAGTACTAGAAGAAATAGAACTAAAGCAAAGATAGGACTCCAAATGCCGAGATAATTGTAACAAACCGCCACGCCGGAAAGTGCTGCCAAATCGTATGCGTCTGTCATATTCTGTGTCAATTTGATTACAGAAGAATGCAATAGTGCGTTGCGATTGCATGGCAGTCTTTAACGCCACATATAAATATTTAAGATTTTCATCACTGAATTAATTGCGCAGCAAATTTTATTACTATCCGTGGTTTGTTTATCTATTTGTTTGAAAATTTATTAGCTTTCTTCTATTTATTTATTGTTTTCCATTTTTTTCTTTCAGTTCCGACGCAGTGTCGCAGATATTGTTAAACCTGAACACGATGACTACTATCTTCTCCGATGGCTTCGGGGTGAGTGTCGTAACAAGTGAAATTTTATAGTAATCTATTACAAAATTAGATATAGGTGACATTGTCGGTTTGTTGTTTGGTTGTGACTGGATTGGTAGCTTTAGGGATTGTAATTGGAGAGCTAATTGGGTTGATTTAATACATGGGCCAGTAGTGGAATGTGTCTCGGGTTTTAGTTGCTGCACAAACTAAATCGGGAAAAGAAAGAGTAAATTAACGCGACTATAACTCAGTTTGATGTACTTTGTAGACTCTAAGTCTGTTTGTAAACTTCAATTGAGCTGTCATTTTCGTTGAAATTTACAAACCAGATTTTTGCAAGTGTTTAAAGTTTTTTTTTTAAATCTTGTCAATTTTTCGACGGAAATTTTGATTGTATTGCTGCGACATGAAAGTGGATTTTCCAATCAGTTTGCATAGCATAGTGGCGGTCATCTGACAGGAAGTCCGCTATAACTTTGAACGGAAATAAACGAATCATAACCCTTAAAATATATCTAAGCCATTGGTGACAAACCCTGTTGAAAATATGAATTTTTCACCATTTCAAGCCAAAATTCTTCTCCCTAGGAAGCATTTTCTTAAAATCTTACCTTGTAGTTCTTATTGTGCAACATTTGTAATGGAAAGTGCTTGATTACTTCGATGACAGACGTCTAACATGAACTGTAATCCATTCTTACCTTTCATTCTCGAACTTCTTTTCACCAGAAAAGTCTTTCAAAACCAGCCATTAAATTCTTACACAACAAATTATTCACCAACAACAACTGATGTTTTTATTTTACCCTCTTAGCAAGAAAATGGAACGCAGAAGCTGCAGAGAAAATGTTGCGCACCGTAAGTAAAAGGCTAAACTTCTAAGACCTACCTTACCATTCATTCTTTACAGAGTTTGAAGACCCGTGACATGTGGGATGTGGACAATATAGACAAATGGGACTGTCCGAAAGTCTTACTCGACTTTGTTCCAAAAGGACTCGTCGGCTTCGATAAAGAGGGATCTCCAAGTAATATAACCTCAAAATTGCTCTTAAAAAATATAACAAAAACCACTCTCTAGTTATCGTTTGTCCCTTCTACGGCTTGGATATGTGGGGTCTTCTTCATTGTGTGACCAAGTTCGAGTTTCAAAAGTACACAGTTCTCCTCATTGACCAATACATGAAGGCAGGCTACGAAAGCAGTAAGAAATACGGCCCCCAAGCCCGGCAGCTTGTTGTCTACTTCGATGTGGCTAATTTCAACCTAAAGCAATACGCGTGGCGCCCAGCTGCTGAGCTTATAATGACAATGATGAAGCAGTACGAAGCCAACTATCCAGAGCTCCTAAAAATGTGCTACATCGTAAACGGTAAAGCTGACATTTGGGTCTGCCTTAACATTTGAAAGTAGATTTTGACTTAACTTACAGCCCCAAAACTGTTTTCGGTCGCCTTCAACTTTGTGAAGAAGTTCCTTGACGAGTACACCATGAGCAAGATCAAAATTTATAAAACAGGTTCCGACAAATGGAAGGCGCATATGTTCTCTCATGTCGATCCAGAGGTATTTCCAAAATGTTTTGGCGGCAACTATGTAGACGAGAACGGCGATCCCGATTGCAAATCTATGGTAAGTGTATACATAATACATAATTCGCATTACACTCAAAGCTTTTGTGTGTACTTATAGATCTGCTTTGGCGGGAAGATTCCGAAGGAACTGTACACCCAAAAAAGTGATGACAGCAGTAATAGCAAAACTTTCATCGAGGCCACTGTCAACAAGGGCAAGAAGCTCAAGCTGGAGTTTGATGTGTCGGAGCAGGCAAAGGAGCGTCTACTTACATGGGAGTTCCGTACCACGGACTATGACATAAAATTCGGCATCTACAGTCTGGACAAGAAGACTGGCGAAAAGACAGATGAAATTCCTCTCGGAACAGTGTACTCAAATGAAATGGACGAAATTGGATTCATCAACTGTCGACCAAACTCTACTTGTAAGCTATTAAGTTGAGTGTTTTATATATTTCTATAAATTGGAGTATCTTTTATTTCAGACTTTGCTGTTTTCGACAACTCAAACAGCTATTTGCGCAATAAGAAAGTACGCTACTGTGTGGAGCTAGTGGCGGACCTGGATGATGTGGAGGAGCTTACTGAGGATTTCAAAGAAGCATTGCTTGCGGAAAAGAATTGAGTCGCCGTTAAGCGAAACGGTTTGTCTTAAGTATTGAATAGGAATTCCTTTACATCGTAATATCTTATGTAGCATAAATGTATTTTTAAGTGCGGAGATGTATATAAATTAGTCAAGTGGTTTTATGTAGTTAAGTGGCAATTTTTGTGATTTTTTATTTCCGAGAAGCCAAAACAAAAAGTCCTAGCCAACCAGATTTGTGATAACTTTATATTAATATGTGTAATTCTTTGTTTAAAATATCAAATAAACTCCAAGGATAATGGAAATGTTGTTTTTATCATCAGGGAGAAGTTACGCAACATATTTTTTGCGTTCTTGAACAGAAGATTGGGCTTTCCTTCGCCTGTCGCACATTGATAGTTTACGCAATGAAAGCAGGGGGATTATTCCAAATTATTCGCTTTTGATGGCGGATTTGAATTTTTGTATTTCCATTCGACCACATTTTTATTAGGTCTGCAAAAAATCCGTCACCTAAACACCTATCGCTTTCAACGCAATCAGAAAATGACTTTGGAAAGTGCTTTCGTTTTCCATATGGTCGAATGGATATACAAAAATTCAAATCCGCCATCAAAAGCGATTTGGGAATAACCCCTCAGCATTTGCAGATCATTGCTTGCATCAATTTATGTCTTCGGTGTACAAACTCGACCGATTGTGGTTTAGCTTTCTGATAAATTATGATACACACTCAATCCCTCAACCAATCTCGGACATGAACCGATTTCCTACAAATATCATAACCCCAAAAATGTAATAGAGTAGGTACTATTCCAGCAGCCAAATATTTAGGTACACTTTTCAACCACTTTAGCGGAAGCGGAAATAATACTTGAATTGTTTGCTTCCATCAATTCGAGTAGTATTATAAAATTTTTACGTTAAATTAACAAGAAATATCGCGATACCTACTGAAATCGTATCAAATAGGGCGAAGTATTTTTTCCAAACGTTTTCCATTCCTAGTCCGCTGATATACGGCTCTGCCAAATCATTTCCACTTAAGAGCTCTTCCATTAAGAGAAGCTTTGGTGTTTACTGTGAGGTTTTTAAAGGATAAATGAACTTCTCATTTAAACACCGACTGAAGTGATGCTAACAATATCCCAATGATCGTTCATCCAAAAAAGCAAACGAACGCACTCATAAAATTGGCATTTATCATCTTGGTCACGGTTCTTCAATTATGCCGCACTTTTTACTTTTTAAAGCACAAAATTCACAACTCAATTGTGATGTTACGTTCCTACTTCCAAACAACTAATTTTAATTTAGAAGAACGAGGACTTACAACAGGTGTATGTCAACTGATACGATTTCATTCATGGATATCTTGACAAGACTAATCGGTTACCCGTCAACCACAATTGAAGAATCGGTAGGGCACTAAACAAAGGTCGAGCAT
The DNA here is from genome assembly GCA_951230905.1 of Cheilosia variabilis. Lineage (NCBI taxonomy): Eukaryota > Metazoa > Arthropoda > Insecta > Diptera > Syrphidae > Cheilosia > Cheilosia variabilis. Next base: position 3,757,234 of record OX579678.1, on the reverse strand, counting down.
TCTTTGAACTGAGCGTGTTCCTCTGAGCTCTAATTTATTTACGGAATAAAATTGTCATAGCTATCATTTGACTACAAAAGTGCACCTTTTAATCAGCATTTATTGTATTCATTTAGTCACTTTAGAAAATTGAAGGTAGATTGTTAACCTTCAATTTTCTGGTAGATTGTTAACCTTCAATTTTCTGCATACAAACATACACATTCCTTATCATTATATCCGCAGTCACAATTATTACTCAGACTGCTGAACAAATTTATTCTGAACTCCTGGAGAGCGCTTCGTCCATCTTTGTAACAAAAGTTTACACAAATTCAGAGCGCTGGGGCCTTACTCTTTACCTCGTTCCGAAAGTAAAATTTTTCGAAAACGAACCTTTTCTACTCTGTATTTCGAAAGTGGAATGAAATGTACTTATGTTGCATTTAGTATTCCGAAATTATTACAAAGTACGTACTTAAAAGCGGAAGGGGAAAGCTATTTCGATTGGGACGAAATAGAGAGTAGGGCCGCTGATGTGGAACAGAAACTTCTTTGACAGTTAAAGGTCTGGTCGTCAAACGTCGACTAGCAATCGACTCGTTATATATAAATTCCGTCGATTCATTTTTGGTTCTTCAAATCGATGAGTTTGAAGTTAACTACTAAACATAGCTTTACGTTTGTTCACAAATACGTATCAATTTTTATTTCACTTGCTAATCGATAAGTGTAAATTCATAAACGTCAAACATTTGCGCAGTGATGCGGCGATGCTGATGCGATGCACACTTTATGCTGATGCATTGCTGATTGAATATGACGCTTGAGTTTTAGAACGCATTGTTTAGATACAACATTTTAATGTCAAGAATCAAGATGAAAGTTTTGCTAATTAAAGTTTTAGTCGATTACTAAAAAAGCTTTACCTCCGCTGCGCTGAAATACTCAATCTAAAAAAATGAATGGTTGTGAGAAGAATTAAAATAAAGAATTCAACAAAAATTTATAAATTTTTCCGTCAAACGCCTACTTATATACCTATTGATAAAAATGTTTATTTACTTTCTTTCCTTTCGCTTCCGACATTTTTCTTACTTTTTTGCCGGCGAATCAACAGCACATCAGGTATTTCTGTGATGCTTTTTTTCGTTATGTTTGCGCATCAGTTTGATCAAATTTGCAATAATGAACACTTGACGTTGAAAGTGATGCCAATTGTTGAACATTTTGCAAAGCATCATGATGCCAGTTATATGTTACTGAATTTACAGTAAATGTCCATCTTGATCGAGACTCGCAGCATCGCATCGGTTATCGACAGTCACAATAGCGACCACTGTTTAGTGCTTTTATTAAATCTTCAGCCATCCCTGATGCATGACAGGGATGTTCAAATTCTGTTCTCATAATCAAAATCTAGAGCAAGAAAAGAAAACAACAGCAAAAAACTCCCAGCTTTTGGAAAATACCTTTCTTTTTATTTCCTAACAAACTATAATAGTACTGTACTAACATTTATCAGAATTTCATCTATTGGATTGGCTCTACTTTGCATTCTCAAGTATCCCCCCCAGCCTACAGGCACACACAATTATTTTGTTTACATTTTTATTTTTCATTTTATTTTTATAAAAAAAAAAAAACACCAACATTTATAATTCGTTTCGCGTTTTTTTCTTTTTCTTCTTCCTCCTCCTTCTCTACTGGTAATTGGAACAGTTTTCTTTTCGTTTTTCGTTTTTTGTTAAATTTGAATATCTCCTCATCTCTTCTTTTTTGTAGCATAAATTAATTAAGAAAACGGATGTTGGGTCAAATTAATATAAGAAAACGAAATTAATATTAATAATAAAAATAATATAATTATAGTAACTAAAAACAACTTATACTTAAAAATGTATTTATAACTTAAACATTTCCTCTCCTGGGTTGCTCCACTCCACACACACACAGCATTGCAACTATACTGCCATCGTTCCTAACTTACGGTGTTTCGGGCGGTTCCTCCTGCATTAGAAGCCTTTGTGAGTTCTCTAGGCCGGAAATGACAACGGGCGAGTATTCCTCGTGCACCGAGTTATCCTCGCCGTCGGAGAAGTTTGACTGGCCAGAATCGTCTTCTGGCAATGGCACATACTCAACAGTTGGATAATCTGTTTGGATATCTGTTGGATGTAGCAAGGGTATATCTACTGAAATTTTCATCGTAGTTGTTGTAGTTTCTGACTGTAGGTCCTCTGGAGTGGGAGTTGTGGTGGTCGTTGTTGATGTGGTCGATGGAGTTGTGGTCGTCGAAATTGGCTCTTCAGTTGTTGTTGTTGTCGACGTTGTTGTAGTACTTGTGGTGCTGGTCGTGGTACTGGTGGTCGTTGGTGGAACCTTTATGTATGGGGGGATGATCGGTGCCATAATTGGGGGTAGGAGTTCCGCCTTCTTCAGCGGCTTACTGAAGTGATGTGGAGCTGGTACGATGACCTGTACAAGCGGCATTCCGTTGGACACTTGCTGATTGAGCTGTTGCTGAATGATTAGAGGCAGATTTTCGGTGAGTGGCGCGTGCAGGATTATTGGCGGATCAGTGCAGACTTCTCTGTCGTTTTCGTAGCATTGTGACTTGCCACGAATGCGAGCCTCCTGTGACGCCATTATCGGACAGAGTTCATTCACGCGCTCATCGTCGCACATAATTGGATTATCTGTTGAAGGAAAAGATCTTTTAGTTGTTTTTTTTTGGACACGTGGTGTGGTTAGCGAACTTACTCTCAAGCCACATCTCAAGTTTCCCCGGAACTCCGTGGTTGGAGCACTTCGTCTTTGATACTAGATCGGCGGACACAGAGGTGATTTGGTTGTGCATCAGATTCGCTTGACAGAGAACTGGTAGACCGTGGAAATCCTTGACTAATTTCGTCAGATTGTTGTATGCCACCTTGATGATTTTAAGTGATGGAAGAACCGTCTGAAAGGATAGGGAAATAAGTCTGTTGCTGGAGGACGCATTTACGGTGCTAAAAATAGAACTATAATCACGAAATTTCTAATTGAACTTGTGCGTTAGGTTTTCCACATTGTGTTCAGAAAACCCAATCTCGGAAGAATTTTATTCGGGGAATACTTTTATCAGTTTTCTATAGTGAAGTATAAGCGCGTGGACTTAAAAAAAATCCCGTACGCAAAAAGCTGTGGGAATTCCCATTTGACATGGAGCATCAGACTTTTGTCAACTGTTTCGCAGCAGACGTCGAGTTAAGCTTTGTATGAAGGTGATAATCTCTGGAACTAAAAAAGCGATTCCTAAAATTCGTTCACTAAGGAAGAATTCATCATTCATCAGGCCAATGTGTTTTTTTTCACGCATCTCCATGGAGACAACAGATTTACTTGCAACAGATTTACTCCGACGGCGAAGGGCCCAATTTGGAACCTCTTTCTCTTGAAAGTTTAACAGAACTTCCCGAGAGGTGGCGCACCCGAAAGAAGTGTAATTTTTATATTTTCCGGAAGTTTAACCTATAACCCCTCGCTCTCTCACTGGTCTAAAAAAATAAAAGAAAACTGTCGCTCAAACTTACCGTTGAAGTTTCTTCCAAGGTCAACAATTGATTGTGTGACAGATCTAAAATTTCCAAGCCCTCCAGTCCAATAAAGTCGTCTGGCAGAATACGTTCAATTTGATTGTGGGTCAGGTCGAGTGTCCTGAGCTTATTCAACCCCATTAGAGCGCCATCCAGTGACTTCAATCGATTATGATGCAGATGCAAGTCAACCAAAAACGAGCGCTGATCGATGAGATTCTCCTGTCGTCCCGTCAGCTTTTGAATCTTATTATACGAAATATCCAGAGATTTCAGATACTCCAAGCCTCGTATCTCGTTCATGGAAAACTCGTCCATTTCATTGAATGAGAAATTCGACAGACACAACCGTTTGATTGGCAAAAGCGAATTGTTCAACGATCTGATGTTGTTGTACGCCAAGTCGAGCACTTCTAGGAACTCAGCCTCGAGGAACTCATCCTCGGCTAGATATTCAATTTGATTGTGGAACGCCTTGAATTCTTTCAACTTTTTCGCATTTCTCAGCACACCATCCAATGCCTTCAGTTTGTTATTTTGGAAGAACAGCGAGTCCAGATTTGGCATATCCTTCATACTTTGAGGCAGCCTCTCGAGGCTGTTATTCTGAGCCAAGATCAACTTGAGATTCTGTGAAGGCGGTAGTTCATCGTCCAAGGCTTGGATGTTGTTCACGTTGATGAAGAGCGACTCCAAATCATGCAGATCGCGCAGTGTGCCATTCAAGGTGCTGAGCTGATTGCGACCCAAATGCAAGGAAACTAGTCCCGGGGGGAAGGCGCCCTTGTCCAGCCGCGTGATGTTGTTGCTGACCAGCATCAGGTAGCGTGCCTTCGATATGCCCTTAAAGTCGTCTTGCAGAACTGCTTTTATTCTACCTCGAGCCAGATCTAACGTCGATATTTTCGGCAAGTGATTGAGCACCTGTTTGGGTATCTCGTCCAAGTCGTTTTCGGCAAAACTCAAATACTCCAAGTTCGATAGACCTCTGAACGGCAATTCGGGAACATACCTGGAAAAATTAAAAAAAAAATTAATTTAAATACCATGTATACTGGTGCGAAAGAAACTCTGCCTTTGGCATATTCGTTTTGTTTAATAATTACAATCAATAACGCGAGTGCGTGATAGCGTCTTCTTCAGAGCTAAGTACTGTGACTCACCAGTGTCGGTTCCATTCATGAACATGTCTTACTTTTTTGATGTGTATTCTTCTGACAATGTCAATAAAATTATAATGCAACTTTCTTGCTTAATTGATTTGAGTTTATCGCAATGTTTTTCGATTCCGATTCAGTAAGAAAGACGTAAGCATTGTTATTTGTTTCGACCATATGAGGCCAATTTTAATGGTAATTTGTTTTACAGTAGAGTTTTACAACAATTACACTCAATTACAAGCATTTTTGGACGAATGCAAATGACCTGTGTCCGAACGACGGATTTGAGAAACTCTTTCATGAGATTTATGACATTCACGAGAGGTGGCGCTGCGAAAAAAATTCGAACTTGAGACCCCTTACTCGCACACTATGGTAATGGTTCGAAATGCAGAAAACTGAGTTTTGTGTCTGGAAATCTATATCGCATCAACCATTAAGAGAGCTCTTTATTTTCATAAATGTATCCTGCTCCTCTAAACCTGGGCACAAAAGTGCTTGTAGGTCGCAGCCGTTTAAAAGAAAAAATATTGACGCTTCCTCATTTTTTACATTTAATCCTGGTTGGTTTACATATTTTTTGTATATGTATTAAATATACGTTTCCTTAGAGGTTTGGTTTTTTAAATTGGCAACGCTATTTCTAGTGACAGCCAATTTGACAGCTGGCAGATGGTTTGTGCTCAGTATGTGTAAGTGAATGGGCCATTGACTTATTATATATGGACTGCTAGTGAAATGTCACTTCCATACAATCTCTGCCCAGAAAATGACGCCAACATAACTGGCGCTCGTGGTTCTATGCGAAAAATAAGTGAAACAAAATGACAACCATCTTGGATTTCTCCATAGAATGCTAGAGCCACCTATTGGGCGTGAGTGAATTTGCCAAGTGAAACGGTTGAAATTCAAATTGTTGCGGCATTTTTTACAATAGATGTCATCTCGAAATTGTGCTAGTTTAAATAATTAATAATAGATGGAACCAACAAAATTTGAATAAAAAATCGATTTTCATTGTCCCATAAATTGCACAATTTTCGTATATTTATTGCGAATTAGTTTTTTATGTTGTTTTTTATTATTAATTTTAGAAATATGATGCATTAACACTTTAGCGTATATTTTAATCACATTTCTGATCAATAAATACTTATGATTTTCAGGAATATCACATTCAAGTACATGAAAATTGAATTCATCATATAAATTGCTTACACAGTCGACTAGATTGGTCTAGACTAGATGTACCCAGCACGCCAGAACTAGATTGGTATAACGCCACTTTTCCTACGTCAGGGAGCCACATATCCGAACTGTCAATTAAGTACTCCGTCACGAATTGATTGAATAGATTCGTCGCCTACCACTCCATAAACGTCAACTGAAAAGCTGTTCTCTGACCGATAGAGGCCAGTCAAAACTTATGGCGTTTTCGATTGAAGATACGAAAGAATTGCCCCGAAATTCGGAATTGCTCTTTTCAATGAAATTCGTTGGAGCACTTTTGTAATAGTGGTAGAGATTTGGATTTCTTTTGCTACTTTTTGTTTTCTGCAGTAATAAATACAGCCAAATCAATATATTTCAATTTAAGTTTAAGATCACATAGCGAAAAATTTGTTTCTAATAACACAACAAACACTTCATCTCACATTTTGTTAATATGTGTTGGTGAGTTCAGGGCAATTCTCTAAAAATATTCCGGACACTTCTGTCGTGTTAAGAATGGACCCAGAAGTGCAGCTTTTGTTTTCAATAAAACATAGAACACATCGAAAGAGCACTTCTAGACTTGCTCTTTTCATAGAAAGGACAATTATTTTCTTCAATCAAAAACGACATTAGACACGTCAAGTCAGCCAGCTGTCAGACTTACTAAACTAGATAATTGAACGGCCCAGTCCCCAATAATCACAGTGTTATTGCCGATACACATAGGGCTCGAAAAAGTGTTCGAAAATTTGGTATACTTAGGTACATGGAAGATCAAACTTCATTCGGAGTAGGAGAATTGGAAAAATAAAAAAATATTTTCTTACATTCAAAGGACTATCTATTTTTGGTAGCGAATTGTGTCTGCGCATAAACGTGAGTCGCAGCCCATATGAACCTAACCAGCGATCCTACTAAAATTACCATTTAAAGTGATAAGCCAATTACAAGTTGTTACCGTGATTAATTACATCTCAATGATGTAATCACTTCCCACTTACACAACTCGCATCAGCACGAGCACCGTCCAGCACATTCCCACCACGCATCCTTGTCGCCATTGCGTAATTATTTCGCAATGTCAATTTCTACAAAATGCGCTTATGCCTATAAAACAACCTGCAAAGCATACTTAATCAGAAAAGCGCCGTTAATTGGAAACACTCAATTTGCATTAAAATTAAAAATAGAACACTGGCAGCACGCAAGAATTTACCATCGTCTCTAAAAATAGCACCGCGTCGCGATCATTAAAATCCTTGCCTTCACGGCGTAGCGCCAGTGATTATGAAAAAATGCGTAACGGAATGCCAATGAGAGAGTAAGAAAAAAAAAAAGGGAGGAGAATCCCTATAGGATGGCAAAGGCGCACAAATAACTAGGAAACGACCGCATCAGCAGCCGGACTCGCCTCATGAATAATGCATTCCAAATTGTATCACTTCGACCAGTGAATGGCGCTCAGCCAACAGGTGATGCTTGTCGTAATGTCGTCCGCGTCTCCTCATCGAAGACGCGACGTGATCCTTGTCTGACAACCCCACTGTCAATCGAGTGAGTAATGTCTAACCATTAAACATATGTAGGCCTGGGCATTTTAGATTGGCAACTGCCGGCCGTCTGCTGCCGGCCATCCGCATGATGTCAACAACTGCACAGCAAGAACATTGGACTTATTGTTCTATTAGTGATGGTAAATTCCACGACAGTGACATCCATCACTCGCGGTATCAATTAAGTGTTCAGCGCTGAATAAGGGCGCCCACAACTGAATCGAGTCATCATCGTCGTGTGCTTAATTTAGAACAACCTGACAGGAGTGACATTTCGATTGCATTTCTCCCCGCAGCGAGCGCATAATATATCAATAATTGTTATCGTTATAAACTTTGTAAATGAATGAATTCGCAAATCCAATGAATGCCCATTGAAGAGAAAGAAACAAAACATGAGAATAATTGACAAAGATTATCGCGCCACGCCAGAGCGAGTCGACTGAATTTCAAAACATTCACTTCAATTGCAGAGCAAAGGCCAACAATCAAATTCCCATCGACAACAACAACTCCTTGAGTTCTCCAATCTCCTTCAGCTCCAATAGAGCCAAGCATCACTTTTACTATATATGCATGTAATCGACGAATGTGTGCGAATGACGGTTGTCAAAAAAAAACACACAAAAACAAAATTAAACAGACAGAGAAAACGAGCATGAAAATCCTCGCCCATTGTTCTACAATGCGTGCCTTCATTAGAGAGCAGCAATTGACTTAGAGAATGAGAGAAGTCAACTACTTGGCGCCAGGCGTCATGCGTTGAGCTCTAAAACACTTAGTACTGCTTTGACAAGTGAAGTGCGTTCGAATCATTAGCACGATTAAATGCGATTAAAATGAACGAGCATTAACTTCAGCGTCAGTGGAAATGAAAACTGACGGACAGCTTAATTAATCAGTTTATTCCTTCCTTTACTCGGCGCGCTTGGTAGTGTATTTAGTTTTATTTTTTTGTAACAGTATATAAATTATCTGAAATCTCGTAAATATAAAAGGATGTGACTTTAGCACTTGTAACGTTTAACATTTTGGCGAGTGGTTTATGTAGGTATGATTCCGAAACGGGACTATACACTGCATTGACTTGGGTACAATTTTGACAGTTGTGAATTGGTATTCAAAGAGAGGGCAACATTGTGTGTTTTGGCTGCGTGATGGCTGTTTTAATAGATGTCATTTTGTACAGTTCTTTTATTTCCTTTCTCCACAGGTTTGTTTCGATAACTTTGACGTTTATGGGATAGGATTTAATTTGATCGACTCCAGTTTCCAGTTTTAAAGGTTGGTATAAACTAATTGAAGGTGTCAAAATAATAACAACATCTCAAATAAGTTGATTTTCCTGAAAAGCAGAAATATTCCTTCTTGTTGATTCTCAGCAATGGAAGTCACTTTATTGGGGACGTTCAAGTATCTAGTTAAGTAAGTCTGACAGCTCTCTCACTAGATGTATCTCGGTTTTGATTGGGGGAAATCGGTCATGAGAGCAGCTGTTTCAGTTGACGTTTATGGAGGGGTAGCCGACGAGAATCTAGTCGAGAAATTCGTGACTGAGTACTAAGTTGACAGTTCTCATATGTAGCTGACGTAGAAAAAGTGACATTCCCGACAAATCTAGTTTTTGAGTTCAGGTTACATCGCATCCAGACCAATCTAATCGACTTAAGATAACTAGATTCTTGAATGTGGCCATTTAGACTTACAAATCTACTACAACATAATTAGATATAATTTGAGCTTTTATTTTTTAAAGGTACATCAAGCGGAAACCATCTCCAAAACACATGCGCTGACATATTTAGACTTGAAAAATAAAATGCACAATTTTGCAGTCTACAGAACCCTCATTCATTTTTAGACCTCAACTGCGCTGGAAAGATAAGCAGGTGCGGGTAAAGGAAATGTAGGTACTAAGTTCATTTGAAATAAGAATTCTTTCTCGGACTTCAGGTTATGGCGACTGAAGTAGTTACAAAAACGCTACCTCCATGAGCTAGACAAAGATGTGAAAGTTGTACAAAATAGAATAGCAACAGGTCCATATAAGACCATAGTAGAGGCATGTGCCAAAATTTGTATTTCTGGGCCGAATGGAATTCTATGGCAAATCGCAATGGCTGAATAAGAAAGCTTTTTCATGAGTTCTATATGCTCTGGCCTGTTTTTGTCAGCCGCTCGTACAAGGTGATACTTAGTGGAAAATAATGTAGGGTGCGGTAATATGTAGGTATCTGTCGAAAGTTAAACTGGAGAGAGACATCACTTAGTCCAGCACTGAGCCACCGTAATCCCACTTGATCAGTTAAAAAATCAACTTAATTAACCTCACTATCAGTATAAGATGAGACGATCTGCGTGATCAGTTCAGTGTTTTTTTTTTAAATCAAACTATTCAAAGAGCGTCCTCCGACAAATTGATGCTTATAGTTCCTAGAATCTTAGAAGCTTCTTATACATCAGAGCTGGGATTTCCCGAGTTATCCCGCTGATCAAAAAATTAACCAGTAATCTATACCCGTCTCTTCTCAAAACTAACTCTCAACGTGCCCATACGTTCCAGTAAAAGAGACAATATTTCCCGTCGAAGGCTTTAGCGAGAGGAGCAACCAAATCGAAACAAACCCCAACACCTAACTCACACAACGATATTATCAGAGGAAAAATATTTTCTTGGAATCAAATTAAATGATGATCAATTGTTTTTATTATTACGATCAATCAGAGGCCAAAGGCCAAATAGGTCGTGTGACAATTGTATTAAAACCGATCAAGTTCAGTGAATGTTGATCTGACGTTGTTTTTATTTTATTACGCCTGATGCCACCCCGCCCGAGTCAATAGCATTTATCATTTCTACAACCGATGCTCACTGGTTGTTTTGTTCGGGTTTCGCTTAGGTTCCGGCTCATCTTTAATCCATATCGATGGGATTGTCTAGTTCCACCTATATGAAATAGTGATTTTTGTGATTATACACGCATGAATTTTGAAGCGAATTCGGGTGGACACAAACGTACGTTGATCTGTTACGAAAAGATGCATTAATATTTTTTTTGGATTATCCTGATTGATTTTTTTTAAGTTTCTAAACAAAATGGCCGCCCAAATTGAATATACGAACATTTTGCAAACGAATTTATGAAAAGAGATGGCAATCAACGCAGCAAAACTCGCAGGCAAAGTCCCGTGTAAGTTCAAGGTTTAATAAATCAATATGCGATTGAGCATTCTAGCCCTAGTTCCTCTATTTATTCGCTTATGTTGAGTTTACATTTTGGAACGAATGGAAGAGCACTACATACAAAAGCAAAACCAATCTGAAGTCTCGTATTTCATAAGGGATAACTTGGATCCTACGTATATGGACCTGGAAATAGCAACCCTCACAATATTGAATTCCAATAAACAGCAGAGCAAAAAACTTCTCTAAATGACAGTTTCGAATACCCCTTCGATACAGCACAAAAGAATCCATAAATAAATTTCACCGATTTGCAATCGCATTGTGGAAGTATATCGGAGAAGTAAACGATCGTGGTTCGGTTCGCCTTTTCATGAAGTGAAGATATCAGGAATAGCAATGCGCAAAAGTTCCACGCCGCCGTCAATTTCGTCAAAGATGAGCGACTAATTGAATTTAGTTAAGAGTCGTATACACTCATTCGACGCATAGGCAGAAGAAATACAATAATAATTGTTTGAATTTGATTTGGAAATTTCTCGAATGAGTTACTTCCTCATTTACATAAACAAAAGAACGACCTGCCAGTATATGTAATGTCGACGATAGTAAGTAATAGTATTGTAAATAGTGATATGCCTCTTCGGGGCATAATTGCTGCTTCAATTTGATCTGTTAAGAAATTACAGTAATTATAATGTATTATGCTTTTTACTCAAGGACCAGATGAGCTATATTGTTGTGGTGGCTTACTCTTACGAGACGGGCAATTTCACAATTAAAAAAATGATTTCCAGCCAGAGGTACGGGCGAGAGGGTAAGCCACAAACATGTAAAATGTTGCACAAGCAAGTGATTGGACATAGCACGCTCTCTAAGACCTTTGACCTTTTCCAGAATGCTTAAGAGATGGCGGCCTTGAAATTTTATAGGTTCCTTAATGTTATCGGATTGAAAGCCTCGTTTGTTACCTCGATTTGCTTTAATTTTTACCAAACGATCTTCAAAACAAATTTAAAGTTAAAAATGTCATACAGCGTTTTGAATGGCTTGTATTTTATGTGCCACGCCCCCTAATCAGACATTTTATAGATAGAAACCTACGCGAAAGACTGCTCATGGATGGCATTTAAAAGAACAACCAAACTGAAGTCAGCAAACTAACAGATTTTCTAAAGTAGGTACTTGAACCCACCCAATACTGTATTGCGTTCGAATTTATGTCGTAGATGTTACGCCACCTGTTGTCAAGCATTTTTGTAAGTAAGACACATAGTAATTGCAAAGTGGACACAAAAGATTTAAAATATAAGATTTGTATATGTACTTTCCTTGTATAATATCAAACTGTCAAGTTTGGCATACCAAATATCAAATAAAAACTCGCTTGTTCAATATTAACCTAACTCTACCTTTGCCATCAAAAAGAGATGTGTATCGCTCTTTTACATTGACAGCATCGATGCAGAAGCACAATCAATGCCTGCAATCATGAAAATAAAAATAAATTTATGCAATGTGCCCACTTTTTTATTTGCTGTTAACAAACTCTAAAAATAAATGCACAATCTCTTATCAAAATAGCATGCGTTTTCATTCAGAATCTCAATATAAGTAAGAAAATCGCATGCGGCGAATTTATTTTTGGTACCAAAGTGCAAACAAAAATAAAAATGGTGATAACTTGAAAACAAACACACACACATATATGTAATATAAATCAACCGTTTTGAATTAATCCACACCACAGGACACTCCCCGCTCGCATTTAGCCTTTACACCAGTAAACAATCGGCGCGTTTTTGTCCTAAATCGGTTACCAATGTTCACTTGGTATTTCACACAGTCAAATACGAGGAATGTGTTTTTTTTTATATTGCATCTCAAAAAAATATACAAAAAAAAAAGAAAACAAAACAAAAACGATAACAATCGTCACAATGAAATGTTAATTGGCAACTTAACATTTCGTCCGACGACGACGGCAGTTGAAAAGGAAAAAAAAAAAACGAAATAAACCAAACGTCCAATGACTGTGCGTACAATTGGTCATTATCACGTGCATATGCGTGTGTAGAAGTAACAGAAACTAATATGAACATCATTCAACAACTATACAAAATCATAATTAAATACCGCCATAAAAAATAATATTCCTGGCGCCAATCGTAAAAATGTCAAAGTGGTCGTTAAACGGCTGCTATCGCAGTGGGCCCCGGCGATAAGAGCGTACTTGTCCGATCCGTGTATTCGAGTATCGATGGCGCACAGCCTTTAGATTTGGATCGGACTTGCCGGATTGATTTCATTCCTAGAGAAAGGTGTGCTAGCCAGACATGTGAAGTAAAGTCGTATCATTCTACAAGTGCAAAAAATCAATAGTCAGGAGGTGGAGATAGAAAATGGGTATTATGCAACAACAACTTTAGTGTGACAGCGCAACCGATATTGATATAGAGCTTAGTGTTGTCGTCCAGCATAGTTTTATTCATTTCCATTCCATTTTCATTCAGTTTTGCTTCGTAGGAATAGTTGTCGATGATTTTGTATACACAAGTGTTATCAGCAGTTAAAAACTGCCACCACAGATAAAGATTGGGATCCTTTGAAGCACCTAGTTATTATTTATGTTCGTTCAGATGACCTTTAGGTACATTCCATTGATAAAAAACCAAAATAGAAATAACTGGTTAAAAGAACAGTTTTCTGATTGTGCATCTCCTTAGATGCACATGCTGGCTGATAACGCATGAACTGTAAAAAGCAATTGTATTGGTAAGGGTTGGTTTACATGTGGCTTTATTTATTATTGAATTGGCGCCCGTGCCAAACCGCGCTGTAAACGCCGAGGTAACTTAGTGATGTACGTTACATTACATTTGCTTTTATTCAACTTTTGGTATATACAATTTGACTTAAACTTGGTTACAAATGATGCGGAATAATTATAGGTTCGTTCGCGTACGCGGTTAGAATCGAACACAATCGATATAAATCGATCGCAATCGCACAAATTGTATACACGTACTCATCAAAAATGACAGAAAAAGAGAAAATTAGCAAAATAACGAGTAACGAGCAGTTCCTCTCTTGGCTCGAAACAGCTCAGAGAATTTCAACCGGCAAGTAACAAGTACTGATAAAAATGTCAAATGCGCAAAATTGACAAGAAACAAATTCAAAATCCGTTTTAAAAATCAATTGTACACAAAAATAAAATATCTGAAAATAAAGAAAATTCGGTGGTGGTCGAATGTTTTCCTAGAACGTTTCATATGTTGCAAAAAGGTAAGTCATAAATTTATTCGTGATAGGGATTAGATTTAAAAGATGTAAGTGGCTCAAAGTAGCTCGAGAGAGCTTTTTAAGAGAGTTTCGCTCAATTTTTCGAGTTTGACAGATTTTTAGTGCTTGGCTCGTGAAAGTACGCGAATGGACCTAATATTTAAATGTTTTGGCTCAACAACAGGGGCCCTACAAGTCCTACAAGTCCCGCTTCATAACGGACGAGATTCAACAAGTAACGTGTAATGAACATGTAACGTGTAACGAACGCTTTGAATCACGCTTTGGTAAACATTAAGTTTTACCTGGAGGGAAGAGTCAAGTATAAGAGAACAAAATACAAATACATTTATACAAAAAGTCGATTCCAATTTTGTGTTAAAGTTATTTGACAGCGCTGATCTGACAACTGATACAAACTAGCTCGACGGACACTTCTTTACTTAAATTCTCAAATACCCTTATGAAAAAGAAATGGTTACTATCTTTTTGTGGGAAATTTTAGCGTACGGGAACGAAGTTTGACCACATTTGTCCAATTACTTCTTAAATGTTCAATTATGGTATCGTGTAATTAGTCTTAAAATTAGGCACTTCACTGAAAAAAAAAAATCAGATCTGAAGTTTACTAACAAAAATGCACCTTCTGGTTAAAGGGAAAATGTCGCACGAAGCCAAAGTCACCGTCAATGGTGCCTAGTAATCGTAAAGATTGTAAAGGGATGCTACACTCCAGGAAAAAACAAAGGATGGAACTAATAATAAAAAACCATCACCATAAAAATGCAGGTCTTCCTGGCGGCACTTTGCAATAATTGCGGTGCATTTATTGCAAAAACAAATAACCGGCTACAAAATCAATCAATTCACTGCAATAAAGCGCTGAAGTAAAGCGCTGACTGTTTTAGGGTAAGTTTTGACAAGTGTATAGTGCAAATTTTGCCATTTGTGGTTTGCGAAATATCCGCTTGGGAAAGCGGGGATGGCAATAACGGAAAAAATACGCTCTCGAAGTATGACCCTAATTGACAAAAAAAACTGAAAGTTTAGTAAGTAGGTATACGTTTCTTTAGAACTAGAAAGTAGATAAATATATCGTCGGTTTTCTTTCAAACCCTCGTGAGTCCCAATTTTATGAAAAATTACATTTAATGTAATCCTGATAAAAAAAAAAAAACACTCAATTTAAATATCAATCATGATTTCTTTTGTCTCTATCTACCAGTTTTAAAACCTTCTAAGTCTATCGGCCCTCAAATTTTCATTTAAAAACTCGCATGTCCGTCTTACGTCTTATTTTAACAGTTTCCTATTTTTTTTATTTTTTGCGCCTTCTCGACAATTCGCCATTTTTGACTAACGAGTTTTTGAAAAAAAGCCGACGATATTTACAGTAAGGGTATTCACTTCAACGCGTAAAACTTATAAACTGCGTAAACTGGAGCAATTTACCACCTCGTAAAATGAACTGTCAGATTTTGTATGGAGAATAGTTTACACAGGCGTCATTCCTCATAATTTTCCGGGATCAGTTAGGCTCCGAAAGTTAAGCGAATTTTCAAATGTCAAACTATGACAAGCGGTCGTGTGAATTGCTTTTCATGTTTCTAGAGTCGCAGCAATGACGGTAAGAATTTAATTAAATAGAAATTTTTTCTTGCTTTATCGTTATTTGCAGCGAACTACTCAAGCACCCCAGAAATTTATAAATTCACGAGCTGCATAAAACTATGAGATTAAATGAATCCCCTCCTCAGTCTTAATTCTTTTTTTTTTAAACGAAACGTCAAAATGCATATTTCAAGAATTATCATCCAGCAGAAATATTTAGAGCCCCAGCGCAAATACTTAGATTTCAAAAGGCCATTTTGTGCAGAGTTTGACATTAGTTCAATGCATCTAACCGTTTCCGATGTTTTTAATTTTATTAATTTGATTGATGGAAATTTTTTTTAAATATTATTTGTTCTAATTATTTTCTGTACAGGAACAAGTAGAATTGTAGGAGATTGTTTATCGATTTTTTAAGGAATTGGCAGAAAATACAACCACAAAACTTGGCATTGACACGAACAATACAAAATAGAAAAATTCAGTACTCGGAACTGTCACTTTAAAAAAAATCTTTAATCACTATTTCTTCCAGACATGACAGAAGAAAACATAAATTTTAATTCAATTACAGAAAACTGCCTTAGCTGTCATATTTCGCAAGGGTGACTGGACAATTCACTCTTGTCCATCAACAATAAAAAATATTAACAAATTAATTGAAATTATAATTTCTACCTACTTAAGAAAGATCCCACCCATTTTGTTTACCAAGCAAAAGTGTTTTCAATTTTATTTGCGAGAATATAGAGCGGCGAATTTCAAAGACCGATCTTGGGTTGCGAATCTCGATTCGTTTGATCGGAACTTGAGTAAACCAGTAACAAATTACGCTGACTAAATGTTTTGTATTAGTTTTAACGCAATTTTAATCGAAAATTTCCATCAAAGACCTACAATTTTGAAATGTACAAATCGAAAAAAAAAAAATTAACACATAGAGCAGCGAAATTCACCCGCTTTCATGAGAGATGATTGTTGTTATCGCAGAGGTTCCTTTTTTCTTTTTTTTGAGGTATGTACTATACCATACATACATGGCTCGCGTTTGTTATTGTTTCAGTTTCGAACTTTTGCGATAACTCGGCCCAAAAGTTCCTCACAAGTGTCGCGATTTTCGCTGGCTAATTCACAGCCGAATGACACAGCTAAGGTCGCGAAGATGGCTTTGGGTCGCTTTCTTTTCTGCCATCTTAATAGCAAAAATATCAGTTTCTATAATCCGTATACAGATATCGCACTTCGAGAGAGGGAGAGCATTTGATCTTAAACACGACGAGTTTGTAATTCAAAAATAAAGCCAGATGATAAGCCCGTCTGTATATTTGTTCGAAAAATGCACACACCGACTCGAGGCAATCGCCCAAGTTCGAGGGAGAATATAGATTTATGAAATATTTGCGAAAATTCTCGCCGAAAAATGAAAACAAAAATATGGAATTTTGCTGCGTGTCGCGTATATAATTACCTTAAGTTAACCGATATCATTCGTAGTTTGATCATGTTCAGCTTCATTTCCGAAAACGATCTCATCTCCAAATCATCCAACTGTGAGTGGGATATTTGCAAGCTTATGCTTAGGTTGGAGGAGAACTTCCCCGACAGGGCATCGACGATTTGATTAAACGAATCGACTTTCTCGCAGGATAGTTCGACACGATTCGTCGTGAATATGGGCTCGCAGGTGCATGGTGAGATTTCTGGACGCATCGAACAGTGCACCGAGGCTATACTCCAAATGGCATACACAAACGATGCCATTTTCGGTTAAGTTTTGTACACTATGCTTCAGAGAATCACACCGTATTATATCACGATAGGGAGAGAGGAAGATCTTTCTGACCAACCGACTATAATATCTATTACACTTTGTCACTGACACACACTCACTATTTGCGTTTTTTTTTTCTATTATTTTCGAGACTTTTTCAAATTATAGTCTTCTTCCTTTTTTTTTTTGTTGGCCGGGGTCGGGGAAAATCCCCTTCAGTCACACACGATTAACATTCAAATGAGTGCGCGCGGATACACAAATTCCACATCATTACCAGCTGAGATCCTTGAAACTCAACGGACAAAGGACTTTTTCACCAGATGTTTGGGCTTTCCAACACGGCACGTATGGAAAGGTTTTGCAATTAGCGCGGTAGTTAATAGGAAAACCCGGAAACCAAATATTAATTATACTCTTTTGCAAAAAAAAAAAAAAATGCCAAAAGTATCTAACAGCAACACTTTAAATATCCCTGTGGCAGCAGTGGCAGAGAATGTATGTGTTTTTGGAAGAGCACGTATTTCCGCGAGATAGATATTTTCACGTCTGCATACCAGCACGGTCTGAATTCGACTATGGAGACGATAAAGATTTTCAATGGAAGACCCGCGATAGAGTCCCTAAACGATCACCACCATCATCATCAACAGCAGAAGCAGCGGCATCATTGGCGTCGTCGTCGACGTTCTCCTCTTCGTATTACTACTCGGCCAGAGCCCAGCGTCAGCCGCAGCAGTGGCATTATTATTATCATCGCATCGGAGACGGAATACTCTGAGAAGTTTCACAGTAAAATAGAGCACATCGGCGGCGATCGGCGATCCACAAGATCAGTAGTCGGCAAAAGAGAGAGATGCTGTACAGGCATCTTCTCTCATCGTACGTCTACGTGGTTGTGATTTTGATTTTTGTTTTTTTCTGGATGAAATTCGTGTCGTAGTAGCCGTCGCCAATCAGAAATGACATACCCTCTCTACAATCTAAAGAATTTGCGAAAAGATTGTGCACTTTTCATCTGGTGAGATAAACAAGCTTTCACCCCTCCACCCGATTGCCGTTTCATGTGCGCAAAGCTTAAGATTCGGATTGGTCGCTGGATAAGGAGTTGTTTGGGGGCCCAGATAGATAGAGATACTCTGCTCATCAACCCCCACAGTTAGCCGGGGGGTAATTTTAATTTATTGTGACGTCGGAATTCGCGGATACAGTCATATGACGGGCTGATGCTTGAGATTTGTGTTGTTTTTTTTTTTTGCGATTGATTATATTTAGCAATAAAAGTGCTCAAGTCCAGGAAATATACAAAGCTGATGGATTCGTGGGAGATAATTGCAAAATTGACGTCAAACGTTGTTTGCACCGTGCGAAGCGAGTTCAATAGTATGACATTTAGTTTCATTCATGAAAAATGTATAAAGAATAAATTTAGAAGGCCAAATCGACAACGTGGATCTCTCTCATCGCAATCCGAATTCGTTTTGCATGGTATTGTGTCGAGAGTAGTGTTGTTCCACGTTTTTTTATGATCACGCAACCCTTAGACAGAAATAAATTGCAGCCACGCACCGCCTACACTAATTGCTTGTTAACCTTGACCTAATGTTTCTGATATTCTCCCAAATGACTGGATTTTAGATCAAAACTTTGACAATTTATGGTTAGGGCTGGAGGGTGATAAGATTGGTTGAATATTCAGCATCTTTTAATATCCCCGCACATCAAGATCAAGTTTTACCGTCAAGTTTTACCTACCATTTCGGCAGTTAGGTACGCAGCTGGTTTTATTTAATGTTTTCCTTCAAAAATGTGCAAAATCAATTTTTCCATAGCTGAAGTTTGACAGATCAAAGGAAGTAATAGGTAGTAGCAGTTCAATGCGGGAAGATCTTCTAAAAACGACAAGGGTTACGATTATTATCTACTTTATTAAACTTTTTTTTTAGAAAATGAACATTTCAGCCGAGAATATTCGAAAAAGACTTTCAGATTTAAAAAAAAACCTGATGTATAAATCACACGTGGAAAATGTTATTAGGTCTGTTCCTTTACTTTTGTAGTAAGAATGAAAAAGACTGTCAAAATGGCAGTGGTGGGGATAAATTCTCTCACAGAGAGAGACACTTACGAAAAAGTTAGGGAACGCTTTTGTAGTAATCTATAAAAAAACGGCAGATATATAATTCAAAGATTCAAAAAAGGTGTACGAAAAGTCGTTAAAATATCTGATAAACTCGAAGAATTTGCTAATTTACGAACAGCATTAGTTGATTTATCTACCTGGCGATGAAAGCGATTCGGTATTAATCGAGTTCATGAATCCGAGTATATGTAAGATATTGTACTGATTATACTACAGGCATTCGGGAAGAGGACAAACTGGCACAGCATTAAAAATTACGAGGAGGAGATTGTCCTTTCTTACTCCTTACAGCGAGAAAGAATTTCGTCGCCACCAAAAGAATCTAAGGAGAGCATTCAATTTCATTGTTCCGCCTGTTGATATACCATTATAATATACAAGAAATCAAAACAAATGTCAAATAGGACAAAAAATTTCGAATCAGCTTTTAATTGACAGCTTTTTCAATTCTTACACCAAGAAATTTGTTGAGTAAAAGTTCGCAAGATTCTCAGTGGAGGGATAATTTCTTGCTCTCTCGATGACGCTCTCTTTTACGAATTTTTCGAGTTAAGGAACGGCATTGAGTAAAAATTCGTAAGAATTAGTAAAAATTGGTAAGATTTAAAAGTAAAGGAACAGACCTATTATGTACGAAGGGTTGTCTCTCCTCTAAATCTTGTCCTGTCAAAATTAAGGAAAGTACTAGCTTTTGTGGGACTTTACGAAGCGATCTCTGAAACTTTTCGAGCGGTTTTCGCTGAAAATTAAAATTTTTCTCAACTTTCGACTTGATTTATGGCGCTTTAGTGCAACATTACGAAACATTACGTTTTGCTTTTAGAAATGTAATTTTAAGTTGAAACACAACGCACTTTCGTGTTACGTTTTATTGGTCACATTATAAACTCTAAAACTAGATTGGTCGGTAACGTAAACAATCACTACGTCAGCAACGCATACGGAATGTCCAACGTAGTACTCAATCACAAGGTTCTAGACTAGATTTTTCGGCTACCGCTTCAAAAAAGTCAATTGAAAAAACTGTTCATATGACAATCAACACTGAAATACATCAACCCAGTAAACCGTCAAACTTGATAAAACTAAATTCTTGAACGCTCCCAATCTATGTCAATAAAAACTGAAGCACATAACGTCGGCCATCTGTCTATAGCTCTAGACTTACTAAATTAGAGTCTTGAAATTCCACATTGATTTTCCTATGGCTAAACTGAATGCGTTCGTCAACGCTAAGTTTCAAAACTTGCGATTGTGATGTTTAAAGACGCAAGAGTCTGATCTAATTCAAAAGTCAATCTGTCATATTTTAATGTCTTTGTTTGGGTGAATTATGTTGTAATGTACTTCAATTGTTGCAAGTTTTTGTCTTATGGAAATAGGTAGTTATGTCCAGCAGCAAAAGTATAGTATACTGGAAAAATGATTTCTTCTCGTTTGTCAAGGGTGTACTTATGTTTGCCTTATATGATGCTTCTATGTCAAATTGTCGGCCATTGTTGCATGTTTCTCCCCCGACAGCTTTTAATTAGCTAATTTTTTTAATTTCAGAATTAAAGGATATCTGTCTCAGTTTATAATTGAAACCAAACGCCAATTAATGTCTTATTTTGGCCACAGGATGAGTATGAATCAGTAAAGTGCTATATTTAAAACAAAATATTCATACAAGATGACAGACAAGCGGGCGGAACTCTTTCAGACTCACATTAACGTTCATCAAAATCATAATATGCTAAACGAAATTCTACAAAAATAATCTTTAATATAGATGACAAATTTCAAATTCAGACAAATTCGTCAAGAAAAACTTATATACATAGTTACCTACTCATCTGAACTTCAATCCTATTGATTGTCTCACCTCATCGCCGCGATTATCCGAATGAGCTCCTTTTGACGTAAACGATTAAATATTATTTTTTGCTTTGAAGTAAAATATAAAAAAAAAGACACAAAGCCTAAAAATATCAAACCTCCCCACATAGATAGAAACAGAAACTGTTAGGCCTAATTTAAGGCAGCCGTCACCGCTCTGTCAAAAAGCGTGTGTTTAACATTTATTCTGTCAAGGGGTCAAGTGCACGTCACCATACACATTTGTAGCACTCATTGGATTCAAGGTGTGTGGGGGCTATTTACAGTCTGTTGTTGCCGGTAAACAACAAGAAGTGTCAGTCTAAAAATAAAAATCATTTGTTGATATCAGAGTTAAAATACCAATATTTGTCATCGTATTTCAGGTTTAAAATTCCTGAATGAATGTTAAAAAAAATTTATAAAAATAGAGAGGCGCCACAAAATTATTCCAAAAAGACAAATGGAAATGGTTGATGTTAAAAAATTTAATAGTATTGAATATGCATCCCACACTCTTTACCAGGCAGTCATTAGTACGTTGTCTTTCAAGTTGATTTTATAGACTCAGCAGCTTTAATCTCTGCAATGGATTAACGAAGTCTGAACAATGATAATTTGTTGTCGAAGAACATTTTTGTTATTTAAGATGCAAGGCGTCAGTGGTTTTATTCGTCGAGACATCAAAGAGTCGTATATTTAACGAGCATGGATTTGTCAAATGATTGGTGGTCAAAAATGTTGTTTTATAAAACAAATGGAGATTGAGGCAGTATACAGTTCACCTTATTGACCAATTCACGAGCCAATTCATGAACAATGTTTGTTAAAGCAAAACGATATCGTTTGATACTATATCGATAACTTGTATACGGTGATAACGATTCTCCGATTTTTGTTTTGATTTACGTATGCTGAATGTGATCTACACAATGGTAGTTGTAAGTGATCTCATTTTTAACCTTCACACTAAATATTTTGCAGGTCACAATGTGCAATTTTGTATGGAAAATGTACTTCTTGTGATTTCGAAATATTTAGCCTGGACACTAATTAAGATTATCAGTATCGCGGAGAGAAAACAACCTTGATTACGATTAGGGAATAGAAAAGGGATATTTTGGATTGTTACAGCATAATCGCGATCTCGCTCTTATGTGGTTTTCGATGAGGCGCTCTCAGAGCACTTTTTTGCTCTCAGAGCACTTTTAATGTTCGTTTGGTACAAAAAAACAATCTTTTTCCGATTTCAGAGCACTTTTGCGAATCTGGATTTTTTTCTCAGAGTTGCTTCGGATATACCAATACAAGTGCGTTTGAGTTTGACAACTAGTGGAGTATGTTTACGTTTTCGTGGAATTTTTCAACTGCAAGGGAATGCTTTGCATCGGGTGGATCTATTTTTGTTAATTATTTATGTACAAATGTTTAGAAATCAATCTGGGCGTAAATTTAGAATGTTTTAATATAAAATAATATAGAATTTAGGCAGTGAATGGAAAACGCTCAGAAAAGTGTCGAAGGCTACACATACATGTTCCAATCGCACAAATATCGACACAAAAAAGAGTAAGTGACATTTTTATGTTCGATTAGACACACGAAATCTGAAATCTGAGAGCGAATCTAAAGAAGCCCAATCGAAAAACTCATTAAGAGCTGTGACACTGTAGGACTCATTTGGAGTTACTTTAGGCGTTTTTCTTTGTTAGTTCAGAGCACAACCTGAACTGTTATACAAAAAGTTCGTGTTTCTTTTTTAGCTCAGATTCATCAGAGCTCAGAATTTGTGTTTCTTTTCACGATCAGAGCGCGCTCTATGAGCTCAAAATAAATTGGGGACGTTCAAGTATCTAGTTTAGTAAGTCTGACAGCTCTCTCACTAGATGAAACTCGACTCTGATTGGGGGAAATCGGTCGTGAGAGCAGATGTTTCAGTTGACGTTTATGGAGGGGTAGCCGACGAATCTAGTCGAGAAATTCGTGACTGAGTACTAAGTTGACAGTCCTCATATGTGGCTGACGTAGAAAACGTGACGTTCCCGACCAATCTAGTTTTTGCGTTCAGGTTACATCTTATCCAGACCAATCTAGTCGACTTAAGATGACTAGATTCTTGAATGCGGCCATTGACTGAGCAGGCTGAGTGAAAAGCTGACACTTCCAGTCACATTTGATAGAAAAAAAAAACAGGATAAGCAAAATAGTTGAAATGGTGGACGAACCTTGTTGTTCTGGAACTGAAAATTAACCTATTTAGTAAATAACAATTAATAAATATTCAATTTACTCATTGATACTTACAACAAATGACAGCTGTGTGCTCAAGTGTGTTTCATAATTTGATCGACTTTTCAGTTTTAAAGGTTGGTATAAACTAATTGAAGCTGTCAAAATAATAACAACATCTCAAATAAGTTGATTTTCCTGAAAAGCAGAAATATTCCTTCTTGTTGATTCTCAGCAATGGAAGTCACTTTATTGGGGACGTTCAAGTATCTAGTTAAGTAAGTCTGACAGCTCTCTCACTAGATGTATCTCGGTTTTGATTGGGGAAAATCGGTCGTGGGAGCAGATGTTTCAGTTGACGTTTATGGAGGGGTAGCCGACGAATCTAGTCGAGAAATTCGTGACTGAGTACTTTGACAGTGACGTTCCCGACCAATCAAGTTTTTGCGTTCAGGTTACATCTCATCCAGACCGATCTAGTCGACTTAAGATAACTAGATTCTTGAATGTGCCCAATACCAGAGACAATACTGAGACCACCAACTCCGGCCGATTTCCCGTTACTTAGCCTACAAGCTATATTTTTATGGAGTGTTCACGTTTGGTGCGCTAGTATTCTTACATAGAAAATCGTATTGACAAATGTCACGAAACTTCAAAAATTCTGCTCACCAACACACTACCAGGAGATATGAGACACTTCCGCTGTGGGCAAAGTTGCTGGCAGAGTTCATAGAATTTTATCCGTTTAATTTGAAATTGTTCGTTACGTGTGAATAATATTTTTTTTTTTAGGAATAAGTGTACATTTGCTTAAAATATTCATGAAAAATTGTCAATGTAGATTGGTTGAAGGAAAATGAAAACATTTTGAGCAAATTTTCTTCATTATTTAAGAAAAATTTTCACACGAAATCGAAGTTAATGATATTCAAAAGCGGAAAATACACAGCCATGTTTGTCCTAATATGTTTCTAGTATATAGAACATCAACTTTAGATAGTTTTACTAACCAAACAAATCAAATTATTCGCCTTTTAACAATTTATAATAACTAACCAATGGCGTTCAGTAATGAAAAAATGTGGTATTCCCGAACTCCTTCACATTTCCTCACGGTTGCCGAGGTTGGCAGCATTTATTTTTGTAGTTTTTGTGTGTTTTTGCATGTCACACTGATTCTTTTTTGACATAACACCGATAGGAATACAAAATGGCGAATTTGAAAAAAAATTGAGGGGCCCAGCGGCAAGGGGATTGTGAGTTGGGGGTCTCAGTATGGTTTGTCTATGCTCAGAACAGTCTGAGCACGCTCGGTTCAGAGCGCGCTCATAATGCTCGAGCTCAGTTCAGAGCTCAGAGAAATATATTTAGATGGACACATATAACATTTTAGTGACAGAGAGCCGTTCTAATAACAAATTTTGGTCTCTACTACGGAAGCTCACAATTGCGAAATATGTATGGAGAATATATAGCCACTGTGAACAACTAAAATTTAGATTCGAAACTAAAAATGTTTATTGGTAAGGCCCATAATGAAGGGTCGGCATTCTGTAAGGCGAAAGGCGTTCAAACGTCTTCGTGAGCACGAAAAAAGTTGCTTGTGTAACATAGGGCAAATCATTCGTGTGCACGAAAACGTTTGATCATTTCGCCTTACAGAATCTGACCTGATTTAAAAAGGTCTGTCTCAACTTTACATAAGTGTGAATTGGAAGAAGATATCTACTCAAAAAATGGCAGATAGAAGGAGGAATTTCAGCAAATGGACTATACCAATGGAAATTAGTTTGTACTATGTTTTTACCCATTAAAATAAGCTTCTTCAGAAGAGGCCGATTTCTGTACCTTAAGTAAGTTGATAAGCTGATAAGTGTTATAAGACTAGTTCGTCGCTTTACATTGGCGATCTAAAAGTGCAAGATTATATCATAGTATTCCCATCGCCAAATTGCTTTAAAAGTTCAACTGCATTAGTGAAGAAGAACAACGAATTCAGTTGCGTTTTTCTCGTTCACGGATGTGCGTATTCCACCGTTAACACCAATAAAAATTAGGTACTAGCTACTCTCCGTGTAATAGATATATCTGATATGATCCTGTGAACACTGATTTCCAGATAACCTGTATAGTACATTTGCTCCCAAATCACCAATAATTATAAAAGTCTTACAAACATCAGTCCCAACTAGGCGCCACCTTTCCTGTCTCAAAGGAATTTTATCCAACCACAATGTATATCCACCCATGTACGAGATGACAAATGAACCTTGCACTTTCTCTGATATTTTTAATTGCGACGTTCAGCAAATCTCCTTGATGTACCCTAAAATAATTTAATTAACTTATTGACCAAATTAAAATTCCTCACCGAGTAGCATCTGCCATAATATATTCTGGCTTTGTGGCCAAAAATTTCGAACACTCTGACTGACGACAGCCACAGCATTCCAGAATAATTTGTTTTCTGAGCTCTGACGTCTTATAGCAGCAATTTCCATTCAAAAGTTCACATATTTTCATCGTAAATAACACAGAAAAAAAAACACAACCATCCATTGTTGTTGATTTCGATAATCTCCGCAACTGAAATCAAAATCAGTTCTTCTGGCGTGTCTCGTACACTGACTGACTAACTGACTGACTGCCACCAGTACATTCTATGACAGAAAGGACGTACTACGTTGCATCAACTTGTGGCTGTCAAGTGCCACGTCGTTGTCCCTCCTGAACTCAAGTACGTCATCAAATCACAATTGAAATGAATGCGAGTGCACGCAATTAACCAGGAATATGGCGCCCAGGCGCCATGCCATCCTCAACTCGTGTAGTGGATCGTGTTTGAGGTTATCTCTTGGTAAAAATTTCCAAATGATTTATGCTCAGAAATGAAGTAACGTCACTTAGGGAAATCAAAATCTGATATATGTGGACGACTCGACGGTCGACTACAACAACTGGGGGATTATGTGTTCGAATTGGTATGCGAAAGATGCGGCTGAAGCCGGCCGGCACGGCGCATCGGGAATGTGCCGAGATAAATCTAAACATGATAATCCATCTCCTCTCTGATCGCTGAAGTGTGGCGTTGTATTAATCATGCGGCCGTTGTGGTCCGCTCGTGGCCTCCTCATTTCGATTCGTGCTACACTAAATGCCATGATAATTGGGTGTCTGCTGATCCTGGAGATGGTGATAATGTTGTTGCTGATGATTCTGCGGCTACTGTCGCCAATCTATAGCCGAGACCGAGTTATGGTAATGTGGTAGCATATTTGTGCGTTAAAAATAACATGACTTCCGTAAGCGATTCGAGATATGCTGGCGCACTGGCTGGGTTATTAACTGCATGTTTGCATGTGTCCGATGGATCGTTTTACAAATTGCCTTGGATTTGAGGCGCCAGATGTCTGTTTTATACTAGCATATGCTAATTGAATGGAAATTTAATTGAATATTTAATATTTTCCCGCACGGATTGTCGAGGCTGGTTATTCAGGTAGTTAATCACTCTGTGCGGGTTGAATTTTATTTAAAAAAGAGTTGGAAGGAAAATGTTTGGCGGGAAATCGAGATCAAGTGGAAGCAAGAACAATGTTTGATGTTTGAATGCATTTTGGTGCACAACTGCGGAATCGTCATCAGTGAATTCCGCTATAGCGAAAGATCCAGACCCAGATAACCATTGACATACTATATATGAACTGCTAGTGAAATGTCAGTTCTATAAAAGCTCTGTCCAAAAATTGACGCCAACATAACTAGCGCTCTTGGTCGAAGCGAATAAAAAGTGTAACAAAATGCCAACCATCTTTGATTTTTCCATAGGATGCTGGAGACACCTATTGGGTGTTTTGCACAATTTTCGTATATTGATGGCGAATGAGTTTTATCTGTTGTTTTTTTTTTTAACATTTTGCAATGCCACTTTTGCATATACTTCAACCAACAAAGTTTTCTGGACAGTTTTACAAATTTTCAAATGATATTTTGGATAGATTCATAACTCTGGAAGATGTACTGGAGGCTCCAAATCATCTGAACGATGGAAAGGCTGCAGGATCGGATGAAATTCCCTCCGAATTTAACAAATTTAGAACAGAGGAGCTAAGTATTGAATAAACTTACTTCCGTGCTTAAGTTAAAAGAGGAAATATGTTCTAACCTTTTTATTATATTTTAAAAAAGTTCATACTAATTATGAAACCCATACAACCTTCTTTATATCTGCTTCTTATAATTTGTCTCCAATTTCTTCCCCTCTGAACCAAGAGCGCTGGCGCTAGTGTTGGAACCAACGCGAAGTTGGCTACTAGCAGAGCAGTCCATATTACTCGTATAATAATGTGGTATTCGATTGGGTTTCTTCAGATTTCGTTTATATAATCGAACATAAAATCGTCTCCTGCTCTTTTTTTGTTGATATTCGTGCGATTGGAATATGCGCATGTGTAGCCTTCGACACATTTGTAATCGTTTTCCATTCACTGGCTAAATTCTATATTATTTTATATTAAAACATTCTAAATTTGCACCCAGATTGATTTCTAAACAATTGAACATAAATAATTAACAAAAATAGATCCAGCATTTCCTTGAAGTTGAAAAATTTCACGAAAACGTAAACAACTTCCACTAGCTGTCAAACTCAAACGCACTTGTATTGGTGTATCCGAAGCAACTCTGAGAAAAAATCCAGGTTTGCAAAAGTGCTCTGAAATCGGAAAAAGATTGCTTTTTTGTACCAAACGAACATAAAAAGTGCTCTGAGAGCGCCCAATCGAATACCACATAAGTCTATACAGATCACGATCTAAGCCCATGCACCCTAATACCATACCAGTCATGCAATTTGTGTCAAACAGATTCGCATGAGTTTGAGCAATTTAAAAAATAAAACAGAAAAACTTTGAATTATACATCATTAAGCGGTTTTTTATTTTACTTGCATGATTCATATAGAACATTGATGTCAATGATTTACAACAACAGTACCGCATTATTGAAAGCGATGGAAATCCATGATCTATATAGATCATGTGGGTAAAATAAAAAAACTCCTATTGTTGTAAACGTTGAAAATCAATGATCAATTGCTCTATATAGATCAAGTACCGGTAAAATAAAAAACCACCTAGGTAACAGATCAATAGCTGAAAAATTGTTCAATTTATTTATATAGAACCCCAAATTTGTTGTACTGTTCGCATATTTTTGTGGACTTCTTTAATTTTTACATTTGGGTCGTTGTTTCGCGGAGTAATTTTTCTGTCGTTCGAGGCAGAATTGTACCCCCTTCTATTGAATTTAGATTCAATCAGATTCTATTATAACCACTAATTTTAATCGTTGATGACAAAGCAATACATGCACATGGAAATTTGCCTATCATTTGGTCCATATTACAAAAAAACGCAAAAGTTTAGGCAAAGTTTAATTACTTTTGTTGCCATAAGCTGTTTTTTATTATCAGCGTGATCTGATTCGGATCAGATCACGAAAATAAAACAGAACGGATCATTGAAAAGTTTAATTTTGGAAGTGTGGCAACAGTTGCTTTCAAAAGCAAAACAGCAAACTTCATATTGCCACCAGCCATTTTGCAAATATTCTTCTCAACGTGACGTCACACAAGACAGGTGTCATTTCACTTGAAATGTCGGGGGTGCTACCATATTTGAATCAAATTTGCATAATTTTTCTTTTCAAATACATTTTTGTGAAACAAATTTAGTATTTTATGTTGAAATATGCAACACATGAACAATATTTTGCTGCTGCCGCTTGAGTTTATCTTGGCATATTAAGGTGCATAAAGACCACCGAAACATTTCAGAAATGTTTATGAAATGTTTCTGAAGCAAATCGGACAGATTCTATAAACATTTATCTGACGTTTACTAGCTAACTTACATTTTTCATATTTTTTGTTTATTAATACGGGGGTAAAGGTTTATGAAATGTTTTAACTTTATCCTGTTTTGGACTAGAAGAAAATAATGTGGTGGGATTATTAGCAACGAGTAGTTTTTATTTTTGTAATTTTGGTCTCGGCAATCACGCGACGCGCGACACGCGATTTAATTCAAATAATCGTATTAAAAGAAATCACCTTCTCATTAGGTATTCCAAGCTTTTCTGGGCATTTTTATTTTATTTAAAAAGAAATAATAATCGAAAAACAGCGCTCACTTTCTGCAAGGATACTTGTAAAACAAAAATTATTTCCCCTCATGATTGGGTAACTGTAAAACATTTCATAAATGTTTTTTTGGTGTCCAGATCCAAACCAGCAAAACATTTTTAAACATTCCATAAAAATTGTTTTGTTTAATAAGTGTTTTAGAAATAAATATGGAAAAGGTATTTAATTGTTTATCAAATGTTTGGCTGGTCCGGACATACCTTATAGAACGAGAAAAAACCAAATATCTCGGAATACGGACGGGACTTTTAAAAATAAAACAAGCCACCTAGTCGGAAATAGTAGAAATAATTTTCAGATAATGGTGATCTCGATGAGAAGCAGGATCATGTGCTGTTGTTGTAAATGCATGTAAATCGATGATCTATATGGATCATAGCTGATAATAAAAAACAGCTATAGTTGCAGATTCGTCCAAATATTTTCATGAAAACAGCAAACAATAGTTTACCTGAAATCTGACCGATTATGTCAAGATTCTGTTTCTCTCTAACCTACTTATTTAACCTATTGTTAAAGGTTTCGTGATTCATAACACCAAGATAGTTGCTAAAACATTCACCCGTCCTTCATTATACATATTAACATCTGACTGAAGATTTGTGCTTTTTGTTTCAAAACAAAAAAAAACACATCCGTGGCATTCATCAGTAACCCGCTGTCTATAATCTTAAGGGTCTTTGTTTTTACTTCAGTTAAGGAAGCTTTTCTCTATGTTTTGAACGGATATAAGATCAAATCAGGGGATCTCTATTAGGAACTCCTTAAGCTAAAATTCAAAAATTGTTGTTGTCTTTTATCATACTCAATACGAGTTCCCGCGAGGTTCGCTTGCAGTTGCAAGAGTACTCAAGTGATGTCGCTCATACAACCTTTATTAAACCACCATCTTGATACATATTAGCAACACATACTGTGCACGCACATAATCCCATTATGACGTGAGACAATGCGTCAGAGTTTCCAGTGAAAACATTTTGGTTTGCCTATTTAAGTTTAGATTTATTTACTTTTTTTTTTAACTTTATTCAGTAAAAGTTCAAGTTTTCATTATTATTACACAAATTCGTTAAATATGTTTAATAAATTTAACCGTAATCACGTATAACAGAGCTATTTTCTCAGTCATCAGAAAAAAAAAATACAATACATACTAACGATAATCATAATTAAATTGGGTCAATTTTAATGAAACAATGAAATCAAAAGAAAGAACTTAATAAATGTGCCTAAACTACACAGCAAACCCAAAGAAAACTTCAGAATTTTATAATATGTATAATGATTTTCTATACAAATATAGGAAGAGGACACGTTGTGTCGTGCCTGTGGCATCTGTAATAGTAGTCTTGTTTGAGTGTGATGGAATTAATGTTATTTAGCTTTTACTTTTCGACACAATAACCTCTTGTGAAGCAATAAATCTTAATTGTTTCTTAATAGTTTTATTTCGATTTATTTACAATACTTTACCCCAAAAACGTTAAATTTATAGCTTATTTTGATGCAAGCGTTGTGTGATTTATCTAAGTTTTAAGCAATGCAGCAAATGGGATGCATATTATAATTACTATATAAACAAAACGAAAACTAACCACAAGTCTAGATTAATAGTGAAAATGAAAAAGCGCTAAACAAACGAAATAATAACAAAGAGCAAATAATTTAAGTTTCAAGTCTGGCGTCTCCCAGGGGGAATTGCTTTGCTTGTTTCAGTTTGTGTTTTATATGTACTTAAATTGTGTGTGGATTTTTTTCATGATTTATTTGTAATTTAGTGCGATGTAATTATTATTTTAATTTTGTTTGTTGAAATATGTCGATGTATGTGGAAATTTGTCAGCGGTAAAGTCGCTGTCGGTCTTAAGTCGTTCCTTGACATTAGAGCGGAGTGTTTCACAGAATGACGCCTGTACGGAGGAGTCTGTGGCGATTGCATTGGCAATATCATCTGTGCTGTTAGTTGGATTGGATGAGGAGGGATTTTGTAGGCCAGTCGTTTGGATTGCACGTCGAACACTATCGGCAACTAGCGATTTGACGTCATGTGGTGGTTTCGTACTTTGAATAAGTTTTCGCCTCTTGGCAGACATGCCGGAAATGTATGTGTCTGAAAATGGTGGCTGAGTTGCCTAAGGATATGGTTAATTTGGGATTTCGTTTTTGGGTTCTGCTAGTTCTACTTACTTGTCGTGTCTGTTGTCGTATATCATGGGTCATAATGGGCAGCCAAGATGCTGGGAAATTTCTATACCAAGGCAGGATTTCATCGCGTGCTCCTGGTGGCATTATCAATGTTTCCAAGTTACTACTTGATGAGGCAGAACCCGAAGCTGAACACGAGTCTGTATCCATTGGCTGTAGCAAAAATGATGAGTAGATATTTTAGTAATTTCACTCATAAAATTATGGGTGAAGTGGGTTTTTTTTTTAACTGACAGTAGAATGTGCGCAAAGCAAAAAAAAAACAACATCCACGGTTGTGGACGTCGGTAGAGTGAACAACTCCGAATTTGCGCAACAAGAGGAAGAAACGTCACAATTGCTACGATTTTTCTACTGACAGATTAACATCACCAGTTCTCTTGGCTAATTTTAAAAATGGCCTGTACTTACTGTCACTTCATTGTTGCTTGACGTTACTGAGGGATCCCGTAGTACCAAAAACGGCTTTACATCGTCAATTGTTGTCTCGTTGTCTAAGTCTGGGTTGCAGCTTCTAATATTTGCCTGCAAGAAGGTTAATGCTTCGTCTTGGAAATCTATAAGAACAAATTATATTGTCATGACAGCCTGATGCGAAGGACAGCTTCACGCTACTTACGGCCACGAATCGCCACCATAATCATCTGTGTAATTTGAGTCCAATACAGCTCAGCATTCATTCGTCCCACACAAACAAATAGAATCACAAACAGCCGTGTGAATAATTCCTTCAAAGAGTCACTCAAGCGCGTCTCAAAGTTAAGTCGATCATTGGGATCCTCTATAAGGTTTATAATCAGAGGCAAACTACTGCGAACCAATTTCTCGACGGACGCACGTGAGTTATACTCGTGCATGTCATACTGCGGCAGAAAAATGAGAATATCGTTCAAAAATAGAATAGCTTTTTCCACAGCTGCCGGCATGCCATCTGCATTTATTGGAGCGCCATTGAACATTGAGGCTCCGATGAACGAGAGGTATTGGCTACGCAAGCGGTTGATCCTGCTAATGTTGGCAATTATGTTTAGTTGTCCAGCGGTAGCGGTGGTGCTGTTACCGCCGCGAGATATTGGCGATCGCGAGCGTGTCGGTGTTGTAGAAGCTGCAGCGCTATCTGCATTGGCAGCTGCTGGCGTCGAGTTGGTCCTTCGAACGCGACGTAAAATTCTAGTTTGTAGACGCGGTTGTGTGAATTGCTGATTCACACCATTGCTGTTACTTGGACCCTGCTCGTGGGTCTCCCCATCGCGGATATGGTGACTGTTGCAGGGTAAGAATCTAAAATGGTCATAGTAATAGAAATGCGGTAAATCACTCGTCGCTTCACTCACCTATCGAACGAAGATAACATATTTGCGGGTATCACACGGGTATTCCAAGCCGATGGTATATTTGCGACTTGAACCTGTGGACGGGCTGTTGAGCGTGTTTGAGTTGATGTTGTTGGATGAGTCGCTGTGGTAACACGAGCCTGATTCGTGTCACCCGAAGCTGCCGTATTTGAATCCGATGCTGCATTTGAGGGGGTAGCTGTCGTTGCAGTTGACTGTTGTTGTTGAGTTGATGATGCTGGTGTCTGGGCTGATGTCGATGCGGCAGCAGTAGAAGATGGTGTTTGCTGTGGACGTACAGATACGTTTAATGGCACACCAATCGACAGAATGCTGGGCGCGTTAATTTGAACATGAAAGTCTGCATCGATAGGAGCTGAGTTGACAACGGCTTGAATGAGACGGGCCACTTGCATCTGATGGTTTGCTGCAAAAATAAATCAAATCATTTGTAAATCAGTGTTTATGCACATTTGTTGTTGATCAAATGTTATCGCCACAAGAGGTAAACTTGGAACCAACAAAAAACTCACACAAAGGAATATGGATGTTTGAGGAAGTTTTTTTAAGGACTTTGTACAAAGCCGAGTTTATTCAATGTGAAAAGATTATCTTATACTAATCGTTGAACTACAGCGAGGAGGATCTTCATTTTTCGCCCGCGTACAGTCCAAGCCATAGCGTACGCGCTTGGTCTGGACAAATTGTAGCAACGTGCCTGGGATCGACGACGGTTATTCCCAACGATAGAAACATTGGGAAAAGTCGTTCATATCATATTCAGCACACTGATAGCTGTCAGACAATCACTAAGGATTCATTACATCGCATTCTTTAGTCGATGCTATAAAATTCTAAGTAGTGCAGGGAGGACACAGAAATACTCGGCAGCTGTACGGATCATGAATAGTTTTAATTTAACGCAGTGCACACTTGCTGTGTAGAGCGGTCTTTTTATTGAGGTTTATGTTTGCCGATCGAACAGAAACCAAGATTTCCATCTGCAAAAATTGAAAAGCAGCCACGAGCTCTATTGAAGTCAAATCTTAACAGCCCGGAAACAATGTACTCCTTAGCTAAGCTGCTAATCTTTGGGTGATTTTTATGGAAGCGGAAACAGAAAACAGGACTACGAAAAGAGAACTTATTTGAACACCATTAGTCTGTTTAAATATTAACGAAAAACAAAATTGAAACTCGGTTAGTTACATGAAAATAAAACCAAAAAAGCATTTAAAACGTACGAACGAAAACCCTTCTCGGAGTAAGATCAAGTACAACCTCTAGTTCATTCTCATCTAGAAAGCAAAAATAAAATATAAAAATATAAAAAGCAAAAGCACCGGTACATACAAAATGTGAATCTACTGTCAAAAGCCCCATTTCAGCAAATAGTTCAATGGATACAATTATAAAAAAAAAAATGGCAGAGAAGTACTGACCTGATAGGTTTTGTGTTGGTGATGATCCGTTTCCTGGTTCTGCGCTGATTCCTATCCACGGAGGAGTGGTCGGCAATGTGGCTGTTGGAGTAGGCGTGGCGCCTGACGCTGCCGCCGGTGTTGCTGTATTGCCTGTAGTACTGTTCTCTGCAGGTTCTTCAGATGCGGTTGATGTTGATGCCGTTGGAGTGCCAGGTGCAGCAGGTGCAGCAGTTGCAGCAGCTGGAGTATTTACAGAAGACTGCGGTGTATTCCTTGACAACTGATGTCGTGGCATAGTTCCAGGAATAATTGCTGGGCCACTTCCCGACGATGGGTTGTACGCCATGTAATTGTTTGAGCTCACATATCCGCTCTGTTCGACTAAAATCGGACGACAACACAAAAAGCGTGGCGATGGCTGCGACACATCCAACATCAAGTCAGAGATAGCATGCTGCGCATGAGAGAGATAGTGAAAAGCTTCTGACACACGATCAAAAAGTCGTTGTGTATTATCACGACCAGCGGTGTCCTGAAAAAAAACCTTCCAAATGATATCTGACAGCTGCTTCAAATTGGTTTTCTTACATTTTCCCCAAATGTCGGCTCATTCTGCAACAACTCATAATACTGATCGATGAAGGGATTAAGACGAGCTTGCACAGTTCGCATTTGTTGGATAACTTCGGCCAACACACGAGTTCCGGTTCTCTGGCGACTTGGACTTTGATCAGAGTTTTGTGAAGAATTTGATGTTGCACCACCGTCATCGGGCTCTGCAGTATCAATTAACGGCACGGTCGGTCCAATCACGATGGGCGATTCGGTATCATCAATTGAGACTGCATGCTCTGTTGAAGCATCATCCATAGTCTCTGTTGAATCACCACCACTGTTCGACGATTGATTATCAGTGTCCGATTGCTCAGAGGCCGGGTCAGCACCATTTGTTCCAAATACCGTTGGCAGTTGCACAACCGTAACGTTTGCATTGCCATTCTGACGAAGGGCTGCTGACACAGCACCCTGCAGAGCCTCGACAATATTATGGGTTTGATTTTGTTGGATGTCAGTGATACCAACTTCTACAACGGTCGATTCCATGGTCCAACGGCCCTGAGCCAATATGTCAAGTGATGTATTATTAAGACCCTAAGAGGAATTAACATGTAACATGTAACAATTGGCCAACCAAACTAGTTAAGGCGACAATCCAACAAATCACCACTACGTGTAACCCAAACCTCTCTTAAAAATGCTTACCCTTTCTGGATCTTCCAAATACGCTGCAATATTGTTGGCACAATCCAACATATGACGAGCCACTGTTATTCTATTCATACAGAAGGACGATGATGATGAAGTCAACGGGTTGATCGTTGTTTGCTGATTTTGCTTTAAAAGAACAATGAATTTCAATTGTGTAATCTTGTGCGCGTGTCGCAAACTTACCACCCCAGCATTCATCGGAATGGCCATAGCACCAACTACCATGCCGTCAAGTGCTCGAAACAATGGAGAGCTACGCATTCCGCGTGTTTCACCGCGCTCGCTACGCCTTGTCGAAGATGAACTCGACGAATTCGCTGAAATCCTTGCCGATGGCGGAGGCCTTTCGGCCACATGTACGACTTTTCCATCGACATCTACAAACAAGCCACAAATGAATAAGTATGACTGCGGAATGCAGCTTTATTATGGCTTACCATATTCCTTGACCTGTTTCTCATCGGCCAAAACTCGTCCACAGTAAATGATGCGTTGTTGCTCCGCTGCAATATTAGTCTTCTCGGCAATTTTATCTTTAAATTGTCGTATAGTTATCTAGAAAAATAAAAGCGAAGAAATTCTGTCATGCAAGTCCAGCAAAAGAAATACACTGGGAATAAAAGCAGGATCTCAAAGATGAAATATTTAGTTGATGGTGGATAAGTGGCGCCATATTGCTAAATCCTAATATTGTGGAATGCGTTGCCATTCACTAATAAAAGGTATACCTATTAGCGTTCATTTTCACGACCTAACAAACAAAATCGGCAGGACGTGATAGGATACAGGATATGATAAAAAAAATCAGCAATCCCGGCGCCTTGATTGTGATCCTTATGTATTTTTGTAAGTAGAGGTAAGCCTCGACTGAGGCGATATAAAAACCTAGAATTGTCCACATTAAGACACAAGACAAACAATGCTACTATTTATAACATAGTGATTTCTGCTACTCTTGTTATAACAAATAATCACAGTTAACTTCATAGACTTGCCGCACTGCACAAAATAATTATTCTAAATTGCCAACACGGGTCTCCCGTCATCCATTTATGTCCAATCGGAGACCATTAAAACAAAAGCCAAATTCTCAATCAAATGGGTGTCCAATGGTATGAGCGTTTCCGATCATCATTCCACTACAGAGCGCACATTCCACTCATCCAACACTATATACCTACTACAAGAGATGTCGATGTGACTCACCCCAAAAAAAAAAAAAATACATAAAATACCTTCTCCTCATCATAGAAGAGGAAAAATGCACTTCCGAAACGAAATCGATTTAAATACAAGCATTTCTGCAAAACACCTTACCTCATTGTCTATGCTGAATTCGTGGGTCTGCGAGTCCAGAGTCTTCACCTTAAGGTTTATAATCATTTCGTTGCGTTTGCTGGTAAAATTTATTTGGCTATGTGTTGCCTTTTCTTATAACGGGGATTATACACTTAATGCAATTTCGCGTTAATGAACGCTTAATTTCGTTACAATAGATGTGCACAAAGTATTCTAGGAGCACTGATCCTGAGGAAAACTATTTCTTGCTTGGGTGACGACAATGGTAGGTAATTGATAGCGATAGTGGCCACAAAACATAACCTCGACAACGGAGCTGTCAGTTTTTGTCGCCTGTCTGTGTCTTTTTTTCTTTCTATTCACTCTTTCTCTTGATATGCGAACGCCTTCTTCTCATGCAAGATGACTGGGAACTGAGTAAAAAAAATTTGACGAGCTGCTTTTTTCAATTGTGAAATTAACCGTAGAAAACCACTCAGTCGGTGAATCGACTCTAGAAAAATGTTCTCGAATAATTTGTAAGTAATTAAATGCTAATATGCATTTATTTTACAATGGTTTTAGAGGGCAAAAGTATTCGAGAAACAAGAGCACTTGGATACGGTTGACTTTTCACTTTTTGCAAACTTTTAGACAGATGGGTTTACACATGAAAGTTTGTGGATTCTAAATTTTCTAGCAAAAGATAAATTATGGATTTTTCTTAATATGCATTGTGAACTAGAAAAATGTGTTATTGTGAATAGAAATGATTTTTTTTCCGTTTAAGGGTCTGTTTAGATGATTTGTTTGAATTGAGATGTAGGTAGGTATTTCTCGTCGTGTCTTACGGTATTTGAGACATTAATAATACAGTGGAAAGTTAAATTGTATTTGAGAACTCTACACAATAAAATGCGTTAGTATTTGAAGTACATTAGTTACACTTCGTAGTAGGAGGAAGCGAGGCTGGTTAGACAAGCAGGAGATAGACTCTTTTGCGGGTTGGACATAGCATTCGTGAAGTTCCAAAGATCATCGGAAAAGACTCAACCTGGAAAGCCACCCGGTAGGGCGACGAAGTGATAGACACCATGGAGATGGGATCAACACAAGTCGGGCGGGAGGTGGGCCCGTACCGGGAAAAGCTGAGGGTGATTCAATTGAACCTTCATCACAGCAAAGCAGCATCGGCAATGATGACTAAGTGTTTTGATGAGGATTCGTTTGATATAGCCCTGATACAGGAGCCTTGGATCTTTAGAGGAAAGATTAGAGGACTCCCAAATAGCATGGCTGAGTTGCATTATGCACAAACTAGCGGAAGAATTAGGTCCTGTATCTTGGTGAGGCACGGAGTTCAAGCATATAAATTGCCGGATCTGTGTGCCCCAGACCTTGCAACAGTACGAGTAGGATCAGGTGCGGGAAGTTTTGTCATAGCATCTGCATACCTGCCGTATGATTCTCCAGAACCTCCTCCGACAAGAGAGTTAGAGTCTTTGGTGAATGCATGCAGGAACAGGAACGAGGATCTAATAATTGGTTGTGATGCCAATGCACATAATACAGTGTGGGGCAGCACCAACGATAATTACAGAGGAGAAGCCTTATTCGAATTTGTATCATGCAAGGATCTAGCTATCTTAAACCGGGGAACAGAGCCAACCTTCGTCGATGTGAGACGAATGGAAGTGATCGATGTTACCCTGTGCAGTAGCCAGATAATTGAAAGAATATCAAATTGGAGGGTAATGGATCAGGCTACATTGTCGGATCACAGAGCCATTTCATTTGATGTTCGCTATGGATCTAAAAGGAAAAAAGATCGGAAATACATCAGAATTCCGAAGAACACAGATAGGATAAAATACCTTGAAGTGTTGGAGGAAAAACTGAATGTAATGACATTCGGAATACCGAAAAACACTTGGCATGTAGAATCACAGTTGAAGCATCTGCAATCAGCTGTTGAAGTTGCGTACCGAGTGGCTTGTACACCTACTTTAGTGGAAAAACAAGATCCTGCGCCTTGGTGGTGCCGGGAACTTGAAAAGCTAAAAAAGGCTGCGAGGAAGGCCTTCAATCACGCCATGAGGAGGGGAGAACCCGAAGCATGGGATGAATATAAGGCAAAAAAGAAAGAGCTAAACGTTACTCTGCGACGACGTAAAAGGGAGTCATGGAGGGACTTTTGCTCGAGTATGAGGAGTACATCTGAAGTCAGTAGACTACAAAAGATTGTCTCGAGAGATCCAGTTTCTAAGATCGGACTCATTCGTAATAGAGCGGGGGAGATGGTGGAAACACTGGATCACACAAATGAGGTCCTAATGGAGGTACACTTTCCAGGAAGCTATAAGTCAGCTCAGCCCTGGGCTCCAAGGAAACAAGGAGCGAACAGGATGGATAGGACGGAAGCAGAACGGATCGTGACACCAAAAGCGGTCAAGGGTGCGATAGCAACATTCTCACCCTTCAAAACTGCGGGGCCGGATGGTATATTTCCAGGTCTAATGCAATGGGGTATAGACCTAATTGCACCAAGGCTCAGGAATATATACGTTGCATGCCTAGCAATAGGCTATATCCCGATAACATGGAGGGAAGCAAATGTGGTCTTCCTTCCAAAACCGGGAAAAAAGGACTACACCGAAGCAAAGTCATTCAGACCAGTCAGCCTAACATCCTTCCTGTTAAAAATAATGGAAAGGGTGATGGTGGACTATATGGAGAGTACTGCGCTTAAGATGTATCCTTTAAATAGTAGACAGCATGCATACAGGGTAGGTATGTCTACAGAAACAGCGCTACACCAAGTAGTACGCGTTGCGGAGGAAGAGCTAAATACCGGGGGCATTGCGATGACCACTATAATGGACATTGAAGGTGCCTTCGATAAGATATGCTTTGAAAGTCTGAAACAAGCCTTGGAAAAACGTAGGGTTAACCCACTGGTGGTAAGATGGGTGGACAATATGTTGAATACGAGGGCGATTAATATTCAGACGGGAACCTCAAAACTCAGAGGAAGGGTTAGCAGAGGTTGCCCACAAGGAGGTGTTCTCTCACCTACACTGTGGAATATCACTGTGGACTCTCTTCTCGACAGACTCGAGGCGACGGGCATTCACACAGTGGGATATGCCGACGACATAGCAATAATGGCCAGAGGCAAATTCATGGACGTCACAGCAGATATCATGAGGAATGCACTCAGAGTGGTTGAGCGGTGGTGTCTGGAACAAGGGCTCTCCATTAATGCGGCGAAAACAGATCTAATAGTCTTCACTAGGAAGAGGAAAAATCTGGAATTTCGGCCCTTAACACTTTTCGGATCGGAACTAACAATGACTAAGAAGGTTAAGTATCTGGGAGTCTATCTAGATACTGGACTTACTTGGAATTACCATGTTGAGGAGAAGGTCCGGAAGGCAAAGAGGGTACTACATCAGTGCAAACGTGTATGTGGACAGAGGTGGGGACTCTCGCCTAGGTCAGCATACTGGATGTATACGATGATAACTAGACCCATTATCACGTACGCCTCGGTTGTATGGTGGGCGAAAGCCTCTCAGAAAACTGTGAGGAAGCACCTGGATAGGGTTCAGCGTTTAGCATGTATGGGAATTACAGGTGCAATACGTACAACCCCAACATGCGCATTGGAAGTCATCATGGGGATATTACCGCTAGACTTATTTATTAAGAAAACAGCGGCCCAAACGGCACTTCGCTTGCATCGAGATGCGAAATGGCACCATCGTGGTACGATCTATGGACATAGGAAGATCCTGGAACTTGTTAAAGACGAGATTAGGGAGCTAAACATGCCTATGGATCGAATAACAAGGGTGCGTATTATGGAAAGAAATCATAAAACTCGTATTGAGAACGGATTACTTCCAGAAAAAAGAAATGGTGAAATAGTGATTTTCACGGATGGATCCATGATGGATGGCGGGGCGGGGGCCGGTATCTATTCAGAAGAGCTGGAACTTGCCCGTCACATTAGCCTCGGGAAATACACTTCAGTATACCAGGCTGAGATGATTGCCTTGCTTTATGCGTTGGACTACTTGCTTGAGTGTCAGGTGGAAGGAAGAAATATCCTCATAGCACTGGACAATCAGGCGGTGATCAGATGCATGGAACAAACAAACATCACAACATCACTGGCACTGGAATGCGTACTTAAACTCAATAAGTGTTCATCTAAAAATGAAGTAACACTGACTTGGGTACGAGGACACATAGGGATCGAAGGCAATGAAAAGGCGGACTCCCTTGCAAAACAGGGGTCAACTGAAAAGTTGCTGGGACCAGAACCATTCTCTTCAATTGGCAGAGGAATGGTTGAACAGCTTGTCCACAAATGGATCACGGCAGAACACCTGAGAAGGTGGTCAACCGTGGAACAATGTAGACAAGCTAAAATGGCAATAAAGTGGCCTACCTGCTCCACTCAAAGAAGAGTTCTAAGCATGAGTCGAGGAACATTGAAATGGGTGGTGGCTTTGTCTACAGGACATGGTAATTTCAGGTATCACTTAAGGAAAATGGGCCTTATAGAGGATGATACTTGTAGACTATGCCTGGAGGAATCTGAGACAGCGGCACATATACTGTGTCAATGCCCGGCATTGGCTGGCAGAAGAATGAGGATCTTGGGACATCAATGGGTCGAGACCCAGTCGATGAAACGGATCTCCCATAAACAGATGCTAGCGTTAACACTAGGAATTGAGCCCAGAGAAGAACTGTGGAGAAATCCAGAGAGTCTCTCTGAGTAAGATTTACAGTGGTAGAGAGACGAAAAGAGACCCGACAATGGTGGTCTGATTCGATTATCTCTCGAAATATATATATATATATACACTTCGTAGTTTGTAATAATTGGATGAGGAAATATGACGACAAGAAATAAATAATTTGGAAATGGAAAAAAATGCTTCGTTTTATCATTTTTGCGTATGTGCGGCTCTCTAGAAGGGTTTTCGCCTATCTCCACCTTTTCTTCTACTCATGTACAGAGTAATCGCTTAGAATTCTTACAGGCTGGCAAAAATTCTAAATGTTTTTGTTTTTGTTTACCAGGAATTGTTGTTAGTTATAAGAAAGAAAAACTGACAAATAAAATTCAATTTCTATTTAAACACTCTGTATAGCTACCATTAACCTTGCCATCGACTTTATCTAACAAGATTAAGATATCCTGTGAACAATAAATGTCGTACGTAGAAATTAATAATCCCGCAGATACGGCACGCTCTGCAAAACGCCGCACACCTTGCACTTGCCTTTCCCAAGCAGGCATAGCAGTAAAGTTCCCAATCAATGCTATCCAATAACTCTTCATTCGGTAGTCATCAGCTTCTTGAGCGCTTTGTTGTGCCCATCCTCTACCTTCGTAAATATCTCCCTGAGTGTTGATAAGAAAATTGTATTTGATGTCATCCTTTGATAACACGTGATCTCCTTGTATATTACGCACTATGTAAATGCATTTAGGCTGAAAGAAAGACATAATCATTTTGAGGTTAGTTATTTTAACTTTCCAAGGTTTTATATAATGGTATACATAAACTTTGCTGTATTTCAATGGAGTACAACTATTTTTAATGGACATGGAAATCCACATTCTGTCAATTTGTTCCTTAATCTTTTTAGTAAGTATTTAAGAAAGGATACCTAGCTGCGACCAAGGCGAAGTAGATACTGTTATACGCAAGTGCAAGTGCTCTACAACAAACTAGCTGATACCTACAGACAGAAGGGTTTCAGTACATTAGCTGTCATGTGGACTGAGTTGCCCCTATTCCTTGTATCTTTTTTTCCGCCATCTGTGAACAAATAGCGGTTAGTATAAACCCATAACTATAATTCTAACTTATACTAGAGGCTGCGTAAGTGGATATAAAGAACTTTTTTACTTTTGGTCAAAGTTACCCCCCTGGTCAATGTTAGCCGGTTTGACGGTACCTAAAAAAAACCGTCTATAAGCTCTTTAAACCGAAAATTATTGACTGTCTCTTACTAGCCACAAAATGTCCATGTCTCAAATTAAAAATATAATATAGGAATTTTAAAGTTATGTTTTATGGCTTAACAGGTCAGTGTGTCACCAACAGTTGATTATCAATGTAGCATCACATCAATCAGCAATGCGAATGAGAGCTCACATGTTATAAGGCCATGAGAGCAAACGTGAGAGATAAGCAAGATATTCATGGCGTGTAACTACTCACATTAAGCAAAGTAATGTACGAGCACTGTGTACTACATATACATTAAGAACCGAATTTACAATCGTTGATTACATTGCTTCTAAAATTCTACAATTGCTTTTTCTTCCGCAAATTGATGTCAACTAATTTTATTTTAACTTTAAAGTGTGCAGCTAATTATGGTCACTAAAAACCATGTTTACCTTCATAGAACACTCCTCTGTTTGCGTATCAGTTAAAATGATCCTCATTGCCGGACGTTGAAGTTTGCCTATTGGATTATGAGCTGGTTGTGCCAGCCACTCATTGCGTGTGACCATAACAAGCCCAAAACATGGTCCACTACTGGTAACATTTTCGTTACACTCCACCATATAAGGCATGGAAGATTCGGTTACGGGCTTCCCGTCACCATCCACAGACGGATCATCTAAAAGTTAAATGTTAAATTGTTGGCATGCAATTTCCAGTGAGATTAACTTACTTATGTTTGAAAATAAAACCACAATATGGTAAATGCCAAATATAGCTGTAGCCACAAGTAGCACGCTGATAATAATGCTTATAAAACGCATTTTTGTTGTTGTTTGGAAGCACTTTGGTTACAGTTTGAGAGATAAAGTGTAAGTACGTTTAGCTTGGTTAGATAGCCTTAACTGTCTGCTGTTTGGCAAACCAAACGGAATTGACTGATTAAAGGGCGGAAGACTTTGAAAATTATATTTGCCAGCAATGGCTTTATCTGTTATCTACAACCCTGTTGATGGTGTTTATAAGAGTATTGCAATTTCTACGGTGCAGAAGATACAAATACAAATGTGTATTACTCTGGATACAATTGTTATCTTTATCTGTC
Organism: Cheilosia variabilis; assembly: GCA_951230905.1. Taxonomy (NCBI): domain Eukaryota; kingdom Metazoa; phylum Arthropoda; class Insecta; order Diptera; family Syrphidae; genus Cheilosia; species Cheilosia variabilis. Next base: position 3,712,868 of record OX579678.1, on the reverse strand, counting down.
TATGATGAAATTAAGCTGAGAAATGTACGCGTATAAGTCAAAGTTTACTCAGTAAAAACGTCTCTATGAAGAACATTTACTTGGGAAGTTAGTATTCGGCTAAGCTTCATTCTGTTACAGTCTGCGTAGGAGTAATGCAGAAAGCTTTTTTAAGAATGGTATGAGCACATAGATAGTCCTAGCCTCTGCCAATATCTTAAAAAATGCTAAAGTAAAGTAAACGCTAAAACTGTCTGTATTTAGGGAAATAATGTATTCTGATTGGTAGGTTATTCTCTTCATTGTGTATGTTGTTGTTTGTATCTTATAAGTTGTAACATTATGACAAAAAATCAATCTTTTTCTTGATCTAAATCACTTTCATGTTCCATTGGGCAAACAAAATCAATCTTTTTTTGATTCGGATCACTTTTTGCAGATCTCGATATGTTTTTAGACTTAAACATAGGTACTGCCAATAATACCAATATTCTTTTAACAGCTGTTGTACGTCATTTTCAGTCAGTTTGTTTTAAAAACAAATGCGCAAGGTTTCGTGAAAATATATAATATATAAAAAAAGTAGATCAATATCGGTGTCAAATAAAAATAAGGAAAAGGCAAGTGACAGCTAATGGCGTTTTCGATTGAAGATCCGAGAGAATTGCCCCGAAATTCAGACACTTTTGTGAAATGTCAATTTTTTTTATATGGAGTTTGACATGCCCCTAGTCATCTAGTGGGCAATGATCTGCCGGTGATTACAAGTAGCTACACCAAAATAAAGCTATGCGGTTGTGTTTAAATGTGAAAAATATGCTCCATTATATTGAGTTCCCTAAATTGCGGTTTAGTGTAAGTACACAAAGGACTGTACGAAAATTCAGTTGTTACTTGTAATAAAGATGTATACCCATACCAACTGTTAGAAGAAAAATAACAGACCATCTTTTGACCGCCTTAGACTGTTTCTAGCAGAGAGAGACAAACCATGTCTCTGGTTTCTAGTTCGATCACAATGTTTTACTCTGCCTATGCATATTATCTGCATACGAATAATTGAGAATGAATCATGATCCTCTTTCAAAATATCCACAACTCACCTGTGTCGGTGTATATGTACCAATATAAAAGATATCATTCACCTACGATTAAAGTGATGAAAGCCATTTAAAAATCATTGTGCCAATAACCAAAAGGAGAACACATCAAATTTCCCCATATTTAATATGAAATCATTCTGTTTTGCAAAATGTAAGTCCCACTCTATCATCCAATTAGGGGCACATATGATTCTCCTATTGTTTCTTTATAATACGGTATGCTTCCCCATGACTCGGAAGGTAAAATATTTACCCAACGCCTAGCTTAACAGAAGCTTATCTCTATTTATATTATAAGATGGTGTTTACCCTGCAAACGTCACCGATAAAGCCACATACAAAAGGCTATCGACAACCGCAGTCATCATTCCCCAGCGATCATTTCTCGGCTCTCGTTTAAAGCGTTTGGTGGCGCTGTTTTAATTTTTAAGAATTACGCCAAACACAATGGCTTCGTCAAAACTACTATTGGGGTTAATATTGTGCCTTTCCTGTGGCCTAATAGTTGCTGAAATATCGGTCATATCGAAATCCGACTGGGAAGGTCAAAATGCCGATGGAGAGTTAGATAGTTTGGCGGTGCCCGTCAATAAGATTATTATAAGTCACACTGCTTCGGAATCTTGCAATGATAGGGTAAGTTTGTCGCAAAGTACCATTTGCTAATTGAGTTCATATACTAATAGTGTTGTTATTTAGTCATCGTGTGATCAAAAGTTGCGGAATATTCAAAAAATGCAAATGGATTCGCTTGGATTTAGTGATATTGCATACAATTTCCTTATCGGAAACGACGGTAACGTTTATGAGGGCAGGGGCTGGAGTAAAGTAGGTGCACATACAAAAGGCTACAACGCCGGCAGCGTAGGCTTAGCTTTTATTGGAACTTTTATTCGGCAGCCACCCAGTGAATCGGCAATTAAAGTAGCACAAGAGCTCATAACCGAAGGTGTTCGCGACGGAAAAATATCAACGAGTTATAAACTATTTGGTCATAGACAGTTCAGCTCTACTGAAAGTCCCGGGGATGCTTTGTTCGCAATTATCAAAAAATGGCCACACTGGGCGAGGGGAATTAATTAAATCTCCCAACTTTATACCTCATTAATTTTATTAAATTACGATAGCATTAGGCAACATAATGTGAGTACGTATTTTCTTTTGTTTAAATTAAAGCAATAATATTAGTTTATGCTCCAATAGCAATTGTAATAAAAAATACATTCCATGCTACTATATTATTTATTTATAAGACGTTTTTTGTACCCAAGAATTCGAATTATGTTGCTGCGTATGTTTATACACAATATACGTTACACTATTGGTTTTTGAATTTGTTCTTGCGTTGTAATAAAAAAAATGCACCAGCGGCATAGAGGCTGGTTTTTATGAGTGTTCTTTTTAAGTATCCATGACTATATCCATACCCATTCGACATTATTGTTCATTATATGACAGAAAATACTACAAATCACAACTCGCGCCTTAGACCATTCTTGACGCTCGAGCTCTGCTGAAGAAACTTTTTTCTTTCATTTCTTATCGCAATAGTGTTTTTCTGCTACGTACGTTCGTAGAAATATCATTAAAAACAGATTCTGTATTGGTGGTACTTTCATATTTCGTAGGTAGGTATTTAAATAATTATGAATTTATGACATTTTGAGTACCTAATGAAGTGGTGAGGATTTTTTATATTCATTCGGAATGATTTTATTCTAGTGCCCCTAATGTCACACTTTTATGGGCAGTTTAATTAGTTTTCAAAATGTGTGATACGAATACTATAGCTGTCAAAAAACACCACGCGAAAGTAAAAAGCTTGATGGAGAAATGGCACAATTCGTGGCAGATAGAAGTGCCAATTATCAAAGTAGTGTCGGGCTATCCTGAATTTCAAATTAAAGTTTTTTTTTCTCCTGTAGCTAATTGAAATCAATTTTGTTTTTAAATGCATAAAGCCATGTGTTGTTGAAAGTTTCGTTGCATAAAAGATATTTTAATTTTTTTAAATGGTTTTATTTAATTTGATGGACAAATTGATAACGACAATTACATAGAAGTAATGGTGATTGTGTGCACAATGTATAATATACAATTTAGATGTGTCAACGATTGACAGATAGCATGATTTGGAGGCATAAATGAAGGAAATACATAAATGTACGACATTTCACATTTTCTTTGCTTGTAAAGATACCTACGTAACATCCATTTCTGAAACAAAGTTTGTGGAAATTACAAGCAATATACTTTACCTGTGGTAGGAACCTTTATCTCCGATCCCTTGGGCAAGGAATCGTTTAGCAACTTGTTCTGAACATTACTGTACAAGAATAACATAAATAGGTACCCTTCAAAATTGTCGTGGTATGACCAGCATCTTGACAGTACTCTGTAAAAACCCACCCTTCAAGATTTACGTAGTGTGACCAGGCTAAGGTAAAAAAAAAACAATTCTAAAAAAAAAATACAACGGCAACTGGTTTTTGTTTTAATACTGGAAATTCAATTTTATTCCATTTTTATTAAATCCTCCTATTTAAACGCTAACGGTTGAAAATATATGCTTGTATATAAATATGAACTTAAAAAAGAATTAATAAAACAACTAGTAAATTCCAACAAAACTCAATTATCAAGGTGGAAGATAGCGAGTATACATATACATAATATATTTATATATAAGTGTATAAATTAATATTATTTCCATTTCCCTATCTAATAAATCTGATTCTTTCGATCGGAAAAGTATTCGATTAGCCACTTCCGGCCGACGTCAGCCGATGTATCGTCACCTGATTGTTTCCTCAGCACTTTTAAGCACATAGACTCGGATATATTGGGGCTGTTCTCTTCCAGTTCTTTTAGTTCCTCTTCATCGTCAATGATGCACTCCTCTTCGCACTTAATCTTTTCGGAGCTTTTGTAAAATGACCGTTCGGTTTTCCGCAAGAAATTGTACAACGCAACACAGCCAAGAGTTATCTTTCGAGCGTTTTCGGTGTCGATCCGAAATGGCGCCGACAGAATGGGAAATATGTTGGTTAACATCCGTAGGGCACTTTCGGAATTGTATTCTACTTGATCCATGGCGTAACAGTATTCGTATTCGGGTGTGCCATAATTGAACCATGTTGAACTCTCACTACTGCTATATGGTACGTATTTAAGCGTATTCAAAAGGTACGTTTTAAGCGGCAGGGCACCGTGACCGACAAAGTAATAGGTTGGTCCGGCGTCAGGTTGTTTTGGCAAATTCAGCTGATCCTGTTCTATTAGACCTTTGATGGTTGATGATTCGAAGACATTTTCGCTATTGCTAGGACTGGGTCCGACATCGGCGTAGATGAAATTGTCGTTCGAGTCTACAATGCCCGTGAATATCAATGTGTCCTCGCCATCTGTTTGCTTAAGCGGATGTTTGTTGAACGTTATACGCTTCATTGTTAGGCTACCAATGCAATTTGGAATTCGTGTCTTTTTGTAGTACGCGCTGGAAATGGTTTTCCATTCTTCTTCAGTCTTTGGGGTGGAAATGAACACATCCTTTAGTGTTTCGTAGATATTCAAGCAAATGTCGCCGATCATCTTCAATATCACAGGTTTTGATGCTCGAAAACAGTAGTTTCTACATGAATGGAACTCGCCTGCAAATGAGAAGAGAAAAAAAATCATCACAATCGAATAGTCTTTTGAATTTGTAACAGGATATTAGCAGGGGGAAGCCAATGAGAAAATATGGGAAGTTAGTAAATTTCAGTCAGGTCTGTTTTAAATAGAATTCCTATTTGTTGCGTCGTTCAGCTGACAATCAATTAATTTAGTAAAACCACTTTCTTAAAATTCTTTACCGCAATACATAGGCGTTGAAAAGATATTGCGAATTAACTGGAGAACATAAACTGAAGCTCCCTCCTTTAAATAGTCCCGTCTGATAGTCTATTCTGAATTGGAAAGTGTTGAAAACCGCAAAGAATCGGCGACTACAAAGTTGCCTGATCAGTGATCGGTTTGCTGTTGGCTCTGTCAGTGGCGATATAATTAATCGGCGACGTTTTGCCTAAATAGAACGTTGGATTTCAGTGAGCAATATCCTACAGTTTTTTATACGGCTACAGATAGGTAATAAGTGCGGTAAACTTATAAGAATATTTTCATATCCGCATCCCCTATCTCTCTCACATCCAGCCATATATAAGCAGAAAAAATGCGCTATAAACTACAGCTGTTGGAGGAGTCATTACATACAGCACAAGGTGACCTACAAGCTACAACCATGCGTCAGATTGGCTTATGAAGCAACTTCAATGAGATGCACATTTTTTATGAAAAAGGTAAGCAGTCAAGTTACAGGATTATTTTGGGTGTAGCAGTCGTAAGCAATATCCTGCGTTATTCTCATTTCCCATCGAAACCATAGTTCGTAGAAGAAAAAAAACATTTTCTTCAGAAAAACGCATTGCAGTATACACGTGTACGTATCCAAACGTTAGAAAGCATAATCATAGAATTCAATGAACCTTAACCCCATTTGTTGGCTGAAGGCTATTAGGCATGTTTATATTAGTAGGAAGGTATCTTTTGAGTAGTGTAGAAAACTTATTGAGTAAGGATCCAGTAAACATCTGAACCTACGTTCGCATATCAATGATATCTAGGTACAACTTCCCTTAGTTTGCAAAAAGATTGAAGCTGCTGAGCATAATAAATCATGTTCCAACTGAAAGTCAACCCTCTAATTTCTGATTTCATTCGACCACCACCCTAAACAGAATTTCCTCAATCGATTTTTTTTCCAATTAAATCAAATGCAAACACTTTTTATAAAACGTCTGCATAAACGGCCCCTGGCCCTATCGCTGTTGATATACTGCTCTGCTCTGTTGTTGTTTTTAATGAGAAAAAAAAAAATGAAACAACAACAAACTTTATGTGTGCGTGATTCACGTCATGCTTTTGTCTGTTCAAGCAAATCTTTTTCATCGCCTCGCCAAAAAAAAAAAAATATTTATATGGACATAAAAGGACACACCCCATATCATCCCAGTCCGGGATCAAAGTGCATTATGTAAATCAAAATATTTGATTGCACTTCGTGTCGAATTTTCCTTGCAAACATCTTATGAAATACACACAAAAAACACCTCATTCAATGAGTCGTAGATAAAAAAAAGGTAAAAATAAACTCGATTTCGCCCAACAAAAAATCCATGAGCGTTTGGTGTTTACAAATTACAACTCACGAAAAATGGCCCCCAAATAATGTTGAAAAAGAAACATGTTCCTTTCGACGTGTTTAGGAGGAAGTAGGAAAAAATGCGTTCATTGCTCACTTACCTGTAGCTAGATATTTCAGCGTTATGGCCAGGCGTTCCTCGGCGCTGAAGAACTTCTTCTTGCGATGTGGCTGATAATTTGTGATGAGTGGTCCCAATTTATTGACTAAAAATCTAAATTGCTTCTCTGTAATGTCAAAGAAACAATTCAAATGATAGATTTCGTTGGTGCGGAATTGGATTTCTTTGAGTATGTTCTCCTTTGCAGTGAATTGGTCTTGATTTTTTCTCAGCCATTCTCGAGTCCATTCAAGACGTCGTTTGCAATGTAAAATGCCAGCCAGGTTGTTCATGTTGTCCTCCCGTAGGACTCCGATGAATTTGATTTTTAGATTATCCATACTTTCTGAAGTATTTGGAATTTATGTAATTTCGTTTTGGTTTTTTTTTTTCTGTCGTCGTAGTTGGAAGAATATTTTTTGTTAACCTTTATTTCGGAATTTTCTTAGTAGAATAGAGGAGTCAATCTTATTTAGATCATTTTTTTCAGTGAAAATTTTATACAAGTCTTTAGATTGGGCAGCGTTTTAACTTTTTTTATTGAAGTTTTCTTCTGTTGCAGGTTCTGCTACTGCGATGACAAAAGGAAAACTTCTTGTTTACCTCCTGCTTCCAACGAAAATATACGTTGAACGTCTCGCTCGCCGGAAATCAGCTGATTACTGTTGTGTGAATGAGAAGCATAGATTCTGTATTCTGAATAGACGTGTATAATTCAGCAAAGTTTGTTACAATTAGAAAAGGAAACGTCACGCGGGATTTGATGGAGGACTGTTCGGTTATTTTTTTATTACGTTCTTATTGCGAAATGTTTTGTAATAATTTTAGGTAGTTGGGCATTTTATTTGTTTTGTAAGAATGACGTGAGTCTATGACGTAGACGTTGAATACCGCCTAATAAGCTATTGCTATTGGTATTTACGCTATCTGATTATAAATTGTTCCAGCTGTTTGTATATACATATATTATAAATTATAGGACTATTTTTATAGTTTACGATGGCAAGTGATCACTTAAGTGTTATTAGTAGTGATTGACTAACATTTACTTACAATGAATCCCAAAATTACGGTGAAGTTATACTTCCAATATGCAACTTAATTTTATTTCATATTGGCTCAACAGTTCCATATAAAGCCCTTGGCCTAGCTTCCCACAACAATTCAGTATTGTAATTTTTTTCGATTCTAGTACGAATTTTAGTCCTTAAAAAATTTCGTTTCAAACTGTACATATTTAGTACGATGTTATAAAATGCCAGTGAGTACATGCACACAAAAACCAACAATTCAATTTGACATTTCATCACATCGTTAGAGCTTTCACAAGTCACAACAAAAAGGCCCCGAAATTGTTACTTTTATAACTTTCTTACTAGTAAAATGTTTAATAACGAATGTATAGCGATTAAAGATATAAAGCCTGGTTTGAAGAATATCAATGTCATATTTATCGTACTTGAAATCGGAACAGCAACTGTAACTAAAGAAAACAGAGAAGTACGTAACTTTAAAGTTGGAGACCCTACCGCCTGCATAAATGTTTCCATTTGGGACGAACCTGGTAAATTAATTCAGCCTGGAGACATCATTAAATTGACAAAGGGGTATGCATCTATTTGGCGTCACTGTCTTACTTTATATTCGGGAAAGAATGGAGATATCTTCAAAATGGGAGAATTTTGTCTCACATTCAACGAGCAACTGAACATGAGCGAACAGAAACGACCCGAAATTCAAATGGTAATGAACCCTCAAATGCCAATACCAGGTCCAGGACAAATGCCCATGCCCAATAATGGTGCTGCAAACAATGGTAGCCAAATAGTAGCAAACAGACCAATAGCAATACCGCCAAGTGTTGCTGTTCCCGTTCCCCTTGCTGCACAAGCTCAAAAAATGCAAACGCAGCAAAGTAGAGTTGTTCCGCCAGCAGACCCAGCTAAGCCAATTGCTGGCATTTCAGGGCAATCCAATGTACAGCAGCAGCAGAAAACCAATCGAGCTGGTCGTAGCAATCAGTCCAGAGCGAACGTAAAGGCCGACCGTAGATAACTGTAAAGGGAGCGAAGTGCATAGGTTTAAAAGGTGTTTATTTAAAATTTTTATAAATGTACACAACACATTTGGTTCAATAAATATAAATGTCTATTATGAGAGTAAGAATTTCAAATATTGAGTGATTGAATGAAGAAGGAGGCGCGGAAGATAAAGGTGCAGTCGATTTCTGCCTAGCTACTCCTAAGTCTCTCATAGGTTATAGTTGGACAATGTTAAATGATATGCCCTCGCGTACGCAGCCGCTGAATTAAATATGCCGCATGCCTACATTTCGATTATAACAACAAATGAAAGAATTTCATCAATAAGGCTATACAAAAAAAATATTGAAAGACACGGTACAAGGTCTGTAGTTTACCAATCTTTGGAAGGTACCCTTTTTATCGTCACCACCGTCTAATACATGTATGTATTTGGCTAATCTGAGCTTGCACTGAAAAGTGGGTGTATACATATCATTCGTTCTACACATTTATTTGAAAAGAATAACAACAAAAGCAGAATGGGTTGTTCACCAATAAAGGCGTTCAATTTAAAAACTCTAGAAGAAAGTTTAATTTCTTTTTGCACTATGCTTAACAACGTTCTTAGGCGTGCTGCACCAATAGATCGCGTAGTCGTTGATTAAATAATTGAGAATGTCATCTGAACTAAAGAACTGAGCTTAATAAATAAAATAATCCTCCATTAGTCCATGCATTTTTATTCACTATTACTATATGGCACAAAACCGCCAACAAAAAGTAACTAGCCAGTAAAATAAGGAATCACTGACAGAATCAAAGCAACTACATGATTACTATTATCATCCAAAAATCATGGCATAGTTTTAGGGACCGCAGTTAATATTTCATTTTTTCAATACCCTTGTACAGCCTTAGGCATAATATGTACCTATCTACAAGCTGTAATTAATGTCGTTTTCGATTTGGCAAAAAGATCAATTTTATGAGACAAAATCAATTTTGCCAAAAACATACATTTTTTTTTGATAGGAGGCACTTTTGACGAATTTCGATTTTTTCTCAGATTTAAACATACTTTCACTAATGCCAATGTGTATGACACACAGCTGGGGGTTACGAATTGTTTACTGTTGGAAGGATATTGCTTTTTTAACTGAATTATTCATTTGTTGCCTATGGAAACGATTTTTTGTATTAAATTATCTCGAAATACTTACTTACTTTACTTTTGGTGGCGCTTACAGTCCGGGGTGGACCACGGCCTCAACCAACAAACCCCTCCAGCCAGCTCGGTCCCTCGCTATCTGCTCGATATTGAGTACTTCACCTTCATGGACATTGTGGTCTTTCTAGTGCAATCGCTTCAAGTCATTCATCCAATACAACCAAGGGAACACATCTACATTGCTCCTTCCATCGCTCGTGAATAAGACCTAAAGATACTTAGAGGTCTGTATCTACTTTATTCGGACTCCGCTAAAATGCAGAGTTCATTCAGCAGGCGTTCTGAAGATACTTAATTTGAATGTGTAAATACACCAAACACGAATTGCTTACGAAATATGGATTATGTTCACCCTTTTTCATTGATTTCAAAAATGCGAAGCACTATAAACTTACAGGTCTGATTTTGTATTTCGAAAGGATATCCAATTTCAGCCAAATCTAATAAAACACCGTGGATAAAAGCGAGCTGTCAGTAAGCAACGATTTCACCATCATTCAAAAATGCAAGTCCAATCTTCCTGTATTACCATATCTGACGGAATTCTATCTTAAAAGAGTGTAAAATCCGTTCCTTATAATATCCACACATTAATTAGAAAATATCACGGCGTACACTATTTAAACGTTATGACGTTTCGTCAAAATTGTTTTATTTTCAATAGGTATTTCTACTGATATTTATGGTTATTTATAATTATCATAATTTACTAAAACTTGTCACGATCGACGGTTGAGATCCTATTTTCCAGCGTCGTTCATGTTCTTGGGTAGACTTAGCAGGGAATTTATCAACTCCGAGTTTCGTTTGGGCACTGGTCCAGACAGTCCGCTACCATAATATTTGCACTGATTATTTGGAACTGGAGCTTGGATGGCTGATAGCCAATTGAGCAGTTCCCTGGCATACTGACAAAAACAATGTATCAGAAAGATAAGTTTTATTTACACGTATATTTAAAAAAAAACTTACTTCCTTATCCAGATATCTCTCTTCATCAGGAGTGGGTAGTGAAGCGGTGAGGCCTAGCACGATACTAACTACAGCCAACACAAATGTAACTAATTTAACCATATTGACGAGGGTGCTTTTTGTTTTGAATTATACCACTTTTGCAAGACTTCACTTCTTTGACGATAAACAAAGGACTGATAACAATTGTTCCATTTTTATTCCTTATATAGTGGAAAAAACGTAAATGATACCTGTAACAATGTCAATTTCAGGACAAATAACCAATGCAAACCGTTAAAACGTAAATTACCTCAACGAGATGAAATATCCCCTTTTTCAACGCAGAAAATGTGCTTTCCAAATAGAGGAGAGCAACGATGATAGTTTGTTCTTAAGGGAAACAGTGTGACGATTTTCCAAAATGTTCCTTCTGCCTAAACCTGAAATAGATACAGCAATACGAACAAAACGTAAAAAAAAAAGAATCATGAGAATCGGCCCAGCGGCTATCGAGTTTTAACGTAATCGAGTTCCACCCCGAAAGAGTTATAGAGATAGATTTCTGTAGTTTACTTTATGCACTTTGCTGGGGCAGATGTTCGATAAAACAAGCCTACTATCAGTAAATAAATTCATTGATTTTAGACAAATAACTATAGAAAGCACCAGGCTTCCACCCTTCAACATATATAAGCGGACATGCCTGATTCCTAAACAAAAAACCAAATTGTCCATACTTCGATCGATGCTATAGTGATGCCTCTAGTGTCTAGTAGAATTGGTGTTCAAGCCTAAATCTTCTGAGCGGCCAACTACACTACTTCGTTGTAGCCACAGTAAGAATGGAGAAGTCCAAAACAACCCCCCAATAGAAAAATTTTAACCACGACTACCGGAATCTTCGCCTATCGCCACTGATTTAAATGTGCTGCTGGCGATATCCTGATTCCACATCCTTTTTTATATAACTGACCTCCATTGAATACGTATTTCCACTGGGTATATTTTAAACATCGTGTTCGAGAACAATGGGGGGATGTGATATTTCATCACAGCTTGGTCTGTTCTGCAAGTGACAAGCACCTACAAGAATGTATTCTATATTTGCTTACCTTAGGGATGATAACATTTAGTTTGTCAAATGCAAATATGTATATTATTGTTGTTTTATTTGATTTGACGTAGCTTTTTATTTGCGCTCGATAAAGTGTATGAAGCCACTTACTGCATATACGCTGTTAGCGTGACGTATGTTTTTAGCAACACATTTAAATACGCAAGCGTTAAAAATAGAAATAATTCCAAAGGAGTTGTGATATAATACTTATGTTATATTTTTTATGGTGCTAAGACTGTACCCGCCCTACTATACTGTTTCTATTTTTATTCAAGTTGTTTTCCGAAAATCCCTTAGGTTACTAACCTGTCTGGGGAGCTGTTGAATAAAAGCGGCCGCATGTAAGTCGGAGTTGGAGACACCGTTAACCCATAACTTGGGAATTTACATAACTACATAATCACTGAATTCGCTTTCGAAAACCGAAGATAGAAGCATTACAATTTCCAATTTTAAGGGTGTAGGATGTTTAAATCGACTACCCATAAGGATAGATGTTAATTTTTTGTTTAGATCTTCGTGTTTTCTACTGTTAAAGATTGTGATTTTCTAAATCAGGATTTAAAAATTGAAGACAAATAAGCAGTAGGATACTCTATAAAACTATTATGTGTGAGAAAAGATTATACTTTCTATATCGGAGTTCAGCAAAATCAAAAAACTGTCCAGACCACGCAAACGTACGATTAACCCTACCCATACGCGGTATGGCCCCGTAGTTATTGCGCTGGACTATCCTGAGCAGGGAATCTTAGGTTTAACTCAGATTACAGTTTAAGGAAAAGTTTCAATGCACTAACTCTCGTCATTTGGATTCGGCAGAAAATCCTAGGTCCTTGTTTAGTTATACATCTGTCTGTTAAATTAAAACTGTGGAAAGCCCGTTTCTATACATAGTCATCATTACATTCGTGAAGTAAATTGTAAAAGCAATGGTACAATTACCTCACTTACGACCATACGACTATCATCTTAGAACTTAACTTGATGTAGAAAACTTATGGTATGGTTTTCCAATTAACATCTCCGTTTCAAATAAATATTTGGCGCAAATGGTCCGTATGGGCAAAGATTTGTTTGTGTGAGTTTTTAGTTCTTCAAAAAAAAATTTAAAGGGCCTACATCTTAATGTCGATTCTGAACAAGTCTTAGCGAGAGGTGGAGCACTGGAAAAGCCTTGAGATTAAGCTAATTTGTCTTTTTCCGTTGATTGCAAGAACCAAACTAAAATTCGGATTTAATTTTCGATTGGCAGCAGATATCTTAAATATTTCGATTTGGCAGACAGATCAAATTTTTTTATCGAGATTGCTTTTTATTTTCGATTTGCCAAAAAAATCATTTATATTTTTGATCTGGGCCAATTTTGAAATTTTTTAATTTTTTCTCAGATTTACACATACTTTAGTGAAAGAAATACCAATGTTTATGACTAAAGCTGGCGGTTACGAATTGTTTATCGTTGGAAGGATTGTTTTTTTATTGAATTATTCATTTTATGCGTATGGAAGCGAGGTTTTATATTAAACTAGCTGTACCCGCCCGGTTTTGCCCGTGCTAAGGAACTTTGTTGCATAAAGCTTAGTACGCTGCTCGAGCTAAACAAAATTTAAGCTGCTCTCCAACTTTTCTCTCCAAACATTAGCTACCCGAGCTAAATGTTGACATAAGGTACGCTGTGTCACAGAAAAACAGCTGTTTATTGAAAAAACTTTCTTCAAAAATAGAAATTTCTCTTATTTCAACTATTTCAGATTCTAGGTACTTCTCGTCCATGTAATAATTAAAAAATCTCATCCTTGCATCCTTTTCTGCTAGAGAACACAACGATCTGTCTAGCTTGAGAAAATGCGTCGACCCATTAAATGGCTACGCTAAATTTTAATTTAAATATAATCAAAGTTTCGCAAATCACCTAAAAATCAAATTTCAACTTAAAACATAAAGCCTAGTCGGTATGCTGTTCCAGGAAAGCTAAAATTAAGCGCCTTTCCAATGTTTCTCCCCCCCACTTTTCTTAATGTTCGCTTAATTTTGAAGTGTAGGTTCCGTCTAAAAAACTGTGCTTATAAAGCTGATTGACTTGGTACATGTTCTCACTTAAAATATAAAAAAAAAACCATGAATAGAAGACGCTTAGAAGAAGACTTTGTAATAAGTGCAGCTGTGCAAGTCATAGCAATAGCAACAAAGAAATGATGTTCTTTCTTCGGAAGAAAAAATGGTTTTCTTGGATTTTTTTTTCGTTTTGTTATTTGTACTTCCTCAAAAACCTCTTACAGGTACTCCTCGTTAAAATATTCCATTTCTAAAACAAATTAAATTAACAACAACGAATTTTTGTGTGTTGAACTTACCATTCTCCAAACTGTTAATTTGCTTTCGTTTGAAATACCGATATTTTCCCTCATCTGTCAAAATTTAGCTGTGGAACAATGTATTTTGCATTAATACGCCCAAGTAGCATTCGCATACACATTTTAGGCCTAGCGACGACCAGAAGGTGTCAATTCCTGATCCTATTTAGGAACTTATGTTTCGAAACAATGAAGTAGCAGTTCCTTTTTTGTTTCGGAAGTGGCGCAAGACAAAGTAGGAATTGTTTTTGACGCAAATCCTATATACCATCTTTAAACACACAACTTCAGTCCAAAGTGTGGAACACAACAATTTTCAACACAAATGGGGAAAAATGCCTTATTAATATTTAATTCTATTATTGTGTATGTATACCATATAATTGTGATGTGTGAAATCCATTCATTTTGTTATATGTACCAAAATAATATTCTGACTGCAAAATATCCTTACAAAATATTCTATATTTAATCAAAAATTAAATGCTGTTAGGGGGCATTATAAAATCAGTATAAAATAAATCTACGATGTCTTTATAGTAATTGTAATATAAGGTGTGTTTTTTTGAGCTTCGATCTCAGCAAAACTAAGTAAAGTAGGATTTTCAGCACGCGATTACAACAACTACAACCGAGTCTCGAAGTGTCAAGTAGAGCGTAGTTGTTGTAATTGCATGATGAAAATCCTACTTTACTTTGCTTTGCTGAGATCGAAGATCAAAAAAACACGGCTATAGTAAAATTCCAAAACTGTAAATTTGAAAATTCTTATTTTCCATATTCTTTTTTTTTTGTTAATACCAAATGGATACCTAACAAATTCCTATTTGGGAAATGTGATTACAGTAAAATATTCCTTATTAGGAATTGTGTGCACGAACACACATCTACAATTTTGACACAATAAGGTACCTGTGTAGATATAAAACTCCAAGGTAGGAATATTCCTAAATGGAAAATGTTACCTAGCATGTGTCTTAAATGTTACTTGTTGGGAATATTTTATGGTAACAAAACCGTCTTAACGACGTCGCTCATGACACATGTCACATGAAGTCGCAAAATACTCCTTGGGCGCCTACTTCAATTCTGTAGATATTTTTCGTACAGTGGCTAACAAATTTAGCTTGAACTGCGTACTGCTTGGCTTAACTGCTTTGCTTAGTTTTATCTTTGGAGACATTTTTGTATGGGGGCTTAATTTAAGCGCGAGCAGCTTTTAAGGCAGAACTTTTGTCAAGAACGATACCACTGTAAATTGCGATCAAAACTAATGTCGCTTTCGATTTGGCTTTTCAGATTTTGATCTGAGATTTCAGATTTCTGTTGTAGTTGTTGTAATTGCGTGCTGAAAATTCTACTTTACTTTGCTGAGAGCGAAATTTAAAAAAAAACAGGCCTATGGATTATTTCGAAGTTCCAGTTTAAAAAAAAAAGTTTTTTGCAGCAGAAATCTGAAATATTAGATTAAAATATGAATTGCCAAACCGAAAACTACATTAGATCAAAATCTGAAATGCCAAAACATCGAAAACCACACAAAAATCTATTTCTTTTATTACTACTTAAAAAGCCCATCTACAGCTCACCTCAAAGTCTATTACATTTTGATTTCAATAACAATGTCATCACCATCTGTCACTTTCCTTGGATTTGCTTTCAATTTAGCACGTCACTACCTATTTTTCTATACAAATTTTTAAGAAAGAAAAGTTACCAAATTATTTATTTATTAGCATGTTATTCTAATTATGAGTACGTTTATTCCCCTAATCAATTAGTTGTTTTCCAATCAGAATAAGTGCGTTCGAATCCAGCTGGATAAAAAATTCATTGGTCTCCCATTGTTTGCTTTTATTGTATAAATTTGCTAAAATAAAATTATCTGCTATCCAAATTAACAAAATTGTAAAAATTTAGACAATTTAATTGTTGGCGACGTTCTAAAAATTGCTTCTTACGGATGTTGAACAAAATCCTATTATGGAAAAATTTCCACTGAAAGGCAATCGAGCAGTCGCCGCAGAAGGGAATAACTACATCACCGCATATCAGTCTGTTTTAAAGAAGGTAAGTGTGGCAGCGGGGGAGTTGATGAGATGGTGCTAGCGTACATTATTTAATTAAATGCACGAAGTATCAGATACGCAGTCACCGACTATAACAACAATATAATATAGTCGACCAAATGTCATTGGCTTACGGCAGAGATTTAACGCAATTCCACTTGAGAAATTACACAAAAAACGCCCCATTTTATCAGCGCATTAAATTGGTGTATCGAATAACTCTTGTACAATCAAATGCACCTTCACCTGCTGCCCTGCCATAAAATTTTGCAGGTGGAAAGAAACTGATTCATCGCATCTTTCTTTGTGTGTACTTTCTTAATGAATACATAATTGCAAAAAAAAAGACACGTTCACCTGAGAATTGTAAGGCAAATGTAACTAACTTATATGGTTGGCTAACGACGGCTTTGATCTTTATACTGATTTTATTTTATTTTTTGTTTCGCTATGACTTGTATAGTATCGCTTATTTGGCATGTCGTTAATACGTCACGTAAATTTCCAGTCAAACGGTCATAACACTGCAGATATCCAACAGGAGCATCCACTGTCCACGACAACAACATCGCTCACTGCAGCTGATGACGATGAAATGATCGATATCACACCACGCACAAGTCCAAGCGAAGCTCATTCTGCTTTGAATTTAGCCGACAGTAGGGATACCGAGATGGATCGGACCCATGTGCCAACTCACAGTGCTTTTGGCACTGATTACAATGATCCAGACGGTATGTATGTCAAAGTCCTACAATTTCAATTTATGTGAAACCTCGCCAATCATGTTTATGTTATTGCTTATTGTTTATTGAGAAACCGGTTTCATTAGCGCCGGCGGTCATTGCAGTGTACTATATCTAATTTTGTGCTTTCAAAAAAAAGTGTTAACGAAATCTAAATTAATACGTATTGAAAGCAATTATTGCTTGGCAAACACAGAAATTAGCGTTGATCATGAATTGAATTAGCACATCTTCAGGAAATTATTAAAATTAAATGATAATGAGATCCAAGATGGAGGTACTTTTACTTCTCACATAACAAGATTAATGTTAACAGTTGTGTTTTTAATTTGTTAATGCATTTGTATTTACTTATTTTATATCATTTTTTTTTTTGTTGCAGGCGCAATTTCGTTTTATGGCTCGCAAGGTAAAGTATTTTTTTTTGTTTATATGATAAAGCTGGAGCAGCACTAATGGCGTGTTATTGATTTCCAGAACCTCATGATGATATACCCGGTATTGGACAATACGATGATTTTCACACAATAGACTGGCAGCGAGATATTGCTAGAGATCGCATGCGACACAGATATATAGTAAAAAAACGGCAGGACTCCTTATGGGATTTAATAAAGGTAAATATTACATTTTGAAAACAAGTCCCGTGATGTAAACGTGTGGCATATTGTTGGTTCCCGACGACATTAAAATTAGCATACGAGTAAATGTGGTAACTATAGGTTAAGTTACCACTTCAGTTTATTTGCACTTGATTTATTCAAATTGGATAGCTGTCATGCTGAGTCGGCAGCATATAAGTTAAGCGTGACAGCAATTGCTTTCTACTTACTTGAGGTTCAACTCTAGAGTGGCACCAAACGATTCGGTTAATTACATAACTGTACTTGAGACATTGCGAGCTGCGCAATTACTTAAGCTTCAAATTGTTCGTGCGTGTGTTACTTGGTTGAAGTACGAGCATCCCAACTTGTCGATATCAAAGTGTCTATGGAGACTGCGCTGCCAAAATCATTCCAATGTGTACAATGTGCAAAGTCTTGTACTAAAACATAATTCCAGTTTTGCTTGACATGGTGGACTTTGACATCCCCTTGACTGTTGCTTTTTGGACTACATACAGCTCTTGTTTCAAGTCAGAGTTTGTGCTCGTGTATGCTCTCCTCAAAGCGTTTGCAGAACATTATTAGAAATACCATTATTATTTATTTCGTTTTCTTGCACAGGGAGCGCACGACGCATGGTCGGGGTGGCTGTGTGTTCTGTTGGTAGGTATCGCTGCCGGTTGCGTAGCTGGCATGGTGGATATCGGAGCAAGTTGGATGTCGGATCTCAAGCACGGTATTTGCCCTCAAGCGTTCTGGTTTAACAGGGAACAATGCTGCTGGCCATCCAAAGAGAGCGTATTCGACGATGGCAACTGCACAACGGTAAGAAATAGCCCTTATGAGTATTAGCCAAAACCAAACACATTTAAATTGCAGTGGAAAACATGGCCCGAAGTATTTGGTCGAGCTAGGAGCGGAGCGGGATCGTACATCGTTTCTTACTTTCTTTACATAATGTGGGCGCTTTTGTTTGCCACTCTTAGCGCTTCGCTTGTGCGAATGTTTGCACCCTATGCATGCGGCTCAGGTATACCCGAAATAAAGACCATCCTGTCCGGATTTATCATTCGTGGCTACCTTGGCAAATGGACGTTGCTGATCAAGTCGGTTGGTCTGATGCTCTCTGTTTCGTCTGGCTTAACTCTGGGCAAAGAGGGTCCCATGGTTCATATTGCGAGCTGTATAGGAAATATATTTTCCCATCTCTTCCCCAAGTACGGTCGAAACGAGGCGAAAAAACGTGAAATACTGTCCGCAGCTTCCGCAGCCGGTGTATCGGTTGCGTTCGGCGCACCAATAGGCGGCGTGCTCTTCAGTTTGGAGGAAGTTTCGTATTATTTTCCATTGAAAACGCTGTGGCGGTCGTTCTTCTGTGCGTTGATAGCAGCTTTCGTCTTGCGTTCCATAACGCCATTTGGTAACGAGCACTCGGTTCTGTTTTTCGTTGAATATAATAAGCCTTGGATATTCTTCGAGCTGATTCCGTTTGTCCTGCTCGGTGTAATGGGGGTGAGTTGTTAAAAACTGATGTATAATCTTTTCTAATGCGCTGAACATTTGCAGGGTATAACTGGAACGGTGTTTATCAAAGCCAACCTGTGGTGGTGCCGATACAGGAAGTTTAGCAAATTGGGTCAGTATCCGGTAGTGGAGGTGATTGTTGTCACCTTGGTTACGACGATTATCTGCTATCCGAACCCCTTCACCAGGATGAACATGAATGAACTGATCTACATGCTCTTCAGCAAGTGCGGAGTCAATGACAGCAATCCCCTATGGTGAGTGGAAATTAATACAAACGAATGCCATTAACGTGGTCCATTGAACAGTGACTATACGCGTCACAACGTAACGAGTGCAGCAGCAGCAGCCATAGAAATAGCGGAACCTGGTCCGGGTGTATACAGAGCCATTTGGCTGCTTATCTTGGCATTCTTCCTGAAGCTCGCGTTAACGGTGTTTACCTTTGGTATGAAGGTTCCTTGTGGTTTGTTCATTCCATCGCTGTTGCTTGGAGCCATAATGGGGCGAATCGTTGGAATTGGTAAGAGTGTGTGTTCGAATCTGAGTTGGTTACTCAAAGGAGTTCATTTTAGGCGTCGAGCAACTGGCTTATAACTATCCAAACATTTGGTTCTTTGCGGGTGAATGTGTCACGGGTCAAAATCTTATAACACCCGGGCTGTATGCAATGGTGGGAGCGGCCGCTGTTCTTGGTGGTGTAACCCGCATGACTGTCTCGCTGGTGGTCATAATGTTCGAGTTGACTGGAGGCGTTGGCTACATTGTGCCCCTAATGGCGGCAGCAATGGCTTCCAAATGGGTCGGAGATGCTCTTGGGCGACAAGTAAGTTGTTAAAGCGTTGTAATTGCAGCAGTAATAAATGCTCTCTCTTAGGGCATTTACGATGCACACATCGCACTGAATGGCTATCCCTTTTTGGATAGTAAAGACGAGTTTGCGCACACAACCCTGGCGGCTGATGTCATGCAACCAAAGTAATTCCGCTGGGATGCGTTTTACGGATCACAATTTTAATTACATTTATTTCACAGGCGCAATGAGACGCTATCGGTTATTACACAGGATTCCATGGCGGTCGATGACATCGAATCACTGCTCAAGGAAACCGAACACAATGGATATCCGGTTGTGGTGTCGAAAGAAAATCAGTATTTAGTTGGCTTCGTTCTGCGTAGGGACCTTAATTTGGCAATTGGTGAGTGGTGTGATTGCCTTTGGTACAATACGAGCAAGTCCTACAAACACATTTTATTTTATTTAGGAAATGCAAAGCGACTCATTGAAGGCATCAATGGTTCGTCGGTGGTGCTGTTTACTTCGGCAACGCCGGTACAGAATTTAGGCCCACCTCCGTTAAAACTTAAGAAAATTCTCGACATGGCGCCAATTACGGTTACAGATCAGACTCCAATGGAAACCGTTGTGGATATGTTCCGCAAGTTGGGACTTCGACAAACGCTGGTTACGCACAATGGGTAAGTGTCTATGCACAAGGCGTCAGAGATTCACATGGTCGCGAGATTTACAGGTATTAACAAGCCAGAAATGTTGCATAAACAATACGTGTTGACTGCATAATCTATGCACTTCTTTTCAAAAGTCAGGAAGTGGTCTCGTGTGTTACCAAAAATAGCCCGCTCACAGCGTAAGCAGTGAATCATTCCACAAACTTAACGTCGACATGTTTTTTGTTAGATTTTTCGAGTGACCTTGAAAGTGCAGAAGTATTTTCGCTGGAAAGTAGACTGTTACTCGCGTTTTTATTACTAACGAATCATTCTTTACTGCGTTTTAATAAACTCCTTGTGCGCCTCTACAAATTTTAAATGTATATGTTACGCAAACCATTTATAAAAATCCAACTTAAGCTTTTTAATGTTCTTTAAAACACATTCATAGAATAGAGATACATATAACTTTTCGATTTTCTATTGCAGTCGCCTGCTTGGTGTCATCACGAAAAAGGACGTACTACGGCACGTCAAGCAAATGGATAACGAAGATCCAAACACCGTTTTATTTAATTAAATGTCTTTAATATTATTTTGAAAAGCAGCAAAGAAACGATGGTCTTAAAGAAATTCTTATAATTTATACTCTCAATATCATAAAAAGATTTTAATTGTTTTTAAAATAATTTACATTAGCAAATTACGTTGATACCCCTGTTAAATATAAATGTTTTTTTTTTTTTTTAATATATTCCGCAGTACTATATTCTACAAGTAGCAGATATGTAAAATAGACAACAGTTCTTACATTTTTTGCACATCATCAATCATTATGTTCATTCTGCATCTGCACATATTTTGTTACAATTGTTTTTTATTAGAGTTGAGGGACAATCACACTTAAAATTTTCTGATAATTAGACTTTAATGAATCTTATGAGTGTAGGTAATTGAAATCCTTACTTTACTTTGCAGCTATCGGTCTTCCCTACATATGTCTGTGAACTTCACAAAAAAAAATATAGGAATTCCTTCAAATTATTGTTTAAAATAAACAAAAATGTGTGCCCGCTTCTCTGACTGTGATTTTATTATGTAACTCTGAAAACTATGCTTAAAAAAAAACTGCTAGTTTTGTTTTCTCATTTTTTGATTTACATTTATGTTTGTCTTCTTCGGACTGTCTACAGAATTCACATTATCAATTGAACGAAAATAAACTAAATGATAATTATAGTCAAATATTAATATGTATATTTAAACCAATGTAAATAGTTAAATATAAATACACCAATGGTAAAAATAAAAACAGTATTTTACGACCCAGCGTAATGAAAAGGGGAAGTAGGTGTATTGTTATTTTGATTAAACATGCGGAATAGCGAATTTACTAAAGTTTGCGGGAAGATACTTACGAGTATACGTTACTTGCTAGAAGCCTACGCCTCTATTGGATCTATTCAGGTTGTTGAGTTATTTCTCCACTGTTTTAGGTTATTTTCTCAAATGCTGCTTATGCTGATGGCTATTCTATTCTAAGGAAAATAAAATGGACGGTGCCGTTAGGACCTTGAACACTTAGACCAGGGACTGCAGTCTTTTGCAATAATTCGGATAACCGAAGGGTACATTTTTACAAAACAAAGGAAACAGACTGCAGTTTGTCGCCATAGATGAAGCGAATCTCCCATGTTCTACTTAACCAACAAAACCACACCCGTGAAATGGCATAAACTTTCTCCAGAGGACCTTGCATTCGTCGGTAGGAAAGCAGTCTTAGACTATACATACCTACATCTTGTATTCAGAAATTTTCAGATATAGTCGCCGGCAAACAAAATCTTCTGAGGAACACGCCGCGAGCAAAATGTAAAATGTCTCTACATGTGACATCTAACTGGGTTTCACAGAATGGCAGCCCAAATTGGGTTTGTGCATATTCTACTTTGAACGCGGGCTATAATTACAACTGTATCAATACTTTCAGTCAATTCTGTACTCAGAATTCCACTCATACCTAAGCACCACATGAGCCAAAAATTCAACACACCACCCTGTTTATCATGACCAAACCATTCTATTACCGAACGTGCCCCTAATATATTGACGTTTTACTTAATTTTTTTTCCTGAAAACTGACGTGTGTCACATCTCAAAGTGACAGCATACAAATTTAATTGTGATTAGAAATTGAATTTCTTTTTGATAGTTTTTAATAATAACTATAATCGAAAATGAGCGCATTTATAGATCCACGTCGCAAGGACAAGGTAAATAGATATAAAGCACCACAAAATCAAGCTCAAGGTGGAAATGGCGAAGATTTGATGCCGGACTATATGAACATACTTGGTACGAGAGACGTGTTTCCATAAATTTCTTATCAAATAATGCAGCAAATTCATTTGATCATTTATTATATCCACTTAGGAATGATATTTTCAATGTGCGGCTTAATGATGAAACTTAAATGGTGTGCATGGTTTGCACTATATTGTTCCTGTATCAGTTTTGCCAGCTCCAGAGTTAGCGACGATGCTAAACAGGTAAGTTGATATGGTAAATTTTCCTTTGGATGAAGGTGCCTTCTGGACAATTGAGAGTTGAGCGAATAATCATTTCTAATGATAATCTACTAATCATTCTGGGAAGTGGCTTCTAAACTTTTGAGCATCTTATCTCATTAGCCGAGAATCAGGGGGAGAACTCAGACAGGCGATTGATACGTATTGATTTACTAGACAAAATTAAAACAATTTACCAACCAACGCAACGTCTGAAGTTAAGAAAAAAGATTTGTATTTAACTGATTTAGACTATTAACATAACATTATATATTTATTCCATTACTCATTGTTACAAGTTGCAATTAGTTTAAATTTGTTATGACTATATCGACTTGGACAAAGTAGTTTTATAATTCCAGATACCTAAGTATCGTTTCTCTTGAACTTTATACAATTTATCTATATATTCTGAGTATTTTTTTTATGTGTTTGTCCTGTCGTTTTATCACTGATAAATCCGCCAGGCCTAAAATATTCCAGCAATTAACAAAATGTATAATATTGCTTTACTATTATCACGTAACCTATTTATTTATATATAATGTTTCAGAAGTGAAAACAAAATCATTACGAATCGTACCCTTTGCTATGTCTATTTAACTGGTAACGATTGAATCAGCTTAGTACCTACAGTTTGTTGTTCTATTTATTGTTGTAAGGCAACTTTCTGAAGTTTAAATTTATACGTGCTTGATTTTCATTTATTTCGATTAACTTGTAATTTTTAATTGTTTCTCTAATCACAATGAATCCCTGGAGTAGGAGTATGTTTGCATTTTAACCATTCGGTAGGTTATGAATATGTATATGAATTTTCCTAATTATTTTGCGAGGCACTAGTAATCATCCGTATCGTAGAATCCGTTGAACATAAGGAAATACGGCAAAATTGAAGATCTCTTCCATTCGCCTTCAAAACAAGTCTCAAATAAACTAATGCTTGTGAGCATAAATGGACTTGTTGAGCGCATAATTTTGTTATTACTCGTGAGAGACCATTTCAACTAAGACGTTCTCGAAAGACTTGACACTGCGGACACTCGAAATGATTATTAGTACTGCGCATATTTCTGAATACAAGATCTGTCTGGATTGATTTATTTTAATTCGCTGCTAATAAATTTATTTTCAATTAAATTAAATGAAGGTATCCGGTACCAAACTATCAGTTCTTAATAACTGAACACAGTAAGTAGATTTGTATAATTTGAAACTTAAGGATGAAGTTCGGTTTCAAAATTATAAATGGACTGGGAACAGCCAATCTATTATGTTCTTAAATACAAGACTATACAATGGGACACGTCACACAACAAAAAAAAAAAATGTTTTTTTCTCCCAATAATGGGACAAATATGCATGCAGTATTTTATTCTCCACATTGTAGCAGATCTACCTTAAATTGTAAAATGGTGTAAGGTTTTTTTTCCTGTCAAACAGAACCAATTAAGAAGTAGGAATTAGGTTCCCATACATCTCCTTTCTTTAAGCAGACCCAACAGTTATTTCTAAGTTCTTAACAATTTATTTAACAAATTTCTATGGCAGATCTCATAATGGAAGGCTTCGTTGAATAATTTTCATTTGATTTCTTCTCAATTTTTAAGTTTTTCTATTATTTTGTTCACTCTTTCCAGGTCTTGTCATCGTTTATGCTTAGTGTCAGTGCCGTTGTAATGTCGTATTTACAAAATCCAGCACCAATGACACCGCCATGGGCCACATAACACTACAACGCTTTCTATATTAGTATTACCTTTTCAATTTTGTTGTTTTTCAAATAAATAAAAAGCCAATTAGTTCGTACGGTAACAAAGCAAATAAAAATGTATTGTATGACGTTTGTAGTGGTCTAAATTTTGTTAGCAATAATTAAATAAAATTCAAACATTCTAAAAAAAATTCTAGTCGAGTGTAAATTTTGTTTAAATAAGCACTAAATAGAGTACCGAAATAAATATAATGAGGTTTATTGCAGCGACGGTATATACTCAAATCTCCCCGAAATTTGTATGGCCAGTTGATTTGGCGTGTTGTTGAGCTTGAACCTGCCCAACCAACATAACATCGCATTGCATACAGCGTAGGGAGAACTTCTCGACATCGGTGAATTGGCGTGATGATTTCGCTTCTTTTGCCAGCTGTTCGGCTTGTTGGTAAACGGCAAGTTCCTCGATTGGAAACATCGTCGCAGGCACGTCTCCCTAGAAGAACAAATGAAAAAGTAAGTTTTCAGTCGGTGAAATGACAAGTTTGCTATTTAAAACCAATAATGTTGCGCAAAAAATAAAGCAGAACAAATGGGAAGCTACGATCTTACAAAATCACTATAAGCAATGAAATTGACTGGTGCAGGTCCCCCGAATTTACTAAATCTTTGTTACGAAAATCATTGGTTAATTCCTCCTAATAGTTTTACTGATGGAGAACCTTACTTAGACACATTTATGATCAAAATACTAAGCACTTTACTGCTTCACTTAAACGAAAAATCAATAACTTAACTTATTGAGCGTTAAAGTTATCACTCACCAAAACAGACTCCATATAAAGAGGATCGTAGTGGATGCCATCGAACAGAAGAAACACTCGTAAACCGTAGTTTTTGTCCTCACCAAATCGATTTATAATGGAATTTTGAATGTCTACTACATCGATTTCCATTCCATAAAAGTTTGACAATATTGAAACCTCAATGGCTCCACCCCATGATTCTGGCTTTTGAATCCATTCGCAGTATTCCTCGTTCGGTTTTCCAAGCATTCCTTCGTTATACGAAACCGGATCGCTGGCTACTTGCTGGGCAATGATTTTTCTCATAAAACTTCCACAATCTGTGGAAACTTTTCCATTCAAAACATAACCAACACTGGTAAAAAGACAAGAGTTATCTGCAGGTACGACTTTTTTCAATAGAATTCCACCGAATGGATTCAGAGGATCCACGTTTACTAATTCACGAGGTGTCTGAGCCTGCTCTTCTTCTTCTTGCAATTTTCGAGCTAAGGCAGCGTCTTCTTCTATGCTGACCACAACTTTCTCTTCAACGATAAGCGTGTCACCGCTGGAGATGCCAGTCGCACTTATATGTTCACCATTTTGCGACAAATCTAATGGTTTTGGAGGAAACCCAATTAGAATGTGTAAATACGGTTCCTGTATTTGCGTAACTTGTGATATTTTTGTTTTCAAGTCGCCTATCGTTGTGCCAGCATTCAGGTCGCTTACAACATATTGACCGTTTTTCGATTTCAACTTCAACGAATATCCCGTCATAATGTAAATCAGTATTCACTCTAAAATTTAGTTTAGCAAAATAAGGAAATAATTGAATTTATAGTCCAAAATGGAATAAAATAAAAGTTTTTTTTTTGTAAATATGTCCGTCGTCTGACCTTTCAAAATGGAAAAAATGACAAGCATAAAGATTAGTACTGTTTGATTTTGATTTCACTATTACTCAAGTGTGCGATTTGGGGTTGCTTGGGTTGCCATAGATCAAGTAGGTAGGGTGGTAGGTAGTAGTAATAACCAGGTATAGTATTTTTCTTATTTTTAGAAACCCACTACGTAGTTTTGAAACAATAGTCGTGTTTTTTGGAGCTTCGAACTCAGCAAAGCAAAGTAAAGTAGGATTTTCAGCCCGCGATTACAACAACTACAACTGAGTCTCGAAGTGTCAAGTAGAGCGTAGTTGTTGTTATTGCGTGATAAAAATCCTATTTTACTTTGCTTTGCTGAGATCGAAGTTCAAAAAAACACGGCTATAATTGTAGTGTATCCCTATTTCTGGAAATTGATTTTTACACATTTATAACGACGCATTTCGATATAATTTAATATAAAGAATCGTTTGCATACTCCATAAATTAATAATTCAGTTTAAAAAGCAATCCTTCCAACGATAAACAATTCGTAACCGCCAGCTGTGTGTCATTCACATTGGCTTAGTGAAAGTATGTGTGAAATCTGAGAAGAAATCGAGATTTCTCTAAAGAGAGTCAGATCAAAAAAAAGATTGATTTTTTTGGCAAATCGAACATGAAAAGCAATCTCAATCAAAAAAAAATTGATTTTTTCTCAAAAAAATGTATCTTTTTGCCAAATCGAAAACGACATTAGGTATTCCTTCGCTTGAAATCTGCGCCGATGTGGGGTGCTTTATACTCGTAAATTTGTATATCCTATTCGTGTTCGAAATCGTCGGTTATTGATACCGTCAGTAGGTTACTCCGACGTACTGGGCTGAACGCAGCTCATTATTTGCATTTTTATAAATCGATGTACAATCGAACAAAGCTTCGCCAATAAAGCCTGTTTCTTGCTGATAATTATTTCGATTGTAATAAGTTTGCTGTTTTGTCATTTCATTTTCAATTTGTATAAAACAACACAAATATGACCATTGAGGGAAGAAAATCAATACATGACAACACCAGTCAAACCAATAAAAGAAATACACCAGCAAACCAAACTTCGCAAGAGCACTTGCCGGATAACACGTCCTTTGAAAACGATGAATCCCAGCAGTCGAACTCCGAAAGCGAAGTCACAAACAATAGTCCAAAACCGACGCCAAGATTAAAAACGCAGTCTCCATCCCCTACCGGAAGAAAGGGTTTAGTGGTGCAAGAAACTCTATTAACATGGAACGTAAACCGAAGCTGTAGTACCAAAACAAATTTCGAAACTAGACAGCAAACAACTACTAAAAGGAAAGAAGAACGTGTTAGCACCGAAGAGAACCCCAACAAAAGAACCTATTATATATTATTTATCATAGCAGTAGTTGTAGCTGTGATAGCATTATGTAATAAAGCATCTGTTGTGGATTCCTCCGTTAAACAGTGCAACTTCTCGAGTTTGCGGGTTAAATATAAAAATGAGGACAACTACCTGTGGAAACACTTAACGTCCGGAATAGAGAACATTTTAAATGATCGTTCCAACAAGCCCGCCGTCTATTTGCTAGTACATAGCGGTGGAGAAGTGGCGAAAGAGCTTATTAAAGATATCGCCAAAACGTCATCTACTTGCTTTGGTAAGTAAATGAATTCAAATAAACTGTCAGTTCCATTTATAAGCCAAAGGTCCTCCTGACAGATTCCTCCATGAAGCCCGTGGAAATAGAGACTGTTGACTTTACATCGAAGGAAGCCGTAAGTGACTATGGCTATGTTATCGAAAAATACAAGCAGAAGATCCAGGAGGGAAACGTTATTTTGATAGCCAATTTAAATGAGGTAACAGATTGCATCTGATTTGTAATTTGCGTTATAAAATATTTATTGTAACACAGATCCCAGCCGAAACAGCAAATGCTCTTCATGCAATTTGCGATACACACAGCCCCATTGTGCCAAAGGTTATTATATTTCTCTCATTGATGGCCGATAATAAAGGAGGTGAGTTGAACTTTAAACAATCTTCACATCCACCACTTGCTAAATGTGAAGTATTTTATTCTTATGTACCAGAAAGGGCTGTTGATACGGCACAGGAAGCTTTGCGAGAACTTTGGGAACCAACCATTAGTCTTAATAAATTAGATCCACTTATCGCGCGGGTAACTGACGAGGTTATTTTGCTGCAAAGCAAATAAATTACTTTTAGTGAAGATGTGATTATATTTTGTACTGTTTTAGACTTACTCAAATCAATTTTAAATTGTGCTATTCTAAGTTTTATCCATCTTATTAAATGAATATTAATTTAAAAAAAATAAACCAATACACAATTGGCTCTTACTGTGTTTGTTAATTGTGTTTACCGTCGATATGCTTGTTCGAAGGACGTTTACAATTAACAAAATTTGTGATATACCGGACGTGGTCTACAGCAGCGAAACGAAATAATGTTTTCCAAAATCAGGCAGCTCGCAGTGTACCTGCGGGACGTAAGGCAGTGTCAACACATTGGTCCATTACTTAAGCTCAAATGCCGTACTTAGGAGCTTCAGTCGTCTCCAGTAGACACTCGGGTGCAGAGCAGAGAAGGTGCTTTTCGGATGCTTCGTGGTGGAGATCAAATGTGCAGTAGCTCGCACAAGTTGTACATTTAACTGAAGAAATAATCTCGTCAATGGCTGTAGCACGTCTTTCGCAACTAATTAAATAAAACTCCTTCGTGTTCATGTTTTACAATTTTTTTGTTTTATTTTCCAATTTTTTGTGTTTTACATGTTTTTTTTAGGTTTTTTTTTGTATATTTTTTTTATGTTTTATATTTCACCATCCCATGGTATCTATGCACTCAAATTCAAATACAAGTTTCTACTTCAAGTGTATAAAAACGGACATTGTGTGTTATTACATCCTCAAGATTGAATGAATTTCTTTCTGGTTACCTGGTTCGGGAAACTGTTCGACATTTTTAACCAAACTGTGATTTCAAAATACAAATACATAGTATGCACACTTTTATACTTAATAAATGGATATAAGAAAAATATTTTGTTTTTGTTAAGTGTTTTCCACAGTGGGTAGGATCGATCTTATGTTTGAAAAATATAAAATTCACATTTTGAAAATTTCATATGCAACATGTTGCCATTAGAATTTTATGTTTTTTTTTTTTTTAATGTTGGTAGAATAGAGATAGTAATAGGTATAACAAAAATTGCAAATTTCAAAAGGATGCCGCATGCATCTTGCTCTGGTAGTGTTAATTTATATTTGATATTACATTCAAGACTTTGACAATCAATCTTACTTTTAGATGGTTTTTCAATTGTATAAAATATGTATTTGCTTTGTTTTTCATTAGTAGATGTTTAATAAATTTCACACACAAATATCTAAAACGATTTTAGGATTTAAAATTCACATTTAAAAAAAAAAATATAATGAAAAAACAGTCAATCATACGAACTGCAACCTAAGTATAATTTAAGGAAAATAGGTGTTTAACTTGTTTTTTATAATTTATTTGTGTTTGCTTCTGCCACATGAATAAAATAAATAATGCATTACATTTGAACTTGTTTTTGTTCTTCTTTTGTTTTAAAAAAAAAAATCATATATTTTTTAAAAATAAAAAAAAAAAATGAAAATAATAAATATATAACGAGATTTTCTTAAAAATAAAAAAAAAGATAAAACAATAAAGTTGCTTTATAAAATAAGTCCATCAGGAGTTGCCTCGAATTTCAAAAGAGTCTAGTACACGATGCTGTACTAGTCTTTATAATTTCCATTTTTGTAATGCTTATTTGATTTTATTTGTGGGTTGCTTTCTTTTCTTATGCAGAACTTTCAGTTGTTGTATTTTGAACTTGATGGCCAGCGTCCTGCTGTTTTGTACAGACACAGAATGGGGAACGGAAAATAAATAATAAACAAAACGAAATGATAAGTGAAAGGTATAGGTAGAAAAATGGTAATTGAACGTAAAAAGAAAATAAGGAATCTCCTACTTGTGTGTGTGAGAAGAATTTAATGTAACTTATGTGAAATGTCTGGCAAAAAGTTAAGCTGCTCCAATCGAATTGGATCCTCCGTCGGAAATTGGAATCTAGAATTTGGAAAGAGTATGATTTGCTGAAATATGCAAACCGAATAATTGGGGGACAGCAATACACGTTTTTTTATGAATGACACAAAAGGACGAATACGTAAGCAGAGAAATAAATGCAGTACAATTAAATGGCTGTTGGAAAGAGATGACCTTAACTATCAACAGAACGAATGAGCATAATAAAAAACGCCTACAACAAACATTTTGCTGATCCTGTAATTACACAGGCTCTTTCGTTCGAGTTTAGGTTGAGATTTTGTTGAATCTTTTGGTTGTTGCTAACAAAGTTGCAGAGTATAACACACATGTGTGTATAATGAACTTAATATCAATGGAAGAGTGCGTCAAATCGTCCTTAATGATCTGGTTTTCCCGCTACGTTCTTAATAATATGAACACTGTGTGTGCCTTACAATCATCCAGGGAAAGTATAAAATTTAAAGAGGCTTTAGGGATCTCTCAACTAAGCTAGCTCTAAGACTTTAGCAGTAACGCGGCTAACGACATATTTTACGACGCAGAAAGAGGCTGTAGGTGGGTTAGCCAAAAACACGAACAGCTAACGCCACATGAAGGCATAATATTTGTACTAAAACTGATGCTGATCTAGTTCAATTGAAAATTCATAGTATCAAAGAAAAAGTGTGTTTCTTCTAGCTCAGGAAATGAGAAACTAGAAAGTTGCCTCTCAAATAAAAATGTTCAATAAATTGTTCTGCTGACTGTGTACCATGTTATTGTTAGCAATTTTTAGCACTTAGTTGGAAGTAATCTCGTCTATCTAGGTTTCCAAACTTTAAATTCCAATTTTGACAATGAGCGATGATGCTTTTTACCTGACACTATTACGTACGTATATACATCATATTGAGTGTATTAATGAAATGGGAAAAGATGCAATGTTTAGTATGTATGTTTTATAATTTTACTTAAGATTTTACGTGTCGCACTCGTGTCGTTAGCACCCTAATTTACCTGCTGTTGAGGTTGTTGGTCACCTCCATTAGAGTTTCCCCCATTGTTTTGTTTCCTGGGGTTGCGTCGAGCGCGTGGACGTGGAAATTCTACCTGTCCTCCCTGTCCTCCTTGGTAGACTGTGTAATGGAAAGTAAAATTATGCATTTACATTACGCAAAGAAAATTCAATTGTACATACTTTCTTCATCATTACCACCATCGGCACTGCGGGGGCGACGTCCTCCTCCTGGTGGTCCACGGTTACCAGAGGTAAACTTACGCCTGAAGAAACGCCTTGGTTGTTGACCCCGGCGTTGTTGGCCTCCCTGACCATCTCCACGGTGACCTCCGGATTCAACATTATCATTTCCACCCTCACCACCACTGAGCCCACCATCACCGCTCTGGTTGTTGACAGACGGTCTTTGTTGGCGTCTGGGCCCATTGAAGTAGTTGGTATAGCCACGTCCACGACCACGTCCTCCACCGCGACGATAGTTCCTTTGTGGACGTTGCTGCTGCTGCTGTTGAGGTCCCTCGGGGGCCTCACCTTCACCTCCAGATTCACCATTGTTTGTGTTGCGGCGTTGCTGTGGGTTGCGGCGACTTCTATACAACCACGATCGGTATGTACGCTTCTTATCGGCCGCGAACTGACTTCCACGCACTGGTTCGCCTGATGGACCAGTCACATTGGCAGCTTCATTTCCCTTCTCTCCAATAACTACATCAAACTCAACCAGCTCACCATCGCCAACAGATCGCACGGCCTTCTTGGGGTTGTTCTTGGCGATAGCACTTTGATGAACGAATACATCTTCTTTAGTATCGTTCCGGTTAATAAAACCATAGCCACTCTTGACATTGAACCACTTCACGGTGCCACTCACTTTGGTGGCTGTAAAGTTACCAAACAAATCAATTAATGTAATTAATAACTTTGTAGAAAAATACTACTTCTTATTCTTATTCTATAGAATTAGCGCAATAAACAACAAATTGACATTTGTTATATTTGGATTAGGTAGGATAGTGTACGGACAGAAAAAATACATAACAAAATGATATTTACTGGACATGAAAGCCATTAATAAGAACGGCCCCTATTACAAAACAGGCATAGTTAGCCTAACGAGTACAACGAATACCATTTGTACCAGTCGATTGATTTTGTTTTGATTTTCGCTGTTGATTGCTTTTGTATAGAAACTGCTTATCAATAGATTTGTAAAAATAAACATGTCTTATCAAACTGCAAGCATGCATTTTGATGGCTGAATCGAATCCATACAAATACAACTCTGAGAATCTCAATCGAAATTCAGCATTTTGTATGAGATTTGCATATTTCTTTTGCATGAGCACTAGGAAACAGGTAATTAATCATAACAACAAATCGGTGAGAGTTATATGAAAATCTATACAAATTTGCTTTAGGAAATCGAAATGTTCAGGAGCGGTGTACGTAGAAAATAAGTGCCGTTGCGAACAAAATTAAAAAAAATGTTATGCAGTAAACTATTAAAATCATGCAGGTTTGTATGTATGTTATTCCTGAACAAAATGTAGGCAAACCACAAAGGTGTGTATCTGCTCTGCATCATTTGTTTTGCCGGCCAATTTGAAAAAGTTTGAGGGCCTCCGCCGAGTTAATCACATTAGAAACAAAATGGCGACGTCCTGATTTGTTCGGAAAATCGATTGGAAAAAATGTGGTCACCGGCAGATGCGTAACCCCAATGTTTTTTTTTTTTTTTGTTGCACATCGACTGGTATTATTCTTAATTATTGATAAATCTTACCGATTATTTCCTTTGGTGGAGCAGCCGGTTTTGGTGGGGCTTGATTTCCAGCAGCGTCGACCTGAGAATCATCTTGCTCTGGTTGCTGCTGCTGTTCAGTAGATACCTTCTCTGAGTCTGCCATTTTTTCACAATTAGATGTTGAAATATTATCTTTTTTTGACGGAGATGTTTTATTTGTGTTCAGTTGGTATATTTTAGGGACTCAACTACTGTTGTTATTTGTTCTTTGAGTGATGGATGGTAAAAAATCACTCTTCCAATCCTTTTTTCTCTCTATACGATGGTGTTGTCCGCTTTCCAGATCTTACTCGATTGACAAAATGGCATCTTCCGCTAATTTAACAGGGGCGATGGCTCGTTTTTTCTTAGCACAAAAAGTGCTACCAAACCTTTACACAATACAAATTAAGAAAAAATGTAATTTCACTGACTCTTTAAAATTACCATTTGAAATCTAATCATAAGAATTAGTTCGTGACAATACGCATTTAATCATACAGCATATTAATAAAAATGTCACTATAGATCGTTTTATTCGCCATTCCTCAAGCTAAGCTTTTTTTTTTTAGTTTCTCTACCGGACTCAGAGTTGCTGTTGTAAATGCGTGCTGAAAAACCTACTTTACTTAGCTTTGATGAGATCGAAGCTAAAAATAAACAGGAGTTATTATGCTTTATTTGGCTTGTTTTGTTGAACACAAATCAAAGCAAAAAGTAGAAGGAAGGAGAAAGGAACATTCGTACACATGTTTCGTTTTTTATTTCCATGTAGCATAGGGCAAAATAAAAAAAAAAAGCTTTCGAATGTTACTCTCTACGAATTCGCACATTGTTCACCAGAACAAGCTCGTGTAGCTTCTTCTACATGATTTCTACATTAGTGCATTTTGTTTTACTATGCGTGATTTGGCAAATAGTCGGCCAACAATACCAACAATACTTTTGTGCGTCAAAATCCATTTTTTTAAAGTAAAATTTGTATTACACGGAAAGGAAATCACGTTAAATTAACCTTTAGTATAAAAACCGCAGTCTGTAACACTGCTATGATTATTTTTTGGTGCCAGAAAATTTGATAAAAGACGATTTACATGAGCTGTTTTTTATGGACATTCAGTGTGTTGATTATCATCGTGAAATACAGGTGTTTTGGTAGAATTTACCAAAAATGTATAGTTTGAATGTTTTTTTGTTAGATTTTTAACAAAAACGAAATTCCCACGATTTGGTGCTTTTTCCTTTTATCCCACGGAAGGCTTTTCGGACATTGAAATTCCCACAAAAAGGGATAAATCCCACGATATAAGAGTACTGGTACCTACCTGCTTCTCTTTATGGTGAAATGACATCAAACAGCTGACTTGAAACTTCAAAAGTCCATGCCTGTTTCGCAAATCAAAATAATTCGAACAGCAAACCACATTAAAATGAATCAACTAAGGAACTTTATTACAAAAACCTATTTTACAAAAACCAAATCGTTACTTTTCGTTAAAACATTTGCGTCGTCGGAGAATCCTTTTACCAAAACGTTTCCATCACCCGAAGAACTGACGCGCAAAGAAGTAGAAAACGCTTTGGATATCGAAACCAGCCTCTTTGAGAACTCGTCAAAATCACACCAACCGGCATCAGCTGCACCAAGGCTTTTGAAAAATTACACGAGAAAAGTACGTGAATCATTTCCAACAAAGCCTACGCAGCATGTTCAAAAACCGAAGTTTAACTCTAAGAACTACGAACCCACGATTATTGATGATAAAGCCCTGGGACTGAGTTTTACGAAGCTGAAGTTGCACGACCCGATACTCAACAACCTTCTAACCACAGTTAGATCACGTAAGCGGCGTGACAAAAATGGACAAATAATCATCGAGGGTCGCCGGCTAATTCTAGAGGCTCTCAACAGTGGTTTGAAACTGCAAACTATTGTATTTAGTCAGAAAGACCAATTGGAGCTTATAAGTGAACAAATTTCTCCGCTCAAGAAAGCCATCGAAATATACAAGGTGCCTCAGCATGATTTGAAAACCTGGTCAACGTTAACAACACCGCCTGGTTTGCTTGCTATATTCGAGAGACCTTTAGATGAGAAATTACAGTTTCCTGCTGAGGACGAGCAATGTCCGATCACTGTAATTTGTGATAACATTCGTGAGCCCAACAACTTGGGAAGCATCATAAGGGCTTGCGCTGCTATCCCATGTCAGCGGGTAATTGTTTTGAAGGGCTGTTGTGACCCCTGGGAAACAAAGGCACTACGAGGCGGATGTGGTGCACAGTTTCGAGTACAGATTAAGGATGACATTGAGTGGAATCAAGTACTAAACTATTTACCCGATGAGTTCTCAACCTTTGCTGCAGAAAACAGTCTGGAAAAAGTGATGAACTATAGGTTCTCGATTCCAAAAGAACAATTAATTAGGCCGTATCTGGATATAGGAGGAGACAGTCCCCATTATGTTATCATTATTGGCGGAGAAGCACATGGTATTAGCAATGAGGCATATGAGTAAGTCAATTTATACAGTTTGTTGAGGCTTTTGAGTAAGACAATTTGTTTTTGCAGGTTTGTTGATCTGGCAGGTAACAATGGCTCTTTTTTACATATTCCATTAGCAAATGGCGTAGAGAGTCTCAATACGAGCTGTGCGCTTTCTTTGATTCTTTTCGAAATAAGAAGACAGACCGAGCAAAAAGTACAGTCCAATGCAGTAGATGATGATAATAAATATGCTAATGTTGAATAAACATCTTTGTACACTTTTATTGGGGGATTAGAAATGTAAGAATGCAAGATTTCTTACAATAGGATACCAATGTTATTGTGTTTAATTAAAAAATCGGTCGAGACCAGGCGCCCTTATGTATTTTCTTTGTGCGTGGAAATAATTTTACTAAAATTAACGCCAACGCTTTGAAGCACACATTTTGAAAAATCTATTTTTTTTTAATAAAACTACCCTCATTTGATAGTTAACAAATAACGTCAACTAACTTTGACTAAATGTTCAGGCATTTTTGTAAATGGTTCGCTCCTTCTGGGTATCTTGTTTTTTTTCTGCGCAAAAGTTGCAGAAAAATGTCCTTATAAGCCCACGTGAATCGAGGAAGAGTTATTCTCGAACCATTTTGGACTAACGTGGGGGATAATGAAACATCACACATTTCGAAGTAAATGAAAAAAAAATTAAATACGTCTGAGGAATTATATACCTTCATACATCTGTTTATTCGGTTGTCAAGTGTATTATCATCTTGTATATAATATACTCGTTTTTATTCTTTTTTTTATTATATAGCCTTTGTTACATAATTCTCTAACTTGAAATTAATAATAATAAAAAAAATAATAAAATAAATAAATCTCAGGTTTAATAAAAGAAAATATACAAAATATTTTCAAAATTCAAATATTTTATAATATGTACATTATACATAACAAAAAGCAAAAAATAAAAAATAAAAAAAGAAGGAAGAATTTGCGTTAAATACAAAAAAAGTGCGAGCAAAACAAATTGTTTCAAAATATCGTTAGGTTAACAAAGAAATTGAACAATAAATGGAAAAAATGCTGTAAAAGAGCTAATTTTAGTTAGTTTCTCTCATTTGTTTGTTTTTGTGTCAAAAATCTATTAATTAGGTTTCTGTTTTTTTGTTTTTGTCGACTTTAAGATGTGTGCATGATAAATTGTGGTTTTGGTTAGATGACGAGCGAGTTAAATCGATGGCAATGATTCAAGAATGCAACCCTCACGTTGGGGAATATTAATATTAACTCCTCACATCTCAACATTGAACAAAAAAATTTGTGTCCGCTTAGTTAGAAATTGAAACCACCGTGAGGGGCTGACTGATCTGGATTAAAGTTGTATTGGTTGTTCTCCGCAGATGGAGCCACACGGGCGTCTTCTTCCTCATTGCCGAAGTATTGTTCGATGATGTAGAAAGACTTGTGGTAGATGTCTCGGTTTTCGTGCGATTGCAAATACTCAATTTTATCAAGACCTGTAAGTGATCAGAGTTAGGGAGAAATAAATAATAATATCAAGAGCTCTTAGGCGTACCTCCACATTCTTCGATTAGTATTGCGTAGGGATTTGGTCGGGTAGTAATCTTTTGGCCGGCCTTTAGTATGTTCTCTAATGCGTTTAGTGCTACTTGGACAATATCGGAATCGACTACAGTTAGGAAATCACACATGGGTGGGATACATCCAACGTGGACCTATTCAAAATGGATACTGATTAAAACAACTTTGCAAGGGTGCAAAAAAACAAAACGCTTACCAAATATCGGATTTGTTCGGCTGTACCACTGCTGGTGGCGTTCGTTATGGCCCAGGCAGCTTCTTTTTTTGTCTTGAAGTCAGCTGCCTGTAGTATATTCATAAGAATTGGAAATATGTTCGCATCTATGACGGCCTGGATTTGTTGACGATTTCCAGCGGCGATATTGGAAATCGTCCAGCATGCCTCCTTCTTAATAGTTTCTAGTTGAGAGCCAAGCAGTGCACTGATACAGGGCAGTGCATTGCAATTTAGTATGACCTGCGTTTGAATATCATCGCCGGTTACTATATTGCCGACAGCACGTAGTGCTGCGGTGACCACATTATTTTGAGGATGCCTTTAATTTTTATGGAAATTAGTAAATAATGGACCTTGCTGGGTTATGCAGCTTACATAAGTAGTTCGACTAAACGACGGCAAACACCAGCGTCGATGACTGCCTTAATTTTATCGTTAGGTCCGTCGGACAAGTAACTTATCGCCCAGCATGTATCACTTAGGATATCAGCATCGTTGTGATTTAGAAGACGTGCCAGTGTAGGTAAACCTTTGACAATTGTTGAGAAATCAGCTGGTGGGTTCTTTCCTCTGCACAAATTCGATAGAGTCCATACGGCGTTCCTTGTCATCGTGAGCCTCTCCTCTTTACTCAGAACTCTGCAATGAAGGTTAAAAACAATCTATGTAGTTAGAATTACATTAACAAGATGAGCTGGGGTGTAAAAACATGAAAATAGGTGTGCAATTTAAAATGCATTAAGATACAAGAGACTTTAAAGATAATTAGGAGTATTTAAGCTAAATATGATTTGACTACTCACTGTAAAAGAGGTGGAAGAATACCGGAATTCAGCAAATGATCTCGACACATGGGTGAATCACCAGCGATATTGCCTAAAGCCCATACGGCCTGTTCCTGAACATCATCATGAGGACTAGACAAAAGCTCAATAAATATAGGTACGGCCCCGGCTTCGATAACAATTTTTGTTTGCTGAGATGTGCCCGACGCAATGTTCGTTAATGTCCATGCAGCCTCGAACTAAAAAAAAGATCGACAATATTAATTTCTGTTGCAACGAGATGTTTGAAAAAAATACCTGCAAAGATGCGTTCAAGTTATTTTTCAGAAATGTCACGAAACGTGGCACTATACCACTTTTTATGACTTCCTCAATAGGTGGATTCGGATCCCGCGATAAAAGTTTTCGAAACTTTTGTGTGGTAATTAGCTGTTGAGTTTCGTCCTCAGTATAGAGTTGTTTTATCATTTCCTTTTTGATGATCGCATTCTGTTGAGTTTGCATTTCATCCTCCTTTAATTGGAAGATGGTATGTTTACATAGAAAAAACAGCCTCAGAGTAGGCAAATTTCATTTCACTTTTCACACTGTCGTCTGGCTGTGTGTGCGTGTGTGTTTATGCATATAGCTGTTAGAAAATCGTTCATTTGGCATAACGACCTTGTACCAGAGATTACTTACCCACATATCTCTTGCACAAGGCCACAGGTTCTTTGAGCGTAAAAGGCGATCCAATTGGAGTTTCGCAGTCTCCATGGAATTCTATTTATAATTACCTGAATATTGTCACTTTCCATGTTGACTGGGACATCAACATTCCTTCTTTTAATTAATTGCTGTTCACGTTTCTGTTTTCGGATCTGAATGCCCTCCTCCTCCCTCCTTCGGCGCATTTCAGACGAGTCCAAACCAACATTTTTATATCGGTGCCTGTGTGTGGTAGACATCTAAAGAAAAAATCCTTTTTAATGATATTCGGAAAGAATTTATTGTAGAATAAGGAAGTAAAATGTAAAATGCTTTTGCACGACACTTTCACAACAGCGCAGTCAGCAGTAGAGCAGAAGCACTTAGCAGAGCAACCCGACTACTGTCACTTTTCTCTACACGACAATTTTCCAGAGCAACCATCTTGAAAGTGTCATACCATCGATGAGAAGTGCTTATCTAAATCGCTGGCTGTAGCATTCCGTGTTCTTTCACTTGTGTACAGGTAAATATTTAAACTTATTGTTAAATAAAAAAGTGTACCCTTAAGAGTCGAGTGTTTACCTTAAAATCTTTTTTAAGAATTTTCACAGAAGAATACTGCACGCGAATGCAAGAACTTACAATTAGTGAGAATTAAGAAATTCTTTCCAACTGGAGAGTGGAGACTAGACAGCAGAAAGAGAACAGTCAAAATTTTCGTAATGTCGAATTTCGAGAAAAGGTTTTCGATTGATGAGCTGCAAACAAGGTTGGGTAAATTGATGGAACAAATCGAAAAAGTGCCACCACAAAGCGTGGAGGAGCAAAAGAGAGAAATTATGAATTTGTTGCATGAATTCAATAACGTTAAGGATGCCACTCAGGTGGTTTTAGGTGCACTTGCTAATATTGACGGAGTTACTATAAGAGAGATGCATAGGAAGTATGACTTGCCGATTGACTGATCAAAATAAAAGTTAAATATGGCTCCAGAAAACGTTTTTTTATTTTATTCACCTCTATTCTGAGATTCGAATCGAATCCAAAGTTATTCGATTTCTTCCAACTGACATTCCTACTTTCGAATTCGATAGAGATTCATTCTTTCTTCATTTCTCCCCGCATTTTCAGTTTCGATTGCATTAGGTTAAATGTCAAATTTCATTCGAGCGGAAATTTGTGGCCGAAAGCTGTATTAAAATTGTATGTTGAATTGAGAAAAAATTAACAATCTGACAGCTAAAACTTTGAACTGCTGATTTCGAAAATCAAGTTCATCCAGTGAAATCATTCGATAATGAACTCCTTTCCCTCGAAACTTAGAATGTGAGGAGTTCATTCGAGTGAGAGTTTTAAATTCGAGGAATACTCGATTCGATCGAATCTCAGAATTAGCGTGATTGGTATTTGTTTTTGAATATTCGCCTTTAAAAAACATGGTATTGCATGTGTAATTACAAAGCATTTCAACAAACCCCACATTTCGCAAATATAATCTTTTTGTATACAACTACAAAATCATATTGCTATTAAAGTTCATACTTGCATTCATTAAAGCATTGATAGGCATTTTCTTTTATTTTTACGACAGTGATCTATTAACAATCTCACAATGATATTTAAAACCATGCAAATAAATGATCTATGTCAAATTAGAAATAGTGGATAATCCACTAAATAAATATGAAACAAAACAAATAGCACTTCGAATAGGTAAGTAGCCATTAATCAAACTTGTAGAGAGAAAAATCTTATTTAATATTTTTTTTTAATTGTTTGTTCCATGCTCCAGTGTACTTGCCACAAACTGAAAATTAAAAGATATTTTTATTACAGTGGAACAGTGTAACCATTCCCTTATGGAATTGTGTGGAGAATAAAACAATGCATCGGAATTGTATGAAATCAGCACACCGATTTGGAGAGTTTGTATGCGGTGGTGAGGTTAGGTTGACGGTTGTCAAAATTCTAGTTTTCCTAAATAAAGTTTTTTATTGTAAGAAAACAGCAAATAAATAACTATTGCATAAGTGCCAATAATGGCAATTTCATATTCCTGTAATGACTTTCTTGGATTTCAAGTATATTATAAAAATCCTGCAACCTTCACGGTGTTTCTTTAATGTTATCAAATTTACACAGGAGGCGCTAAAAAAGATGAGAGATCTTGACGATAAGATCATCTATGCCCTGAATACATCACTGCCCACAGAATCGTTCAAAGGACAAGTTAACTCAGAAAGTACCTGTCGTGATCTGTATGATAAACTCAAAGTAGAACACCAACACCGGGAGGATGCAATTAAATCATGTATTTTGGTGGCTGCCGATGCAGTTAAATCACTGAAAGAAACTCGAGAAGCCAATAGGGATAATTTTGAAATTGACAAAAAGTTTAAGTCGGAGCAGAGAAAGGTATAGTTTTACAAAATTTGAAAGACAAAAATTCACCTCTTGTATCCTCCACTAGTTGCGCGTATTGCAATCGGAGTTAAATGTAGAGGATATCGTTAAGGATCGTTCGTATAAAGCATTTAATGAGCGTTGCAGGGCATATTTCCGGGCTGGTGCATTATGATATGCATCGACTACATGAGTTGAAAGACTTGTTTACCTGAGAAATTGCAGTGGCTAGTGAATGAACACCACGAATAAGTTTAAAGTTTGTTAAAGCTATCATTTTTTTTAAAATAAAGTCCAAAGAGCCAGATTCGTTTGCATTTGAAAATGACATGTGAGTTGTTATTCGATTTGAAATATCTACTGGGTCGTTTTGTTTACATTTTTTTCCATACAAACGATACAAATTCTTATCGGAATATATCCCTTAAAAATAAAATCCAATCAATTAAACGAACGCATTTTCGAACGTGGTAGTCAGCTGTTTTAACTCTCCACAGCATGATTGCGTAATTAGTTTGGCATAAAACGTCAAAAATTAGTGCATCGCACACAAAAGTGATAAAAACCAAAGAAGAAAAGACTTGAATCGTGCGTAAAGAGGTACCATCGAATAAGTTGTATAATAGTTATTTTTCCGAATATTTATTCTCCCCCCGAAAGCATAAAAGCGTAGAGGTAAGTATTTAAATATTTTATTAAAAAGTTAAAAGATTTCCTTGATTTTACAGATGATTGGAATTGGAAGAAATATAGCAAATTTGGCGATAAATCGAGGACTTTTTGCGACAAGGGGTTTCTCAGTAAGTGGACTGAGAGCATCTGTTAGCAACAATCATAAGCCTGATAACCTAGAGAGAAGATTTCTTGTGTGGACTGGCAAGTACAAGACAGTTGAGGATGTACCAAGCTTTGTTGGGTGAGTGCCTTCCAGTTACCGAACATAATGTTGCAAAGTATGCCCAATTTGTGCTAATTACCATTTTCATTGCGTGAGTTGATGGATTATGGTGAAACTAAACTAAAATATCTGGGCAGCGATTTGTTCTTTTTTATTAAGAACACAATTTATTTTGTTTGCTAAAATGCACTCTGTATTTATAGAATTGTGATTGACGTCGATACGTATAAGATTTGACTTCTCTCAGGTCAAAAATGAATTGGGAAATGCTGTGTCTACAGTTTGCTTCCTGTTCTTCGTGTCAATGGGTATTCATCGGTTATTTGTAGGCATCTTTATTCTATATCATCCTATTTATTTGGGGTTGCGCTCATATATCTGCTTTTCTAAAGAATATCGTGAAACAGATGAGTTAATTGCCGGTCAAAAATAATAAACAATTTACATTTGTGTGCAATCGTGCTACATATTTCAACTGACGAGCCAATTTAATAACGATTCGCTGAGTAGACGAAGATAAGTGGTCAGCTGCGACTACACTGTACTATTTTAACTGATTACGACAATCTATATACAACTTCTGAGAAATTATACCCCAATTTTGAAGTTGAGAAATATCAACAATCAGCTGAATAAATCTAAATTTCTGTAATGTAATGCGAATAATATATATGAAGAAGTGCAGACTGGCAGCATAAGTTTCCACATTAATTGGGCTGTTTGCAACTGTAAAAAGACAACTAAACATATATACATTTTTTAAATAAGATTTCGAAAGAAAAGTATGTACCAGCTTCTTTTGGTTGCATTTTGTTCTATCGGTAAATAAGGCAAAAAATAAATAAATTTATAATATCTTCCTCCCTCATGTTGGGCGCCACTTAGGTGAAGTAATAATCATGTGATATGATACCTACTGAAAGTTGTATTTATTTATTTATTTATTTTCAAAATTCATCCCATGTTTTCAAATATTGTTTGCTGCTTTTTAATGCGACTCCAAATCTCCTTATGTAACACAGCCAGCCATTTGGAAACTCAAGAATTTGGTTCAGGTCCCGTTGCAACTGAGAATACGACATGAGTTACAGCCTTCACATACTGATTTGTCAATTTAAAGTAAATCCGAAACTTCGCCGGCTGAATATTTAACCGAGCTTGCGCCATGAGATCGGTTATTACAAAAGTCCAACCGTTTGGGCGCCAGTTAAAACATGGTTGCTTTAAATTCCACTTATCACATGTGACACCTGCGGAAAATAATAATTCAAAGAAATAAACCAATTTTTCTTTCAGTTGTGATGAAATGGAACGTTGCCGAAACAGAATCCGTATCCGTTTGGCCAACATCCTGATGGGTCTCACCATTTTAGGATGCATTGCAATGATTATCAGCGGCAAGGCAGCAGCGAAACGTGGTGAAAGTGTTGCGAAACAAAACTTAGATTGGCATAAGGCTTACAACGAATCGGCAGCTGCTAAAAAGGAATAGCTTGAATCGTTTCTGGCTCAAATAAAGATGGCCGTGTGCTTCGAAAGTAAAATCAATTCTATTGTGAAATAAATGCTGTGAACCGGAAAAGAAATCTTAAAGTAAAGAAGTGAAAAGTATTGATTATTGTAATTGCATATAGCTGGTCGAGCCGAAGATGAATATTTTTTGATTACCTGGTTTTTTCTTTTGGTCTTTCATAATATATATGTAATTTTGTGTTCTTTTAAATAAAACAATTTTTGCGTATACGTTTTTTATAGTAAAATGTTGAGCTGCGAACGGGTAATAATATTCTAGATGAGCTACACGGTTGCAGTGGGAGTCCATTTTAACGAAAGTGTACAAACAACACTAGCTTTTTTGAGTCGTAATCAATGAACGCGTTTTATTGTTTGAGATAGATCGTGAGAATTTATTTTTTCCAAAACGTTTGCTAGAACTTAATAAAAGCACTGATAAATTTATAAATCTTGTAGGTATTAATGACACCAAGCATATTCCGAGAAGGAATTAGGAACAATTTTATTTGTAATAAAATGTTCGTTTTCCTAACAATATTACAGGGAGTGTGTTATCACAGAGCATAACGATAACTAAAACACCATAGTCAATGGGCAAAATCTCGTGTAATTGTCATGCAGTAAAATGATGGGTTGTGTACGATTACAGAAACTTCCCTTTCTTCACTTCATCCACTTCATTAGTAAATCCGTTCGTCAATTGCCACAAAAAATCAATCTTTTTTTTGATTTAAATCACTTTTCATGTTCCATTGGGCAAGAAAATCAATCTCTTTTTTGATTCGAAGCACTTTTTGCAGATCTCAATATTTTTGCACATTTGCAGTTTCGTGAAAACCAAAATAAAGAAATACATAAATTGCCGTGAATATAATTTTGTAGGAATTATTATCGTCATTGCCTTCCTCATCATCTGGAAACTACGAATCACCGAAACTACTCCATTTGTATCTACAACAGGGGAAACGTTTTTCA
The DNA here is from genome assembly GCA_951230905.1 of Cheilosia variabilis. Taxonomy (NCBI): domain Eukaryota; kingdom Metazoa; phylum Arthropoda; class Insecta; order Diptera; family Syrphidae; genus Cheilosia; species Cheilosia variabilis. Next base: position 3,667,948 of record OX579678.1, on the reverse strand, counting down.
AGTCGATATCCATAGTTGATTTTTCCAAGAACGAATGCAATTTGAACAGCTGATATTGCTGTCAAATAACGCACTAATCCATTTACAAAAGCAGATCAATTTCGTTGCATGTTCCATGAGCCGCGTTAAATCTGAGATCTGAAAAAAGATTTTTGGTGGTCCCAATGGAAAACGACATTAATTAGCCGAGTTTTACTGTATAGTCAGAACACGAATACGAAGGTTAGACAAGGGTTTGCACTTAAGAATTACAACATTTTGCTCCAATGCATAATCACTTTCGAACGTCTGAGAAATACTCGAAGGTATAACTGTCCTGCGAAAACCCTAAAACTAATAAATCCGCAGTTCGAAGACGGCACATACATAACTGCGTAGGCCCTTATTCCTGTTAAATGGAACAGTTTTATCCGTATTAACAAGTAAAATTAATATACAATATTATTACAAACAAATTACTGCACTAGCTACAGAGCATTTCGGCTGTTTAAGGTTTTATTGTTTTAATTCAGAACTAAATTCATGTTCATGTTAAAACGTCAAGCGAAAGGAGCAGCCTTCACAGCTCTGTGTATTGAATCTTTTGAACCTCTAAACATTCATTCCACGAATCCACCAACCACCAGTTTTCCTAATGGAAAACCACCACTTGGCTAATGTGTAATGTCCAACAAATGCATTCTGCCTGATTACGGTTGTAAAATATCCTACGTGGGTCGTTATTTTTCACGAAGTATGTACTCAACGTTATCTCCTTATTCTCCTTTCGAATTTTCACTTTTTTTTTTTTTGTACACGACTGTAGTATAGTTTCTTGTTTGTACGGCTGAATTGTGTATCCACAGTATATAGACGATACACCTATCTGCAAACTGCAACGAGCCCAAATTCTGTCTGAGCACAAATTATTATCCCGCCATCCATTCAAATTGTTGAGACGTTACGTTGTTTTTTTTTCTTCCACTCGTTCGTGATCGCGTAGCACAAAGGTTCAACTTGGGAAGACGTACAAAAAAGGTAAGATCAGATTTTATTTTAACGCATTTTTTCACTTGACTTCTACATTTTTAATGACACTCCAGGGTTCAGGCTATTATCTAAAAGGAATTCACGTTTCGTTGGTGATAAAGCGTGCATTGGACAGGTATGGTATTTGGTGTAGAGTACAACTGTGATGCTGAGTCATACTTGCTGGAATCCTTGAATAGAATATACAAATCCCTTACCTGATCTTATATTTTCGTTGTAATTGTCTCCATTATTCATACAGAAATTATTTTTTAATGGGTTTTAAATGTGAAGGTCAGAGTCAGACATTTATCATTTGCGGTAAAATTGTAGCGGGAAAACGAAGAAAATCAAATTTCAGATACCCGTAGAAGTCAATTCTTTGTAGTTTGTACACTCGTTTGTTTGTGCTTATTCAATCTAATTGATTGCTTTTTATTAGATCTTGCAGAGAGAAAATGTAAAGAGACAAAAAAACATCAGAAAACGAGTTTCCAAGAAAGAAAGAAGTGGGTTGCCACTTGAGCATGGGTCCATGATAATCGGAAAATATGTATGCATGCAACTTGGAAAGGCTTAACAACAGCAAACGACTTGTAGTCGAAAAATCATTTCGGCATTCGGCGTATTCTCGTTCCCAAAGATATGAATAACTCGTTTTCTTTATTTTATCTTTGGCTCCAGAGACGCCGTGGATTGGAAATGCTTGATATTTCATGCATGTTACCGAAATTGTGAAACTATCTGCCACTGCCGACGTGGTATTTCGTGTGGAAGCACATCACATTCTTCGCAACATTTTGGCATGGCTCTAGGTAGGTGGAATAAAACGCCTACGCAAATGCAAATACAGTGAGTTTCGGGGAAGGGAATCAATTTGCCGGCCGGTTTATTACTTGTTAGAGGAACGGAATATGCCTACCTAATGTAAGTATGTGCAGAGAGAGGAAAAAAAATTGTTCCACTTTTAACGGAATGACTCAGGCTTAGAACAAATTCGTTTTGAAAAACTTTTGCTCTGGTTTTATTTGCTTTCTTTTGTTTTAACTTAACAAAGTTTATCAATGGCTGGGGATAGAATGCTGGTACATAGGAACACAAACACTAGAGTTGTGCCTATTTGCATTCATAACGATACGTTTACGAAAATCAGTCGAAAAACAATGGTTAACCAATTATTTAATTTGCAAGTTGCTAATTTTCTCAAAACGCCTTGATATTTTGTCATTTTATTTTAATTTAAATACCTCAAAATCCTTAGGTCTGCAATATTTCAATGTGTCAAAATAAACTACTTTGCTTTTAACTATTAAAATGACCGGGCTTTGGAATTTTCATAGGGATTACAAAAATTGAATACCTATGGTAATGGGTATCCCACTCTCATGGGAATTTTATTAGTAGAGATGGAATTGTAATCTTATCTAGGTAAAAACAAAATTATAAAGCTTTGTTGTTTGGATGGGGACTCAATAAATATCGATTTCTCAGACAGAAACAAAAAGCAAACATTTAATTTTTTTATTGCAATTGGGTCACTCATTCTGATTTGAGGAAGCTTTAACATTTTGGATGTCAGCTTTCAAAGGTCTCTCTGGCATATTTCAGTGGGCTGTGCGTATAAAGTCCCCGATTAGTTTTAAATGCATAGAACAAGAACGGTTTGACATTTTACTTTATTCTGAATCTTGGCCAACCTATCTATTCCCGGAAGGTCATGAAGTCCGTGCAACATATTCCAATAGTAGGCAGTCGCACTTCTTCATTCGAGTATTATCAAATCAGGATCACCATTTTGTGCTAGGTTCTTCCTCCACTATGCGTAAGGAACTTCCGTTAAGAGTAATGGGATTTTGAATTTAAAATAAAACAAAAACGCTTTGATATATTTCAATATATTTTTTATTTTTTATAAAGCTTTAGCAAAGCAGTTAGTCAGAACAGGACAGCGTTTAAATGTTCATCACCCGAAAGTCGCACGGAGTAACTATATAGTTATAGCACAAACTTTGACAACATTTCTTCCAATCTTTCAAATTCATTGCGTTCAACCCGTTCCTCTAATTTTTAAGTATTTTGCTTAGCAATGAGTGAATTCTCTCAATTTATTCCTGGCCCAGAAAGTATTTGAACAGACCTAATAAAACTGCCAGCAGTAGGTACTACTTAATATTTTGAGACTTGGAACCGAGTTATCTCTATTGTATCATTGGGGACATTATGATTTCTAGTTCAGTTAGTGACAGCTGACTGACTTGATGTATTTTGGTTTTTATTGGCCCAGATTGGTCACGTGAATAGTTTTTTCAGATGACGTTTATGGAGGGGTAGACGACAAATATAGTCAAATAAATTCTGTCCGCAAACTCAGTTGATATTTCAAAGTCTCAACATATAAAAAAAAGCACGAAAGTACAATTCAAGTTGACTAGTCAACGTGTTCGTATACCTATTCCAGACAAATCGAGTTGACGTTTTACTTGAACTAGGTATCTGTTTATGTGTCATTTAAGAAAAAATAGTCTGCAATTGCATGGAAGATGTCGAGGCCGCAGATCATGTAAATTGTAATTACTGGCAATGAAATGGTTCCGAAACAGGGGTAAACAATGTTCTTACTAAAATACCCATATGCAAGAAAATAATCTGAAGAAAATTGCAAATAGCATCTTAACAACTTCCGTAAACATTTTTATTTTTGATAACCAAACCTAAACCGAGATATGTCAGGGACTCAATAGTTAGTATCTATAACAGAATCTGTAACATATTAAAAATGCATCTGCCAAACTATTTTATCAGATTGGGAACATCTTTCTGAACACTGCGTTGTTGTCTTCCTGATTTCATACACATTTATTTATTTATTATGTATAAATTTTAGATCGCAAAACACACACTAAAATCGCCAAATGTTCGAAAGTCTGTTTGTGTTTTCATTTCTGCAAGTGTGCTTTTTAATAGGATATTTTTTAACGTTTGTTTCTTCAGTTTAAAGTACCTACATTATATTTTCCTCAAAAGAACTAAACACTTTGTAAGACTTTGTAATATTTAACTGGAAATAAAAGCAGATTATGAAAAATAAGTTGGTGTACACAAAATGGGAACGTTCAATTATCTAGTTTAGTAAGTCTAACAGCTGGCTGACTTGATGTGCCTTGTCTTGTTTGACTTGATGGGAGTTTAGCCGACGAATCAAGTCAAGAATTTTATGGCTGAATACAAAGTTGACAGTTTGTTCATATGGTTGACGAAGGAAAAGTGACGTTACCAACCAATCCATCCGGCATTCCACTGATTGCTAGGGCTACGTCAAACGGACGTCAAAATCTATATAAAAAAAATTAAATCTGGCAGAAATAGTTAGATGTCAATTTTTGTATTAAATTGACGTGACGCTAGAGATGAAACGATCAACAGCTTAACTCTGTGCCTCGCCGGCATTTTTAATAAGGAAAAAAAAAAACATTTGCTCAAATATAGATTAACTTTTCTTAAGATATTCGTTTTGTTTATAAAATAACAATTTTCTTTTCTCACCTTCATGCGATTAAACCTCTACCTCTTAGGGCCGACCGGTTCCGATATGTGGTTGTATTTCATTATTAAAAAACTGATCACAAGCTTTACTGTCATTTTTCTGTCAAAACTTGATTGACTTTCTAAAGTATCTGAAATGGCAACTTGTAACTGGGCCCTGAATACCCAAATCCTTTTTTTTTTTGCTTTTGTCACGGTAATCTTCACTTGTGTTAAAATATAATATTTATCTATCTATTTAAGAAAATAATGTTATGCAGACAAAACAACTACTAAACAATTGTGCAAATAGATCGTCGCCATGACCGCACCAAGCAAATAGCTTGATTTTTATTTGTTCACACCTTTTTGCTATTATTTTCAGAGGTATTCCGTAGGTATACCTACTTTTCTATTCGCATGCGAAACCGAACAATAAAAAACCAACCTTTCGTAATATAAATCACACACTTATTTTTTTGGTTATTTGTAACTTGATTTAATTTCTTGATTGTAGATAAAGCGCTAATATTAACTTCGGTAAGCTAGCTTTATGACGTTAAATTTCACTCATACAGCTAGATAACCAAAGAGAACCATAGCACGATTTAAATTCTTGCATATAATTACAACTTAACAATAATTCCATCACTTTGATCGACACTTAATTTGAAAAGTACAATCACGTACCATGTTTTCTCCACAAATGCACGGGCTCCTCTAAATTATTTACTCCAAACTTTTTCGAACAGCAATTTAAATTCGAAAGAAAATTTTAAATCAGATATACAAGTATGTTGTAGTACAGGCACCTATCATACCAAATATGTTCGTCAAGAAAATGCGACGAGCCAAAATGACCAATGAAAATAGAAAATAAAACAAAAGAAACAATTAGGTTACAAGTGACTGCGAAAGAAATAAAAAAAAAAATAATAATAATAACCCAACCACCAGACGAATATGATTTAACTATTTCGAGAAAGAAAAAAACTGCTTTGCTTCCTGGTTTTTAGTCGTTGGCACTCTTTTCATGTTTCGGTTGGTCAAGTGACTGGAACGATGGAATAACTCAGTTTTACTTTTGGCTTACGACGAAATATGTGTTTTCAGTTTTTCATTCAAACAAAAAGAGTTCTCACAGTGGTTAAGTCTCTTCTCAGACATGCTTCGCATTCTTTTCTTTATCATACTACTGCCGGCCGGCGGAGTTGTGTTAATGTTGCTTTTTAAACCTTCAAGCACAGCTGAACGCTAAGAACCTTTTTATTGGAGAAGAACGAAGAATATTGCAAGAAAAGTATCTAAAATGGGTGCAACCACACTTTCAGCTGATTGCGTTCATTCAACTGCGTGGGTGGATGGTGATTCTATTGCTGATTGTTCTTTCACCTCATTCCAATCGGCGAAGACAGTGGGAAAATCATTAAAAAAAACGTGAAAAACAGGGGGAGAGTTGGAGTTCATGCCGAGTGTTTTCCAAACCTCTCAAGTCTCAATCACTGACGAGGTAGCAAGGTAGCAAGGCACCATCCTACTTTGCGTGGGATAATTTATGTACCTTGAACTTCGACACAGTACAATGAATCAACAACATTCACCCATTGCGCACGGTAAAATAACAATCCTATGAAAAATGATGCTCAGCTGCATGGAAAGATTTAACAGAAGTGCCGGTAGACACCATCGTGGATGAGTTTCGAAGACCCCTCACAAAGTACTAATATTTACCGCAAACAAAAGAGTTGATGAGCGAACTGGTAACTATTTTGACAAATATTGGCACACATCGTGAGGCAGTTTCTGAAATTTTTGCAATATATCGCGGACGCTGCTGAGGGGTTGAAGGTTCGCCTTTCTCTAACAAAGTATTTAAATAAAAGTATAAGGTCCGAAGTATTACAGCTTCAAGGCAAAGCGGTATAGCAGCAAGGCAGCACTAGACGTTTATTTTTGTTTAAATTTGAATTGTAGACATAGTTATACGCATGCAATTTATGTATTTCGCATACACTCTGTGCTTACCAAAATTGGATCAATTATTGTTTTGTTGAGATGACCTAGAGCTTCAAGCTCAAAGTCATGAATTACAAATATTAGACAACTGCGTCTCTGCGTAATTTTTTGTCGAATCCGACGCAACTTGCGGCAACGAAAAATTAAAAAAGTTGAACAACGCGGTAGGAGGATAACTCTGTGCTGTATATTATTTCGAAAATGTAGCCCAACGCAATGGATAACGAGGTACACGAGCTCGCACACAGTACAAATACTTGTTCAGCAACGATCTCCAACGAACTCCAATACGTTGGGCGAAAATAATTAAGAACCTTAAGAACATATTAGATGCCTTAAGAATAATGCTTTGGAATTGTCTTTAACGAACGTTGTTATATTATGTACACCACTAACATAAAAAAAAACCGGTTGCAGCTTCACCTGTGCTTGGTTGCATTTAAAAATTAAAACCTTGTCCGCTGTCTGCATTTTAATAATGGAATCTTATCAAAAATATGTTCAACTGACTAAAGTCTGAAAAAGATGCCTTCCGAGTTCGCATTTCAATGCGAGTTTAGCTAGATATAGAAAAAAAGATCATGAGTTCAACCTTCAGAAAAACATTTAAATTCTGCTTCCAAATTTCTTTGAGGAAGTGACGACGTCATCAAGTTTTGAATAAAACCTGCCGAAAGTTTACTAATATTTGATATAGTAATATTTTTTTTTGTTTTGCGCCACCCGTTTAGCGCACTCTTTGCTAACTTTTAAATTATGATGCGCTTTTTTAATAATATTTAACCATTACTAGTCCCAACTTAAAAAAAAAAAATTACGGAAAAGTTAGGAAAACTCACGTGGGAAATACAAGCCATTGTGAACATCAATTTAATGCCGAAACGTTATTTTTCGGAAAGTAATAAATAAAAGTAACTAAAATGAAGAGATTTTGCGATAGGAGAATAAGTATAACCTACTGATTTTTCAATATTTAAATGATTGATGCCTTTGAGGTCCTATCACATTCAAGACAAATAACTTTTATGAGCTCAATATATAGTTAAAACTAATATCCACCCTTTGCAGCAAGTTCGGTTCTTCCTATATATTTAAGTTACAAGTTAGTAATATTATATTACTTTCTCAACTAGGACTAAACTCTCGTTCAGAAAACGGGAACGGAAAGGGTTAAACTTATTTCGGTGTATGAACCTTATGCATGCTTTCAACAAAATTATGCTCTGTCTTTCAAGAGTCTTTCAAGAGGCACTTGAAAGTTATATTACGTTAAAAGGCTACACCATAACCGTGTGCAATATAATACGTAACCTTTTCAGAGTTTGAAATCTTTAAAAAAAACATGAGCAATTTACATTGAATTTATTAATAAATGGGTTAATTACTTTTAACTCAGCTGATATAATGTTTGCACGGTACTTATAACCTCTTTTAGTGCGCATTTTTAATTTTACAAGCTCTAAATTAAGCTATGCTGACATATAATAAAGTAAGTTAAACGAGGTTATAAGTACCGGCCCTCTGTCAACGTTTTTTTCCGATTCACTGTAAAATTTCACGCTAGTACATTTGCGAAATCGACGTTTAAATTGTAGTAGACGATTTATAAAACCAAATAATCGATGTACGAAAACCAAATAAGAATTTAGATGGAGAACACTTATATTTGATTGGTTTCTGTAGTGCCTGTAACTCAAAAAGAAATAGTCTTTTGCTAACGAGTTAAACGAAGATATTCGTTTTTTTTTGTAGAATTGTAGCGGTTAAACTGTTTTAAAATATGATAAAGCGTTAAAAACTGCTCAGCCTCAATATACAGAGCAAACATTTGAGGTGGATTATGTGTACTTGTGGGGGTTGAACAAGAGATTCAGTCTGAGTTCGCTCCAAATGGCCAATTAGCGGTCACTAAAAAGGCTTGTTCAAGAAAATGCAAACATTTGCCGTTGAAATTTAAGCCGACTTCTCTTTGACCACTTGCAATGCTGGCTTTCAAGTCTACACACTTTAAGCGTGAAACTGTGAAATTTAAGTATGATATTAGTAAAGCTCATTGTGTAGAACGTAAATGAAAATCATTTCCGTCAAACAAGTTAAGACGATGACTTGAATACGACACCAAACATTAACCGCACACGACAAACGACAACTGAATAGGGTTGGGAATCACGCTTAATTAAAAAGTCCTAAACCTATCTACCATTGAGAATATTTTCGGACCAGTAAAAAAGGGCTATTTGGATTCACACCTATATGAATATGATTTAAGTATAAAAAAGTGTGCAGTTCTAACCATAAAAGAAAGATTTACCTCTTTATTGTCAAAAAAAAATGTGGAAAGGCAATTGGGTGTATTATTTTATTATTTGCAAAACAATTTAAAACCGATTTGAAACAACTGGAGAAATTAATTAGGAAAATGTCGAACAAATTATGAAAACTAGGTAGGTACATTCCTTTAAAAATAATATGTAAATCCATAGCCAGGTACAATGACGCATCTATTAAAATGCACACTTGTATGGAAAATGAAAAACAATTTGTAATGAGTATTACTAGTCGCGTAATTGCTTTATGATCACAACTAATAAGGAAGTCCAACAACCTCACACAATGTGAATCACATCTATTACTACACACTTGCCTACAAGTAGGAGAATACAAACATCAACGGTTTTTCCCAGGAAAGTTGATTAGTAATTTAAATAACACGTGGTGGTGTGATATTTGCAGAAGTAACGCTGATAAAATTATTTAAATTAATAAATATAGCTTACCTCTTAGATCATTTCGGTGTCCCACGCTAGATTTTCTATTAAGTTTCATTTTTTTTTTTTTATATATTTTTTAAATATTTGTCACAGCCGTTATTTTTTTTTTTCAGTTTAGAAGCCGGATGTACGAACTCACTCGTCACAGCCTACATACCTTTTTCACACAAAGTGATAGCGTCATAGTTTTTTATAACTGGGAACTAATTTTATTACAATTTAGCACTAAAATGTCGGAGTTATTTTTTTGAATATGAATTTTTGAAAAAGAAACAGGTGACGTTGCGAACTTTTCTCTTAAAGTAGGTATAACCTAAAAACGTATCCAAAAATATTATGTAGGTACGTGGAAAAAAAAACTGTATTGAGCTGCAGAACCGTGTCGTGTAGAGTCAAGTGAAAAATCCGGGCTCAAAAAATAAATAAACTTGGCAATATGCTCGGATTCACTTAATTTGGTATTTCCTTCAACGCCAAACACTTCTAGACTAATTTTAGTTTCGGTTTTAAGACTTCGATCGGGCTCCAGATCAATTCTCGAAGTTATTTCATACCTGTGCGGCGGGTAAGATTTTTTTTCCAGTTGTTGTTGCTTGCTTGTGTTTTGTTACCTGTTATACCTACAGGTATGAATATACAATGGAAAAGGTGAAGTGTATAGCTCTGAGACTTGTTGTTGTTTTGTTACCTTTATTGATTTTTTTTCTTTTCTTTTCTTCAATAAATGCGGGAGTTAAGAGAATGAGAGAGGGAGAGAAACCAGTTCTTAACATTAAACATTTTTCAAATGAAAAGGCTAAAAGTAAAAAGGAAAACAACAAAAAAAAAAAAAACACTCAACAACTTAGCAGCAGCAAGGAATGGACAGAGCAGTAAGCGGCAACGTATAAAAGACAAAAAATCAGTTTGAACGTACAGATTTTTTTTAGGTACCTACTCCCATCTAAATAAATAAATGTGAGAGTAGATGAATATATGTATGGATACGTGGACGGCGTGTACATCCAATGGATCTTGTATGTACCTACGATGAAGATGGTGAATGATAATCGTTTGTATATAGATTGATGTGTGCATGTGTAGGCATTTTTGGTGTACATTTTGAAATTTTTTTTTTCGTTTCGAAAATGTGAAATGCGGATGGATTGGGGTTAAAAAAAAAGTAATGATGTAAAAAAATCACTGTCATTTCTCATCTAAAATTGTTATTTTTGGTTGGAGTTTTTGTGGTTTCCTTTTTAATTTGAACAAAAATATTTAAAGTGTTTTGGAAGAGAACAACAAAAATGTGCATGCCGTAGCGATCGAACTGCTCTTGACCGCTGACCATATAGGGTAAAGAAAAGTTACTCCTTTCAGCGGTAAAATGGGCGGAATTTTCACTTTACAGCTTTACTTCATGAGAAAAAATTTTAAGTGTGGGTATTGCGATGACAGGCACTCCATTTAGTGTTGGCAAAAACGACTTAATTTGTTCATTAGATTACGGCCACAGGTACACTAGACACTTTTAACTGACATGTGGTGTGTTTTATTGCACTAGATGTTTCACCAAGTCAAAGTAATACTATTACTTCTCTCTCAAGTGCAAGGCTTGATAGCAGCTTATCTTAAAACCTTTTCGAGTTGTGTTCATGACTATGTTGGTAAACGTCTTGGAGCGCCATTCTCTTTTAGCAAGAGGGATTTATGAGATCGGTAAATCAAGTTTAAAGTCGAGACACACAAAGGAATATATCAGTTTATAAAACTTTTTCACTAAAGTGACAACTAAATCAGTTCTTTTTACAAAGTCGCCTGCTTTACGTTGCTTCAATTTAATGAAATAAATGTTAAATAAGATGCGTCTATGGATGGTTTGGCTCCATACAAAAAAATGGCGCCCAACGTTTTGATCGAGTCTCTAGCTACGCGAAATCGCTTTATAACATATGCTTTGACCACCTACTTCGTTACAGATCCCTAGTTTTGCTATCTATTGTGATTCAAACTAATCAGCCTAGTTACCTCTTTAACAAGTTGAGTTTTAGTTCGTCAAATAGATCCTTTCAACTTACACATCCGCGGTTCTCTTGCCTTACATCCGAACGACAGTTTTTTGTAAACTCCATCCGTTTATGGAATTCCACGGCATGTTAGAAGGTCAGGCGGCACTGGGCCGAGCTTAAGTCTTTTTTCCAGAATCAATCCTTTTAAATTCTGTCGGACTTATAATGAAGATGTATGATTAAGTTTAATTGTTAAATTCTTTTCTTTTATTTTTTTCCTCTCATAAAGATGTTTATTCTGTGGCTTGTTTCATAATTCTAAATTGAAAATTATAATCTTCACTATTTTATAAGACTCTTTTGTCTTACAGTGTAAGTTTTTCAAGAACAAATAAATAAATCAAAATAAATAAACTACAGGCCTTTTACGAGTAACTGGTGGTCTTCGGCCGTAGGAATAATATACGAACTGAGATTTTGTTGTTGATTTGGTAAGAAGGTGAGTTACTTTATATCGGATTCCAATAATGCACCGGAATCTGAGCCATTTTAGTGGCATCTTTTGTAGTACAGTATTTTCCAATGACTTCTTAGAAGGAATTTGATGACAGCAAATGATCTTGTTTGCTTTAATAAAGTCCGTGTTGCGGTTCTCATCACTTCTTTCATTAAACCAACAAGTGAACATCCGGAATCAGCTCTAAAAGTCTCCCCAGTAGAAATACCATAGAGGCATGTACCTTATACGATACCTCACATTATAATATTAAATCATGTGCACCCTTCGCTTCGTTTGGTTAAAGAAAAAGAAAACAAAAACGATTTCTCACACAGGGATTCACTTTTTGACAGTGTTTGCACCCTTTGTATCAAATAACAAAGGAACAGGTAGTTCTGGTTTTTATGTTCGTTACAGGCTGATACTCGTATAGGACTCAGGTGCGGTGGTCCTTTTTCCTGTCCTCTTCACATCTTAAATGTGGTATAATACCTCAAGCAAATCGATTTAAAGTCAATTTATTATATATGGCATTAAATACATTATCCAAGTAAATAATTGCAGGTAGTTGCTTTCGTCTTCCTTTGTAAATTGTTTAATCCAAATTAAAAAAAAAAGTTTTGTTCCTAGATAAGTTCTATATCTATATACATAATTTGAATGCAGAACTTTGTCTAACCACACTGGCTAGTTGTCAAATCTTTAATATATTACTTGCATATATTTAGAGGAAACATCTGATTCAAATCTTTAATATTTATAAATAGGCGTAGCTTACCCACAACCACTCGTTTGCGTATAATTTTTAATTTGACGAATGGCTGAATTGATTAACAGTAATATTTTGTCTAGCCGCATTTTATAACGGCTGTCTACTAGACATATGGGAAACGGACACTGACATTCATTACCAAAACCACAGGTGACAATTATTCCAAATTGACACAAATGTCAAATGCCATGTCCAGCTGAGCTTCCATTGTCCGCTAGACGCCTGGCACATAATAGATCGGCCCTAGATGTGCGAACGGCCGCTAGAGCTCCATCGTCCAGAAATGAAACATGACATTTGTTTTTTTTTTAATTCTTAAAATAAGCGATTGTCTTATGAAAAAAGTTTCACTCTTTAATTTGTTCCGAATTTTATGGACGAACTTTCCCACCAGTTTTGCTTGTTTTCAAAATCTGTTTACTTTTAATTAATTTTGATTGATAGCTCAATGTTTCTCTGTTCTCTCCCTATTTGTACAATCCATCAGATAATGTTGCGCTAGATTAACTAAATTTCTCTTCTCAATTTGTACGAGAGCTCCAGGGCAAATGATTAGGCACGCTGCTGGTCGTTCAGCGGTCATTAGATAGCCAAACAGTTCAACGGATAGTTAAATTCCAACCAAGATTTGTTGGTGGGTTTTCAAATAATCTTTCGGAAAAAAAAGTGTTTTCCCCACGCTTGAAGATTTATTATTTTAAGCAATTTTATATTCAAAAGAGCGGGAGCAAAACGTCTAGTTCAGAAAAATAGGCTGTGGGCTTGTTTGTAACAGATATCTCAAATGTCATTTGTGACAGACTCATTTTTGAATATTGCTTCTTCCCTAGGAATCTTGCCATCCCATTCAGATCGTTTCCCTTTTTTTGTCCCTCGGTGACAGCATATCTCACCTCTTGCTGGATTTGCTACGGAAACAGACTAAGAATACGAACTAACCCAAGATTTACTATGTAAACGATTTCCAATAGGTGACATTATTAGAATGAACGATGATCTAATTGAATCATTAAGGATTAGTCGGTAGATTTACGTTTGAAAATGTCTAAATTCTTCCGAATAAATGCTAAAACTTGTTCGTATTCGATTGATCACACAGCGAGAATAGACGAAGAGAAGAAAAATGTCAGTACACGCATTAAATTCCACAACGATGCGATGACGACGACGGCTATACCACGGAGCTAGAGCTCCAGCTAAGCATCTCAATGAAGGTTAATAACATTGTCTTTCCGATTCGAATCGATTGGCGGTTTTTTTCTTTTTATTGTTCCTCTTTTATTTCAACTTCATTAAGTATATAGGTATGGCCCAAGGTAGGTATATAGTCTGTGGATTCAAAAAGACAATGTGTTGCTTGGCTACCGCCCGCCCCGGCTTCGAATAGAAAATTTGGTATTCCGAAATGACTGAAAAGTTTAGAACTGGTTTTGTTTAAATTGCTTCCAAAAGAGATATACGAACACGAGTGATTTTCTCCAGCGTCGCCATCGCCATCGCCATCGCCATCGCGAGTGTGAGCGAGCAGAGCGGTGACTTCGACTTGAGTGGTGTGTTCTCAAAATCCGTGTGCATGCATACCTGTATCGTGCGGGGTTCTTTTTCTTGATTTTAACCGGTAAGAGTAGAGGATGGCTAAAACAAAACTGCTTACCGCCACCGCCGTCGTCGTCGTTGCGGCCGCGTTCATTTGAATTCGTATTTGCTGTTTATTTGTACACTTTGGGGGCCCCAAGATCGATTGGACGGATCGGCTCTCTAGGTAGGTACATGCTTGTCATAATGGTATATAGGTATTCTGTGATCACACGACACGACGCATGTACCAAAATCTAGAGTGGATGAATATGGTAAAAGTTAACTTTGGTTAATATTAATGAATCTGCTCCGATCGCTTTTGTTGGTCATTGTTCTTCTTGTGTATCGATACTTTGCATAATTATATAGGTATGCGGGAAGCTATACCTGTTGGCTGGAGTTTGCTGATTTATGTCGCATATACGTAACTTTGTGACACTGCTCGCAATAAGGATCTAATTTGTTTACAGCTCAAATGGCTTCTTAATTTCACGAATTTATTCCATAACTGACAGCGATACAAACGCACCTGTACTGAAATGGGCAGCGCAAGAACGCCCCCATCAGAATTTAAATTTGTTTTCAGATTGTCTTTTTTTTTGTTGTTCCTTTTGTTTTTCGGTTAAAGTTTTGCTTGTGTTTGTGCAGGCTTAAACAGTGAATTTAAATTAAAGAAATTCATGAATTATGACTGAACAGCAGTCGCGGTTTTATGTAGGTAATAGTCTTTTGGAAATTCAGATCTGATTGTGAATGTATGACTGGAATGACAATTAGGCACACAGGCGAACGAGGAACGCGTACTCGTACGCTATCGGTGTACTCATCAGTGTCGATTCCTTTTTTGGCATCAGAAACTGTATCGTGTACGAGAGTGCGAATAAATGAGCAACTGCACCAAATAGTGTGATCCAATCGAAAGAAGACTTCAATTTTCGTATTCGGCTAACGATAGACATTTACATTTATTTGTCGTCTTTGAAAGTTGTTTCGTTTATAAAACAGTTCCTATAGGGGAGATCATTATGCAATATGGTGGAGAATGTATAGACAGATTTGACATTAGATACATAGTTTGGTTAATGTGAAAATTATTCACAATACTCGTAGTCGCACTGCTAACTTGTGACGGTAATAATGTGTATAATTTAAGCATATTCGCGTAGGTTTGCGAAGAACGAGATTTGGGCGGTTTATGAAAACTGTTTAGGAATATAGAAATATGGGGATATATCTTCCGGTTTAAAGTAAAACTGCAAAGACTGATGGCAGAAACTTGGTTAGGGGAAGACATGGAGTCTGCAAGTACCCATTGAGGCTAGACAAAGTGTAGTTGGGACAAAGGAACTCTAGGAGCATTCATTTTGAGACGTGTGGATTGCTGGATCTGGATTGAGACGCCTTTTCAGGTCAGTTATACTCCCGGACGTTTGTCAGAGGTATGCGAGAGGTATAGAGCAGTGTGGAAGTAACTTTTAGATGTGTTTTCTTGGGGATCCAAACTAGAGCCCCTCACTCTGTATTCCAACAGACTAACAACTGGTCCATTGCGTTCATTTAATTATAGATATTTAAAATTAATATCAGGCGTGTTTTTTTGAGCTTCAATCTCAGCTAAGCAAAGTAAAGTAAGATTTTCAGCACGCGATTACAACAATTACAACTGAGTCTCGAAGTGTCAAGTTGTTGTAATTGCATGATGAAATTCCTACTTTACTTTGCTTTGCTGAGATCGAAGATAAAAAAACGGCTATCGATAGTTTTCTATGTTGCAAAGTGTTTGCCAAACTTTAATAAACCCTTCAAAATATCACATGTGTCAAATAGTCAATTTTAGCTTTTTAAGTTTATACATGCTGTACGTCTTTGCGTCAGAATTTAATAGTTCAAAATTCAACGATTTCTGTGTTCAAAAACGTACTTTGACAGACAGTTTCACTCAAAATTTGACAGATTTTAGGGGCGCCTTTTGCGCCGATACGTAGGGACTTTCTACTTTGTTTCACCTTGATCATGACTTAGCTCATTTAAGCCACTTCGAGCTTAATACTCACCCATGCAATCACCTCTTGCAGTTGTGTAAATATTAAAGAATAATGCTTTGTAAGGAGTTTTTTAAGTATATATTTCTATCGCGGTCTTTCCACCTTGATGTTTCAAAAAATCACATGAAGGCGTGTCACTCTTTCCCGGCATTTGAGGTATGTAAGTTCACCTTTTATTGCTCACAGCATGCCCTTGTTTTCTTTGTCTTTTCAGGTGCGGGATATCATAATTAATCGGATTGCTAAAAACAATTCATAGTTTTGTACTTGGAGACATCAACGACATACCTACCAACGAAAAAATTCTCTAAAAAGCGTAGCGTTCCCAAGCAGGGAACAGCTTGAGGCCATAGATACCTACACACACTTTTCGCTGTCATACCAAAACATATATCCAGGTGTAACCAGCTTATGCTGATTATATTGCAATGAGTTTCTGTGCAATTCTACAATCCCATAAAAGTAAGCAATAGGCGCCAACAGTGCTGTCCGTGCCTTTGGCACATTGTAAGTGTTGCAGATTTGATATGCTGATGTCGTACTCGTACACCATTTAAGGCGTTGTCGTTACGTTATCAACAAATCAAACAAGCCAGCATAACTTGGCTCTGGAAAATAAAGTGTAGTAGCGGAAAACTTGTCAGTATTTTTTTTTTTTTGATCTCTTGTGTTTTCCCTATACGTTTTACTGACGGCTGTAACTTATATTCATATATAATGAAAGTTAAAACATTCGTTGCGTTAAATGTGAGCGTTGTCTGGCACCACTGTCCTGAAATCAGCATTGCTTAAGCTTTTTCAACAAGTAAACCGCGAAGCCCACGAAGTTCGTCGTTAAATCTTCCCCCAGTCTCACCTGAAGAACTTTTTTTTCTAAAGACAAGATATTATCCGCGACGTTCAGGAAGCTTATTCGTCGTAGTAGGCTCTGAGTACATCTTGCGGGCAGGCACACGATGTTGAACGTCAATTCATCTAGCACATACTTCCAACCAACCTTCAGCTCCGTAGGCTTTTGGTTGAACTTCCGCATATTTTCTCACTGTAGTTGCACTTTTTTCGATGTTCTTCCCTTATTTTTTGCTCGTAGAGCTCGCGGGCAGCTCCCTTACTGACAATGTTACTAAGAAAACTTATACTTGGTAACTAAAATTACAGTTCTTTGCTTCCCGAAGTTTGTGTCTTTGCTGTGCGTGTCTATGCCCAACATTACCCACATAAAAAGGATCATTCCTTTAGCTCATTCTTTCACGTGGCAGCCAATTTCCAGGAACTTTAAGTACTGTGATAGTTTGCAAAGCAAAATCATCGACCATGCTTGTCCTAAAATGAACGAAAGTTTTCGTTGCGAACTATAGAACGTGGCTATAAAAAAACACCTATGAAAGTCGTCTCCGATACTAATAGATTTTTAATTCATTATGACGACTCCAATAATTTAAATACATCTCTGATACGACGAAAATGTTTATTTATGAGCTCGAATCGAAGTTTAGTTTGTATTATGGAAAACGGCTATCGCATGCATGATTAATAGGCACACAAAATGGTGGCCAAATTTATCAACTTTTTTAATCAGCTACATTTTATAGGCGCAAACGCAGATACGGTTTATGGAGGCTGTCATTTTCTTCTTTCTCCATAGTCATATACCTAGCCACACTGCAATTCAGCTGAAAGAAGATGTGAGCTTTTACTTTGTCCTTGCTATTTTCATTTTGGCGCCGAAAAACAAATTAAGATCAGCCTAATCAAATTGCAAATGAACGTTAATTGAATTCATTTAAATTTATATGATTAGTCTGTATAATTATTTGCCGAAACTTGACTTTTTATTATGCGCACATATACCTAGTGGCCGACCGAAAACTCGTTTAACGTAAGATTTAAGATTGGCTTCAAGAATCATGACGATCACCCAACTCCTACATTAATATCGCACATGATCAACACTTGACCCTCTGAGCAATAAGTTGTCGTTCATTTTCAACCGCCAGCCGCCACCGGGCGATGAGTGGGTGCGCAATGCCGCCCAAACTATATATATGAGCTACAAGCTACAACGCCTTGGCTATGTGTCATCAAGGCCCGTGAATGTCTCTAAGCGGATATCAGACACCACTTTCGAGGATATTATATATGTACTGGCCTTAATTTTGATTTTTATCTTCCCGGTAGTTTAGAAACATCAAGCTCTGCTATCGCCATCACCGCATTAATTACGGTATAGGTAGTGCAAGAGAGAGGTAAGTCGCAAACTGTACGCTTTTATAGGGGGCGAAATGATTTCACGAACTTCGTCAGTTTAGTTTCGTATCATTGAACTCAATCACCCCATTCCGAGTAATTTCACCTCCAAGTATCAGATCGATGAATTATGTATGTGCCGCTCTCCGGCTCAGCAGCCGTCGACAACGAAGACGACGACGACGAGGTGATCATTTACCTGGCTCACTTTTTCTTTATGGCCAAACCTATGTAATGTATCTTTCTCCTCTCAGTTTTATCATCGACGAAACTATGGAAACCAGTTTAATTTCGTAGCTCTAAAGATCGTTAAAAGTTCTTAAGTTCAAGCCATTTATATTGAAGACACGTCGACTGCCAGGGGGCTCCTTTTACCAGTTTTCATCTTCGTGCTCGTGCTCCGCCGACGATGGTCGTGTACATGCAACTTACCATTGGAAGGCCAAAAAGAAAATGTAACCGAAACAAGAATCTTGTTCTTTAAGAGATTTTAGATTGTTTATTGTTTCTTTTGGTTTGGTTTTTTTTTTTTTCTCGTTCGTTGTCTTGGCTGTCATTTATTCTTGTTTTTTTTTTGTTCGTTTTTTCGTATTTTTGGTTCATTGGGCAACCCAAGTAAAGACACGGAGCAGAGTCAACTTCAGCTCGATCCCTACGGAGATATAATCGGAGAGATATCTCTATACATTTGCGTGTATAGGACCCCAGCATCCGAACAGCATCGCATCCCATTTCATGTCCCATGTAAGTGCCCACACACACAATCCGGTATATGTGCATTTTGAACTTGGCGACTAACCTACACCTTGGAGTCGGGAGTCCAACAATTCATCGTTAAGCCAGCAGCATAAGAAAAAAAGAAGGAAATTGGTATCTGCTGGGATGCTGCGGCCTTAAGTTGTGCCTTGTTGTGGGTATATTTGGATAGATAGATAGACACACACATCTCGCGCGTTGGAGGCAGGAGGATACTTGTACCGACCGCGCTAACAATCTCTCTTGTGTATGAGGTCTTTGCCTCAGGAGGGACATAAACCTGGCCAACAGCCATTATGCGAATCGGATTTTTGTGCGCGAGCTCTTCTGGTCCGGTTGTCGTTCATTATAAAAAAGACTGCGCCGCGGTGCAGGGAGGGAGGATTATGCCCTATATGGGTGTGAG
This sequence comes from Cheilosia variabilis, assembly GCA_951230905.1. Classification (NCBI taxonomy): domain Eukaryota; kingdom Metazoa; phylum Arthropoda; class Insecta; order Diptera; family Syrphidae; genus Cheilosia; species Cheilosia variabilis. The sequence goes on along the minus strand of OX579678.1, from coordinate 3,648,340 downwards.
ATATGTAGGCAGAAGCGAACAGCAAATGGGTGGTGGACGGCGCGGCGGTACGATTCACTCCTTCCTATCCAAGGCGGCTTTCATATATGCAACCTTCTCTCGGCTCAATGTAACTCTTATTGCAACGACGTTGCTTTATTTCGCGCGCCTTTTTTTTGTATATATATCTCATTTTATTTGCTTTCGGGAAATTTTATTTATATCTGCTAAATTGTCGGTTTTATTTTTAGAATTATAAAAAAAACTCGTTGTTGCCGGGCAGGTCCTTCTTTCTTTGGGAATGCTGCGGTTGGTTTGGTGGAGCGCGCGCGCTCTTGGTGCTCAATAAAAGGGTACAGTTTCGCGCGTGTACAAAAACTACATTCCATCGAGATGCTGATGTACATTCTTCAGCTATTTCACAACTATGGATATAGCCAAAGTTGGAATCTATATATTTGGTATGATTTAGTTGCCACCGGAAGTTGACCATAGAGAAATTGTATACCTATGAAATTTATGAGTAACTGTAGTTGACAATAGGGGATAAAATTGTTTATACTCGTATTCAAAATGCTTGTTAAAATGTTACAAAAGGAATGCAGGCGTTGTCAGTTTGGTAGTACACAATTTGAGTCTCTACACCGAAGGCGTTGAAATGATTATCCGAATAAAAGAAGAATGCTACATAGGCTAGTTGATTTAGATGCGCTAGATGTGCATTTAAAGGTAAGTAAGGTTCAATCTGTAACTTATAGGTAGGTAGCAATGTTGAACGAATATTTACACATTTTTAGAGTAGTAGGTTGTAGGTACCTACATTTTTTTTCTTTTTTTTTTTTTTTTTTTTTTTTTTTTTTTTTTTTTTTTTTCTTTTTTTCTTATGAGTGGGTGCTCAATTAGTTACGAGTACGAGACCCTCAATTTAATTATAATAAATTTTGTGTACATTGGTTTTAGAAACTCTGAAGATCTATCGATGGCAGAAGTTCCTAAAATATTGTAAATCAGAATAAGGAAGACGTTACTTATATGAAAGAAAGAATAGTTTTTTTTTTTTTTTTTGTCGATGCAAATGTTTTTGGTAGGACTGTGAGCTCGACTTATTTTTCCCCATATACCTATACAGATTAAGAGAATTACGTGTGGAAATTGCCAGTGGAAATGCAATGCAAGTGAAAACCTTGACATTTTTCGTAGCGATTTTCTGAGTTCAGAGTTTACTTGTTTCTGAAGAGCTTGGCGAAATGCGGGCAAGGGGCCCGTTCAATGTACTACAAATGTTTGTTTGTTTTTATTGGTCTAATGTGTGCAAAAATGTACCCACTGTAACGTGGTATAAATTGAAATGTTGTAAAATGGAATATCTACTATTTGGGAACAGTTGCTTTGGAGTAGGCATGTATGCCACGTAAACAAAGCAATGTTTTCGAGGCTTAGAAAAATAGAGTTCTTCTAACACGAAAATGAGACGAGCTTAATTTAAACTTGAAGTTAACCAGTTTATTCCCCCATCACCGAGCGCCAAACTTGACGAGTTGTGGGGGCTGAGTAATGGTAAAGATTCTCGAGAGTCTCTCCAGATGAACCATGAAACCAAAGGGTGCTCTCCCCTCCCCTCCCCTTCCTTCCTTTCTTATCCCGCTCCTTCCAACATTTCCTCTCTTATCCCATCCATTTCCGCCTGGGCTGGATAAAGGTGTCATACGACCCGTGCCGATTATCAACCTGGCTGAGGGCCCAGTTTCAAAAATAGCTCGAGCCGAATACGGAGTATCCGGATACCTGGCGACCTCCGGATTAGCTAGCCCTATCTGTGTAATGCGGATCTCTGCACAGACGGACCTCAATTCTCCGCTACTCGTGGGTACATATGCACAAAAACAAAGAAAAAAATTTAAAAAAAACAAAAAAGAATGAGACCGGTTCTCCTTCAAAACCGGGCAGTAGTACGGCGACTTCGCTGACTACTGGTTCAGCTCCTGCGGCAGTGAGCGGTGGAAAAATCGTGACCATTCATGATTCTTCCACTGTGAGCAGCTGTAGCGGGCACAAAAAAGAAGGTGCACATCCTAGCAGTGGTGGGATTGTGCACATACATAATCCTACCACTGCTACCAGTACTAAAGGTTGCAAGATCGCTCAACCGTCTCCCAGTGGGACAGGGCGGCATCGCACTCCGTCAAAAAGAGCGTATAGTAAGCGCCGCTATGCTGTCAATGTCCTAAAGGTCTTCGGAGAAACTTTGAAGGCTGATAGGACCGCTGAGCTTATTAGCAAAGCGAAATGGGCAGAAGACTTTCTTAAGGAGGACGCACTAGCGACTAGCAAGGACTTCACGTCCAAGCGCCAGAGATCGTTGGAGGGGACCGCCCCGGCTCCCAAAAGACCTAAGGTGCATAGCACCGTCGCCCCCAATAGGTCATCCAACGTCACATCTCAAAAGTCGTTTAGTGACGTCCTTAAGGATAAAATTGTGATCGCTGTGATCGATCGTAGCGACGATGACGGCACGATCTCCCCTGAACGGTGGCAGGTGGTCAAGACGAAGCTTTCAGGCAGCTTCTTGAGCGTCATGAGGGACAACCCGGGACCACCTCCTATCACTTGCGATGGTGGATGGCATCAGGGCCATGTGAAGCTTATCGCCTGCGACGATCAAAGATCTAGTGATCTGTACAAGTTTGCTATAAGCAAACTGGGAGAAGTTTGGCCGGGTGCGAAACTCGACGTCGTTGCAAGGGAGGATATCCCAAGCCGACCTAGAACTCGCACCTGGATCCCAGCCGAACCCTCCTCTAGCGAAGAGATCCTCGAAGTCATGAGACTGAGCAATCCGTCACTCCCGACTCACAACTGGAAGGTTGTCAAGTTGGAAGAAAAAAGAGGTCTCTACAGGTGCGCTCTTATAGTGATCAACAAAGAGTCGCTCGCTCCCTTGTCGCTGACCAAAGGGGTGATTAGATTTGGTTTCGAATCTATCACCCTAAAAGTCTATAAAAAAGACGAGCTGGATTCAGGCCAAATGCCTCCTTTCCCCACAGGTTCAGAACCTGAGACCCCAGACCCTGGAGCATCGGTTTCCTTCCCATCGCTAGATGACGATGCCTCCAGCACAATCACTCCCACCATTGACCACACCTTGTCGGACATGGACATGGAGGACTTCAATAAGATCCTTCTCAGCGAGGATGAGCTTCTGGGTTCATCTTCGGAAGCGGAGGATCTAAACAACACCGTGGTGGAGGTTCATCCGCCTGATTGTAGCAAGAATGCTGCAATTAGTGCAGATTAATCTCCATCACTCGATAGAGGCTTCGGCCGCACTTATCCTCCGCCTCTCAAAGGGTGGAGAAGACATAGTCTTGATTCAGGAGCCATGGTTTGACAACAGCGTGGTTCGTGGACTCGAGACTCCTGGATACGAAAAGCTGTATGTTACTGATAAAGGTAGACCCAGATCATGTATACTAGCAAAACGTAGCCTTAAATTACTTTTACTCCCTATTTTCAGCGATCAAGACGTAACTGTAGCTAGACTAGTGACTGCGAAAGGCACGTACTGGATAGCATCGGCATATCTGGCCCATGACTACACGGGCCCTCTCCCTGGGGTCAAACTAGAGAGAGTGATCGCTGAGGGGCAAAGGACCAAAACCAACCTCATAATCGGGTGTGATGCAAATGCTCACCACTCGGTATGGGGAAGCACGGACATTAATGATAGAGGTGAGTCACTTTTTGATTACATTTTAAGTACAAACCTCATAATAAGTAATGTAGGAAACGAACCTACCTTTATAACAAAAAACCGACAGGAAGTTTTAGATATAACTCTTGTCTCCGATACTATCAGTCAGTTGATTACCAATTGGAAGGTATCAACCGAGCATTCCTTTTCAGATCATCGGTATATTCAATTCAACGTAGCCGATGACCCTCCTTGCCAACTTCCGTTCAGGAATACTAGGAAGACAAATTGGCTCAAATACAGGGACACTCTGAAACAATCAATTAACTCAGAGCTTTTCAGTCCCCCCTGTAACGCCAACGAGCTTGATCTGAAAGTCAAGAATCTTACGTTGGCTTTAAACAATGCGATGTCCTCCGCCTGTCCTCTTATTATACCAAGGGGAAAGAAGAAGCCACTTTGGTGGACTTCGGACTTGGGCCTGAGGAAGTCAAAGTGCAGAAAACTTTTCAATCGTGCTAAAGACACAAGAAAAGCGACTGACTGGGATTTCTACAAGGAAGCCCTAAAAATGTACAAAAAAGAACTAAGAAAAGCCAAACGAGCATCTTGGAGACTCTTCTGTGGTAAGATAGAAGAAACCTCCGAAGCATCAAGGCTAAGAAAGATACTCTCGACCAACCCAATAATGCCAAGTTGTCTGAAAAAGACAGATGGCTCTTGGACGACTTCTAGCGAAGAATCGCTTAATCTGCTGCTCGATACCCACTTCCCAGGCAGCTCAAATGGTATTGCCCATACAGATCGAAACAGATCAACTTTACAATCTACCAACCTACAAGGTCTGATCACTAAAGACAAAGTGCTTTGGGCGCTACATAGCTTCAAACCATACAAATCCCCGGGACCAGATGGCATAATACCAGCCGAGCTACAAAACACCTCGGATATCATCCTGCCAGTGCTGATGATAATCCTAAGAAGTTGTTTAGATCTGGTATACATCCCATTGTTATGGAGAGAAGTTAAAGTGGTTTTCATACCCAAAGCAGGAAAATGCTCTCACGTGAGTCCAAAAGATCTCAGACCTATTAGTCTTTCATCATTCCTCCTAAAAACTTTAGAACGACTGATTGAAATCCATTTACGCATAAGCATTGACAAAAGACTTCTGTCAACGGCGCAACACGCTTACTCTAAGGGTAAATCAGTAGAAACGGCCCTACACACGCTAACGCGTTCCATAGAAGATTCGCTTCGTCATAAGGAGTATACAATGGTTGCATTCCTAGACATAGAAGGCGCTTTCAACAACGTCGACTCATCTGCGATCGCTGGTGCTCTGACAGCTCTGAACGTGGATGCCTCACTTGGCGAGCTGATCAATTTGATGCTCAATAGCCGAATTATCAACTCAAGTCTGGGTGAGAAATCTATCAGAAGATCTGTCAGTAGAGGAACCCCACAAGGTGGCGTCCTATCTCCCCTTCTTTGGAACTTAGTGGTGAATGAACTGCTGATATGCCTGGAAGCGGGAGGTTACAATGTGATTGCCTATGCGGATGACGTTGCCATTGCTGTGTCAGGAAAGTACCTAAATACTTTAAAAGAACTCCTACAACACGCTCTTAATAAGCTAACAAAATGGGCAAATAAATGTGGGCTGGGAGTAAACCCTCACAAAACTGAACTTGTCCTCTTCTCTAGGAAATACAAGATTCCACACATTGACCCTCCATCTATAAATGGCACTAGTTTGAAATTCACAAACGAAGCTAAATACTTGGGTCTCATTTTTGATAGGAAGTTAACATGGAAACCTAACATCCAAGAAAGAATTAAAAAGGCCACTGTGGCACTTTTCTCTTGCAAAAAAGCCATAGGAAACAAGTGGGGTTTACAGCCTCGTATCACTTACTGGCTATACATCTCTGTCATAAGACCGATACTCACGTACGGTGTTGTTGTCTGGTGGACTGCTTTGGATAAAGCGACTTATCGCGATAAGTTAAGCAAAGTCCAAAGAACAGCTTGCTTGTGCATCGGCGGGGCTCTTCGTACTACCCCTTCCGCTGCCCTCGACATCCTGCTTCATCTGACACCAATTGACATCTTCAGCAGACAAATGGCAGCTTCTGCAGCCGTTCGCCTTAAAGCTACCTCACAATGGACCAGGAAAACAACTGGCCATGCCGCTATTTTGAACAATTTTAAAAACATCCCAGGAAACATCGATTACACTACACCGGAACTACAATTTGATAATAACTTCCAGGTCTCCATCCCTTCTAGATCATTCTGGGAGGAGAAAGCTTTCCTGGATGATGAATCGATCCACTTCTTCACAGATGGTTCGAAAACAGTGGACGGTGTTGGTGGCGGTGTCTTCTCCGACAGACTAGATCTTAGTCTCTCCTTCCGTCTACCTGATCACTGTAGCGTTTTTCAGGCGGAAATAATGGCGATTAAAGAAGTCTTATCCTGGCTGAAGGAGAACGTGATATCTGCTAAAGATATCCGTATCTTCTCGGACAGCCAGGCGGCTATAAAGTGCCTGGAATCAGTTTCTACAAATTCAATAACAGCCCAAGACTGTCGTTCGTCTCTCAGAGAGATGGCGGAGCAGTTTAATATTCACCTCTGTTGGGTGCCGGGGCATAGGGACATCCCAGGTAACTGTAAGGCTGATGAACTCGCCAAACACGGAACAACACTACCTTTGCTTCCAGACAAGGACTCTTTAGGTATCCCAATCGCTACCTGCAAACTAAAAATAAAGCTGGATGCTATCGAAAGAGCAAATCTTAGATGGACAACCGGCTCGACATGTCTAGCGACAAAACAGATCTGGCCAAAGCTGGATCTAAAACGTTCTAGGCATCTGATCTCCCTCGATAGGAAGCACATCAGTGCTACAATAGGTGTCATCACAGGACACTGTCTCATAGGCAGACATGCAAAAAGACTTGGCGTAATACGTAATGATTTTTGCAGAAGCTGTCTCGACGAGGAAGAAGAGGAAACTATTCTTCATCTCCTCTGCACTTGTCCGGCGCTCTCACAAAGAAGGAAACTCCATTTGGGAGAGTTCTACTATAATGATCTTAACGATCTAAAAGACACGGCCATTCGCTGTCTCTTGCGCTTCATTAGAAGCTCCAACTGGTTCAACGAGTAGGAAGAATTTAGAAGATAGATTCATGTGGTATCACAAGGGACCGTATAATGGTCTAAGTGTGTCGGCTAGCCGACAGCCACTTCAACCTAACCTAACCTAACCAGTTTATTACAAATTCATGCATGGAATTCGGTATGTTGCAAATAAAATAACTTCCCTATATCGGGTCTAGTGGGTTCGGACGGACAAAAGCGAAACTAATAAGGTTCCGTTTTTTCCCTTTGGGTACGGAATCTAAAAAGCAGCAAACATTTTTGTTTGGCTTTAGGTGGCCTATAATAATACAAAAGTATCAAAATCAAAAATATATAGTGCTATCTAATTGATTCCAGACGTGCACAGTAGTGCGTGGCAATTGTATCAACAATGGGAAGCCATCCAACTGCCCAGGCGGACCATAATAGAGGCTTTCACGGCTATTGCGGATTGGTTAATAGGAACGGACGAGTTGATACAGAACTCTTTTGAAAGACAATTGTGCCACGTGTGAGAAGATTTTACTAAAAGTCAAAGAATTGCTTGCAACTAAAATCCAGTACCAAACCTTCTGTATCTCGTTCCGAAAGTAACATTTTTCGAAAACGAACCTTTTCTACTCTTTTCGTAGGGGAAAGCGAAATTCGAATGGGACGAAATAGAGAGTAGGGCCTACTACTACTAAACCTTCCATCGTTTCGACATTTTCAATCTGAGGGGAAGTATGCCAATCAACGATTATGAATAAGAGATCTTAAATTCGCCTTGGCCTTCGTAACAGAAAAAAAACAACCATCAACTTGCTTTTGTTTACACGAAATTCTCCTAAAACCTCATGTATTATATTTTACTCTAACATACAATTTAACAAGATTTTTAAAGCTACTTACAAACTAGACAGTCAGTACAATCGAACCTCTTCGATAGAATACCACTTTGAATAGTTATTCTCTTTGCTAATCTGTTTCTTATCTACAATATTATACAGCAGTGCAGCCACATGTTGAAGCTCTGATATTTGCGTCTTATAGGCGGTAAACACGAGGTGCCACTTCATAAGTATCTCGCACAGGCGGAGGTCCTTCGAGAGAGTCATCTTTTGGAAATGTGTATTCAAAAAAACTCCAAACCATCGCATAATACGCAAGTCTTCATCAATTTTATCCGGACAATCGGGTCTCTCTTCAAGGCAGGCTTGTTTGCTGGTGATTAAAACGTGCAAGTACTCCAGCATTTTCAAAACATCATTATATTCGATTTCGTTGCTAATGTGTGCAGAAATAGACTTTAGATCGAAAGAGCAGGACAGGACTACATTCATTAGATCTTTCCGTTCCTTCACGGGTTTTATTTCGTTTCCGCAGGAGTCCGCTAGTAGATCAACGTTCGGGAAATCACTACCGTCGTCTGACTTGTCAATGTCTACGTCCATGTGGTTGCTGCTGTTGCTTGTGCTATTTTCAAGAGCTCTCTCGGCGGGGCACACTTCAAAGTCTTGTAGAACGAATTTCAGGGTCTTCACCAATATTCTCTCGGAAATACTTGTGTACCGCCGAAGACAAACAGCGATATCTTCTACTAAATCCGCTTTGATAAGGACCCACAGAAGTTTCTCTGTTATTTCATGCTCACTGGCACCGGACTGTTCTAGTTGCTTCGCTATGATTTGAACTTCTTCTGTGACAAACCCGGTATCATAGTAGTTGGACATCAAATTGATGTCAATATCCGCGTGTGCTGATTCTACCTGCACTAGTTCCACGTGTATGTCCCGGTTCATCAACCGATTGAGATTGTTATAGAAATCATCAGCCCCTTTGAATGGAATTGATTTTCCATCGGCGAAGATCGCTTCTTCTTTTTTGGTTTCATTTTTTGTTCGAGTGCCGTTCTGAAGATGCCCTGGAGGTGGTTTCTGTCTCTCTGCTAAGTCAATATGCTCTTCGAGGTCTTCCTCTTCGTTGACGAACTCTGCTTCCACGGTGTGCGAAAAGTCATTCGATATTTGTGAACCAACCAAGTCACAGAGCATGCCTTTGCTCACTTGATATGAGACAACAGATAGATTCTGACCCATTGCTAGAAGAATATTCGATCCCACCGACCATAAGCGAGAGTAGTTGAAGTAGATTTTGAAAAATTGTTTCGCTTTGACCACTTTGAACTGGGTATTGTAGATGACCAGCGAACCCCCTTCTTGAGTGCTGTTGCCTCCATAAATTGCCACACAATGTTTGGAAAGCCCTATGATGGTTAGTGGAGTGTCCACTTTAAGGTCAGTGAACATCGACACGAACTGGCCTGGAGAGTTGCGACTATCCAAATTATCGACGAGGTTCAAGAGAAACACTCTGCCATCGGCCCCTGAAAGAGACAAATGCAAATAAACATTTATGAAGTGGTAGGTATATAAACAGAGTCGTGCTCTAAGTGCAACCGGCCGAAAATCGGTTTCTTCTTGTTGAAGAGTTTTGGAAAGTTTATTTAGGTACGCCAGGGAAGAAAGCATTAGACAAATACAGACTTTTGAGGTGCTGTAACTGGTGAACTACTTACAAATTGTCAGCAAGGCGTGAGAGTCTTCAACTTCAATTACCGAGTATCCTGCCACAGCAACGTCTTGCCCAGCACGTCGTAGGATAAAGCTAGCAGCATCACCGATTGGCTTCAAGTTGGTCGAATCCAATTCCACCTTTAGAAGTTCGATTGCGTCGGTTTTGTTTTTTGTAAAATAAGTAAAAAACCTTCGACCATCTGGCGTTCTGATAATCTTTGGATCAATTATAGTGTTCGGTGAAAACATTTCCATCTGCAGATTGTCTCCTTTGTATTCTTTTCTTGACTGAATGGCAGACGATAGGGATTCGCATGTGCCATCAGCATAGACCAATAGTGTTTCATACGAATCGTAAACCAAATCAGCTATGTTCTTGTGGAACTGAAATGTATAAAATGGTTTTAAATTTAGCTATATAGACATGCATATATACTGCAGCTGAACGTACCTTAAGTTTCTTGCATTTATTGATATCACTGATAGTGTCGTCCCATTGCCGTACAAAGCGGTTAGCAAAGACTCCGACATACTGCTGACTCTTGGGGTCATACACGACTTTGCAGGAGAATTTCTCCAAAACCGACCAGCTGCGAATTTGTTTTTGAGTTGAAATCTGTACGAAATGTTCGTTAAATTATGAATGAGTTTATTGAAATTACACTTACCTTTATTACCATGGCTATGTTGCGACCAAGTGTGGCAATGATGTTGCCATTATCGCAGTCAGGCGATAATCCCAGAAACTCGTTGGTGTCGTGTAAGGGACATAAATTGTAGTATGTAATGAATTTTGTCATCGTTCTTGAAATATTTATTTCAGAAAATTACTAAATCAACTTTAATAATGCTGTACGTACACAACACACGTGCTGTTGTTTATATATTTCCCCAAAAATGACTGACGTTTCTATTCCAGTGACAACTGGAAGTTTTTTTTTCAAATTTTGACAGAAGGTAGTAGAGGTTTGTTTGTTTGGCGTAGGTACCTAATTTTTTTTTTTACAATTGTTGGTAACTATGCTTTGGTATCTACCTAGGCATAGGTAGGTGGGTACTCATATTGAAAATAAAATATAGAAAGGTCTCGAGAAATCTAAAAAAATTGTTTTGTTGCCTTTCTGTCAAAGATAATGGAATACGGAGATATATAACTTTCCAGTGGAAAAGCGGCTGCCTACGAAAGTGATGATTGATTAATGTGGTATTCGATTTAATCGACTTTTTTTTGCTCTCAGAGCAGTTTTTATGTTCGTTTGGTACAAAAAAAAAACACAATCTTTTTCAGATTTCAGAGCTTTTTTGCGAATCTGGATTTTTTCTCAGATTTGCTTCACATTTACCAATACAAGTAGGTACGTTTGAGTTTGACAACTAGTGGAGAAAAGAAGCGAATTGCATCGGGTTGATCTATTTTTTGTTAATTATTTTGGTATGTACAAATGTTTAGAAATCAATCTGATTGTGTGAGCATTTTGAATGTTTTCATATAAAATTTAACCAGTGAATGGAAAACGCTTTGAAAAGTGTCGAAGGCTACACATATTCCAATCGCACAAATATCAACACAAAAAAGAGCAAAGTGACGTTTTTATGTTCGATTAGACACACGAAATCTGAAAGCAACTTTGAAGAAACCCAATCCAATACCACATAAGAGATCGATATCTTTCGTACGTCTATCCCCCCCAAAGCCCATTTGTTTACATTGTTGTTTTTGTAATTTCAATCCCCTTTTGTGAGCAAATTATATCTCTGTATTCCATTATCTTTGTCCAACTGTAGTTGTAAAGCATGGAAATCAATGATCTATATGGATCATGCGTCCAAAATAAGAAAAAAGCCTAATACCTAGTAGATTTAAGGACAACTGTCATCGAATCTAAATTGAAATGCTTTGAAAATTTTATTTGCGTCGCGCAAACACAAGAAAACAAATGTTGTGTACAATACATGGATATTAAAACGAATATAATTCAGAAATGCGTTCAACTTGTTTCAGCCGCTTTAGTGGTAACTGTTGTCTCAAGCGCCACAGGAGTATCATCAATGGTACTCTCCTGAGAAGGTGTTCCAACTTTTTCCTCAACTTCAATGGGCTTTTCGTCGTGCGAAATTGTGACGTTTTTATTTGGTTCCTCGATAACGTCCACATCCATGGATATGTCCAGTTTTTCCTTGTCTTCGTCTTTGGACCCATCAGTAATGTCGCTGTCCAACAATGAGCTCACCACTTTCGCCGTAGCATTTGTTGAAGCGGCCGTAGCACCTCCTGCAGTTGTGTCCTCTTCCTCCTCCTCCGTCTCGGACTCGTATTTCTAAAATTGAAAATGTAGAGAAAACCACATATAAGATAAAGTTCACTGTCGAAGCTTTACCTTTGCTTTAGCGAAAAGTGAACAATTTTTGATTTTCTTTAAATGCACTGAAACGCTTAATATTTTGAAAATGGCGGAACTAAAAAGCAACTTTCTATGCACTGCGATCGATGCGCAGTTTTTCAATGTTTGAAACTCATTTCATTGGCATCGTTCACGCCTCTCAACTGGACAACAGAAAGGAAAAAAACAAGGTTGTTGGGGGTAATTTTCAAAATTGACACTCACCTTCTGAACGTAGTTTCTTTTAGCGGGCAAGGTGATGTGAAGCACACATGTAGCATCTTCGAAAATATTCGGCACCGGTTCCTGACATACTACACCGCTTTTCTCAACTCCACAAACGCGGAAGAGAATTTGTTTCTTGTCTTCGAGAATGTGTTTTTTACAGTACTTACAACTGGGCATGGCCTTTTCGCCGCACTTTACTCCGCCCTCGGTGAACACGCACTTTACGTAGGCGACAGGTTTCTGTACAAAACCTTCGGTTGCTTTGGAACGTTTTTCCTTGAACTTTTTATGGAGAACAGCTTCTATTCCATGGCGCCTGTGGTAATGATTAAGAGCTTTGAGTTTCTCGTACAACTTGCGCTCGGCTGGCGTCTGCTTGGACTGATCGTGAATGCTGCCTGCAATTTGTAAACGTAGTGATCTAAGTTAATATTTCCACGACGAATGTGGTTTGATTCTATGCGCAGCACCATTACGAGTAAATAAGGAAGCTGAGTACATCTTTTTTTCAAACGTGGAACTGGCTGGGATTATTGCGTATTCAAGCTAAAAAAAACTTACACAATGTCTCCCTTTCCTTGCGAATTGCATGCAAGTACTTTCGCCTCTTCTCCTTTAGAATGTGGTGCAATCGATTAATTTGCTCCATATATAGATTCTGCAGACTAATAAGTTTCTTCTTGGATATTGCAAGAGCCTCTTCATTTGTATAAATACCAGCATGCCTGCAGTAAACAAATGATGAAATTAAGTTTTTCTTAAACATTTTGTAGTTACTTCAACAAATCGTCGTCCTGTGAGTCGACACTTTCGTCGTCAGAACCATCCCATTCGTGCCCCTTTGAGGTGTTGAGCATGGTAACTGGCTCTGCATCTGATGAACTGTCCGAAGCATAATCAAGGATTCGCCGCTTCTTCTTTATTAGATTATTGACCGTGTCCAAGTCCGAGATCTGGTCATAATTAACTTAAACAGAATGAAAATATTGTACAATTTTTCAATTTATAAATAATATAATTAGTTCTTACCGAATGGTCGTATATTTGGCGAAACCACATCGATCTCTTCGTCTAGCTCACACGCAAAGGTGGTTGGAGGCGGCGTCAATGGTTCAATATTCAAGTGATGTGACAAGTTATTTAGCAGAGCTTCATTGGTCTCGATTTGTTTGAATTTTTCAATTTTACTTCGAGTCTTAGTGAGCTGCGCCAGACGACTGTGTTCGAAACAGTAAGTGGTCAGTGAAGGATCTTTTTTGGTGTCATGCTTTGGTGTGGCCTGTGGGCATTTCTTTCCATTGGCAAAAGTAAAAGTGCACGGTCTATAGGGGGCCCGTGAATCTTTTAAAATATGGCGAATGCAATACTCGTACCCGTCAAGTCTAGGGATCGAGCAATCAAATGTTGGATTGGAGCAAGCCTTTGATTTTTTTTCAATCTCTACGTGCAATTGTTCACGCAATTCTTTTTCCATATCCACGGTGTGCTTTGTGGCTACTTCCCTAGGTGGTAGAACAGTAATTTTGTCCATTGAAACGTTTTAATAAACTTAATCTTGACAATTAAATCAACTTTTTATATTTTTCCAATTGAAAACAAATACGAAGTACAGAAAAAATGGCAGACACCAATCCCAATCAACAATAAACTGAACAACATCAGACTGAACACTGAACTACGGCTACGGGTTGTGTTCAATATGACGGAGCGAGCAGCAGTGCCAGATTCAAATAAAAAATAAATACAGTCTACACAGAAGCATCACAATTTTCCTATAAAAAACGGAAGGTTCACACACAGGTTATTGTTTGAAATAAATGTTGTTGTTGTTTCTTTACATTTTAGTCAGAATCATTATTCCGTCGACCAAAACAACTTTTAAAAATATTTTAAAATTATTTTAAAAGTGGATTGCACATATATGTTATAAGTGAATTTTTTGAAAAGATAGATATTGGCAGAATTGAACCACCACGCTCGCTGTAGGTTGAAAATATTTGTTTTATTTAAAGACAGATGCAAGTTTTTATAAGAAGCATTCAAAATTGGAATTTTTAAAGACGGAAAAATCAATTTTTTGAGAAAAAAATATTTTTTTTTGAGCCAATTTTGAGAAATCTAAATTTTTTCTCAGATTTAGACAAACTTTCACTAAAACTAATGTGTATGGCACCCTGCTGGAGGTTACGAATTGTTTCTTAGCTGAATTAGTTATTTTACGCGTATGGAAACTATTGAAATGGATTTACAGTGCTAGTAAAAAAAAGGTTGTTTTGCGGGCAATACGAGAACCAATAATAAAATAGGTACGGATGTTCGATTTAAGAGCACAAATCTGAAATCTCATATAAAAATCTGAAAAGCCAAAAGAAATCGGAAGTAAATGAAAAAAGTATAACCCATTTACTTAATGCCTGACCGCTACCATAATAAAAATAACCCTCCCACAACTTTCCACATACCCTTACAATAATGAAAATAACTTCAAATTTAAACAAATTTGTCGCTAATAAATATTGCCAACACTAAGAACATGCATTTTAATTGAAATAATAGCACTTTGTACTACATTTTATTTTTTTTGGGATCAAAAATCATATAGATAGCTCATCAGAAAACAGTGAGAAAATAAAATTTCCCATCCATACGCCATTTTCTGATGATTTATAGCAAAATTGTGACGTAAAAAAAATTCCCTTCATGTTGTGGGTCGGCCATTCTTGCGGATACAACATCATTTCTGTGAAGTGCTAATATTTTATCAAATTTTCACATTAAACTTACATCGATTGCCGCAATTCGATTGAAAAACGAACGCGTTAATGCGAAACGAAGAAATTAATGTATTTTGAACAATAAATACAACACGGAACCGCTAAAACAAGTGAAAAAGTCCGGAGCCCAATTCCGACCAACTCGCGACTTCACGTGAACTTTTTTATTAAATGGCGTCTATCTTCGTCGCCAATCCCAAGAATAATTTGTGTAAATGCACGCTGAAGTGAGAAGGAAAAACGGAAAAAATCCTCTGCATTTTTTCATAATTACATGTATGCAAAATTTATTCTATTAATTATAGGTTTTATTTTTGTATTCATCTGCTAAAGTTGGCATTAAATTTTCGCCTTCTCGCTTGAGTTTTTCGTTTTTTTTTTTGCTGTTGCGAGAAAGGAGTGAGTCCCAAAAAAATTCATTTCATCATACATACGGGGAAATTCGTGTGTCTGACAGCGACGAAGCGAAGGGGGAAACAAAAGTACAAAGAAGAACAGGGATCAAATTAAAATATCCCAAATAGTTTTGTGACAGCTTCGTGTCATTTGTCAGTTGAATAATTGGCGCTGCCATCGCTTAGTGGTGCGAAACAGTGCGAAAAACAGGTCAAAACAATCGTCGGCCCCAGCGCGTGTCTTCTGTGGCTGGTGTTGGTCCAGGAGTCGAATAAACACATTTATTCGATAAAAAATTTGATTCTCTTTTAAGTTTTTATAATTTGATTTGAATGCAGAATTTGGTTTTAGTTGATATTGAGACACAAGTGAAGATCAAGTGAATTGCATTTAGTACTCGATAAACCGTATTTAACTGAAGTTGAACTCAATTTACGTTTTGTTTTCCGATTTTTTTTTTGTTTAATTCGCGACGATTCTATTGTATAATTGAATTGATACAATAGTACGCGATAAAGATTGGCTAAATGGCGGCGAGTAGCAATGCCTCTGGCAATGGCAGTGGAATACCCTCTACCACCGGCAGCAGCAGCAGTGCATCTATAAGTAACACAACCAGCGAGGTCAAGGAAAAGGACAGTATATGGTACTTCACGTCGGAACAGTTGGCAAGCTCGCCCAGCCGCCGACATGGAATCAGCACCGATCAAGAGCTATCTTTTCGACAGATGACTGCCTATTTAATTCAGGAAATGGGCCAACGGTTGCAAGTGTAAGTTAAAGAGGAGCTAGTGGGCCTGAATGGGACTTAAGTTATGCTTTTGATTTACAGTTCCCAACTATGCATCAACACAGCAATTGTATACATGCACAGGTTCTATGCATTTCACTCGTTCACGCATTTTTCGCGAAATGGAATAGCGTCAGCTAGTTTGTTCCTGGCCGCCAAGGTGGAGGAGCAACCTCGCAAGCTGGAGCACGTAATAAAAGCGTCTCAAAAGTGTCTGGGACAGCCGCCAACATCAACATCGGATGCGAGTTACATCGAACAGGCTCAGGACTTGGTATTCAACGAAAACGTTCTACTACAGACTTTGGGATTCGACGTGGCCATCGATCATCCGCACACGCACGTCGTCAAAACTTGTCATCTAGTAAAAGGTAAGTCATGTAAGTCTTTGAAGTACATATTTACGTTTAAGGTGATGGGTTGTAGTGTAAACAGTAGTGTTTAGAGTTTTACATAATTTATTTGAATTTCAATCAAATGTATGTGGTCAATTATCTGAATATAGTACTCGGCTTTGAAAATGCACTATAAAAACATATATACGCATTTAAGTGCAAATTCATTACATCATATAACCAGACATAATCCGACACAGTTATTTAAATTACATTTACGGAGTTTCCTTCGGTAATACCTTCAACCGGATTTACAATCCCTTAAATTAAATACTGTGCGTCAACACTGGAGTCATTAGCCAATCTCTATAATTATACCGATGAAGAGCAATAAAAAAAGGTGCTCAAAATTATTGCAGGCGGGGAACAATGGTGAAAAGCACTTCAGGTAGTGCACTAGGAGATACACCCATTAATTCCAGTGGCAAAGTACCAATTCCTAGAACCGCAACTATGTTTACGATCTGACGCGAATTTTAGAGAAGAGAAAACGTAGGCAAATTTTGTTCTTAGAATTCATTTCAAACTGCAGTAACTGAGAAAAGTTGTTTGTTGTTTTAGTCAGAATGTTTTACTTAGAATGAAAAACAAATGAGGGAACTCGAAAAAAATTAGACGTCCGTAAATTGGACCCGAAAAATTCCGATACTGCATCTCTACCTAAAAAGTACAACTGGGAATTTTATAATTTTTTATGACAGGTGCAATAAATAATTAAATGATTTAGAGGTGGAACTTATCACTGTGTCCGTAATTCGGCGTATTATGATGTCCTTAGCTATAGAGCCGAATCAAGTGCTCGATTCAGCTGAATAATTGCGTTAAGGGAAGATTGGGAAACGTAGATTAAGCAGTGACAAATGATTTACATTTTGTTTAAATATTGAATATTCATTGAATTCAATATTAAATATTGAACTCTTTCAACTCCATCTTCTTCATCTAATTTAATTTCTGTGTGATGACGGAAAAGCAAATACGATGCGAGACCCAAGCTCTAGAATTGCATATACTCACTGCCTGCTTCGCAGTTTTGTCTAATGTTAGTTTATGAAAACATCAGACTCTTATGGGCATTTTTAAAGAGTGGTTAAGACGATTGGGATAAAAGAAAAAAGGAAAACAGTATCTCATCCCCAACAACAAAGGCAACACAATGAAAAGCCACAAGCATGACATCGTAGCCAACTGTAGTTTTTGTATAAATTTCCTAAAATAGATTTTAACTAATTATTTCTAAATATTTACTCTACAGCCTGCAAAGACCTGGCACAAACATCCTACTTCCTAGCCTCGAATAGGTAAATGTTTGCAAAGCCCAAACTACGAACACTAATTCTAATCAGCTAATGAAATCTTTCAGTTTACATTTAACTTCTATGTGCTTGCAATATAGGCCGACAGTAGTAGCCTGCTTTTGCATTTACTTGGCCTGCAAATGGTCCAGATGGGAGGTAAATATAAAAGTTTGTTTGTTTGCGTGTGAAGAAGGAGACAAAAATATTTCTATGTTCCTCGTTTAGATACCACAATCGACAGAGGGCAAGCACTGGTTCCACTATGTCGACAAATCTGTGACCATGGACCTGCTGAAACAGTTGACTGACGAGTTCATAGCGATTTACGAGAAGAGTCCGGCTCGACTCAAGTCAAAACTAAACTCAATCAAAGCACTGGCCCAAGGTGCGAGCAATCGTGTAGTCAGCAAAGATAAAAAATCCCAAGCCGAGGATTGGAAAATGGGCGATATGTTGAAGCTTTATCATTCGTCGATTCCAACAGATTCGTCATCGAATGGCAGCGGCGGCATGACTATGGATCAGCAAGTGCAACAATATCAGCAACAACAGCAGCAAGAACAACAGCAACAACTGCAGCAGCAACAACAACAACAGCAGCAGCAACAACAACAACAACAACAGCAGCAGCAGCAGCAGTTGCCCCCACCTGCACCATCCGCGCAACAGCAACCGAGACGATCGGAATCCCATTCTAGTCATCATCGAGTGCATCATTCCTCCACGTCGCATCATCATTCCAAGCAAATCTTGCCACCCAGCGAAACAGGAGGTAAGTTTTCACTCGATTGATTCGTGAATTATGTTAAGTAACGTTTTTCATTTTTAGTAGATCACAAGACGGCGATTCACAAGCAACCATACCCACCCGGGAGTCGACCGCAACGTGAAAGCTCACAGCCATACCCCACTGCGGTAGCTGGGCACAGTAGTAGCAAGCAAATGCAACCTCCCGTTCAGCCGCCAGCGGTGTCATCCCGTCCTTCAAGTACACTGGGACGGCAGCCAGTAGCGGCCGTTCCCCAAACAGCCCAACGAACATCGCAGCAATCCCTGGATCCCAACTATCATAAGACGTCAAGTAGGTCGGGTGTGGCACCTCCTCCACAGCTGAATGCTCCGCCCACAGTACCCAACCACAAGTTGATGTCTAAGACCGAATCGAGCAGCAGCAGCAGAATGCTGCACAAAGACCCCAACGGCAGGCCGATCGATCCAAACAAAATGCCCTCGACCAAATTGTATCCCTTGACATCTGCGCAGAACGTAGGAGTCGATATGACTCGAAGTATGCTGCAACAAAATGTTGCCCAGCAACAGCAGCAAAGGCCTTATAATACCCAATTACCAATCAACTCACAAGCAGCACCTCCGTCTTCAATTCATCCCGCATCCTATCCGAGTAGAACCACTAGCATAAGCAACAGCAAATATGATCAACAATTATCCGTCCAAATGCAGCAGCAGCAGCAGCAGCAGCAGCAACAACAACAACAACAACAACAACAACAACAACAACAACAAATCATCCACCAGCAACATCAAAAGCAACAACAGCAATCTGTAATCGAGTCTTCCTACAATCCACAACAAACTCAGTCCTCGATATCGCATCAGTATTCGAGGCAACAAGTGGAGGATAACTACGGCAAACAGCCGCAACTTTCACTTCCACAGATGCAACAACAAAGCGACCAAATGGAGCTGTGTTCGCCTCCAAAATATTCTCAATATGCCACCCCGCAAGGCTTTGTTCCTCCGGTGCAACAACAGCAGCAACAACAATCATCAAAACCCTCATCGATCTTCAGCCCTGAATGGAACGAAAAACCCGTTCAGACTGCGAATAACGGCGGCAAGGTAGGAGGATACAAAACTTCGAGTCGTGACAGTCCGAAAAAGTCTGAACGCAGTACACCAAAGAAGGAAAAGAGCCGTTCATCGTCGTCATCCTCATCGGTAACGTCTTCTGCTGCAATGATCGATGTTAATGCTGCCATGTCAGCACGACAGGTGCAAAACCAAGCGCAGATGTTTGCCATTGGCAAACAACAGCTAAAGCAAGAGCAAGTCCCTGTGATACCACCGACATATGGAACTGGCTATGGAGTCGTCAAACGCCCATCCAGTAGTATGGACCACCAGATAAAGCTAGAGGACGATCTTATGCGCGACTCGAAGATTCGCAAATTAGATTCGCATCCTGTATCCCCGCCCCTATCATCATCATCAATGAAAACATCCACCTTCCCTGGTGGAACGGTGAATGGCATTGAGACTAACCCCGACTTGGTCAGTAGCCTGCTCAAGGAGAGCCTGTGCACCGAAAACAAGTTCTCAACATCTGGCTTTATCAAAAGCGAACCTCTGCCGATCATCAAGTCCGACTATCAGGATCCCATGCAACTTTTTGATCCCACTATGACAACTTTGCCCGAGGAAATCCTCCAGACTGCGCCTGTGGCCATCAAGGAAGAACAAGTGATCTCCGCCGCCATGGAAATGGAAGATCACAGCGACTCTGTGAAGACGGAGAAAAAGAAGAAGAAGGACAAGCACAAGCACAAGGAGAAGGATAAGTCCAAGGACAAAGACAAGGACAAGGAGGAGCGTAAGAAACACAAAAAAGACAAAGACCGCCATAAGGACCGAGAGCGTGGCCCCGAGGCCTCTGAAAGCTCAGAGCCCGTCAAAATAAAGATATCCAAGGACAAACTAAACTTATCAGACTCATCTAAAAGTGGCGTGGCACCGGTTCTAGGATTCAAAATAAAGATTCCCAAGGACAGGATCACTGGCGACCTCAGCACCAGTGTAAGCGCGGGAAGCAGCTACGAGGGATCATTATCTGCATCATCTGGGGCTGCTCCGCCTCTGAAAATTAAAATTTCCAAAGACAAAATCGAAAGCTACAGCAGCAGCGGCAGCATGGACCCCCAAGCAACGGCTGCTATGTCCGGTTATCAATATCACGGAAGCAGTGCGGCCGGGGGCAGTCACACCAGCAGCAGTAGCAGTAAAAAGAAGGATCGCGATCGCGATCGAGACCGAGAAAAGGAAAAGAAGCGCAGCAGTCATGATCACAGCAAAATGAACGGTAGCATCAACGGCGGTGGTACTCTAGCGGCGGCTACTTCAGGAGTCAACAATTCGATTAACTCATCGTCTTCAACAAAGGGACAGATATCGAATAAGGTGAGTTATTAGTGTTTGTGTGGGTTTGTCGGTTGTTGCAAGTTGCTTTGTTTTTTTTTTTATTTCTCTGCATGTTATTAGAAATGTAGTTGTATTGAATGGTTCTTTTTTTAAATTGGGTATAAATCATACGACAAGCGAATAAGTCCTATTGAAGATATGTAATATTATATAACATCGAGCCATTGAAAACATAAAGAGGGGGGAGAGAGGGAGCACACAACACAAATCATATTTACAATCGCATCATCTACACGGCAAAGGAAATCTTTCGAATTTGTTGAAGACAGCGTGGTTACTCCAAACTCTCATGCCGTTTTTTCTCAACTACTGTGATTCCTCTTTGAATGTCCTACGTCGTCCTACCCTATGTTGTTCGGTCTTAAACCATTTGCAAGAAAATCATACAAAATATAAAAATGTGAATGCTAAGGAAAGGAGATAGACACTTCTGGCTTAGATGAACTTCCGCATATAACTCTACAATACCACTTTCTGTACACTTGTGTACTTCGCTATAAAAACCACTAGAACTAATCACGGTCGAGCACCACAGAAACTCGCATGTTGCGTAATGGTGATGGGCAAGAATTATTCTTCGTTCAATTTGAAAGCAAAAGAAAAACGGAAGTTAATTGTCATCTCCTTGTACTTTGTCCCCTCCTGACAGCAAACAGGATTCTGCAAATCTATTCCACCTGCAGGACTTTTTTCACTGCATTCATGCTCTCGCAAAACAAATCGAACTTACCGCTTTTGAAAGGCAATGCTGCCTGCAATCGTAGAGGCGGCCCCAGAACCCGCAGTCATTATCCAATTGCACTCGCAGCGGTTAAACTAAAACACATTGCGACAAGTAGGCTCAAGAAATAAAATACACACAGTTGTTGAGAACGAATGTGCCCAATTACGCTCCCACCTCCTTCCTATTCCTAGTCTTAAGACCCAAACCTTGTACAAAATGGGACTTATCAACTGCACAAATCATCATATCTATCAAACAAATGGCAACTTTAGGTGTAGTTTTCGAAATTAAGAAAGAGACTCAAAATCGGTGAAGGTTCCAAATGTCTTTAGTAGAAACTACATTAACGCGTCGATTTGGGGGGCACACGGGAAAACCTTAACAGCCATCTTCAACTTCAACATTTGTAAATACGGCTAATCCTACAAATATATTGTACTTTCCATCACAATAACATGAAACCGACACTAATCCTAAAATTAAGCCAATTCATGTAGCTACAATCATACACAAACACACACACATACTCGAACATAAATTAAACAGCAAACAACTAAGGTTTTACAATTTTTAACTCCACAAAGTTGCTTCTCGGGACATGGCTAAACAAATAATTTATGGAATTAATTTGAAAAACTTACACAAAAAAAAAAAAAAAACAACCTCTTCATGAACAACATCTAAACAAATGAAATATTCCATCCAAAAAAAAAAAAAAATGTGTGCAACCAAAAACACGCCACCAAATTTTACAGATTCACCAATACAACAGCAGTAATATGAGCCACTTGTTTGGAGAGTCAAACGACGACGATGATACAGACGATGACGACACCAACGATACCATTGGTGCGTCGCCAAAGCTTCCACCGGCATCCTCCTCTTCCTCCTCACATCATAAGTCGAAATCGTCCTCGTCGCACGGATCCTCTCGCCACTGTTCCACCGACAATAGGTATAGTAGTAGTGCGACTAATAGTATGCAACAGCATATTTCTCAACATCGCCGTCAGTCCTCTTCGTCATATCAAAAGAGCAATTGGTAGTTGTGTCGCATGGTGGCAGCGTGCAGCTGCCCGCTAATCTAAGCTATAGGAAGCAAAGTTTGTCAAAAGTGTTATCCTGCGCGAGAGGCTCAATTCTATGTGTGGTTTCCACTGCATGCGTTTTTTTCCTCTTATTAGCTTGCGTTTTAAATATATGTATACATTATATTCGTTGATATCTTTCGATTTTTTGTTAGTGAAATTGTGTCTAGCTTAAAGTATATCGTTATTTTGTAAAAAAAAAATAAGCTAAAAAAAATAAAAATAAATACCCACATAATAGATTTTAAACAAAAACCAAACTCTGCTCTTGTTTAATTTTCAGTTTCATGCAGCGCAGTTTTAAAATAAAAAAAAAAAAATTCTAAAATAGGAGAACGCTTGTTTCACGAAATTGTAACAATATTCGATGACGCACACCGTCTTCAGTGGATCTAAAGAGTGGTGTGCCGATTTGATTTATTTTTGTTTCCTTTTTTTAATTTGATTTAAAATTGTTCGACGCAACGTTGTTGTTTTAAATAACATGATCATTTAAAGAAAAAAACGAAAAAGAACCCTGCAAATATTTAGCAAACAAAATATTCATAAGTAGTAAAATTGTTGATACTGAATAAAATAATAGCAAAAAGAGAAAGAATGTTCCTTCATTCCATGTTTAAAATTATATAAAAGAAAATATTAGAAGTAACAAAACCACTATTCATTGTAAACGAAAAGCAAAACACAAGGAGATACACCTAAACTTAATTTGTATTTAATTTTTGAATTTTTTTTTATTTGCCAAACAGTAATAATTATACATAATTATTGAAGATTTTAAGAATTAACAATATGTATTGTTTTTTTTTTTTTAGGTATATATCAATATATGAACAAACAAATAAATTAACTATAGATGTACACTTAAGTATTTTTCAAAACAAACAAAAAATATTTAGAAATGTTCAAAAGTGCAATGGTTTTTCTTTATTTCAATAATTTCCCTTCTTAAAAGAACACTAACCTTAGTTTAGGACTAAACGAATCGGATATTGTGCGCATATTATCATCAGACTGCGGGATAAGCCGACATTTGATAAAAACAATAAAAAATACAAAAAAAAAATAAACATATAAATAAACTATAATACTACACATAATTAAGACACTAGATTTATTGCATATACTCGTAATTAATCGGCTTTTTAACACCACATACATAGACTCCTAAAAAAAAAAAAAACACCACACATACAATATTCATTGCTACACAAACAGAGAAATAATATTGATCCTAAAATATTTAACAGAAGAATTTGCCGAATTTTTTACCCATCATTCCAATTGCCGTAAGGAGGAAGAGTGAGTTAAAAATGTGTCTATATATATTTTTCCCAATCAAATTTGTGTTCATATGTATTCAGAAATACAACCTATTTTTATTTGTTAAGCTCTTACGAATAAAAATTCCAATTGGCAGCTTGTCGAATCACTTTGTTCGGAAATTCGGTTGTTTTTGAGGAGCTAATTTGGATAACGGACAAAGGGGCTTCTTAATTGTTTTCATTTAATTTCGTTCGTCGTATCGTTTTACTTCATCACTTTTTGTCGAAATGAGATAAGATACACAATTTTTTCTCACATGGATTTGTCGCAAAGTCAAAGCCTAGAATCTTCGGTAAGTTCAAATGTAGGTTTGTCGGAAATTAAAGGTCACATCACACTTTCTTAAAGACATTCTCACTACATAAAATACACAACATTTTGCAAACTGTATTGGAAAACATTCAATAAAAGTAAATGTTAAAATATAAATTTAAATAGCCTCGATGTTTTTTTTTTTTAATTCTTCAAAATATTTTGACTTGCTGAACTGGATGTAGCATTTCTGTCTCAGATTTCACAAAAAATACTGAATAAGCAGTTGTTGCTCTTAGAACGCAGCTCACATCATCGAGATTGGTTTGGTAGCTCCACTTTTACGTCAACCATGCAATCGAAATGTCAACTAAGTACAGAGTCGTAAAATTCGTGACTAGATTTGTTGGTTACTTTTCTGTTCACGTGATCAACCAAGGCCAACGAAAATTCCGACATACGAGATTTTTGAACGTACCAATACCAATTACCAATTTAGTCGAGAAATTTCGCTATTGTGTTGTGTACGTTTATTTGTCTAGCCTTAATTTTGGTAGCGCTGCGAACCCAGGTAGATCATATTGTGTCAAAGTCCAACATGATGTAACCAGAATATTGGGGTAATATATATATATTCTACAACCAACCTACAGCGAAAATGTATGAATAAAAACAAGAAAAGTTGAACGTACATTTTGACAGATCTTATTCAGTTCGCGGCTTAATGAGAAAATGTCACCTGGAAATTTAGGTTCCAAGCACACTGAACGCGAGTGCTCTTGATCTTATATTGAGCGATTTAAAACAGTGCAAAATAGGAAAAACCTCACTGTGTCCGACAAAATTGCAGAACAGAACTTTGATAACGATAGAAAAATCTCACGTTTGCGGGTGCGTTCGTAACATACATTATAAGGTAGACGGTGTCTACCTTGTCACTAGCGCACTGACTCTTTTTGACGTCTGGCGATTTTTATATTTGTCTGGTCTCATTTTTATGTGTTCTTTGTGAAATCTGAATAAAGGTCCTAATATATAGGTAAAGCATCATTAAATACACATTCATTTTGTTTTTATTTAAAAGAAATAACAAATCCACGAAAGAAGAAATGTTTACATCTGCAAGGCAAAGAGTCAGCTCGTGTGCACATGTGTCAAATAGAGGCAGCGCGGTGAGGCATATTTCAAAGAAATATAAGATTTCAACTTTACGGCTTGTAGTTTTAAAAAAAATGAAAAGCTACTTATATGAAAAAACACTATTATTGGGAATAAATTATTCGGATGTCAATACGGAACTAATCATAAAAGTAGTGCTTTTGTGAACACACCCAAGTCGGTGATGTTATCATTAAATATTTTCGTGGACCTCGTGGAATCTTAAATGACTCTTGATTTTAATGCTGAACCTGTAAATTGTATAGGTCTGAGATTAATTGAAAAAAATATTTTGGACTGCTGTTGGTTCTGGCATAAAAATTGTACCATAATCCACCAGAATCCACTTCGGTTTTGGTTAATACACCACAATGGTCGACAGACTTAATTCCAAATGCATCCGCGCATTAGCTAAAGCTGGATTAATCGCACCTAACCCTGTTCCTTAAAAGTGGCCAAGTACAAATAAAAACGTTAACTTCCAAACCCCTAATTTATGTATGCACTAAATGTAATAGAATAGTGCTTACATTTTTTTTTTAAATGGAATAGAGTTACGCATTTTGCAATATTACTTGAAAAGTTTCATAGCTGATCGCACCATTAATGAAGGAACTCTCAAGTAAAAATCCAGCAAATCATTTACGTTAAAAACAATGCTTTCTTTCTCCTTCTTGCAATTGGCAGCATATTTTTTACTCTCTTCCTTCGCACTCTATGTCTCTCTAGGTCATCTAGTTAATAAGTTAACCAAATACTAACCTAACTCTTAACTGTCCATTATTTTATTACGTCAAATATAGCATCCAAATTGTGATTGACCAACTTAGTTTTGCATATAACAATCACAATGATATACAAAAACAAAACATAAGAATAACTATTTTTACGTATTTTTTGTTAACATAATTTAGTTGTTAAAGATATATACGTAGAAGAAAAATCCAAATAGCGCCGATTGATGAAGCATTTTAATTTTTAATTTATTAACATACAATTTTAAATACATAATATGTTAACAGTTTGGTGAGCATCTGCAAGGGCTTTCGGCTCTATGGCAACATACATAAGTTTGAAATTATTAATTAAATAAAATTAGCTTATTATTTTTATTGCAATTTCCCTATATTAATTTTTACTTTTGTATAATATCATCATGATTAGAGTTACTAAGTATTTCGTTTGCTGGTGTGTTTGAAAGTAATTTGGATTTGCCTATGCCTGAAACATGGTTTATGTCGATGTTGGCGTTGTATGTTTGACACAGTCGACGTCTGCTTCCTTTTAGGAGCAGGAGTGCGATATACGTGACATCGAACCATTTATTGATGTCTTGGGTAACATTACCAAGACATCCTTTTTCCTCGTGGTCAACTGATCTCAGCTCTCACGATCAGTAGCTTGTGATCTGCGATTCCGCGTGATTCCGTAGCTGGCGCATCCCATAACTTAGCTTAATGTCCGCCACTTCACTATCATCTTTTGTTATACAGGCGGCACTATTCTCCTTTACCTTGAAGTTTGCCTTACAACACTCAGGCTTTCAACCAATCACACTAGAACATAATGTCCATGGCGATTGAGCGAATGACATATCTTGCCAGTAATGGTGTCATCGGTATCAAAATCTCAGGCCCGACCAACTCTATTTTGGTTTTTAAGTACAATAACTTTCTTCTAACATGATATACTGTCTTAAATCGACATATTTTTTTTTTATTTAATTCACACTAAACTGAATTGTTTACAAGCAACAACAATATAGTTTCCGATTAACTGAAAACAAAATAAACCATGCTGAATCTTAACAAATTAATGAATACACATTTAATATAAACATTTAACAAAGAAACGAATTAAATTTATTAAATAACGGTATATATACTTCTATTGTAACAAATTAACTATTATGTATATCCAAAATAGATTAAATCAACAAATTGATACTACCTTTAGTAACAAAATCAAGAATGTACCTATAGATGTTTTCGCGTTTTCGAGGGAACTTTATTACAAAAAAAAAAAACGAAAAGAAAAGAAAGAAAGGAATGAAAAAAGCCTTTTATTTATAATTTAATTATGAATTTTTCCTTTTTGCTTGCAACTCATATATATCCGTACAATATAAATGCATAATAAAATGTATCCTTTCAGTTGAAATTACTTAAGGGAAAACTCATGAAATACTATCGAAGATGATTGAATTTGTTTGGCGAAAAGAGAAAAAATTATATCAAGAGCAATATAAATAATATAAAACAATTCTTTGAAAATGCATATATATATTATTTAAGGATACAAATATATATTATTATTGCAAAACCAGTATGTGTATGTGTGATTATTACGCCTGAAGTTATAAATGAAATTGAACAAACAAAAAATGATAAGAAACGAAATTTTTAAAATTTGTTGTGACATGTTGAGGAAGTAAATAAATTTATTCATCTCTCTGTCATTATTATTAAGGAAAAGAAAAACTATTTAAATACTTCAATAGACTATTACAATTATTATTACTTACATAATTATTATTATTATTATTATTATTAGTGAATACAATCACCAGAATATTTTTTATTTTATTTGTTAACATTAGAATAAAATGTATGGTTTACGAGTATACAGAAGTGGTAAAGTAGATTATGACGAAACAATAGTATAACAATAATTTTTTTTCGCCACGCTTTTATTTATAAATTTATACATACTTATACTTAAAGAAACACTGTAAATATTAGTGCGTAGTATCGTTTAATTCAATTTTCATTAATGAAAAGCCAATAAATTATAAGTTTTCTTTATATAAAACCAACAAATTATGTGACTTTTAATGATTTGAGGAAATCGGAAAACCGATTAGAAAAATGTGTATACAGAGAGCGTAAGTATTGTGGGATACGGAATATGATGTAATGGAGTAGGTCGGTGTCGCCATTGAATGGCAATGTTTCGTCCCGCTTATCCATTGCAAGGGCATGGTTGTTGGATGCTTAACGCGACAAAGAACGGGTGCGTCATTTTTTTGCCGATATGTGAATAATTTTACTTTTTTAATAAATTTTTTTTTTGAATTGAGCGTCTCTATTGACCAAAGCAAAATGTGCCTTTTTTTTGCAGAGTTTGCCATCACTTTTTCAAGCATCTCGGGCGGAATTGTGTTTATTTCGGCGCGAATCTTTGCTTTGAGCGTCAATGATCTGATGCTGCCGGCGTACATTTTCCTTTTTATTATTATTATAACTTTATTGTTTCATAAATGAATTATTACAAACAACAAAACAATTATAGCACTAGCTACCAGGGCCTTAGGCTAAACATTTTCCTTTTTAAATGAACCACCACAATGAAGTACGGAGGGGTCAAATCCGGCGTCGCCATTTTTCGACAGCACAAGTCCAGGGAATTTTCTTCGCAGAAACTGGATTGTTTCATTTGTAGTGTGGAACGGCGCACCGCCTTGTTGAAACCAGTAACACCAGAGGCCTACAACACAGAACAAAAAGTCAGAAAGCCAACAGGTAAATTAAATTCTTTTATATTTCGTATATTCTCACTGTCACTGTCTGGCTCAGAATCGAAAAAAAAAAAAACATTTTTAATGGCAAATTGTTAGGTATGTATTTACGAAATAAATTTTAAATGACCTTCCTGTATTATCACTTTGCCAACACTATTGCAAATGTTTAATTCTAGCAAGTCGATCACTGTCGGTAAGAATTACTCAACTTTTTAACAAATGCATTCTTTTTTCTTTAAGCGCTTGTTGTTTCCAGTTACAGAAACAGTAGATTTATCAAACTTTCCACTTGTTAAATTGCTCTAAAACAATTGTTGAGATGCTCGCAGACTGGTCGGTACGTGTTACACAAATTTAACAGTTGTTGAACTTCACTTGTTTAACTAGCACTTGTTGTATTGTGTTATAGGCCCCAGAACGACTATTTTCAATGTACAGAGTCACTATTTTGGCGCGATGTTTTGGTGTGAAGCGATTTATGGTTAAAATTGTATTCAATTGACGTTTTAAAAACATATCTACTCAAGTCAATCATTTGATAAATGGCAACGTTATTTAATGTTTACATACCGATGTAAAAGATGGCGCATCTAGACAATTGAAATTCGAGTACTTATACACCAAACGACAAGTCTGTGAATGTTTTGGCAGTAAATGTCACGCTTTAATATCAAGATTGGACAAAAGTTCAGTCAAACGTTTGAAATGAGCCACTAATCCGTATTATTGCCACGACTGGACTACTTCCAGTTCTACGCGTCAGCTAAAAAAGCATTTATGTAGTTCTACAGTCAAATGGGCCTTTAAAGCAGTTTGTGATCGTCTTTAATATCTATGACTCTCAAGATTTACGGTTCTATGTATGAATCGAATATACTATTAAGAAAACAATTATCGCCACTGTACGATCACCAGTAATCTTCGTTTTGCAATACAGTAGTTAAAAAGCCAACACTTTGTTTACACGAAACACCGGTTTGGTTAACGTTTATTTTTTTTAGTTTCGTTATTGGGTACTTAGACAGTTAATGAAGAATCCAAATCTAAAAGAGTATGAACTAAACCCATAGGTAAGCAAATAAAATGCTCAGATTTATTTGGTATTATTTTAGTAGATCCATTACCGGAACGGGAAATCAAATATGATAAGTAAGAAATGTTACAAATTTATAGATTTTGTTCAAAAGTCGGATTATGACTAGACCCGTAAACAAGTATATCAGCTTATTAAGACGCGTGCGAGTGCAAGTCTCATATGACTGCACTGAAGGCTGAATGCGTAGGTAATTAAATAACGAGATCACACCAGTCCTCAGTTTGGAGAGGGAGAGAAATGCTATTTGCTAGATACATAATTTCGTATTTTCTTTAATTACTTCCTCGGTTGACGTTAAAACAAAATCAATCAATATTCTATCCTCAACCTTGAATTAGATTACATAGAATCTGTACTTGGCCACCTACCACCTACTTGTTGCTATTTTGCGGAATTGTCCGGTACGTCTGCGCTCAACTGAGCGGAAAGAATAAACTGTTCCACCCTCTGACCTTACGCAGTGAAACTCTCATGGGAAATCATCTTTAGGTTTTTTTTCATGCGATAGGTATACGAATACAGCAGCCTTGTTTCCCTTATTTAAATTCCGTTGCAAACTGTGTAAGGAATAGGAATGGGGAAATGGTTCTACAATTAAAAGCGATTGAAATTGGAAATCCGTACAAAGTAAGTTTTTGAATTTACATAGTAGGTCGGTACGAAGCTTTTAGTTGTTGCAATGTTTCTTTATATGATTCAGTAGGGGTATTCAAGATCCGATGCAACTCTGGTCTAGTATCATTGCGAAATTGCGAAAGTGCAACTTTTTTTCGCACTCCAACAACCAAATATACTGACTAAAATTTCGCTACACTTTTGCACTTTATTTATACCCTGACCCTATTGCAACTGAAAAATACGACGGAGAAGTGTACCCTCGTCCTGTTGACAGTTCGCCAAATGTCAGTGTTACTGGCTCTCCGTAGGTACGCTTCGTTGTTGCTAGAAATTTCGCAATTTTGCTAGACCTGTTACACCGAATCGTAAATACCCCTAGTATAATTTAAAAGAAAACAAACAAAAATCTCTTGCAAGTCAGAATCAGTTTTGGATTAAGAATCATTTTCCTTCATGTCCAAGTGTCAGAACTATATCAATTTGGACAGCGAATTTTTTAGTGGATTCGCCGAGAGGTCAACCATTCCTCAGGAAATATATATGGCCTGTTTGTTATCGAGAATCGTACTGCGAGAAGATTGTTATAAAAGGTTTCATTTGCGAAAATTGTAGGAAGGTTCCGCTGCTCTATTTGTTTAACTTCCAGAGTTTTAAAGACAAAGGGTTCGATATGGGACAAGGGACAAGGGAAAACAGCTCCAACGAAGATTGAAGAAGAGTTTCTTTCACTACCGTAGTGATGCAAACTTCATTTATCGAGATGACTTTCTCTCAACTCATTCAATTCCAAGCGATACTGATGTTAAATCCAAATTCTGACAGACATTTTAAGTAGATCTTCTCTGGGTGCGTTCAAGTTCACTAAGCTTATTATCACTGCGGGTTATAACCTGCAACTGACAGCGCGGGAACATTCGCCGCATCACGATACTGCATAAATTTTGCGCATCTCCTCAGCCAGTGATAATGAAAACAAACATCTGCAGTCAATTGTTATTCATCGGAACTTGTATCAAGTACAGGTAGGTAATTAAAAATACAATACAATGTATACCGTTATACCAAATCGGAATTAGCATATTAATTTACAACCGTTCACTGCGATGAAGCTACCGCAGAATCGAGATTCAATGTTGACATCAAAACACTTAGCCGCGCCACAAAATGGAAAGTATCTCAAGTGACAAATATCATATCGCGTAACAATGGATGTGAACTACACACTCGCATTATAGTAATGAGCGCTTATTCATAGAAAAAATGACTGCAGAGTTGAATTGAATCACAGCAGAGTATGAACCATGAAGCTTTATTCCAAGAGAAAATCTACCGTCAATGTCTGATATCGTATCAGTTGTTCGCAGTACCAAATGCCAAAGAAGAAACGGCAAAAATTCGAAATTTCCAACCATGATTCATCGTTCATTGAGCGATGCAAACTGGCGCTCATATTCGGCGCCGTGTATACGAACAGCTACTCTGTCCGTGGTTAAGTATACGCCACAGTGAAGCGGGTAATTCACCCCTTACATCTCTGGTAAGAGTATAGAGTTGTATATCCAAACACACCGCACGCAACATCTAATATTAGTATGGATTTGAGTGGCTCCGCTGGGAAGAAAATATAACTCAACTAGCAGCAACCAACAACAAACACGTTCGCATACGAACACAGCAACAGCTGATCAACAGTATTCTTTGAAGTTATATGGTTCTCGAGTGTGGTGGCTTAAGTGCAAGTGCTGTGCGAGTAGCACTCATATAAATTGATTTGAAGCTCAATCGTAAGACTTAGTTAAGTGAAGTGCACCCGTTCGTCCGCACCTTTGGGGAGGACAATATTATAACTCCTTTCAAAGTGATAATCAGGAATTTGCCAGTCCTAAAACCATAGACATAGACTCTCTTTGGCTAGTCCTGACTATAGAAAATATATAGAACCAGTTTCGAATTAACTAAAAATTTGCTATTTTAAATATGACACCGAAACCAGAACAGGAACTGAACAGTGGTCTGACGCCTCCCAGCGTCAAGGCCAACTGTTCAGCTGCAGCTAGTAATATCATTGGGGATAACAACTCGGGCGAATCGGCCTTTGTTAACGGTGCGTTCGAAAGTGAAAAGGGTCAAAGTGTCGGTGACGCGAAAGGTGGTTGTCTTACATTGCAAGTAATGGGTGGCGCTACTGCAGCTCCACCAGCTGCCAATGAAGAAAAGCCACTAATTGACTTTGATGACTTGTTGCCGATGATTGGTGAATTCGGGAAATACCAAAAGTTCTTGTTCATTTGCATGATACCGTTTTCCTTTTTCGTTGCATTTGTGTATTTCTCGCAAATTTTCCTAACTCTAGTTCCCGAGGAGCATTGGTGCAGTGTTCCCGAACTGGACCATTTGAGCGCGACCGAAAGGTAAGTCCATCTATACATTTACTATTTATAGAGTTGATTTTCACATTGTACTGCTAATTTGTCTGATCAAAGGGCCATCACATTTACATAAGACAATTAATCGCATTTAAACGATTAATTATGGTTTCCGAACCAGTTTCATCTGATTTATGCAAAAAGGCATAAGTTTCAACTTTAAATTCCTTAACATAAGTTATCGGGAGTGTGCTTCTGTTCGAGTTTAAATAAACTAGAAAGTTGTAGGGATTTTTCTTGGAAGGAAAAAAAATTAACGTAAAACATTTTGTATATGCAAAAATTTCTGAATTATTAATGTTATAAGAATAACAACTTATTGCTGCAAAAACCATTTCTTTTTTTAGGTTTGTTTCGAGATTCATTTGACTTAATTTATTTTTCAAGCCGATTTTCTGCATACTTTTAAATAGTTTCGCTTTCCCTGCAGAGGAAAAATAAAACCATGAATATAAAGCGTGTTTAACTGTATAGAACAAAGATGAAGAAAAAACAATTTGAATGACAGCGTTGGCGAGATGTCATTGATATTTTTCAGGCATCGAAACTTGTCCACGCAATTGTTAAGTTGTCAGAACCATATTAAAATGATGTTGGTACAAAATAACACATTTCTCTATCACTCCTTTGTTTGAAATAATTTTAGTCTTTGATGGGCTTATAATAATTTAACAGAAGTTGAGTAAATGTAATCTTCTCCATCTGTTCGATGTATCGAATTTAGTAGAGATGTGTACCCGAGCCTGAGCCAGGAACTGTAAACTATTTCAATAAATTCTGTTGGGCTTTAAAAAAATAAAAAATCTTTCAGTAATAATTTGTCAAAGTGTTGGTAGTTTCTGTATAATTCAATGGTTATGGCTTCCAACCAACTATTTATATGTTTTTATATTTTTGTAGAGACAAATTAATTTTTTTTTAAATTAGGTTTTTGTCTATAATACTTAATCATATTTTCTGCCAGTATAGTTTTGATGAAAGGGAGTTCTTGCTTCGCTGAGTTAATGAACATATATTGGATTTCCACGAGGGTTTCGTTCATAAGACATATTTACTACTTACTACGCACATGTGGAAACTCCGCAATAACTTCAATGTTATACCTGTCAATTACTTTATGAATAATGCGGCACACGAATACTTTATTCTTTGTCTGTGGGTAGTATATTGGTATTTGTATTTGACTTTGATAATAATTTCAAGACCAATTCTCTCGCCTGACCTTCAATTGTCAGTATACAGCTAAGTACAAAAAATGCTCAATCCCTCTAGACTTGACTGTTGTTTGGTAACATTAACATTAAGCTCCCTTCTGTAACTGAAATAGTAACCGCAGGCTCATTATTGTGGTATTCTATGTCCAACTTGTGAAACCTTGTTCCTGAACTTTATGCGCGTAACCGCACAGCAACTTATTTAATACATCCATATGTATTTCACAAAAAATAAGAAATCATATTTATTAGGTACTTTTTGTTGCTCAAATAAATACAAGCTTTTGAATTGTCTTATTAAACAATCTGGATTAATTTAGCTGAGCTCCAAAATGTAAAAAAAAATTTGTTTGGCATCACTACACTGTCATACGCAATGCATTGATGATGTTTTGCATACATTGTACTAGATGAACATTGGACGCAAAAACCAGATTGGTCGGTAACTCCACTACTCAGTCACAAAATTCTTGACTAGATGCGTCGACCACTCCTCCATAGATGTCGACTGAAAAACTGTTTATGTGACCGATCTAGGCAAATCACAACTAAGACACATCAAGTCAGCCGTTGTCAGACTTACTAAACTTAATACTAAACGTCCCCATTTTCTTTTCACAACAAATGTCAGTGCTCGAATCATAGCATCCAAAAAATGATCTCTGCGCAGCTTGTTCAGTTTCGTATTTAACACTTTTTATCTTAATTATTACTTATTGCTTCCTGTTAACTCAGCTTTGTTGCTTTGTGAAAGTTTGCTATACCAACTGCAATATCGACTGGATTAGGTTTTTGTAGAACATTTTTGTCGTATTCTGAATGCTGACAGCTATATTTTTATATTTTTAAGTACCTTAGGCTCTTTTCCAACCCATTTGATTAAAAATAAAAAACCGTTTGTTGTCTCACGATTCATGAAAATCACTTCCGTTTTTCTAATTATGTATATACCTTAAATTTTGATTCTATAATAATCTCTTGTTTATGTTATATTCAAACTAGCTTAAATTTGTGTTTCTATTATCTATCTTCTTTGTGCTTAGAATACAGAAGTCGTTAGCTGTAGAAAAACAGCGATTGAGAATATGCTGTTCTACTACTTCTATCGTAATTACTCTAATGCAAACGGGTATTAAATAGAAAATCATTAATCACTTCAGAACAGGAATCAAATTCACAATACTTTTACTAAAGCTATCGGCTAATTTTTGTATTGCAGATAAAATAATAACAAACATGATTACGTGCCTTTGTCCATTCTCTGCAATCTGACAGTAGTGATTAGTTGTTCTACATAAATATTTTAGAAATAACATTCGTAAATCGATGAAGGTATCAACTAAAAATCACTTGCAATCAATATTTGGGAATACAATGAACAAACCTCTGTTACAAATTACAGCAACTACAAAGATTGCAAATTTGTAAGGCTCATTTCATTTCATTTACAATTCTTTTTAGTTTCTTATTAGATTACTGTATGCTGGTTTCGATTCTCCAATTAGCTGTTTTGATTTTCTGAACACACCCAATGTAAGTCAGTGGTCAATCAAAAGTGGGTTTGAAAATATGGAAACATTATAAAAATATGTCTGCTACATTTTTTTTTGCAATCTCCTTCTTTTTTTTTTTTACAACAGCATTGGCATTCCTTTTTCCAGTTATCACCATTCCGTTCCCTTTAATGCGTCAACTCATAGAAACGTTCGTATTTTATGACAGACGTTAGCTTTTCTTTTGACCGTACCACTGCATAAATAACTGTTAATGTCTCGGTATGACATTCACCAAAGCCGAAGCATGATGTGTAAATAATAGCAAACCAATTTTACAAACCACAATAATTCCAGTTAACAAGTTCTTCTTTTGTTTTTGTTTTGATCTTTCAATTCGAAGGTCACAATTATTGCTAGCAGCATTTATCCCACGAAATCAATCAATAAATAGAATATTCCAAACAACTTTTGTTGGATGAAAATGTCTAATGGAAGAACACTATAAAAACAATTCATAGATGGAAATATAATACATGATTTAATTATGTATGAAGCAAAATTCTTCCGTGCAAATAAATTATGCGCATTTGTTTGGTTTGGATTTAACTCTGCGATAAAAGTGTACACATTTACTTCTTCGAAAAGGTTAACGAAAACGAAAGTGTTACTGGCTGTTTCTATACAAAAGAATAACAGCTTTGGGCTAGTGACTTCTTGACTAACAATGACTAATTGTTATGTAAAGCCTCTTATCGGATCTTTTTATCATATCTATTCTTTACACTTATTCAATTTAATGGCATTAATTTATAAATGTAAGAGTGGACTCCAACAACATGCATTGTAGTCGACTTATGTAATCGTGCTGAAGCCTTATTGTCTGACACTGTTCACATTGTTCTTCCAGTTGAATTTCAATGCCAACTGGAGTCATTGTTCTGGCGTAAGTACTAAAAATGGTTAATTATATAAGTTAATAAGTATGTACAAGTGTATACAGGTTATAAACAATGCCAAGCTGTCATCTAAGCGTTTTGATAGCAAATTACCCCTAACTGACACTAACCACAGATACAGATCTATGATTTTATATAGGAGCCTAACATTAATTGCTGAATGTACGGTGTACTCGTGTATCTTAATCAAAGTCTTGTACGTAAGAATTGGAAAACTTGGAAAAAAAAAACCTTTTTGTGAATCTGCGATGCAAATCATCTGTAGTAATAAAACTGATGCTTGATTGAGGTTAGCTTTGCCTACTTCTCGAGTTCTTTCAGAATCAAGTAGAACAACTATAAATTGGTTTATAAACGATTAAGAAAAATGCGGAAACTATTTTGGAGTGTTTGACGACGGACAAAAATCAGAAATTTTCTAAAAATTTGCCAAATGACATTTGCTGATGGTGTATCAAACGGGGGATTAATCAAAAATGTTTGTTTCAAACGTTTGATGTAAACTCAAAAAGTATATTCGTGTTGTCAGTCTTCTGACAACTCTATGTCTGCATTGCCTTGCAGACATAGATTCTTCAAGTTGTAAGAAAAAGAATGGCCATTAATTTGAAATGCTACTAAATGCTACTGTCCGAAAAATGAAGCTTTAACATTCTAAGAACGTTTGTTGAGAAAACCTTGAAGTTAATTGTGGATTCAAACTGTTGGCAAAAACTTCCGTCTTCTGTTTGATAAATTAATTCAATTGATGTCACTTTGAATTCACCAAGTCCATATTACAGGTCGAGTTTGCAATGCCAATTTCAGCAAATGTCATATTTCTTTCGTTTCTTGTGGTGGAAAACAGTTCTCTCACGATAGTTCTCAAAAAAGTTCGGGAACGCTAAAAGTAACAGATTTGGAAGGTTGAAATATCAGAAAATTACTTATTTAGTCTTATTAGGTTCCCTTTTGTTAATTTAGTTAAAAGCGAGTATTAGAGTCCCGTTCCTAGATGAAATTCGAAATGTCAACAGGTAATAGTATTAGGAAAGGATTTTCTTGACTAAATTGGTGGGCTGGTCCTCCCTCAATATCAACTATTTCAGTCATGTGATCCACCTAGACCAAACAAAAGAGACTCAAACGCTGTCAGACTACTGTCAGACTCACTTATACCTAGACGTTAATCCAATGTTATTCCTATATGACATTCTCTCTTACTGTTCTCCTTTCTCGGCAGAGCTAAGGTGTTTGACCATATCGGGTTAACAATTTCGAGGAACGTTCTAACCTTATACTCTAGCCAGCTTCTATAGGGACGATCGTGTATAAATTACGTTCTCGCAAACCGCGCTCTCATCAAATTAATCAGTTATGCACCTTCAAGTACATAACTTGATAGTTAGAACGACTTTTATAAAATGGAATCGACTCGGCGTATACGAAAATCAATTGTCTCCAACTTGTTTAGTAAGTTAATTACAAAGTTTATATCGTCACAGATGCTGGTCACACACACCTAGTCTCTGTGTCAAGGTAGAATACTGTCCATCAGAAAAATCTGCCTGTCAAAACGAACCTGAAGCGCAACAAATGACCATTTTCTGGAAAATAATTCACTTTGTAGATCAATTACTTCAAAGTAAATGTACGGTCATGCTCAATTAATTGGATTTTTGTCAAAATGCCGTTTAACTGTTTCCAAGGCTATTAGTTTAACGATCTAATTTGGGAAGGAGAAAAAAAAGTCTAGCGGCTGCAAATCTACACGCTTTGTATGTTGGTCTTCCTAGTATGGCTGTCTTGTCTGCCAAGGTCTAATTCAATTCATAAAAAAGGTTAAAAGCTAGATTATCCATTACAATTGAATTGCCACAATTGTATACGCTCGTATACCGCAAACTACACTGACCCAACAGCGTCAGATCGCTTGGCTTTGTGCCTGCCTCAATCGGATTGCTGTTGGCTTTTCGAAACCGGCTTTAGCCGGTATGAGTAACCAAACAGATTAAATTAATACAAAATTGTATGCAGTTGTAACATCGATGCGATAGATTTTCCCAGGTGAAGTGCAGTGCAACAGCACACGAATTGGGCAAGTGTCTAGATTTTGCTGTTTTTTTTCAGGTGAATTGCAGACTACTTGACAGAGCGCCTATGCACTTATACTGCAGTGCAAACAGTCAGTGGTTAACTTTTTCTTACGGTGTTTGGCAGTTGAGGCTCAAGGTCTGAATGTTCGATTTAGCAGAACTGAAATTGAAGGCTGCGTTGATGTTTTTTTTTTGTTTGCACCAACACTGTGTACTGGACAATATAATGATATACAGTAAAGCACTAAGCAGTGTTAAACGGTTTTGATTGTGATATTTTCCAGGGCATTACTAAAAGAGCTTCGCAATAACTCTGGCCCGGTCTACTCCAAATGTAGTGAGGCAATTATAGAACAGATTGTGATGACTGCTGTGTATTTTGTTAAAATTTTGGGTATAGACTCAGTGAAGCGAAGTGATAGAAACACTTTTATGTGCAATTGTAGTAGGTAAGCAATTCGATTTCTGTTACGATCGTTACGATAGACAAGGCAAGTTCGCAGGGTATTTTTGAAAGTGGCAGACATCGCTCAACTAATAAAACAAGAGCACTTTTAACTGGAAAACGTTTTGACAACAAAAAGACGAGTACATAAACAAAAATTGCAGTACTACCAACAACAATCTATTACTTTATGAGCACGAGCAGGGATCCAAAAAAAAAAATCGAATTTACGAGCAGATCAAAGAAAATGAAATGACAGTTACTTTTTCTACAAGTTTGTCATTTCTCTTCACTTTGCTTCCTTTGCATCATGATTGTGCATAACTTCCAGAACAAAGCAAAGAATACGAAAGAAACACGTAGATTGTTTATTCGCCGCTTTTGCGACATGTCGTTAGCGGTAATCACAGTGAATTTTTGTCTGCATTCATTCAGCTGGGGATTTTGTAAGTGTATGCAATTGACACTTAAATATTTCCGAAATATTTTTTGTTCTTTTCGCAACATATTTGTGTACTTACTTATACTCTTATAGCTGTCTGATAGTTTACTACAACATGGTGACAAATTATTGCTAGTTTTCAAAAGTAAAAACGCGTTCAAGAAGAAGAAGCTGTGATTTTACAACTTACCTCGAATGACAAACAAACAAGGTTGTACAAAAATCAGTACTCAAATTTTGGGGCGGAATCGTCATCATTTGAAATGGAAAGGGTTTTCGTTGCTTGGGAGCATTAACTATAAGTATTAAATAGACCGCCAGATGCCGCGCACCTACCCGATTCACCCCGCGAATTTTGAAAATAAAATTCTCTCTTAAGTTTCCTATCTGTGAATGCATGTGAAGCAGAAAAAAATCATTGCAGAGATGCAATAAAAGAAAAAACTGAATGAACTATCGGGTTACTATGTTCACGTGTTCGACTGCGGCTAATTGTACTTTAACATGGCACACATACTTTCTCACATAGAAACAAGAAAAACAGCTTGCAGGCAAATTCTCTTATGTTGTCTGAGCGACGGTCTTTTTAATAATTAGTTCATGCCTGGAAGTAAACGGAATAATTCCGCCAACATATGCTTATTGACTGATGCGAATAAATGATGTGAATAAATTTTAAGAGACTGTTGGTATTTTGGCTCGCATGACACCTCAGCTCTAGCTCAATCATGCGAAGCTACTGATAATGTACTAGATTTATGCAAAAGGAACATCTTCAATCCAGCAGTAGATTGAGAGAAAGAATTTAAAATAAAGTAAAAGAAATATTAGAATGTAACTGACATAATCCCATGCAAGGGGGCGCGTTCCTCTATCTAGCTACCATAGAATGTGCTTGACATCTAGCGGTAGTCTAAGAAAGCTACGACAAAAATGTCTTCTAATTCAACTTAAATTTTGAGAATGGGAGAATCACGACTTAATTATATTATTTATTGCTTACAAAAATTAAATATTAATAACTCTAGCAACACAATCTGTGTGAAAAAGTACCTACTTTGGGTGGAGCCATACGTGTAGATATTTATTAAATCCTTTTAGGAGATCACGACAAGCAAGTATCGTGATTTGAAGGTGCTAAACGAGAGCACAATGCAGTTTTATTATTTAATCACCTGAATACGACATCTTACTGTTGCTTCCCAATGGAATTTTCCTCTAAGTTATCAAATTGCTAATATTTCATCATCTTCTGAAATCAATGTGACACTCGATTTAATTGATCTCTAACGTTGAAATTTGTAATCTCCAAACTGTGGTGCATTCTAGGTTCCTACCAATTTGTTTGATCGAGTTTAAACTAACTGTCACGACCTAATTAACGATTACATAGCTGACACTTAACTCTGTATGTACACTCGGCTATTTAGAGCACAATTTTCTTCCGATCGCTATATACTAATGGAAATGTGTTAATTAATTTATTTTTCTCCCCCTCGTTTCCTTTCAGATTGGCACTGTCAATTCCACGCGAGGGTAATGGCCACAGCAAATGCTCCATGTACGCAGTCAATTTCACTGAAATGCTAAACAAAGGCATCAAGGTTGCGGATCCGTCATGGCCAGTAGTGCCATGCCAAAGCGGCTGGTCATATAACTTTACAGAGATACCTTATGCGACAGTGGCAACCGAACAGAACTGGGTTTGTGACCAAGCAGCCCTGCCAACATACGCGCAGTCGATTTTCTTCGTTGGTGCCATTGTGGGTGGACTGCTCTTCGGGTGGATAGCAGATCGCTTTGGACGCATTCCAGCATTGATATGGTGTAATATGATTGGGTTCGCGGCTGGTGTTGGTACTGTTTTTGCTAGCAACTTTTGGCAGTTTGCCCTGCTAAGGTTCTTGGTTGGATTTGCATTCGATAACTGCTTCACCATGATGTACATATTAGGTAAGTGAAATGCAATTTACGTACATTGTATGTAATTGGCAGAATTTTTTGATGCGGTGTTGTAATCATCAGGTAGAAAGATACCGAGCATACTTGCTCAGGGAATAACCGGATATGTTAATGTAAAAGCTCAAATTGTCTTTCAGGTAATCAAATGTGGAAAATTCTTTGCCCTGGCTGTTGGTAAATTGCATATAACTAATAATTACAGGCATACCTAACACAAATTGAATATTTAAGGAGACTTGTTTAATATGTGTGATTTGATCGAGCTACCAACCTTTAAAATTAAAGTCGCACTTAGCTATACAGACTTGATCAGTAATTAGGTTAATGACTAGTTTTGCGACGTACTATGGGATAGTACCATATTTAGCAATAAGATAAGGCGTCCTTACTTTTCCGTCAAGTACATTAAAAATGGCGGCACCAGCAACTGCACAATTTTTAGAATCCTTGGCTTTCGATGGTATGAAACGCATTAGCTCAGAAACTCTGCAACTAAATACGAAGTTGGTGTGGAAACGTAGAAACTTTTTTAGTACTCGACATAAAACTTTTCCGCTTAAAGTTACTGGTGCTATTTTCAACCGATTTCACAATATTTCCTCAAGATTAGTAGAGTCGAAGTTGTTGTGTGCTATGTGGCTAGTTTGCTGTACTACTGAGCTAAGGATTGCAGGTTTAACTCCCAGAAAAGCCCTTATAACTGATAAAGATTTTCGTCACTACGGCAACTTTCGCGAAAGCTGCGGCTCAATTAAATCGTTTCGATTCGGGTACGAAGTGTAGGTGCTTTCCATTCCATTCGTAAAGCCCCAAACAATTTCAAGGTTAGGAAAAGCTGAGTGGCCACACCAAAGGTCCCTGAACCGCTGATGGATCTGTTGTCATTGTCGGAATATAAGACATAATAGAATTGCGAAAATTGCTTCTAATTCTGGTATATTTCTTGCTTCATGAGAGTAGTATACGAAGTGTCAAAAGTCAAAACCAG
This sequence comes from Cheilosia variabilis, assembly GCA_951230905.1. NCBI lineage: Eukaryota > Metazoa > Arthropoda > Insecta > Diptera > Syrphidae > Cheilosia > Cheilosia variabilis. Next base: position 3,605,698 of record OX579678.1, on the reverse strand, counting down.
CTGTTTGACGCTGCGAATTTAGTTTGCTTATCATGTTTAACCAAACTAAATATGCAAATTCATTTTCTGTTGCGCGACTTTGATAGAAATGAAAACGAAATCTCCTTCTATTAATTAATCTGCGGTCTTCAGATTTTTGAAAGAAATACTACGGCAGGTCGACACATTCACAAACAATGAGCACGGCATACTCGTAGGCTATAAAGCAAATATTAATGAGGGTTCCCCATCTTCATATTTATATGACTCGTTTAATTCAGAAAGCCTTGGTCGGCGACTGATTGGACTTCCCTTAACCTCACTGTGGTCTTCTAATGTGTGCAACTTTTTTCTTTGTCATGAACTGTTTACATTCAAAGAAACAAAAAACTACATTGTACACTTAATTGTGTAAAATGCGCGATACAAGGAAACATGCGTCAGCAATGAAAATCTCCACAAGAAGCGTCACTATGTAACGTGTTCTTAATATTATGAGAATCACAAAAAATGTAGTTGCTACATAAACCATTTTTATTTGAACTCGAATCAAGTCGAATCATTTCAAGGCCGTACGTACCAAACGTAGAAGTAAATTTAGCTTTTACATTTTTTATGTACAACCAGAAATCCGCAACAATGAGGTCCGGTTAACTGATAGACCTAAGAGATAAAATATTTTAAATTCTTTAGCATCATGAGATTACAAATTATACGCTACATCAAATGGGTGTTATAAAAAAGAGTGCAATTACTGCATTCTAGTTCATAGCTAATACGACGTAACACAGAGTATCCAACGGCAATTAACTTAAACTGCGATTACACTGCGCATCTTGTTGGATACAAGTCTGTGTACATTAAGTGCGCATATGAAGAACTAGTTCAATGTCAGACAATGCAGAATGGCCAGTTCGGTGATGGTGCCATTCAATAGCTTGCAATGGAAAAACCCGTCGATATGGCCATTTTGGCAAACGATTAACCATTTTATAGCGAGACTGTCCAGCGGTTAATGTGCGTGTTAATAAGAGAACATTAACTTAAATGTCTTGACTAAAGTATTTAAGTTGTTTATTTTTGAGAGGTGGCCTTAGGCACGGTTTGTAAAAATATCAAAACCCGAGCAAGCCAGTAAATTAACCAAACGAATGTACAGCCAACCTTCTCTGTTTTCCGAAGGCAATTTAGCTTCCGAACGGCGACAATGTTTGAATGGCAATTATTTAATTAGCATATTTAAATGGCCTATTTTAGATCATGTCTGGTAATCAGTGGAATCTAATTTTTATATATCTGCTGGGGGGCTAAAACTATGGAAAATAAATTTAAAAATGAAGCATTGGCTTATAAATTTGGTTTACATGCTGTGCAAAGACTTTGAAACGTATCTACTTTCAATCGATGCAATGTTCCTTTTCCAATGAAATATGAGTTAAATGGAGAGCAATGCATTACAACAAGTAAATTGAACATTGAATCTCACATATTGAATTAATAAAGGATTCCCATGGTTATGGGATTCTTATTTTTTATTTGCATAAATCAAAGTAGAACCTAGATATCGGATACATAAAACGTTAGCTACGGACAAGGTATGACTTAATAAAACATTTGGTGCACAGAATGAGAATAATGCACGTCTAAAAGTAACAGGTAATTTGTTACTGCTGTTAGCAAACATTGTGCGAGAAAATTTATTTAGAATCCATTTGTTTTTGTCGACGATTTTGACGTTTGCAAATAATAAATAAACATCTGAGTAACTCTCAGAGTGTACGGAATAAAAATGTAGGACCCTTCTTTTCTTCCCAAAAATTAATCGATTTTATCGGAATTGCTTGGCACGGTATCGATTTAAGCAAGTAAATTTGACTCAAGAGATGCGCAAGTTAAACGAATCAATGCGCCCGAATGAGGCGAATGGGCCTACGAAACAGTTTCAGTTTTACTTCTCAGAACGTCTTAAAGGCGTTTGGGTAAACGAATCACCGTCCATTGTGAGTAATTCGTCTGAAAGCTTTATCACCAAATAGCTAATTAACGTCGTCTTCTTTTAAATGGTCAAAGCACAAAGTCTCTAGGTTGCAAAAGATGGCGCTAGTTTCTTCTTCCGCCTGTCTGTGTGGATTCAAAGAAAATGCCTACTCAAGCACTGGTTGAAAGTTGGATTTTTGTAAACGATTAACAACTACGATAGCACAACATATAAATTAAATTTAATAAAATGCTCAACATAACCTCTCCACCTTAGAAGCCTCTTCAACAGATCGTTGTCATGTAGGCTTCATGCATCTTAGGGCACTTCAAAGATGATGCGACGGTTTTTATAAAGAATGTCAACTTCATACAAAAAACTGCGAAGTGACATTGAACGTTCGATTTCCGCTGACGTTGCTGTCAAAATGAAAAACAGTACTCAGGGAGTTCTACCCTACGCAGAAGCAAACGTTTTACTTCGCACCATTTTGCCAATACTCCAATGTTGAATTTAGTTATTGGTCAACCCTTTTTATATCTTTTTGTCTCATTTGAACCCAAAATATCCGACTGGATATTCACCAAGCCGCCATTTAATGGACGATTTTGAAAGCGCCAAAAATTATGTGCACCCGGTTTCACTCAAACTTTAATCGATGCTTAAATTATCTTTTCAGTTCTGGAGTACGTTGGACCCAAGTGGCGGACTTTTGTTGCAAACATGTCAATCGCGGTGTTTTTCACCGGAGCAGCATGTGCTCTCCCATGGATCGCCTACTTCTTGGCGAACTGGAAGCTGCTGGCAATTGTGACATCTGCACCTCTACTTCTGGCGGTTTTCACTCCATGGGTTGTCCCCGAATCGGCTAGGTATGCAATTACATTCAAAACTTTATCTAGTCTTTAATTGTTCTTCCCCCGTGCAGATGGCTGGTTTCGCAAGGCAGAATTGAGGAATCCATTACAATCCTCAAGAAACTGGAGCGCGTGAATGGCAAGCAATTGTCACCACAAGTTTATATCGACTTCCGTGATAGTTGCCACAAAATGCAGGAAGAAGACTCTTCCCACAACTCGTACTCCGTTTTGGACCTCTTTAAGACGCCCAGGCTGCGACGCATCACACTTCTACTGATTGTCATCTGGATGGCTATATCTTTGGTCTTCGATGGACATGTACGAAACGTTGGCTCACTTGGACTGGATATATTCTTCACATTTACGTTGGCATCATTCACCGAATTCCCCGCTGATACGTTGCTCACTGTAATACTCGACCGATGGGGCAGAAGATGGCTGGCTTGTGGCACAATGATAGCCAGTGGAGTTTTCAGTCTACTTGCCACTACTGTAGCGGTTGGACCGTACTCGGCCACACTCGCCATTGCCGGACGGTTCTTTGTTAATATTTCCTATAACATTGGCCTTCAGTATGCAGCTGAGCTATTGCCAACAGTCGTTCGTGCACAAGGTGTTGCCTTCATCCATATCATGGGTTATGTTGCAAGTATTATCGCTCCCTTTGTTGTGTACTTAGCCAACTTTAATCCCGCGTTGCCGCTCATCATTCTTGGCATATTGGGTATTGTGGGAGGTGCACTGGCTCTTCTACTACCCGAGACTTTGGGACACGAACTTCCCCAAACACTAGCCGATGGCGAGGAATTCGGTAGAGGACAGCGAATCTGGGATGTTCCATGCCTTACGAAGAAGATCGATGACGAAATCACCGACTTGGAGAAGAACAAAGTGCAACACTTTGTGCGATCTACACAGACTGGAGCATCATTGCGCGCTTCAACGCGTGGCGAGGCGCAATCAAGTATTCTACGCCGATCTGTGAACGCTAGACTTTCATCTAGACTGTAGGTGCGGCGCAGCTATGCGATTTTGTCCATTTTACCATTGGACTTGTTTCCCAACTTTAAAAGTAGGTTAAAGCATTTAACCACCTCAACTAGTCTCAGAAGTTCTGTAGTTTAAGTTTAAATGTAGTAAAATGTCCTTGGGTGCCGAATGATAGAAACTAGAATGTCTTAACTAATTTGCTTAAGCTGCGCCATATGGTGGCGATCGCTTTCGATAAATCGTTGTTTATAATTAATTACCAAGTACTTGTAGTATATGAAATAAGCAGTTCATATAGACATGTGCATTCTTTCTTAGTTCTCAGTATTATATACGATCACGTGGATACAAATGATCGGTTTAGGTTTTAGATAAATTTGTATAGCTGTTGACACTCGATGTGATATTGATAGGAATATTGTAGCAATTTTAGATTATACTGTTAATAGTTTTTGTGACATAATAAATTTATGATATTTAAGTAATAATAGATTTGCATTTTATTTCTTTACAGTGACAGATGCGCTTGAATATGAGAGCTCAACACCTTGATCTAGTACAATTATACAATCCCAAACAATTAAATGTTTCAATTGAAATGTACCACACTTTTGTTTAAACGCGATTGTTGGCTCCTTTAAAGTGTTTCGTCAGCGTTAGAACATTTTTGTATACACCTCATATTCACAAGATGGCAACAATGATAGTACACGATGCCACAAAAATGTACAACTAGGCATAGTGGGTGCTATTTATAAAATATGCACGATTGGTGGGAGATAGCTCCTCTATGTTATCCAGAGACGGTTATATACTCAGCAGTTCTTCGGAAGGAACAAACACAAGTAGAAAACGTCGACAGCTACTAAGAGTAGTAGGCGTATTAAAGTGGTTTTTATATTTATTAGTTGAATGCTTTGGAGAATGGTGACGTTAAAGTATACAGTTTAGTTAGTCTGACAGCTGACTTGATGTGTCTCAGTTTTGATTGGCCTAGATCAATCATATGAACGGTTATTTCAGTTGCCGTATATGGAGAGGTAGCCGAAGAATCTAGTCGGGAATTTCCTGAAAAGTACTAAGTTGATAGTTCATACTTCTGACTGACGTAGAAAAAGTGGTGTTACTGACCAATCTAGTTTTTGCATTCCAGGTACATTTAGTCCAGACCAATCTAGTCGACTTAAGGTAGCTAGGTTTTTGAATGCGACCGTGCGTTCCATTCACTGCTAGTCGTCTAGTACTAAATAAAAAAATTACACTTATTTATATTTACCAGCGTCCACAAATATAGAATCCAATGAGAACATATAACTTATCCCTTGAGTCACTATTCCGATTTGTTTTTGACTAATGGCATTGGGTGTTTTCGGAAATGTCATCTGTCATGTCATCGTGCATTTGCTGTGTAGTACGTAAAAGTGCGCGATATCTGGGAATGGATTCATCGTCATCATCATGCTCAGAGGAGTTTTCTCGGTCCTGGTCATGGTCTAGATCTAGATTGAGCGGTAAGAATATGTTTTTTGATTAGGAATTATAAATTTAATGCAAATAAATTATTGTAGACCCAAGCAGAAATTTGTAGAAATCAAGCTCAAAAGGAGAATATGGAACGATGGACCAGGAACAGAATTAAGTTGCTTCTTTCTGTTAGACTGGAATTCGAAGTCATCAAATTTTGCATCAAGTTGCAAGTATAAGGGTTGAATTTGTTCATGCTAGTGCTCGGAAACATCAGGCTGCACTTGCAAAAAAAAACTTCGACCCGACACAAGTCAGCTGCACAAAATGACATTTGCAAACAGATGACCGATTGATTTCTGTCATGCATTGACGGTCATTTGCAATTACAAATTACTTTTTTTTTACATTTCCGAAAACACCCATTGCTTTGCTTTCTATTAGCAGATAATTTTGCGCTAGATTGAAATGTCTCCCTAGAAGTTAGGAAGAGTAGGTACTAGAACACCAAAAGTTTGACATTTATCTAACCATCAATGGAACACGAACAATATTTGTATGTGTGTTACTACTCAAGTCGAACAATTTTGCTGACATTTTTGAAGGTTTACATTTAGTCCGAAAGATGGCGCCAATACCGCCGCGCTAATCTTGAAAAGCATTTTTACTGAATGATTTGCATTTATTTCTTGGAAGTGTGAAAAGGTTTATTCAAAATATGAGCTAGTGATTCAAATTAATAACAATGCCACGACCAAGCAATAGAATAGTACTGAACATACAAAATATCATTCCCCAAATTTAAAAACGTTTAACGGTCCAAGAGTACACGAATAAACTTCACACCGTTGAAATATGTATTGGATTTTAGTTTGTTCCTAGTGAAGGGGAAAAAAATCTTTCATTTTTAATCATATGACCAAGACAGCCAGCAACTAGAAATATATGGATTCAGAGAAATCCACTTGCAATCGACTATTAAAACCTGTCTGGACGAGGACGTAAGGTGTCTCCCTTTCAAAATTTCAAAGCAAAGTCCACCGTGGAACAGATAATGCAGTATATTGGATTAACAAGGGCTTGAAAATCTTTAAAAGTCTTTGAAGTTTCTTCATCTCCAACAAAAATAGTCAAAAAATATAAACAAAAACGATACGTATACGACACAGTGTATCGACTTTGTGAAAATTTTATTTTATTGATTAACCATACCCTTCTCAGCAAAATATATTCAAATATTATCTTATAAGCAAATTGGCGAGGGCAAGTAGGTAAGTACCACTTTCACTGCCTTAAACACAACATATTCGCTTGATTTTGATTTTTTTTGGAAAATTGTCCAAAGATACTATGCCAGGTCACTATAATGGTAGAATTTCTATACCGATGGGCGAACTCTAGTTATGAATTGTTCGTTGGCGCAACCCTAGGCGAAGTTTCTCGCAACCATTTGATCGTGTGAGACTTTTCTTCCGGACAAATGGAAGGTATCCACAATTTTACGCCGAAGTACGAGTAAAGTTCGCAAGAGGTGGCTTTAGGATAAAATTTGTGTTTCTCCGGAAGTTGAACCTGAGATCTCTTGCTCGGTGGCCTACTTCCGCTATTCTCAAAGTTTTTTTATTTTATCTGTATCTGCACGGGCTGCTCTGTAATCATCAACGTTCTTATTAAAATCTTTCAAATTTGTTTCATGTTTATTTGTTTGGGTTTATTTTACACGCTGAAGGGAAGATGTTTTTATGAATGCTGTAAACAAATCGCGCAGATATATAAAGGAAACTAGATGAAAGGATAAATGTTGCAAAAAATGTAAGTACTTATGAATTCATGGCTAAACAGCGTAAACACAAACGCACTTAACGCTCATAAACTATGTCACGTAGTTCAGTTTCGTTAGATAAATACTTATTAGGCAATTTTCAAAAAAATTATCATTATGAAATGACCTCGTCTTAATTTCATCTCTCCCTTAGCATAACATATATTACACACATGGCAAAGAACACTTACATTCAGAACATTCTCCATTCTTATTCGTACTTTCTGAAAGGGGGACGAGCTTTACGATTTATGTCCAATTTACATAGCATGTTTGTTTGTTTTGCAAGAGAAAACGTTAGTCGGATACAGACAAAAACGAAATTATCAAGTCTACCAAAACCGACGCACATTTAAAATTTGATGCCAATAAATTGATCGAAAAGAAAGAAATTTAACAGAACAACCCCGCTTTGTTGCTAATCGATTCAATGTATCAACGGTTCTGCTTAAAGTTCGATGTATAAAGGCGAGTGGGGAGAGCAACCTGCCTTCTTTATTTAAATAGATTGTATACTGTGTATACGGAAAACTGCAATAAAATAACCTTAAGTGTGATTTTTAATTTTCCGGGACCAAAAGTTCATATACTCCCACTTTGTATTTCCTTCCATTTATTTATAAACTGTTAACAGCTTGAAGCAGCTTTCATAAATCAATGGAGAAAGTACCGAGTTCTATAAATTTTTTGTCGTCTTGTGAGCTATCAATCATATGAGATGCTATCAAAAGGTTATCTCATAAATTGCTATGAATGGCTACGAAGATTCTTCACATGTTTATACTTATTTACAAGTACGAGTGATAACAATATTGACTTGCATAAACAAATTAAGGAATCCCCTTTCGTGTAATTCATTTAAGCATTTCGGGTATTTCAATGGGTACTCACCGTAATAAGCCTGAATTGACCAAAAGAAAAGCATTCACGTCCACTTTCAATTTCTTGCCCACACATATTTTGGCTTACCTTCCGCCTTGGCTATAGACTGGGTATATTTCCTACTTTGGGGAATTCTATACCACATCTTGACTACGTCAAATTTCCCCCCTTGACGCATTAAAGCAAAAGCTCACACACTCTACTCATTGACTTAACAGACTCCCAGTTTGGTGTATGCTGCCTACGTCATGAATAAGCTTTTCAGTGATGACACAATGATGGAGTCGGAGTCTAGATCTTCACAGTAGGCTAATATTCAACAGGTCTTATATTGCAGCCAGTTAACAAGCAACAACATTTTCCGGTAGTTGGTCGGTGAGCTCACACCGTGGGAGCTTGCGTCGGTTAGAATTTCTATTTAGTGTTTTTTTTTCCTTCCTCTTCCTCATTTTTCTGTATTTTGTAAGCATTTTGAAAAATCCCCGTAAGCACTCTTGCCTTCGGTGAATCATTTACACTTTTTGAAACTTAATTCCTGTCGGTAAAAAAGTTCCAACGCTATAAAATCATCATGAATACCTCAACTGCTTCGCTGCTGGCTTTGTTGGCCTTCACGGGGAGCTGCTACCATTCCGATGCCCAGGTGATACACGCACACACGATTGAGCACAATTGTTTTATAATATGCATGAGACACAAAACGTTTGATAACATCCGTGAAAAATGCCATTAGTATTGTTTTTGTTAATAATTGTACTTGCTTTGCTTTTGTTTTGCTCAATGAGCGATAATTTATGCATATTTTTGTTTTCTTTTTTAAAATACGTTAAGAATTTTTTAGCACTCGTGCAACAAAGGGAATTTAAATGCGAAATGATAATTCGAATGATTGAGTGAAAAACATTTTGTTGAACAAATGCACTGAATACATAATGAAATTGATGATTGTGTAGGGAATGTTTTGATTTGTGGTCCATTTTCTGATGTCATACTATTATGTGTCTGTGGAACAACAAAAGACCGGTAAGTTGGTTACCGACCCTCCTTAACAAATTTTCTATAGGACGTCAGATAGCATAGGAAAACTTAACTTAGTAGGTAGCCTCTATTAATACGGAATAAACCAACAATTTCTATTAATAAGCGCAGTGTTTCAAGTCGGAAAAAGTTGCAAGCGAAACTAAAAGCATTTTATTTAATAATTAACTATAAGCTGCCATCTAACCTTTAACCTTCTCATAAGACAATGTTTCGTTCTTCAGTTTCAAGTCTCACGCTGATGCGAAGGTGAATTTTTACCTCTAATCGCCTTGTGAATGCAATAGAAAGTTGGGTAGACATTTATGTGAAATGAAATATTTGAATATATTTAATATCACGATTCCCTCGTGAAAGAAAGTAAACACAAGCACCTACTTGAGACTGACTGTCACCTACTTAAAGTTTGTTAGGTAAAATACCTGTTTAGCAGTAAAAGTCTAAATAAAGCCATAAGAGTAATAATTAAAGTATAACGGGCTGAATGTTTATTTGACTAAATTTCATGCTGAACCTCTTAATCAGCGATTAAAAGTATGCATGCACTTAAAGCTACGATTATTAATGGCGTGTCAATTGAAAACAAATGCTTCAAATTCTTTCAAGCTTAATCAATAATTAATTGCATGTTATAATAAAAGACTGGGTCAATAATTGTTTCACCACGGTATAGCATAGTAATTGTAAATAGGCGTATTTACGGGGCTGGAAGGGATTTGAAATCTTAAGCTACAGAGTTGACTGTTTTTTAAAGCAATTACATTCAAATCTAGTCTTTAAACTCGACGTCATGTGGATCTTTGGAGGTTTATTTTTGCGCGCAATGAAGAACTGATGTTATTGGGATTCCGGCCACGTCAATTAGCAATATTCACAAGGTGGCGATTTTACACTGTGCTACCGCCGAATGCTCAGTTGGGAATACAAATAACATCATGTTCTCCTAGTTATTGTTTCATGGTTTAGGGTTTACAAACATATTTTTTCTGATTTGATTATAATCATCTTCTTTTGTTTATTTAGACAGCAAACTCCTTCCAGCTGAGGCTTCCGGACGACAATCTCCATCTCAACCAAGTGTTATCTCAAATCTTAGTTCCTCGTGTGGTCGGTTCTCCCGGACATAAAGCAGTACGCGAATTCATAGCAACGTAACAGTTTTCCAACAAATTGCATAGAGCCAAATGAAAGAAATATATTTTTATTTGTAGAGAAATGCAATCGCTAGGCTTTCAAACGGATATCGACCAGTTCACAGCACCTGTGCCAATTTTTGGCAATTTGACGTTCTCAAATATAATAGCAACTTATAATCCGGAAGCGGACATGTTTTTATCTTTAGCCTGTCACTACGATAGTAAGTACTTCAAGGAGAATCCTAATTTTCTGGGGGCTATAGACTCTGCTGTTCCGTGTGCCGTTATGATAAACCTGGCTAAGACGCTTTCTCCCTACTTGGATCAGAATATTAAAGGCAGGACGGACATTGGTTTAATGGTATGTAAAGTAGGTTTAGTCAGTTGTTATGTTTGACATATTTTTGTATTTTAGTTTATATTTTTCGATGGAGAAGAAGCATTCCTAGACTGGAACGAACAGGACTCAGTCTATGGTTCAAGACATTTGGCTGGAAAATTAAGTAAATCAACAACAACCTTGAGGGGCAATAAGATAGTTCGAAACATCGACAGAATTGTGAGTATGGTTAAACTCATTTTATTCTTTGGGTTTTTTTATTCAAACTTCGGTTGATTTTTACGGAATCCGTTTTGTTTAAGCCAGACAAAAAATATTTTCTTTTTCAAAGTTTGAACACTTAATATTCATTTCCTTTTAGGAAGTTTTAGTGCTTCTAGATTTGGTTGGTGCTGCAAACTCCAAGTTTTACAGTTTCTACCCCAATACACAGAACCTGCACAGCTCGTTGAATGCCATAGAGAGCTCGCTGAACAAGCAGAAGCAGTTAGAAGGGAAGAACTTTATGTTCATGCGAAGAGCCTCGTCAAGTTTCATTGACGACGACCACCGTCCATTTTTACAACAAAGTACGTACCTACTCATGCGTCCATTACTATGCAAACGATTACTAACAGAATACAATTTTTAGATGTTCCTGTTCTCCATTTGATCACAGTGCCCTTCCCCAAGCAATGGCATACTGCCGCAGACAACGCGGAAAATCTTCACTGGCCTTCGATTCGAAATTTTAACAAAGTTCTTAGAGTTTTCGTCTACGAATACCTCAACAGACACACCGAAGACATCAGCTTTAGACCATAGACATTGCAATCCATATATTTTACGTGAATTTATTTGACTTTTTGTGTATACCTTATGCTAACTATTAAAACAAATTTGATGTTCTACAATTATCAGCGCCTCTTCCTTCCAACGGCCGGCTTTTTACCGGGCGCCCTCTGCCCTTGACCACCCTTGGGCTTTTTAGAAGCTTTGTGACTGCCTTTTCCACCGCCACCTTTCCTTCCCTTTTTACTCCTCTTTCCGCCTTCCTCAGATTCTTGTTGTTGTCGTCTGCAATACATAGAAAGAGAATTAATCGTTATATCGCCAATGAGCTGTGGGGCTTCGATAACTTACTCGACTCTAGCTTCGCTCTTTTGGAGGGAAATAGCGCGTTCGATATCGATCTTGGGCTTCTTGTTGAGGACACTCTTAATTAGGTCTAAATTGGCTTCTTTTTCGGGAACATCACCGATATGGGATGCCTTTCGCTTGGCGCCGGGTATCAGCTCCTTGACGCCGATACCGCGGGCTTCCTTCTCTTTCGGTAACTTGTTTTGGAATTTGCCAACAGATGCTGTTGAAGATTTTGCTACAGTGACAGCAGTCAACAGTTGACCAGACGATGCCGCTTCTGGACCAAGATATCCCGAACGGGGTACTTCCATTTTTTTGGCGCGAACAATATTCTTCATACGTTGAATCTCATTCTTGGCCACCTTTTCGCTCCGAAGATCAATCTTTTTCTGGAACATATCTGAATCGGGGTCGACATTTTTGGGCACTTCCAAAACCCAATCCTTTTGTTTTTCTGCGTCGGCTCGTTTGAAACCGTACGTGGGCACCCATTTCTAAAATTTACAATGGACGTCGTGTATATTATTGGACAGAACAATTTGCGCTCCAAGATGAGCAGCAGATTATAAAATAAAAACGAGACCTAAAAGATCATAAGGCAACTAGACAAAACCAACAGCTGGTTGTGTATCGAGGTCTATGTTGAAAATAAAAAACAATTTGCCAACTCACATCCAAAACTTCATCAAAGACCTTCTTGTCCTTCTTCTTCTTCTTAATACCCTTCTCCTTGGCGAATTTCTCCCACTTAGTCAGTGGTTTGGGACCAGGTGGTTTTCGAAGTCGAGGCAATACTGTAGTGGGAGCCGGTAACTTAGCAACTATGCATTCATCAACTCGTTCTGTTGGTAGTTCCCAAATTTCATTGATCAACAGCTGTGTGTTGTCTCTAGTCAGGTCTTTAAGGTACGTTTCTCTATTATTCCTGAAAAGAATTTTGTAGCACTACTTTCGCGTATATCTATGAACAAACTTACTTTAAATCCTCTTCGTTAAAATCGTTTGGATCTGAACATAGCATCATTCCCACATCAGTGCGAACTTCTAAATGTTTTTCAACCGTAATCGGTTTATATTTATCCAACTCACGCTGTTGCTTCTCTAGAACTTCTTTAACTATATCCATTTTGATTTATTTTCTCTTGCAAATTTAATTATTTAGAATAAAATCTGTAGTTTTAAGGCAGCATGTAAATCGGCCGAGAAATGGAACGCACGTGTTTGTTTATACGTCAAAATAAAATCTTCGGATGACAGCTATGTCACCTGGCGGTGATAGTTGGTACATATTAATGATTGCATTCAGCGAAGTGAAAGGAAGATTTCTGCTCGTTACTTTTTTGTTACAATCGACCCAACTTAAAAAACCTACACGGTGGATTATCTCTATTTTAAACTGAATGTCAAACAAATGACTAAAACGAATATTATTCAGGAACATCAAACTGCTGAGCGAAGCTAATAATCGTTTGAATGTCAAGTTAAATTACACGATTGCTTAATTTTCTATGAAAACAATCAACAAAATGAAGTTAAAGTGAAACTTAAACAGGTTAAAAAGGTTTACCAAATTCTTTACCTAGGAGAATAAATTCTTCTAGAAATAAATAGGAACACTGCTGTCAAGAAACAGCGTTCTTCAACCGTGTATTTAGCCACATAATTTATTTTCTTACTATCTGCATAGGTACCTACGTTAAAATTTGTATGCGTAATAGGCTTCGAGCTATTTTTTATCTGCCAGAAAAAAACATAAAGTGAATACAACTGGTTATCATTCTGGGAACACGAATATTATGACGGACTTGTCGGATTTTATACCAACACGAATATATGGTGGACCTCGGGAATGCATATTATGTAATCTTGTTTTCTGTGATTCATGATTCGCGGCTAGTCGACTTCTATCGTTTGCTGCTAATATGGTGGAATTTATGTTATTTTAGGGGTTGGAGCAGAGTACCCCCCTAATTATTTCAGGCTAGAAAAGCGTGGTTAAATCGTTTAGTTGGAAAGCATATTATATCTTATTCAATGTTCTTTTTTAACAAATATATTCAATTACAACTGTCGACATTGATATTTATTATCACTTACGCTAAAATACAAAAATATATAAATATGCAATTACAATTCTTAAGTTAACGACTTTAACAGAGTGACAAGAATGCGGCTTTGCCTTGCAATACTATTTACTTTTTGTTCCTAGATAAATTAACAATAAATTCTGAGGACTGGAACATGCAGTAACAATAAAAACTAATTGTAACATAATTAATCACTCCATTGCAGTATGTCAAGCTCATGAAGTAATCTCCAATTTCTCTACCACCGAAGAAGTAGAAGTTTGAAAACGCCGATGGGATGAGTATTTGCGTCCCGAGGAATGCATATAGCCGCTGCTGATTCCATAGACTTAGCTTCTGCGCTACGTTCCTCATATACCAATTTGTGCCAATGGTGTACTTGAGAAGCTTTTCCAATATCAGACAGGCCACGTTGAGCAAACTCCATATTAGAATATGCAGATAGTGTCCGTGCCAAATATATACAAACATAAAGGTACCAAGCGCTGATAGGATTTTGCGCGTAGATGACGAATTCTTTGCGCAAAGTTCAGCGTAGATGTGTAGAAATAGAAACTCATAGAGACCCTGGTCGAAGTATTTCCACATATCTGAGTAGAAGTTTATGCATCCAATGCATTTTGGTATGTTGGGTGGATTTAGGCCATCAAAAGAAGCAAATGCAATGCCAAGACCATAGGTGATCACATAAAATACGTGGAAGAACTGTCCCATAAAGTAGCCAAAAGCATAAAGGCCGTATGCGTCGTTCAGAAGTTTCACAGCGTCAATGTCTTTCTCCAGGTAATGGATATATATAAAATGCAGTGAAAATTCTAAGGCGAAGAGCCAAAACAGTACCTTTGCCAGTCTCACCAGCAGAACCCTGTAACGGAAGAGTTCACCGTGTTCCGATTCTTTGTCCTTTGTGAATGCAACGTACCGACGAAAAATCATAAAGGGACCATGAACAAAGACCGGGAAGTACACTGTGTAGCCGAGAAAATTTCCCAAACCGTAGATATCACTACGCTGCTTATCATTTGCCTTGCTAAGGTTAAAACTAAGACACTTAAGAACACACCACGCTAGCGATATAATAAGTTCGTAGTACTCCCGATGACCAAGAAATTCATACAGCTCGTTATTGTTTTTGAAAGCGTTAATTCCACACATCCAACAGATTGCAATACTCCATGTAAGAAATTTCGAGCAGACCTTTGATGCAAAATAAAACGTGAACAGCTCCAGCAGTATTACCAGAAGTGATTGAATTTTAAATGTAGCCGCCAAGAAAGCCAAACCAACACAGGCGTGTGCAATGTTTCGATACCCCGGTCTGACAAAACGGCACAGCTCCACTACGAACAAATGAATTCCATACCAGTGAGCGTTCTTTAGGAGATAATCTTTAAAATATTCAAGCTCATCGTTGGTGTCATCCTGGCGTCGTCCAATCCAACGCCAGCCAGAACCAAACTCCAGTTTTGAAATCGATAGGATCTTATCTTTGGTTTCATATAGCTTGAAGAGTCCGTAGGCCAGAAACAGAAGATATACGCAGATGTAAATGTAAGCTTCGGATTTGTGAAGAAGCATCGTCTTGAAGATATATCGCAGATCACACAAACTGAAGCACCGACACGAAGGAAACAATTGAAACTGAACAACTGCCAGGCGAGTGTTTTGCCGTCACTTCTTGCCTAGAAGCTAAATTGTTCTCAAAAGTATTAAGTTTGATATTTGCATGCGTATCTATATATATATCTTGCCTCTGATAAGAAAGCAAGTGATTCACACATTTTTTCAGACCCAATTAAAGTTGCGCACTAAATGTTAGCATCTCACAGAATGTAGTTTATCGCTTAATAGAACATATTCACTTATGAGAAATTAGTATTGGCGGTCGGGTAGGGATTTATCGTAACTGTTTGTCTATAAACAAATATGTGTCAGCTGGGAGAGTGACAGTCACCTATTGCTTATGACGGCATCTATGTCCCAATCCCAAAGTGCAATTAAATGCCGTTAAATCGTATATTTTTTAAACAAGCTTTTGTTATAAATCCCGCGAACAGAATCTGAGCTCGAAAAAGTTAGCAAGGAATAGTTTTTGTGTTTTTCTTTTTATTTATAGTGTGACAAAAATGTTTCGTACTATTTTCTGATCTGCTTGATAAACTGGTCCTTCGATTTAGTAAATATTAAATTATTTTTCATTTCTACTATCCCCACTGTGAGTGGTGGTTTGATTTCAACCACCCACACCCAGATGTCACCTAAATCACTTGCGAGCCGGACATATAATCAAAGACAGCCATTTTCTTTATATGTCATTTAATTTTTGGGTGAAAAACACCCATAAAAATAAATCTTCTTGGAGAAATAATCTAAAAGTTTGTTTTTAATCCAGGAATTATGTCCCGGCAAACATCTCGATTAGATACAAAGAAAGTGGTATGTGATCCAATCAGTATTTAATTAGAAATTAGCTTCGTATTGTATATTTGTAAACTGAAGAAAGACTGGTCACCCTCATCGGCTTACTTCGATTTTCTAGTGAACTGCCTTTCATACTCGGAAATCCTTAACGTAATTATATCAATATATTTTAACGGAGTATTAAGAAATCACAATGGAAAACTCCAATAACAACGATCAGTCGCAGAATAATCAATCTCAACAACAACAGCAGCAGCAACAACATCATCAGCAGCAGCAGCAGCAACAACAACAACAACAACAACAACAACAACAACAACAACAACAACAACAGCAACAACAACAAATTACTCAACTTACTCAAGGTGGCCAAACGACACAATTGCAGGTCATTCCAGTAATGCCAAATGGCGGTGGGCCACTGATTCTGGGCCAGCAAGTCCACCAGCCCCAGCAACAGCTCATTCCTATACAAGGGGGTCAACTTATGCTACAAACCTCCCCACAACAGTCCACGCAGCCTGTTCAATTTGTGCAACTGTCTGACGGTCAGGCGTTTCTCTACCAACCAACGATGTCGGTAGATGCTAACCAATCGGGAGCCGCTTCTAATCAACCGCAAATCATTAACATAAATGGACAGCTGATCCAAATCCCTGCTCAAAACACACAAGGCTTACAAAACCTAGCTAATTCTCATCCTCAGCTAATTGTAATGCCGCAAAGCGCAACGGCTTCCGTAAACACAACAAATGTGGGTCAAACTTCGACGGGAACCAGTACCAATCAGCAGCCAGCCGTTGAAGCACAACAACAAAATTCAAATAATACATGTGTTACAGTAGAAGATGACGCCAAGCCCGACGCGGAAGAGGAACCACTTTATGTCAACGCTAAGCAGTACAAGCGCATTCTCATCCGCAGACAGGCACGAGCCAAACTCGAGTGTAGAATACCAAAAGAACGATCGAAATACCTTCACGAGTCCCGTCACAGGCACGCTATGAACCGTGTGAGAGGTGAGGGTGGCCGGTTTCATTCTACGCCTGGTGTACCAGAGAAGCATAGCAGCTCAAAGTCACAACACAGTTCTCGTTCGGCAGCGAGTCGTCCCGTAACTCAGCCGAAGCTCATTGCTCCCCACC
The DNA here is from genome assembly GCA_951230905.1 of Cheilosia variabilis. NCBI lineage: Eukaryota > Metazoa > Arthropoda > Insecta > Diptera > Syrphidae > Cheilosia > Cheilosia variabilis. The sequence goes on along the minus strand of OX579678.1, from coordinate 3,588,434 downwards.
AATCGCCTTCAATCACAATTACCGCTATCAAATAGAATCCCCCATTCAACTTTTATAACATGCCCTATAGTCTAAGAATAAAATTGTGTTTGTTGTAAGGCGAGTTCTTTTAATTCCTTCCTCCTTTGACAGAACGCCGAGTTCCTAACGCTCACCTATGGTGCCTTTGTTACGCAAATGCTCCGCGACTACGAGAATGTCGACGACGTAAACAAGCATCTAGAGCGCATCGGATACAATATGGGCATGCGGCTGATTGAGGACTTTCTGGCGCGAACTTCTGCCCCACGTTGCTTGGAAATGCGAGAAACCGCAGACAGAATTCAGCACGCATTTCGCATTTATCTCGGTGCGCAGCCAACGATATCGAATTGGTCCGCAGCTTCGGATGAATTCTCGTTGATTTTCGAAACAAATCCACTGACAGAGTTCGTGGAATTGCCACCAGATTTGACCAACTTGAGGTACAGTTCGATTCTTTGTGGCTGCATACGTGGGGCTCTCGAGATGGTCCAGCTAGAGGTACAGTGTTGGTTTGTGCAGGTTTGTTGATATCTATGTTTACTTGAGTTTTTGTTCACTAACAGAGTTCTCTTTCAAGGATCAATTAAAGGGCGATAATCTTACCGAGATACGAGTCAAGTTCATCCGACGTCTGGAAGACGCCATACCAGCTGGAGAAGACTAATCACTTCTCGCACTAATCGCTTCTCCTTAGTCTAATAGTCGTATATCTCTCAGTTTAGCATTCCTTTCTCATCCAATGGCAATGATTTTGAATTCTGAATAAATATTGCTTCAGCTGCTCTTGATGGTATCAGCGATATTTTTAAGTGTTCAAGAAATATGTTGTCTGTTAACAAACGATCATCGTTGCTGGAATGAGCAGGTGAGTAGCATGTAGCAGTCGAAACGGAGCATTTATAAAACGTCGCCAGAACAAGGGTAACTCTGTTCCTATTGCGATTCATCAATTCGTGAAAACATCGACCGGTATCCATCGATATCGATATAGAATCCACACACTTTATCACACAAATGGCACTCTGAAGCTATAAACTGGTATTGGCGTGTATACATCATCATCGATGTTGATAAGCAACACGCCGAATGTTGTGTTATCATCTCAAAAACCGGTTTATCTTGCTATGGCTATATGCTTTACGACTATCAAGTTACCGATCTTATCGACTGCCTATTTAAACCACACAGCACATTTGTCGTTCAACAAAATCTAAGAATCGGTTAGCACACAGACACAGACCTACAGACACTTTACGAACTTTCCCCGCAGATTTTGGGACATAATCTTCACGTTCAAAAAAAAAAAACTCATAATTGGCCTTTTTTATTATGCTCAAATGATCTATATAGATCATGGATTTCAATGGTTTACAACAACAGTTGGATCACGTACTGTTGTTGTAAACCGTGGAAATCAATGATCTTCTATATAGATCATTTGAGCATAATAAAAAACGCCTAATGATATCCAAAACGTAATAGCCAAATTCTATATCTGTAGAGCAAAACAAAAGATAAGATAATTCACAATCGTCTCCCAAAACCACCCGCTCTTCAGCATAAAATCAAACGCAGACATTTACTTTAATACATTTATTGCACATATAAATTGATTCAGTTTTTATAATCTTCATAAGCATATAACGACATCGTTAACTACTTCATCTGCTTCCGTAGCGTAGGGTAACATAAAACAATAAACAAGAGACGTCTTGTCTAGTTAGTAGGTAGTAAACAAAACAACAAAAAATAAAATAAAAATGCTTTACAAATCAATAAGGTAGATCTAATAGGTCGTAGACTGGAAAGCAAACAAATCGCAAAAATTACAGGCTAAGCAAAGGAACATATCGTGTCCATCCGTCAAAAGCAAAAAATGCACATTTGGTTATTCGCAAGCAGGTCCAGTTGCTAGTATACTTCTTTTTTCTTTGGTTGCGTTTGTTGGCACATATGGGCGACTAAACAATACAAAAAATTAAACAAAATTGGAAACATTTGGGTTATTTCGACGCTACACCACTGGTTTGGTGTTGATCTGCTCCCTGATTTGGACACAGCATGAGGTTGATGTTTTTACGAGTAAGTACCCTCCGCAGTGCCTGAAGCGTTTTCATGCATATTACAACGCAACACCCGTTGGCAACCCCTTCGGCGGGGCTTTTGCATGTGCACGATGAACTCTTCACTGCGGCTGATCCTTTCGGCACAATAGTCGGCGGCTTTGGAGCCTCACTGGAACAACAGCCTGAAGTGGATTTCACTACTGGTGGCGGCGAAGTTGCTGGCGACGATCCACACTTTTTTGTTGCGGCTGTTTTCTTGGAGCAGCACGATCCACCACCAGTTTCCATTGATGCCAAGTTTTGTATCAGCATGGCAACGTCCTCGATGCTTTGGTTGACCGCAGATTTCTTATCTCCACAGCAGCCAACTGCAGCCGGAGGTGAGCTCACTACTTGGGGCTTCTTTTCGGGACAACATCGGCTCGGTTGTGGCTTTTTCTCAGAGCAACATCCACTGACTGCGGGCTTGGCAGCTTCCACCTCAGCTAGCTTCGACTGACCACAACAATTGGAAGTGGCTGTTGGTCGTGCTTTGTTTGTGTCGACTTTTGTTGATTTCTTTCGACGACAGACTTTGTCATTGGAACAGCCACCTTGACATCCAAGGGTTTGGTCGCATTTGCAATTGGTGCAGCTGCAGATGCCGGCATCCGCAGTTATCTGCTTTAGAGTGTTTGACTTCTCAGAAGCGAACAGCTCACTATTAAGAGGCTCCTCTTCGGGAGGAAATACTTTCTGGTTTCCTTCGATCGTCATTAAAATGTCATTCAGCAATGACTCCGTTTCGAGATCGGGCTGTGGATATGCTGCTTCAGATCGTGCAGCTTCTTTCAAGAGCGACTCGATATTATCCGGAGAGTTTGAGTACTCGTTGGTTTCTGATGGCGACGCAGAATGTCTAATACTGTTGGAATGATCAAACTGAATGAAGTATGAATCAATGTCCATAGTTGTTGGCTGGCTATCGGGTGCGGGCGGCTCAAAATCCGGACGGATGTTCATAAATCCGTCTGCACCCGATTGCTGCATATTCATCACAAAAGCTGGAATGAGTGCGTTTGCACTGCCCTCCTCCATTTTAACGTCCTCCATTTGACCGCCAGTTTCTTGTGGTGGGTATGGCAATTGCGGGATAGATTCCAGTCGCATCATGTCCAAATTTTCCGAAACAGTGGTGGCATTCGAAGTCGGAAGATCCACAAAACTTGGCAGGGCTGTTGGCAGAGCAACACAAGCAGGCGTTACTCTGGCCATTGGTATGATTGGTTTCGAAGCAAGGACACCTGCATCGAACCATGGTATTGGAATTTCTTCCTCTGACGCATACGCCAACTGAAGGGCCTGTGATGTTTCCCTGGGAGCGTCGAGTGTCTCGATTTTCGGAGCCGCAACGAATTTGTTTTCCCGTTCCTCGACGACTTCTCTTATCTGAAACATCGCTTCCTCTGTCGATGTACAAGTTTCTTTGGATTCGGTAGTATGGCTAAGACAGTCGTCAACAAAACCACTGCTGTCGTTCTCACTTTGCGAGCACGAATGAGTCAGGCTGTTTGGGCTGTTGCAGCGCTTTGATTTGCGCTTTCGAATTTTCCGCGGCTCCGACTGCCGCTGGTGGGTTTTCTTGTGCGATTTTAGACTGTGCGAAGTACTGAATGATTTCTGGCAACTGTTCTCGTGGCATGGATATGGCCTTTCGCCGGTGTGTGTGCGAATGTGGGTTTTCAAGTGATGCGATGCTGTAAATGCCTTTCCACAGTTGTCCTCTGGGCAGCGATATGGCCTCTCCTGGGTATGGGTGCGCATGTGCTTCTTTAAATCACTGAGGGTCGTAAAGCATTTCTGACACTGCTCACAGTTGAAGGTTTTGCCGTTGTGCAGGCGCAAATGTGCATGCAACCTAAAACGAAGTTAAAACTTTAAGATATCAAACCACAAGTGTGCAAGTACAAATAAATAGCAAATCGGGAGATTTATTAAGTCTTAAGGCGATCTCATTGGGTAACACTGCCGCTGGCTTACGAGCTTATACCAAATTAAAACAATCCTCACCTGTATCTCGTGTTGAATGCTTTATCACAGCCACCGATCTCACATTCATATGGCTTGATCTTGGTATGAACGCGAATATGTATCTTCAAGCTATAGGACGTTAGGAATGCTTTGCCACAGCCCTCCTCATAGCATTTGAAGCGGTAGTCTCCTATTCAAATACAAGAAACAGAAAAGCGTTCACAAATTGTAAGCGAATGAAAATAAAATACAACAAACCTCGATGTGTTTTCAAGTGTGTTCTCAAATTCCCAATAGTACTGTAACTTCTTGTACAATTTTCATAATTGCACCTATAACGGCCCAGTAGTTCCGACTGATCACTATTACTCTGCACAAAATGTGGATAGATGTTAAAAATAATTGACATTCCTTTTTTTATCAAGGTATAGTTAAATTAAAACATTTCCAATCTAATTGTTAACCAAAGATAAGCTACTAAGTAGACGCCCAATTCAATCGAGTACATATTTTGTTTTATTATAAATAATTTATGTTACGGCGGTGTCATGCAAAAATGTATTTAACCAAACAATGCATGCGATCAAATTTATAAAAAAAAAATGTTTACACCTAACGCGAGTTACACTAGTTTTCTTGTGCAAACATTATACTGTGCCCGGTTGGGATTGGACCTTTATTTACAAGTTTTTGGTTGTTCTTTGCAATTTGATGAAAACACTTGAACGTAGTTTTGGAGGTTGCTTTCTCGTTTTGTTTCTTGTGGAGAACGATATCAACATAGAAGGCTTGTGTGAACTGTGATGTGGATGAGTGGATCAGGTGCAGTGCAGGTGGGGAGACATTAAGCAGCACCCTATAAAATATTATTTTCATGTTAATATGAGATAATCAAGGTACCTGCTACTGTTTTCGGCTAACGAAGTATAATCTAGAACCTTAGTCGATTAAACCAGTAGGCCTTACTAATAATCATTTTTAGTCTTCAAACTAAATATGTTTAGGTCACAGTGGCTAGTTTTATATGGAAAATTCCGCCATGCTGAGTTCGTAAAATCTAGTCTGGGACACTTATGTGGTATTCGATTGGGCTTCTTCAGATTTGTTCTCAGACTTCAGATTTTGTGTGTCTAATCGAACATACAAACCTCCTTGCTCTTTTTTGTTTTGATATTTGTGCGATTGGAGTATGTGCAGCCTTCGAAACTTTTCTAAGCGTTTTCCATTCACTGGTTAAATTTTATACGAAAACATTCAAAATGCTCGCCCAGATTGATTTCTAAACATTTTTGTACGTAAATAATCAACAAAAAATAGATCAACCCGATGTAATTCGTTTCTTTTCACGAAAATGTAAACAAACTCCACTAGTTGTCAAACTCAAACGTACTTGTGTTGGTAAATCTGAAGCAAATCTGAGAAAAAATCCAGATTCGCAAAAGTGCTCTGAAATGTGAAAAAGATTGTTTTTTTTTGTACCAAACGAACATAAAAAGTGCTTTCAGAGCAAAAAAAAAGTACTCCAATCGAATACCACATTAATATGGTCATTAGTATCGCGCAGTGATTTTTTAAGACTTTTGCATTTGCGAAAATGTCTAGCTTCCTAACTATGCGATAACACTAAGTATAATAAGTAGCCCATTCCAACATTAAGAGGTTCGTGGGGCAAACTCAATTCCAAGTCTCGGTTTCATGCGTGATCTGGACATCCACTCAGCAGATATCCTTAGTCGGCACATGTACAGGATAGGGCCCATCAAACCAGAGCTCTGATAAAGGTAAGTGTTATAAAACTGCACGACTTCACACCGGTTGCGGTGATTGCATTGGCAAGTTCAGTAGCAGATAATGGATGGACAGTGTTCCAATTGTAATACCCTAACAAATTCGCGATCCCCTTGTGCAATGTGATTTATTAAAAGGCTATAGTGGGTTAGTTAAGTAATAATGGGTAAAGCTCTTTAGAGAGAATGCATATTACCTAATTTTGGTTCGGATCACCTCATCATTATTCAGACCAAAGCTGAAGAAGCTACAGTAAATTTAACTACTCTGCTCATTTGCGCTAAGCAATATAAAACCTGTTTAATCGATCTCTCTGTTTACATTTACGATTATGTAGTCGTGCGAAAATCTTGCATCATAGCTGGGGATAGGGAATCCCCAAATTTCAATAAAAATAGGCTCAAGTGTAAACAAGTAAATCTACATTTATAACAAATAATATCAGACATCCTTAAAATTTCACTTTAAAGGACACCTACTTATCGTCACCTTTACGTTCTATGTTAAATGTTCCAATCCAAATAAGAATCTAGCGATGCATTTAATATTTACAGCATTGTTATGGTTCTACGGACGTGTTTTCTATGGCATACATACCTACTTAAAAATAACATCAACCTCTATCGTTAGCTTAGCAGTTTATGTTTGTTTACTTTCTATATTACAGAGTTATTCAGGCTTCCTTAGACCTTAGTTTATTAGAATTAGAGAAAACCAACTATATATTAGGGCCATTTAGTGGATTACACATTAGTTTATAGCTGTTTTGTTGTAAGTTAAGAAAAAAATACACAACATCATCTAAATAGAGAGAGAGAGAGAGAGAGAGAGAGAGACTGTTCTTTTGTACCTCGATTGTGAGAGTTGCGTGAGTTGGTGGATCCGTGGTAAACTTGTGTAAGGCACCGGGGTGTATACATAGTGAGATTTCATCAGCCTGAATATTATGTTCGATGCAACTAAAAATCATCGAATGTATTTGTTTTTAATTTGCGCTTTTAAATCAAAAAAAAAAATAATATGAATATCTAAAGAACAACATCAACAGCATACAACGGCAGGCATTAAAAATATTGAAAGTAGCAACAGCCAGCTCCACTGTAAATTGTTTTCTCCTCCAAACAGAGAGATAGATACTGAACAAATTTACAGATTTTTAATTTAGCAGCACACACTCATTTGTTTAGAAAACCAATTAAAATCATTTTAGGGGAAAATAACAAAAACAAAAGTATATGGTAAAAATAGGATGCATTTTTTTCTCTGCTAAAAATAGAAACATTCTACGATTAATAAATTGATAGTTTTCCACCAATCAGAAGTGGAAAACGATTAGATGAAAACTTTACACATTAACCAAAAGTGTGAGTACAATGTGAAGAAGCACAACTTGATTGCTATAATAGGAGGAATCTCTATGTACACGATTAATGGGAGAAGAAATAAAAAAACATTTACCCTACAGTAGGAATGTGAGATCCATCAAACGAAATACGGCGAAAGTCCAAAGCAAAAGCAAGAAACTCGCTCGAGTTAAAACAGAAAAATGGTCTTCGTTAGTGGCAAGGCATGCTGCGTGGGCGAGGCAGCGTTTCCCACCTGATAGATACATATAAACGGTGTTATACATCATAAGCAAGCTTCTTCATCATCAAAATTATTATTAGGTGTACAACAATTTCTAAGGACATAACGACACATATTTCGCTCGCATCCACCAATAAGTTTAATTTTAGAAGCTTATTTGATCTTTTTTTAGTAAACGGTCAGCTGCAGGAGGCGGGGGGTGCTCGCGCGCGCAATCAATGCAACAAAGCCACAAAACTCTGGGAACGGAACGGGGGTGGAGCGCCAACATGCTCTCACAAGTGATTCTACCTGAAGTCCCAACTATTCATTTCCTGGCTATTGCTGCTACTATCGAATATTTGTGATTGTGTATCGCCGCTAAGTGCAGAAAAGACTGTCGTCGATTCGAACGAATCGCTGGTAATCCCATTGTTTGTGAATGTAGCAATGGCCGGCTGAACTTGTACCAGCTGATGATCTTGGAACTCGTATTCGAAATTCAGACAAATGCCACTATCAGTGTTGGTCATGTACATCGAGGGAGATGCTACAAACTGATATAGCGGATCCGGTGTTTTTCTATTATCATTATCGGAGGTACCTAAATCTTCTAAGCTTAAAATATGTGGCACCTGTGTCAGTTGCTGCTGGTCACCGTTGCTCAGCAGCATAAGGCTGCTGTCTGCACCGCTACTGATTTGAAAACCTTCGAAGGTTGAGTCACTAGAATGGATGTCACTGTTGTTACTGCTGATTACATCGGAATTTTCCAAATTGTCCAAGTTTGAGGTTTGATCGTCGTTTAGAAGGAATGACAGTGATGTGGATACATTTGAAGCAGTCGATGGCCCGTCGTCACTTAATCCTCCCACGAGATATGAACCAGTGGTGGGGGGAACCGATTGTGTTCCCAAATCGCACTTATCCATTTTTAGATTTGTCAGCAGGATCTTCCGTTGTTCAATTTGACCCGCGGATTATTGATTTTCGATCAAAATTGAGTATAGCACTGAATTTGGAAAATTATTTTCACTTTTTTCAATATATTTCTTTGGATTTTCTCTTGTCGCTTTGGTCTGACACTTTAATCGAAAAATGACAAATAAAGATCACGGAGATCGTTTTACTTTAGAATGGAATATTTTTTATTCAAAAAGAGAGGGAGAGGAGTACTGTCACTCCCACACAATTGTTCTCTTGCAACAGCAGCTGATTATTATTTGCCATTGTGAACTAGAATGTGTCAGAATTGTTTTTGTTTTTCTGCTGAATTAAAATGGAATAATGTATCTGTTTCCGGATGCGAACATTTTTACAACATATGTGGATATTTGATTAAATCCTGTTTCCATTCGTGGAATGTCGTAAACGTGAGAGTCTACTGAGAACAGACGTTAACAGCAGTGATTATTCAATCAAACTCAATATTTCTTCAACAGCTACCCGTTGGTCTGCATCATTTGTTCGAATTTTTCAGCACTATACTTAAAGCATAAAAATTCCAATTAGAAATTTGGAAATCCGTATTTCGAGAAGAATTTATCAATAACTCGAGGGAATTTTTAGTACTGCAGACAATTTAAATAAAGATTTGCCTGTGTTTTATTTCAATACAGACAAACTCTTCTATTTTCTCTTTTTTAACTAACTGCATGAACGCATTATCGTTCTGTAAAGGACACATACGTAATATGCAGTGCGTAAGGGAATCGCATCGCACGGACACAGCGTTTAGTTACGTTAAATTTTAATTTATTTTAACTGATTAAAATGAATACTGCCGAACAAAGCGTGCCTCACCGTACATTCAGAGAGAAAACAAATACCTTAAAACTCCATTGTGACCGACAGCACATTTGACATTCGTTCCGGGTGCATTGAATTCGACTATTCGGTTCGTTGAAAACTCTCAAAACACGTCATACAAAATAGAATAGGCGGCCCTAAAAACAACGACTATATTCACTTCGGTGTTATTAAATGTTTGATTCTAGTATTAACCACTTACTATATATGCTAGACGAATAACTATTCTGATTGAATCATGGAGACGCTCTACCATCAAACAAACAGAATTCTACAAGAAATTGAAAAGAGTTTCCAAAATCTGGCCACTGCTCCACCAAACGATTTTTCCACAATCGAAAATGATATCCATATGAAATTGACAACAGTTAATTCGTAAGAAATTAATGAATTTGGCAATAAAATATGTAATTAACAAATCAATTTTATTTAAGAAACTGCGATCGATTGGATGTGTTGCTCTACAAAGTGCCCGTCACTCAACGACCGAGTGCCAAAATGCGAGTGGATCAATTGAAATACGACACAAGGCATCTACAGGTGAATCAAATGTGTTATTGCGTATAAAAGTATCTTACTTCTTGTATTGTAATTATTTTAAATAGAATGCCCTAGAAATGTACCGACAAAAGAAACAACGACGACAAGTAGAAATTACGGAAAGGGAACAACTGTTAAATCACAGGTTTACCTCAAACCAAGAAACTTGCCTTGACATTGACTACGCTCTGCAACAAAATTCATCACTCAACAACGCCCATACAGGAGTCGACGAGATGATCTCGACAGGAAGCAACATTCTGGGAAGCCTTATAAATCAGCGAGAAACCTTAAAGGGAGCTCACAGACGAATCGTGGCGATTGGCGGTACATTGGGCCTCTCAAATCACACAATGAAGCTTATCGAACGACGCTTTGTTGAAGACAAATATGTGATGATAGGCGGCATGCTCACAACGCTACTTGTCATTATTTTGGTAATTTATTTTATTGTTTTCTAAAGTTTATGCTTCACAAAATGACGTCACAATGAGAATGGCTGATTCCAACAACTATTTATATAATAAATATATTTTTCCATAAATGCAATGAGTTTCTTTTGCATTTATCGGTGTCGGACTTTTTTGATGATGCGGGCAACTTTAGATGCAGAGTTGGAGTTACTGGAGTTGAGCTTGTGCTTAGCACTGCCACTTGGAGTGGTGGGATCCTTATTGGTACCGTCTCTAATGGGTGTGCTTGAGCCTCCTTCCGCTGAAATTGAAAGTCGTTAATGCGTCTTGCATTGCTCATTTTTCGTCTTACCGTCTTTTTCATCCTTTCCAGTGGTTTTTATAGATGTAGCTCCATCGTGAGCGGTTGTTATGTTGTGATTTGAGTTGATTTGATTGTCGCTAGAATCCTCATTTGTTATTGAATCTGATTCACTCGCACGATCAGCTGCGAATTGTAAGAAACTTTTGAAATGTATTTCCTTACCAAATTCCGCCTATACTTACGGTTGCATATAGCCATCGATGTTATACTTGACTTTGAGAACAGCCTTTCAGCTTCTTTGAACTTTCTGTTACGTTTGTCAGCTTTCGAGTTTGTCGCTTTGTTTGATGTTAAGTATCGTTCCCAGCCACGGATGATGTTCCCATACAGCTGGGTGTCTTCTAAATATGAGCCCTCGAAAGCATATATCTGCCGCTCTAGGTTGGCTAGTTGTTCCTATAAAAAGAGGAGAGCAGGTTTCAATGATTTGTTTGTTTATTAGGAGCTTCAAATAATAGTTACCGAAGTTTCTGCTTTCTTTTTGATCAAGTCCGCCAATTCTGCACGCGTATCGAGATTTGATGATTTCGCTGCCATGTTTGCTTTGGATGACTTACGTTGTTTTGTGGCACTAGCATCTGCGTTGCTTTTAGTCGATGGGGAGCTCATTTCACCAACGAAATTATTAACAAAACAATGTTAATGATTTTATTTACCTTTTGTATTTTATATAGGGACGGTCAAATTCCCTTTTCGTGAATTGTTTTAACTTCAGTCACGATGACATTTAAGAAGATAGAGAGAGATAAAATAGAGAAAATAGTCTGGTGCTACCAATATCCGATTAAATATAACACTATTGAATTCGAATCGTTACAACGGAAGTTTCGATGGATAAAGAAATTTAAAGTACTTGATTTTTTTGTGCAATACAATAGGTAAAATACAGATTGAAATTATCTAAGCCAAAAGTGGAACCAAAGTGTAGTAACCCGTTAACATTTTTTTTACTAATTTCCTTTTCCTGTTATTTTTAAAGCAAATATGCCTTGACTTATGTGAGATTCGATTTGAATCATTGACGACAGAACCTTGTAGGTCGGCTACTTTAGTAATCTCTAAGACAGAAACCTGGCAGCACTGAAAAAATACTTCAGGCTGTCAAATTTTCTTTGAAGTTTGTGCGGAAAATTATTTTTTGGTCGCAGATTTTTCCAGTTTGTTTGTTTTTTATTTTATCAAATATGACCACATCTAAAAGCAATAGTTATGTACCCAGAGTCAATCAGGTTTGTTAAATAAATTTACCCTATTTCTGCTAAACAATTTTCCGGTTTACTAGTTAGATGCGCTCCATTTAAACAAAGATATCTCGCGAATGATAAGGGAGAATCTATTGCAGAACTTGCAGGCTTTATCGGTAAGCATTTGAAAACATACCAGTCTACACTCTTACTAATGGTCATGTATCATGTATCATGTATCACATTTGCACAGCCAATACTTTTTATAAAAGTACAACCAGAGCTAGATCTCCTAGTACAATCGGTTATGTGGTTTGGATCGGTCGGCAAAAACTGTTCTACATTTGGACAACAGCTACTTGTTCTTGCATACGATTCGGAAAAGCTTACAATATCTCGTTTGTGCATACATCTTGCGCTTACTGTTTTACCAAAATATGCTAAAAGCAACGCAGAATACAGACTAACCAACAGAGAATGGGTGCATAAAGCCATAGAATGGGGCGACAACATAGCTCTGATACTATCAGTCTTGAATTTCTTTCGTTTTCTGAAAACCGGCAGAAAACCTTCTTTAATTGACTATTTACTCGGGCTCGACTATATAAGCCTCCGAGGAAATAAGAGAAGAGAAATTGGTTACAAGTACCTGACACGTGAATTAATGTGGGGAGGATTCATGGTTTGTTTAAACCAAAATTGTGCCTTCATTTATACTGAATATATAATTTTTGCAGGAGCTGCTTGGACTTGTTCTACCCATAATAAACTTTCAGAAAATCAATCGACTTGTTCGTAACACTGTTTTCGGAAGCGGAAGTACCTCAGGAAAATGTAACATCAAACAGCCTAAACTAACTCTCGACTCGTGCTGTGCTTACTGCGGCGATAGACCAACATTACCACATCATATTGGATGTGAACATATCTACTGTTTCTACTGCTTGCAAGCAAACACTTTGACTGATTCTAGGTTTTGTTGTACTGTATGTGGAAGAGAGTGCTCCGAGGGTATATTCCCGGTGAGCTACGCTGCCTAGATCATGCAGAGTATATATTTTAGCTTGGTTATAAGATTTAGTGTTTGGACTTTTTGTTATATTATTGAAAACGTCAATACGATTGTTTTTTTTTTCAAATGAGTGCGTTTTATTCTTTTTTTGGTTTTCGGATATTCAAGGGGAAAGGTGGCTTTAAAAAGACTATCTCGTAGAAGGTAGGCATTTTCCTAAAGCTTAAATAGATAAAGTATCCATACCGCGAGAAGTGAACAGTTTCAGAGAACATTGCATATTAATCAGGTACTGAGGCAAATGGAATAAAAATTGTGCGTTATCTACGAAATCTTCGCCTTAAATGAGCCCACTTTAAACTGAACTCATGCTCTGAAAAGGTACCGACTCGTCAATCAAAGAAGGAATTAATTTCCTAGCTTTTAAGTTAACTCGGTTGCAATTTCAATTTGAATTTGAATTAACAAAAAAAAAAAAAAAAAACATGGATGTTTCAAATTTAACCGCAACAACTATCTTAAACATAGATGGCGACGTCATCAGAAGGGAGGTGTACGACCGATAGACGTCAAATGGTTTTCTAAAGCGCGCGTTTTTCTTTCGTCTCGAATAATTGGGAATTTTGGAAATAACAAAGTTATTCTAAAAGTTCAAGTTTCAAGAGCTACTTATCAAATACAAGTGAAGAACATCTATCCAGAATATAAATAACGTACTCCTGATGAGCTGTTTGTTGTGCATTTACATCCGAACTCAGTAAAGTACACTCTTGTCTCCTACACATTTCAGCAACCCGTAAGTTCTTTTAACTAATTAGAAATCCAAGCATAATATTACTGTACAAACGTACATATTTAGTAAAGAATAGCTTAGCGAAATAATAACATTTTTAATAAATTTGTGACGAGAAAAAAAAAAAAACAAAAAAAAAAGTTTTGTTTGTGGATCGCAAAATTCATGGAACCTATCCCAAAAAGTTGATAGCTTCAGCTGTCAGTGTCATTTCGCTCTCAAAAATTCGTTTGTACAGAGAAGACAAAGAAAAGGAAAACAAGAAAAAAGTGCAAAATAATTAGTATTTTTTATAAAAAACTTTTCCCTGATTTCGATAATTCACGAAAGATATTTTTCACACTTGTAATTAGTCAACTAATAGGAATCTGAAATTTAAGTGGCATCAGCATTGTACAAGGGCATTTCTCAAGTTTCATAAGCGCTCTCCAAAAAGAATTTGCGTCGTAGAGAATTGTTTTGGTTGTGGAATCATCGGTAGTGGTTGTTTTTAAACAAAGAAATTTTCTTCAACTCAGGGTGAGTCTTTGTCGTCACTGTCGCTGATGCTATCGCTCATAGTTTCGTCAAAAATATTAAAATTTGAATTATTCTAGATAACGTATCGTATAATTCTCGGTTGAGAAAATGCTCGACTTGGAAGTTGTTCCCGAAAAATCACTAGGATGTGATAGTTGGGAATTTGTTCTGGGCATGCATTTCTCTCAGGCCATCGCAATTATTCAGTCTCAGGTGGGGATAATCAAGGGTGTGCAGGTTCTGTATTCAGATACGAATCCGCTGGGTGTGGATATCATCATAAATCTCCCGCAAGATGGAATCCGATTGATTTTTGATCCTGTCGTCCAGAGACTGAAGACAATCGAGGTGTTCAGCATGAAGTTGGTGAAGCTGAAGTATGGTAGTGTGTTCTTCAATTCGCCCGAAGTTCTTCCATCAATTGAGCAAATCGAACACTCATTTGGAGCCACACACCCTGGTGTTTATGATGCGGCCAAGCAGCTATTTGCACTGCACTTTAGAGGACTAAGTTTTTATTTTCCTGTTGACAGTAAACTGCATGCTGGACATGCACACGGTATGGGTTCTCTGGTATTTCTAAGTGGTGCTTCACCGGTGGTGTCCAAGATGTCTTTATACTCTGGCAGTAATGTGGCTGAAAACAGACCACCACCGTTACCTCTATCTTGCTATAACCGGCAGCTTCACCTGGAATCAGCTTCTGTGCTCCGCAACCCGTTGGGTATGACGCGCGGCCTCAAACTGAAACTGTTTACCGAAGGATCTGGGAGAGCTTTAGAGCCTCGCAGACAATGCTTCACCAAGGAGATTCTGTTCGGCGACAGCTGCCAGGATGTGGCAATGAATTTGGGCGCACCCAATCGGATCTTCTTTAAGAGCGAGGACAAAATGAAAATACACTCATCGAGCGTGAATCGTCAGGCCCAGAGCAAGCGAAGTGATATATTTTTCAATTACTTTACCATTGGCATTGACATACTCTTCGACGCGCGCACACAGTCATGCAAGAAATTTATTCTGCACACCAACTATCCGGGACATTTCAACTTCAACATGTACCATCGGTGTGAGTTTCAATTTCAACTGAAACCCGACAAAGTGCTCGATGGCGACAAGAAAATCTCATCACAATCAGTCCCAATCACAGCGTACTCCAAATGGGACGACATTAGTTCGTCGCTGGTGCCATCCGAAAGGCCAGTTGTTTTGCATCGGGCCAGCTCGACAAACACTGCCAACCCATTTGGTTCGACATTCTGCTACGGATATCAGGACATTATATTCGAGGTGATGCCCAACAAGCATATCGCCTCAGTTACCCTCTACAATACGTCGCCATCAAAACAAAAGGAGTACCTATGGCAGAACAACAAAATGCAGGACATTCGCCTAACAGTAGCGTGAGAGTCTAGACAGACTACGCGTACCACATGCCAAATATAGGCGAAACTAACTCTTATATTGTTTCTACACATACATACATATGATGATCTATTTTTTAAACAATTTCCTATAATTAAGTCCTTAATATAACATTACTGTGTTTTTGTATTTTTATTTTTATTTGATTTAATGTGAAGAAGTTGTGTATTAAGTAGTGTTATGTTTAGCTGTTCATATACAATAGAGAGTAAATAAAGTAAACTTCTGTACATAATACGCAATGGTGTATGCTGACTGAGTTTTCGTTTGAATTTCAGCTGAAATATCATTGTAGATTGTGTCTGCGCGGTGTGGCATCATGAATGAAGTCGTAGAACCAGAAGCAAAGGCCACACCGAAATATGATCCAAGCACTCTTCCCGATATGCTGCCAGTGTATTACAAACGCTTGTTTCCCCATAAGCCATTCTACCGCTGGTTGTCCTACGGATTGTGTAAGTGTTGCCAGTTATTTATAGATGCGAGTCCATTGACGATGTGTTTTCTTTGTTTCAGCTGAACCAGGCATATTCACAAATAGAGAAATCTCCTTTACATTGGGGGATGACATTTACATACGCTACCTGTGCTATGATACGCAATCGCAGTTTGAAAAGGATTTGTGCGCCCGCAATCCGCTCAAGATTGACATCGGAGCAGTGCTACAGAGCAAGTAAGTTGAGGTTGTTGTTGTTCAACACGGTGAAGTTCTGCAAAAAGTTCGATTGTTGGTTAAAATTTGTCGCATAACCCGCATGATATATGAGTGACCTACGACAGAAGGGAACTTTAGTTATCTCTGGAGCTGACACACTTTTATAATTTCAATTGCTGCACAAAATTAAGGTTTTATCTGCGAATCGCTAGCACACAGTGTCCGAACAAAGTGGTTAGTGAGACCCACTTTATGTGCATGTATTGGAAAATTTTGTTTGACTTCTGCTTCAAGGTTGTTTTTATTTTTGTTTTCGTATATTCTAAAGAAACAATCACTGGATATCAGTTGGAACTATTTTTGTGCTAAAAAAAACACAAAAAAGGGTCTACCTCTAGGCGCAATCTATATTACTGCTCGCACAATACACAGCAGCATCATAAAGAGTATTCAAAACCCATTGAACGAAAAAGTTTAGAAATACTGGGCACTCATCCTGTAATTTTTCAGACGATTATGGTAGCAAATCCAAAAGTAGCAACTAAGTGCAAAAATTACGAGTTTGAGACCTTAATCCAATTCATTTTCCACAAATGTAATGAAAGCTGACGATATTGAAACAAATTCGGGCAAAATATAACTTCTTATGGTCATCAAAGTTTCAAAAACGATATCGTCCCAATGATTATTGTTATACGGAATCTGCCCCCTGGACGAGATTTGCAAAGGTCTTGTTTTTCGAAAGAAGAATTGTAGCGCCCCTTTTGCGCTTCTAGCAGTTCTTACAAAAAATCTACTAGATAATAGGGCATATTTGAAGCACAAACATATCGTACCCGTTTTACACCAATTTTAGAGCTCGCAATAGTCAGTTATGCAGCTATTCCCAGATTACCCTGCCCTAATCATAATTTTACGAATTTTAGGCCCTCTGTTCTGCGTATGTCTGCCAAGTCCATGATACCTGTCCAACGAGAGCTCGTCTTCGATATCGACATGACTGACTATGACGATGTGCGCACATGCTGCGAAGGCGCTTCGGTATGTACGAAATGTTGGAAGTTCATGACCATCGCTTGCAAAGTCTTAGATCTAACACTGAGAGAAGACTTTGGCTTTGAGCACATTCTGTGGGTATTTTCTGGTCGTCGTGGTATCCATTGCTGGATATGTGATCACGTCGCACGTCATTTGGACACAAAGGGCCGAGCTGCTGTTGCCGAATACATGCAAATAGTTTCACACGCTGTCGGCGGAGATAACAGCGGCACTGTTCGCGCAGTTATTGGCGAGCGCATGCATCACAGTGTCAAACGTGCGCTAAAAATAATAGAGCCCATGTTTGAGGAAGTCGTCTTGGAGGATCAAAATCTATTTGGAACGGCAAAAGGCATTAGCAAGCTCCTTCTGATGATTTCCGATGAGAATGCCCGTAAGGATGTGGAGGCGCACCTAAAAAAGCACGAAGGCGCTAGTTCGAAGACGATTTGGACAACCTTCACACGTTTCGCCAATTCGATGCGGAGTCAGGGCACATCAAACGTTTGGGCTAGGAAAATGAAGTATATAGTAGAGGAGATCCAGTTGGCTATCATGTATCCGCGTTTGGACATAAATGTCACGAAGGGATTCAACCATTTGCTGAAAGCTCCATTCTGTATACATCCCGGGACGGGGAAGCTGTGCGTTCCCTTCAATCCAAATTTGGCGGGCAAGTTTGATCCCATGACAGTGCCGACCATTGTGTCGCTAATGGAGGAAATCAACGCCTTCGATGAAAAGAGCAAGGAGGAAGACGCCCCTGAGGACAAAAGCCGTATTAAGGACTTTAAAAAGACCGGCATGTTTAAGCCTGTGGTTGTGTTCGAGGAATTCCTGCGCAAACTCGAAAAGAGCTACAAAACGAAGGCAATCGAAGTGAGCGATGCGACAATGGAGTTTTAGACAGTTAAGAAATATTGTTTATTATTAAACTTTTTTTCCAATATAATCGTTTTTAAATTGCTCTGCCAAAATGGCTAGAGTCAAGAATCTGGACGTTCTTGACATGGAATTTCAGTATTACAGGTATGATAATCAATATGAGCGGGAAGGTGATCTTTCCTCGTCTTGTTGCAGCTGTCTCGTTAGAGATCTCGTGTTGACGCTCCCGAATCCCCTTGAGCAGAAGGTGGCCTCTGTTTGGTTTCGCAAACTAAGCGATCCTGCGTACAATGCGGACGCGTTGCGGGAAAAGCGAAATCGCTATTTACTTATGCTGACGATATGTATGTCTTTGAACAGCTTGAAGAAGCCATTCAATAAATATCCACCCGATGATGCACTCAGAGAGGTGACTTCTATTAAAAACCCAAAGACATTGCAGTCTGGCGCTAAACCTCGATGTCCATCTGGTGGAGGAACACCGGAGAACGCTCAAATGTGCGATTTGCATGACACCGAGTGCCCGAACGATGACGATAACATTGGGAAGGTATAAAGTTTGGCTTTCTGTGTTTAAAAATAATTAAAACAAGAATTTAGGTGCTGGACGAGCAGTTTGACTTTCTTATCGATCAAGCCGGAAAGTATGTGTCACGGTTGTCAGATCTTTCCGACCGCCGAAGGGGTCATAAGTGGGTCACTTACCTGTCTTCGATTGACTCCAAGTGTTTTCATATGAAGGGAGTCCGCAATGACTATGCAATGCTGTTGTCGGGCTATGTGCTGAATGACGAATTGCCGGGACCATTCCTCCAGCTGCCCATTGACAAGCTTGTTCCACTTCAAGAGCTGGTCAACCTAATGGATATGAGGAATCATATGAACATTGATCCTTCGCGTCCGAAGACATTGAAATTTTTCAGAGATGTGCCTCACCCGGACGAGGGAGCGTTTGCTTTTATCGCCGTTTCGGGAGAAATTTGTGATTTATTTCTAAAGAAAACATAAATTATGCAGTGAAGCGCTGATTTGCGACTTGTCCCACCCCCATCTGAAAAAAGTTCTTGCTTGAATCTTCGAGTTTACAAACTCCTTCCATATTGAAACAACTCCAGTTGTAAATTTAAATTTTAAATACATTTATTTAAATATTAAAAAATAAGGAAAACGTATTTACAGACATCTAAGCGTTATAACAGTCGTCACTCCATCCTCCTTCACATCTACGGATGCTTCAACTTTGAATTTACCCTCGGGCGTGGGCGATGCACTAACACTCACATCGCTTGTGGTATCCTCACCCTTGATGTGAAATACTTCTAATTTCTCGCCCTCGCCCGCGCTAGCCTCGTTGTCGTCCTTTTCTACTTCAACAACGACTACAGCAGGCAGCAGCGACCCGCCTTTGAGTAAAACCGTCGACTTTTCAACAGCCTCACCGTGCCACATTTTCAAATCACTTGGTGTGAATAGGCAGACTTCTTTATCGTTCAAGTCCTGTCCCTCGGGATCAATTAGATACGTTGCCTGGCGAGCGCAGCCAATTGCGACCACTTCGTCGGCTGCATAGCTTGAGTGGAGTTTCGCCTCCGGAAACCGACTAGCGATAGCTGACTGGATCTTGGGTATCTTCATGGTAGCGCCCAGTAGCACTATTTCGTCGATCTGTTTCACGATGCTTGTATTGTCGGCAAACAGCCTATCGACAGCTTCGTTAAGTGTCGTCATGAACTTGTTTATGACCGGCTGGATGAGACTTTCGAAGCGTGCACGCGACATCTGCATGCTGAAATCGACACCATCCATCAGCGAGTCGATGTAGATTTGGTTCGATGGCAATGCGGTCAGGATGTGCTTACAGTTGGTGGCAGCGTTGTAAATCTTAGCGATTGAGCGGCGACTCTCCTTGGGATCCAGGTGGTACTTTTTGTTAAACTCCTGACCGACAAACTCAACCAGAGCTTCGGTGTACTGATTGCCACCGATTGGAAAAGGACCAAGTTCCTCTAGCAAAGTGTACATTCCACTGGCAACCTCGTAAAGCGTAAAGTGGCTGTAAATACCACCACTCTTGATACAAAGCACAATTTTAGCCTCAGAATCAGCAGTTTGTGCCTCACCAATGCCGTATGCTAGAGCGGCAGCCGTCGTCTCCGAAATTATCTGTGCCACATGGAAGCCAGCTTCTTCAGCAGCTGCTGCAAGATTTGGCCATGATTCCTTTGGATAGCAGTTTGGTATTGACAGCACCACCGATGGCTTGGAGTCCTCGTGCAAGTACGACTGACGGGCCAACTCGAACTCGGCCTTGTACAAGTTCACACAAACTTGGTGCGGAGAGATTTTAGTGACGATTTCCTTGTCTGAATCACCACCACCCTTGGATTTCAGTTCGAATTCCTTCGTCTCTTCGTTGTAGTAGCATGTGATGTACTTACATGCTTCTTGGATTTTTTCTGGCTTCAGTGTGGATTGTGAAAGAAAGAACTGCAAGCTGTTGGCTACGCATGAAGCGGGTTTTGATGCCATTTTCTGTTTGGCCGTGAGTCCGCATTCTATTTCGTTGCCTTCAGCAAGCAAGCAGGCTTGTGATACGCGGTCACCTTGTTTGTTGGCTATCACCTCGGGGTTACCATCGGATTTTACGGCTGCTATGCAAAGCGTGCTATTGCCGATTTTAATACCGAATCTAGGCCACATTGTGTTATTTGAATAGTTTTATAGAAATTAAAGAGAAGTTGATGGAATTTAAAAAAAAAATTTCGATAACCTCGCACGTTGTAAAATGTACCGACTTGGTCCAGGGATTATCGCTCACTTGACAGATGTGCAACAGAAAAAGGTTTTTTTTATTTTCCTTGTGTGTGTTCGTCGATTTTTTTTGACAATTTCGCAAACACACAATCCACAACGTGGAATATACAATCCATTTCGGGTGTGTTCGTGAGATGTTAACGATGGGTACTTTGCTTACGTTACGATATGAAATGATTTATGTAGGTAATTGTTTCGGTCTAAATTTTAGATCTCTTATTTCCAGTCGAATATAAGAAAAATTGTTAGTTTTCTGTCGTCACTCGTGCTTTGCTTTTTTTTTTTTGTGTTTCAGTACCAAGCAATGAGTTTGTTATTAGGAAATTGTTTTCTTTTCGTTTCCACATTGTTGTGACTGATAATATATTTTAAAAATGATACAAAACTAATTGATAATTACAGTTTATTTCCATATGGTTAAATAAACTAAAAATAAAGTCTTAGATTAGTTATCTGATGAAATTTCAAAGTGGTACCCATTCATGCTTGATTGTTTTAGAAAACAGTGGTTAAATCGCGCTTCGTTCTACAAGAGGTCCTACACCCGCAACGTAACGTTGTGTCCATTTGAATTGTAGCATTGCGTTGCAGGATTTATGGACACATATTAAAGTAATTAAATTTATGCGCAGGAGTAAAGCTGGACAGTTCTTTTAAATTTCATTAATTATTATTACATCTTTACATAACTACCTATTTAAGCGGCGATGCCGCTGTTGAAGAGCTGCAGACTATAAAAAATAGTTTTATTTATGTCACTTATATTAAGTAAATTTTAGAACTGTTGCGTTCATTCTTTGGCGAGTAACACTGCATTAGTAAATCCGCCGAAGATGTTCTCCTCAATCGTGTGACCCTTTGTCGACTACCGGTATTCGTAAAAGATTTGCTACGAACGTGGCGTCTATGATGGGCATTTCGTTTTTTATTGCTTACTCTAAACGGGTTGTTAACATTGCCAAAGCAAGAAGTCGGATTCTCACTATCTGAAAGACACATTTGGTTGTCCTCCTCCGTAGCTCCCATGTCAAATCTACAAGAAATGCTAGCACTGCAGTGTGTTGAACGGACCATGTTCTTGCTGCTGTTGGGCTTTTCTACTTTTGGTGAATTTTGGATTAATGCTCTTAAATCCAAATCCAAATCTATATCCCTATCAGAATCAGGTGTTTGAAAGTGGGATCCGTTATTGACTTGGCTAAATAGTTCAAGTTGATTGGACGTTATCGATGGCATTCGATTATTTTCGATTGTGGGTGAAGGGTCTCGTGATAGTTCCGAACCAAAGATACTGGCGTTGCTAAGGTAAGAGTTTCTATAAGAAAAGTTCATGGCTCTCTTTTTGTTTAATTCAACGAGTAAAATATGCCTACCTTTCAATTGGTAAATTTGTTCCGTAGTTTAATGGTTCAGCGGGCTGCAGGAAATCCGTTAAAAACGTTTCCGGTGATGAGAAAGTGTGTCTTAGCCGTTGAACTCGAAAATTTTGATTACCATTATTAAATACCACCCATGATCGCTTCAAATATGTGTTTTCTGTACAAATATTGCTTTTTGGGCGTTGTGATTCTAAAAGAGAAGAGGCAACATCTACAAAATTCATGGACATAGTTTGATTCAGAAAGCGAGAACGAGAGTCTGCATCCGAGGGACTCAATATCTATCACTGATAGTCTACTTCGAACTCTATTTAGTAAAACCCCGATTTGTGTCATACTTACTTCCATCACTCCCCGTTAATGTCTGCGGTATGGCTAAGGTAAACGAAATATTAAGGGATTCATCTCTAAACTCATTAGAGCATTCCTCAAACTGAGTTGGCGTGCCCGACGAGCTTGGTTGCTGTGGTTGATGTTGGTGGCTGCCCGGGAATTCCGAACTGCTTGTGGGTAATTCACCCCCAACGGAAATCGATGTGGCGCTCGTTGCAGCCCCCATGGGTTGGTTCGATGCACACCTGCATTGCCTCTCTGTACCCGGTTCTGCAAGGTCTGCAAGTTAAAGTCTTATTTAAAATTAATTAAAATGCAATGCTAAACGACTATAAGCGTTTCACTTACCACACGCAGTAGTTGCTAACAGGACTCGGCTTGCTAGCTCTTGCAAGGGACTAGCCATTGCACAGGGATCAGCTGCCGCTGAAGAAGTTGACGGTCCGCATGTATGCACAGTCGGCTGAAGGGGGTTGTTAGGGTTGGCACGGCTATGTGACCTTGACTGGTCATGGCGATGTCGTCTGTGCCTTCTTTGTCTTTGGCGTGATTCGTGAATTTCCTGGTCCATACCGATTTTGATCACTTCTTCATAGTCTGGCGGAGCTTCATAGCCTGGAGGCTCATCGGTTGTAAGTTCTTCTTGGCGGTCTTCAAAATAAGAGAGAATATTATTCCTCAGATAGAAGACTGCAAGAAGCCTTACCTAGTAGCTCACTAATTGTCTGTAAATGGTTCTGCAGCTCCCGTTGATGTCTTGCGCGAACTCCCATTCTATAAAGTATCACCATCCATCCAGAGAGGACAGCGAATATGCCCAATGTGCTCATGACGAATATACCCGTAGCAGTTTTTAAGTCGGGATATTGTTCCATTTTTGGAAAATAGTAGTTGGGCTTGTGGGAATACCAACGGCGATCATTTTGCAGATGAGACCAGTCCTCTTCACACGACTCTGGTTCATCACTGCCGTCTCCACAGTGATCGAATCCGTCGCAGTGTAAGCGAATTGAAATGCAGTGATTGTTGTTACATAAGAACTCGGAACCAATGTAGCAATCTGTTAATTTAAAGGGGTACCCTGATTGGTTTTGGTATAGTCAATTAAAACTCACTTAAGTAGTTGAAAACACTGTAGACAACCGCCAATTTTGAAGACATTCCAAAGACGCCACGCAGTCGAATGTAATAGCCCGTCAGAATGGGTACAATATGACTCTCTTTACTCATGCCGTTATTTGGCCATACAACGTTCTCAACGCTCGGTGCATCAGATGTTGTTCCCTGGCGAATAGTTAGCTCAGAGCGCGATGCCATCCCATAAAAGGCTTCAACTCTCAAAGATATGTGAGTCTTCATCATCATGTAGTTATTGCCGGGCTTAATGATCCAAATACAGTCGTACAGTCGAACGTCTGTTGTATTCTCGATCATGTTCATCATTGTTATGGCGCCTCCCGGACCAGACACCATGCCACCGCAATCTTAAATAAATCAAAACAAAACGCATATACTTAGTGCTGTGGACCTTTTTCTGTCAATACTCACCTGTATAAGGCATCAGCTGTCGATCCTTGACCTGTTTAGAGGGAAGAAAACTAACTTCGGCTCTATAACCTGATCCTGTAACTCCGTTACCGCGAAACTGTAGCAGCAACGACTTGCCACTGCTTATAACGATCGGCGGACGGAAATGTTCACCAGTGTACGAGTCCAGCATTTGGCCGTTTGAATCGAAAACCTGAAATTATACGCAGATGAGGACGCCCTGAGCAATACACACAACAACGTTTCAAGAAACCTCCAGAGTCGATGTCAATCCCAGTTGAAAATCTGTGAACTCCAAACGCACCTGGCAATTGTCCGCCTCACACGTGAGAATGTGTTCGATGCCATAGTCACGAGGATACGACATTGGGAAGTAAGGTGTCGATATAACCTGCGGCATGAATTGCGAGTAGTTGCTGACGATAGATTGCGTCGGCGAGCCACTTATAATTTTCACATTTCCTTCACACAAAAAGGAAGAGAGAAAAACGTTTATAACGTTTCAATTAAAAAGTAAAGAAAATGTTGTTGTTTATCGTTTTCAACCCTTGCGTTATACAATGAAATCGATTCTCTATTCGGAAAATGTACAACGCAGTTGGTAATAGTTTAGCGTTTTAAACATTTACCTAATTTTTCCAGAGTGCATGTATCGCATTATTTGTGAAGCGTGCCTGTCTTAAACAACGACCTGAATATTTGAGAATGTTGACTTATACCCACATGTACAGCACTCAAATGAATAATGGATCTATACGATTTTGTACGCACAAATAAATATGCAGTTTATGTGGAAAATTCACCTATTAATACTACTGAATAGATCCACGAAATACCATCCACAAGCTCCACGGATCATGAGCACGTTCCTATTTGCGGATTGGGGGAAGAACGCTGCAGAAATGGTGGCACTGTCGGTTGAATTTTTTGGCACTTTTTTATTTAGAGCAGGCAACTCTTTGTAGCTCACATTGGAACTCGTCTGCCGGCGAACAAAAATCTTCTTCCGTCGAGCTCCGTCGTCTACTTTCCTGGGACTCGATATTTGCTTCCGAAGGCAGGACTAGCAAATAGAAGGCGAAGTAAATCACGAAATACGCCCGATTAGGCACAGAGTCTCCCTTTGCGTCACTTAGATAGAGACGAAGAAATAAGTCGTTTGGATATCGTTTTCGGGAAGAAGATTTCACCTAAGAATCTCAGACGATATATTTTTGTTACACGTTACACGTTCCCACAGCCCAGGACACGAACTACAAAGCCCATTTATATTCCCAAAAACCATTTCTTATTATTTGCAGGGGGGCCCACCTTTTTTTTTTAAATTGTTTCCGTTCATACAGCATTTTTTTAAACTCACAAAACAAAACATCTACCAATGAACTCGATTTCACTGTACTTCACTCAAATACACTGTATAACTTACGTTCTGAAAAATACTGCAAAGAAAAGACATGACTGTTGGTGGCACGATAGAAAAACTTCAGCAAAAGGGTTCTTGTTTTGCTGCGAAACACCTTGCCATCGCCACAAAACTCCTGTCCCGAAATAGTTGTATCATAAGGTGGTTCCGAAAACTGAATATGTTCACAAGGACACATGTTGGGTGATTTGCCAGTTACGCCATTATTGGTTATTCTCTCACAAGTCTTGGAAAAGTTAACATATGTGAAGGTTATTCTAATCACACACTCGGCGCATGTAACCAATTCTAAATTACATTGGTACCAGACATCGGCATTTGTGCGATTTCTTATATTGAGCGGTGTATACAAAGTACTCTAAAACAAAAAAAAAAACAAAAAACAAAATAACAAACAAATACTGGATGTTATAGATTTTTAAAAACCGATTCCTTTAACTGATGGACACGCACCCGATATGCCGAAGTGGTAACGTTACGGGCGTGCAAATCGCCTCTTTCGCCAAGCTCCAGGAAATGTCTGCGCCCATTCCAATGACTACAAATATCCAATTCCCGAAGGTTGTTTCCGGAGTAGGCGCTACTCCCGGCTTGCAAAGCAGTTATAAACACAAAACCGATAGACACTATAAACACAAGGCTAGAAGCCTGTTTCATATTCAGGCTTGATTAATTTGATTTGAATGAGTAGATATTTTTTGTTTGGCGTTTTGAATAGTCCTGCAATAAGTGCGAATTGAACCGTTCGCGTCTCAGTATGAGTTTTGACTGAACTTAGTTCTAGTATCGGGTGGTAAGACATTTGGGGAGACACTATTAAAATTGCAGTCGCCATCTAAACAACCCCCAACAGCATAATATTAGAGGTAGGTACGTTTCGTGGAAGCCATAAAATGTCTAAAGCTTGGGTTCCTCTCGTAACTCGCAGTGGGGATGGCACTATTTAGTTGATTCTTAAAAACTCTATGGGGAAAATTGCTGGAGAACGGGGAATGCTACATCATAATTAATCATTCACCGGTTGATGTTTCTATGCTTGTACATGCATGTCAGACGTCACACAAGACTGTTTACCTTTTGGTTTATTGGGTAGGTGGATCGGGTCAAACGATAATGGACACTTGCAGGGATTCAATAAGAAATGTGCTTCCTCATATAAACCAGTATTTTGTATCTATTACCTTCTTACCATTTGTAATTAAACTGTGAAGGGGTTGCATGTGTGTGATATTACAGGCCACACATGAGTACTTGGATGATAATGTCAGTTTGTTTTTAGGTGTCTACTTAATTAGCAACTACTTTGGACCTAGGTATATAGAGCACATGTTTTTCAGAAACTCACAGAGTTATAATCAAGAGGTATTCTATGTAACTCATATTTTCCATGCTGTTCTTCGTAGATCTTTCTCGTAAATCTTGTGTAATTTAATTGCATATTATTTTTCGTAATATATTTTCCCCAGCTAGGATGCTGTCATTTAGTTTTTTCGTGTTATTTCAGAGAATGGCCAGCGATTCAGAAACAAGTAAAATCTTCCTTGCGTTGCAAAATCCCTAAAATATGCAGTTTGGCATTTATACCACAGTAACTACCATAGACAGATTTTTAATACATTCGGGCACAACTGTATAACTCATTTATTTGAAGTCAGGCTGCCTCGCAATGAAATCCCAAACATTTTGTTTGTTAAGTATGAATATACTAACCATGGACCGCGTAGTCTTTCTTTATTGAATAAACCGAAAAAAGAAAATATTCAAGTAAAATATGTTAAAAACTATTGATACCTTTAATCGACAGTATTTACGTACATTATAAGATACTTACTGCAAGTGCTGCTGTTACTATGTTACTGAACTCAACATCAAGTATAGGTAACCCGAAATCTTACTTAATCAAGATAACAAAACTATTCACGCTTTTGCTTCAGCTCCAAATGAATCCAAAGCTCAATTTTCTTGATTCGTTTTCTCTTCTCTTCTCTTCTCATTCTACGCGTAACACAGCGCAGTACGTACAATATGCAATGGAATCGATTTGAGACATACGATTTTAATTCTCCTCGCCATTAACCTATAAATTAAATTAAGCACGACATTACAAAGTGCAGACCTTTAAGTAGACTTTATTGATTCCACAAAAATTATTCTGATTGGTATAAAAACGAAGTCACCTTCACGCAGTCTAATGATTCTTTGAAAAATAATTCGTTTTGTAACTATACATATAATATACTCGTAATGCACCCGCCAGCGGTCCTCTACAAATGCGCCTTGCTATCTGCACTTGTTAGAAGTCATTGGGAAAGAGCCACCTTCAGATTGTCGGCCAGTTTGTCAATGAACTCGAACGTCTCCAAGTAGTCCTTGCGCTGTACGTTGTTCATGCCCTTGATGCAAATGGCCAAATCCTTGGTCATGAAGCCAGATTCAATGGTCTGGACGCAGACCTTCTCGAGGGTTTCAGCGAATTTTTGAAGTTCAGCATTGTTGTCCAACTTGGCACGGTGGAGGAGACCGCGAGTCCAGGCAAAGATCGATGCAATTGGGTTGGTTGATGTTTCCTTGCCTTGTTGGTACATCCTGTAGTGACGAGTGACAGTTCCATGGGCAGCTTCAGACTCTACAGTCTTTCCATCCGGGCACAGCAAAACTGAGGTCATCAGACCAAGGGAACCATAACCTTGAGCAACGGAGTCAGATTGAACATCACCATCGTAGTTTTTGCAGGCCCAGACGAAACCTCCTTCGGACTTCATGCAATAGGCGACCATGTCATCGATTAGGCGATGTTCGTACCAAATGCCAGCCTCCTCGTATTTCTTCTTGTAGTCCTTCTGGTATACTTCCTCGAAAATGTCCTTGAAACGTCCATCGTATTTCTTGAGGATTGTGTTCTTGGTACTCAGATAGAGTGGGTACTTCCTCTGCAAAGCGAATTGAAGGGATGAGTGGGCAAAGTCTACAATCGATTCATCAGTGTTGTACATGGCCAATGCGACGCCAGCCGCCTTGTATTCATGGACCACCTCCTTGATACCTCCGCTACCTCCGTTGGCAGGGGTGAACACAAGCGACAGTGTACCAGCTTCTGGAACAACGAAGTCGGTTGCCTTGTACTGATCGGCATGAGCGTGACGTCCAATAATGATTGGCTTCTCCCAGCCGGTAACCAGACGAGGAATGTTCTTGCAGATAATAGCCTCGCGGAAAACGGTACCTCCGAGAATGTTACGAATGGTTCCATTAGGTGATTTCCACATTTTCTTCAGATTGAACTCCTCGACACGCTTCTCATCGGGGGTAATGGTAGCGCACTTGATGCCAACGTTGAATTTCTTTACGGCTTCAGCACAATCAATGGTGACCTGGTCATTGGTAAGATCACGGTTTTCCATGCCCAAATCGAACGTGTGTAGGTCAATGCTCAGGAAGGGCAGAATCAGTTTATCCTTGATTGAGCTCCAGATGATGCGAGTCATCTCATCACCGAGGATATCAACAACGGGACCGGCCTTGATTTTGCTTGCCATCTGAAATGTTCGAAAGAATCGAGACATTATGAATCGGATTAATTACAATAGGTATTTCGATATAAAAAAGTTTTAAAATTAATAAATGCACGTCCGATGTGAACAAGCAAATGCTTCCGAACACAGAAAACGCAATACGGCCTTAAATCTTCGTTATCACCGCCGGCAACAAGCGAGACGCGACAAGTGCAATAAAATAAAATACAGTACTAACAGATTCAACTGTCAAAATGAAGTATTGTGCTTATCATGCAACTTGATTAGATTGGCGGGGTTACGCAAGAAAGTTCATTGAACGAACTACTTTACTCTTTCTAACAACAAGAAATGACCCGACGATGGGAGTTATCTCCTTCATTTTTGTTGATACGTATGGATTTCACAGCTTTGGAATGTAAATACTGTAAAAGCTTTTACACTTTACAGTGTGGAACAAAAGTAAGGACGTGAAGTACAAAAGAAAATTAGCACAAAAATATGTTTGATTGAAAAAGCTCTAAGACTAGATTCTCAAGTGTATTATGAACGTCACCAATTATTGCCAACACAATTTTCGCATCGCAGTATAGTATTTTCATTAATTTTCAGAGACATCTACATAGTTTTATTTCCCAGCGGGCATTTCTAATGGAAACCATTCAATTCAAATTTTCAAAATGCCTTGCCTACATATAGTTAAGAAGCTTTTTAATTTGAGTAGATAAGATTATTAATGTTGTTTTATGATATTGCGTACCTAGACAACAAGTGTTTTTGTGTTGGATAAGGTTTTATCACTGATGGTGATTTCAGCGCGAGCTATTGCCAAAGAACTGTAAAGCAATTTATTTACAGCTCTGTAAACTGGCACTGCGAAACAAATTTATGTACCTACTTGACAGACGCCTACCTAAACTAATTTTATTACTTCAGAGACAAACTTTAACAGAGAGGTTACACGAAGTAACTTGTAAGTTATAACAATGTTTTAATGAAATGAAGAAGTTGTTGTTTCAATTTTCAACGTACTATACTACGAACTAAATTAAAAAGTCAACTGTCTCAATTTCCAGCCTATCTAGTTTAAATATTTACAATATAAAACATTTATAATTGTTTAACCAACGCTTAGGGCCACGCTCCAATAAAAATCTCCCATCCTCCACATTTGTTCTTACTTGATATCAGTACTCGTATTTATGACCTTTGGCGGATCACATTTCAAATTGTGAAATGCTTGACGCAAATTTGCTTCAGTCTCTAATTTTATGTGTCACATCTTATGTTATTACTGATATTAAATAATATACATGCAAATGAACATATTGATGTCATTTTGTTTCTTTTGAAAGTGTAAGTAGTACCTACACAATTTTTTAATTCTACTATCGGTAATGCAAAATTACGTGTCACGTGTACTTTCAACTTTTGATACGATACGCAAAATTGAAATCAGCGGCAAGAGATAAGAATTCAAGTTCATGGAACATGTCACAACGCACTGATAGTATTTTCATTAATTTTATGAATCGTGAACCCTGTTGGTCCTCCCTAACCCGAAGAAATCGATTTTGTTATTAAGAAAGTCAGGCAAAGTTGAAAATGTGCGGATCTATATCATATGTTACAATTGGGAATTTTTACGTTTTTTTTCGAATTTTTCTGTTTTTGTGTCTATTACGGAAATAAAAGGAAAAAACTATATCAAAGTTTTGGCGCTCTAATTTTGTTTTACCACCAAAAGAATGACGGTAATGCTACGTTTGTGTGGGGCTTTTGACGATCCTTATTGGTTAAAAAGCGAACCAAAATTGCAGGCACAACAACTTTTGATCGGTGGCTGTCATTTAAGCCATATTACTTGCGATGACAATTTCAACGGTAGGGCTTTGTTGTAGAAAATTGTTCTGAACGGATACCTCGATGTTTTACTTTTTTTTTTTTTAGCGAAAACATGGAACAGAACCCTCAATGGCTCAATATATGACAGCGAGAAAATGACATTTGATGTTTATATATTTTTGCATTCTAAAAAACGGTTTTCAAAAAACGTTCCATCCAGAAATTTAACTAAGCAAACTTTTAGCTGGGTGACGGGAAAGAGAACAATCAGTGTAATTTAGTAAAATCTTCTGCGGGGAATGCGCCAAATGTTTTGAAACAGAAGTAATGTGATTTTCCCAAAACAAAAAAAAAAAAATAATGCTTGACTTTAATGTACGAAGTCAATAGTCGGGAAAAAATACGAAGTGAGGCAGAGATACAACAAAGAACATCCAACAAAATTTAAAAAAATTCAATGCTGCCAAGTCTATAATTCACTGTGTTGCTGTGCAGAGGATGGTACTTTATGAGTTACACGCAGGGAAGTGAATTGATTTAAAGTAAACAAACAAAAAGAAAATTGGAAATACATACACATAAATTCATAGTTCGAACAGTTATCATCACCCAAATCGAAAAAGTGTCAACATTGTAAAAAGAAAAATCTTATACTTTATTTAAGTCAGCTACCTATTCATATTTTAGCCAAAGAAACTTTGAACTCAAAGTTGTTTGTTTGATCCCCATTAATTGATGGATAGTGATTTAGTAGCAATTCCCCTTTGGGTGCTTAAAAAAGACGAAATTCCACAAAAACAACAACGGGAATTACAAGTTGTCTGTACTTTAGACAGACAGCACACAAACTTGTTATTTACACATCATGAAAAGTAGTTTTTTGCATCGTCATTATATCCATTCCATTCGAATCTACTACAAAATAACCAAAATTCGCGTAGTCATTACTGATACCGACGATTAGCAAAATTATGTTATCTGTCGCCATATTATGGTATATACATAATATATAATACAACTGCGAAATTGTCTACGTCGAAGTGACCAAATCTAAACACGAACTTAAATTTACTCTATTACATAACAATCCCGCTTATGATTTCAGTGACAATTTTGTCAGACGCCCTCATACCGGGCACTTATCTTATCACCAGAGGGGCGGTGGTGCAATGCAGTTAATCACTTTAGATGACCATCCTCCAAAGAATCACGCCAGCCCAATTGCTGGCATCTCCCACGAGTACAGTATAATGCTGTTTTCAATGTTCTAAGCTTTTACTTCGATTGTATTTGAATAACGATATAATACTGAACGTCATGCAAGCAAGAGTTACAGAGCAGAATGGAATGGGCACAGTTCAAATGCTGCACAATTGTAGCTTTTACCACCTCCTGTCTGACTCTACCCCCTTTTTCAAAAAAAAAATGATTTAAAATAAAATAAAAATAAAAACAAGTTCTTTCATTGGACAAACAGAAAAACCGGCAAAAGAAAAATACACAGTGTCTTACACGAAACTCTAACGAAATTCCAACAGAAAGGAGAACAAACGAACTTAGGTACGTGGAATAGGTAAATAGGGGCCAAAGACCAACTAGAAATCAGTTTTATTTATTCTTCAAATTAAAAGTGAAGAATTAACAAAAATAAAACGACTTCGAATGCATTAAACCTGAGTTCGCAGTGAAAGTTAATTTTTACATTTACATACATGTTTAGGGTAGGTTATGCAAAACATGTCTAAAATCAAATCACATTGTCGCTAAAAATGGAGGTGAAATTCCTGATGTGTAGATCTAATAATTAATGATACAAATTGCTGGCGATAGGTAGTTACCTACGTCGTAGTTGACTTACCTTTACGGATTTCTCTTTGTATTTAGAAAAACTGTGTGAGAATTGGTAAAACACCGGTAGTAAACAATTACGTTCCAAATAGAATACACTTTCACACGCAGCACCGGATTGGATAAAACGAGCAACCACTCCCAAACGAACACAACGACTGACTGACTGACTGAATAAATAAGAAAATAATGGACAAAGTTGCTTCTGGCAATTCATTGTTGGCGAGCGAAAAGCGAAGATTTTTGACAGCGAGTCATGTCGAGGCGACATAAACAGTGTTTGTTGCTGAGTGCTGCCGTTGTCAATCTATGTGGGGAGCAAGAATATAATTGACCAGACTGTCTTGGAGTCACATTTTGCTACAAAAAGTATCACCTGTTAAGCTATAGATATATCTTAAAACATTAGCGATACGTAAACGTTTTTCTATGCCATCTGGGTTTGCAAGTGAACAAAATTATATAAACGTGTAGCAAATCTCCCCTTTAGATAACAAATAAGATAATAACATCGAAGGACCGTTACTATCAAATATGGTAGACCAATCATTCCATAATCTATCAACGAAAATAAAATATCACTGAAAAGTAGAAAATATAAATCTCTCAAAACAAAGATCCCACATAAATATGTATTTCGGAATAGGCGACGAAACGCTTGAAGCGAGATTTGGCAGCACCGGAACTAAGCTGTCTGACTAATGTATCTCGGCTTTGAACGTGACGTTCCCGACCAATCTAGTTTCTGCGTTCAGGTTACGTCTTATACAGACCAATCTAGTCGACTTAAGATAACTAGATTCTTGAATGTGCTCAATGTTCCTTTTCTATCGATAACACTGTAAAAGATCATTGCCGGTGCGGCCCTTAAGCCCGTATGACACTACATTTTTTCCTCATTTTTATCATGTTGAAAAGTCAGCGGTGTGTAAAAGAAACAAAGTGTATTACGAAAGGGGTAGCAAATGTTTGCAAACCAAAAATTTTCAAACGAATTTGTTATCAAATAATCCTGAAATGTCAAAAAAAAAAAGCTGACTGCAGCTGAAAAATGTAATTTGAATACATTTTTAGTGGATTTTTTTTTAAAACAAAGCTGCCAGCAGCTGAAAAATGTAATTTGAATACATTTTGAGTGCATTTTTTTTATGTGTCTACATTAATAAAAATGGTGTGCACGCACTCACTCCTATTGGGAAATTTCGTTCTAATTTTTCGCACTGCTCTAGTTTCATTTTAAAAGCAGAAAAAATGCCAACAAAATGTATAGTGTCATACGGGCTTTATAACGGATATACATTACTTTTAAAATAGACTTAGCTTTTCAATTTCTAACGGCGCTATTTATAAAAATATCTAAACACCCATTGAACTCTTCATTGAGTAATGGACTATAAGAACCTCCGGAGGTAGTTCAATTTTAAGTTCAGGTTTTCAATGCGTCGTTGTGAACATTCCTCGTAGGTAGTGGGTTGATTTCTTTTTGGATCGTATGTAATTTCCCAAATGGCGGAAAATAATTGGGTGTCATTGAAGGAATGTTTAAAAAAAAAAGAAATTGCGACTTACAAAAATGTTTCTAGGTAGAAAAATGTTTTTCGTCCCCTTTTAAAACAACACTTTTCGCAATTAATGAGGAAACGAGTTTGTGTTTGTTGATGATTCGATAAATAGGAGTAAAATGCTCATATAAGAGTGCCTATGGTAACTCTAGTCTCCGACTTATAATCATTTGTTTTGACAATAAACGATATTACGCCGTTGGGGCAATCATTTCAACACAAGAGCTTTCACGGACTGGTTTGTATCTAGGGTTAATGGGAAACTATTTTGTGCATAATATGTGCTGCATACTTTTATGCTTTTTATGACTTATGACTTTTTAAATTTTGAATTAACGGAAGAAAACAGACTGTGTATAGCCTTAAGTAGCCCATAATATAAAGTCAGCTTAGGCTTAATCAACTGTCAATTTTAACCTTCTCACTTAATACTTTTTAGGTCACAATAGACAATTTTGTATGGAAAATTTCGCCGTTGTGAGCTCGAAAACTTTAGCCCAGACACTAAAAATGATTATTAGTATCGCGGACCGATTTGAGTAACAGTTTCAGATTGATTTAAGATTTTTATAGAGTCAAACAACAGTTTTATTATTAAAAAATCCACAATACACAACTTATTCAATTTAATGACGTAGACATATAAACAAACCTGCACATTATATCTTTATCGTTTCCGAAATCAATCAAAATGTGTGTTTCTCATGCATTCATAGGCACATACTATGGCTGCCTCGAAGAAAGCAAAGCAAAGAATGATGAAGTAAATTAAATCGGTCCATAAATCAATAGATTGGAATCATACAATTGATTTACTATAGTTAAATATTTGAAATAGAGCTGGAGACATCATGCTGCGGTTTGAATACACATAATTAATTTATTTCTGTTACTTTACGAATATCGGCCCAAACAGAATAGTACTGCAGACGGAACTGCATGTGTTAAAACTCTTCCATATGCAGTTCCGCTTTGTTGTGCTCTCCGTCAAAAGATATGTGTTTTCATATTAAGCTCCAGAAGCATTAGGCTCTGGAGATAGGCGTCTATTTCCATTTGTTAAAACGTTCTTATATAAATTGAAAACAAAAAAGTTTAAAATTTCACAAACACGAAGCGGTTACCAAATTCATTAGCTGTCAAAACTTCAAATACATGTAAATGGCTTCGTAAATCTGCAGGAAGTATGTCAGCGAACCGAAAATAGCAGGAAGTAATTTAAATTGTAAAATGTTGTCTGCCAATCGAAAGTTATTTAGATAAAAAGCGTATATTTTGGATATCGATACAATGCTCGGCTTTTTTTTTCTGTTGTTTGTTTATTCAACAAAATATAAATACACCTTCGATTTTATAAAGCTGACGTTCTTAATGGTCTATGTTACTTACCTTTTGTTTTTTCTTATCGCCTAAAGCAATCTTTTTCTATTAAATTTTCTAGTCAAGGGTAATTCGACGAATCGGATTTATGAAAATCGAGGTTTTATGATAATCACGCTATATGACCTTCAGAAACGCATCACTGTGGTGGGTGTTCAATAGGGCTTACAATTAATGCTAACAATTCAAAACTATTTTCCGCGGTTGTAAGCACCAATAATAACTTTATTTTTGTTACAAAATCTTTCGACTTTGAAGCCAATCGGTATCTGTGATAACACAGTGTATATTCAGCGAAGCTAAAAATAAGCGCCTCTCCAATGTTGCTCTGTGCTACCTTGCTGAGTGTTTGCTTTTTTTTGACAGTTCATAGCAAACTCAATTTTGTGATTTCGTGTCAATTTGCTTATAATCTCTCCATGAAAGTCTTCTTTAAATACCTATTTCTAGCTGAAATAATTAAAAGAACAATTTTATGATGTTACTATACCTCACACTTCATTTTGAATTCCCGACTTGAGCACCAACTTTTTCTTTATTCGTCTGTTTAGGGAAATGGTGGTTTGAAATTATTTGCTGGCTTAAATTTTGTAGAGACATTTGTGATGAGGGGAACAAAAGCACAAAAGGGGATTTGTCCAATGCATTTACAGGAAAGGGCGGTAAAAATAAAGTAAATAGTTGGCCCAATAGGTTTCACTAGGACGCAAGATCATTTCCCACTACAATTGTTTCAGGGAGTTGCATTTTTGGGACAGATGTCGTATCTTAACGGCTGAAGTAAGAATTTTTCTCAGCATGAAGTGGTGCAGTAGAGAAAAATGCTCGGTGCAGTTTGTATTCCCACGCGTTTTGTCCACGGGACCGCTCATAGTTCAGCACGGTAATCACTGAGCATTTTCAGACTTCAGCGCGTCATATATTTAGCAGGGCTGCGCTGACATTTCTTAAAAAGGATACTCTTTTTAGTCCGAACCAAGGACCCGAACCAAAAAAATGGGGGCTCTATAAAAAATATTCATATGGAAAAATACAAAAAAACAAAAAAATTCTATTTATATATAAAAAAAAAAAACCTAAATATTCATTAAAGCACTTTTTTCATATTTTTCATTGATTTTCGTTTAATAAACTGTAAAATCTTACTTAAACTAAAAAAGGGGACATTTTGATCATTTTCAAAAAAGTCGTGGCCAGGGGTCTTGGTATCGTCGTTATTTGACTACTAGCAAATGAAAGAAAGAAAAGAAAGGCGCAGTGGCTTATTGGGTAGTGTGTTGGACTACTAAGCGAGGGGTCCTAGGTTCGAATCCCGAAAAAACCCAACATTTTTTTCCGCTGCGCCACCTCTCGCGAACGTCTGACAAACATCCGAGAGTGTAACTGTCATGACGGAGCTTCTCAATTAGCCGGCATAAAACTGTACGTCTCAAAAATGAAAAACTCACACAAACAAATGGTTGTGAGAAGCTAGGCCTAGACCGTACCCCTACAGACCTGTTGCGCCAACTATTTATCTATTTATTTATTTATTTATTTATTAAAAGAAAGTGCGGCTGAAAATGTCTTTTATTGCGATTCGAAATCAGCCACTTTTATGTGTCAGAACAAAGAAGGTGCACTTTCTTCAACTTGAATGTCTCCTCAATCTTCGCCAAGATTATGTACTTGAAATAACCATGGCTCATCTACCTCAATGATGCCAGCATATTGAAACACCCTCAGTCGCTTTTGCCTACCGGCATTTATGGCTCTCCTCGACTTAAATTTCCATGTGAAATATACCCACGCACACGTTCTGTCCACTCTCTAAGCTCAATGACTCGTCGATGACTAACTCATTTGTCACACTATTGATTCGCTTCTATCGAAACTCCCATTAGTTCAATCTGTTCTGCAAACACAACGGAAATGTTTACCCTGTCCATTCTCTAATCATGACAAATAAAATAATGCCCTAAGATCTATCTCTCCACTAGAAATCATTAAGTGAAGATAAATAATAGAGAGAATAATTAAAAACGGGTACCACACAGTTCACACCCTCGAAGACTGATTCCCCGGGCTATAGGTTGCGATAAAAGTACAGCTTTCCAATAGCACAAAATACTTAGAAAAATATCCACGGGCGCCAATATGATTAATTAACTCACCTGAAACCGAAAGAATGTACCAGTATCAGCTAGCTGCGAATGCCCACCAGCGAGACACACACTTTTAATTTCATTCGTCGCCCCATGAAGCCCAGTCCCAGGCCCACCGCACTGTCCAAGTAAGTGAACCACCTCTACGGCAGCATCGCGGTTCTATAAATTAACTTTCAAGACTAATTTCCTACAAATTTCTTTGAATTCCGGTTAGGGTTCTGTCTTGGCTGCACCAAGGCATGCTATTGTATGAAAGCCGCAAACCTATACGCTCTTGTCATTTTTTATTTTATTTTTGTTTTCCTTAGTTTTTTTTTTTTTTTTAGAGAAAGTCAAATCATTTGACTCTCACATGAGCGGGAAAGATTACAAGGTATGCTGCTCCTCTTAAGACCATTATGGTAAGTGTGCGGTGTGGCACCCGCACCACCTCCCCTTCGAGCGTTCTTGGCGGACGGCGGTGGCGGCCGGCGGCGGCGTTCACTCGCTCACTACAAATATCGTTTGGTTATGAATGATGGCCGAGCATTATCATTTGCCGCATACCACTTAAGAAGATACTCATTTTTTGCACTATTGTCTCGAAAAGAAAAGGCAGCCTGGTTTCTAGAAAGCTGCTCTATGCCGCGCTCTCGACTTGAACTCGTTTGTTATGCTAAAGACTGTGCGAGTATGCTCATTCCATCGTCGTTGTCGTCGTCCATTCCCAAATGAAGCGCATATTTGGCCTAAACTATGAGACACACTCAACTCGAACAGCAGTGAAGGAATACGCATTTAGTCATCATCGCATCGTTTGTCTATCAAACGATTGACCTATTAAGCGGCCGAAACTGTAACGACCATAAACGAGAGCTGTGCAGGCGGATGGCATGCATGTGCCGGCTGACTGGACTGTTAAGTTCAAAATTCATTTAGACTGATGGTTCGGTTTGCTGAATGAGTTCTATATATACTTCTTGAATGCGAGAGTTTCTTTTCGCAAATTTCGGCTGCCTTTCTCCGTATGGTCTTGATTTGGCCCAAGCCATCAATCAGAGAAGTTAGCGGCATTATGACAATTTTAATGAATGAGTGTTTGACTGCGCTGACAAGTGGCGCTTTAATCAGGCTATCATAAGCTCTTCATTGATGCGATCCAACAGAAAAAAAATTCTCCATTTTTGCATCGTCGGGAATTTTCACAGACAAATGAGAGGGGAGAACCCTACATGCCTGCGGTTGTTTTTCGAAAGTAAAACCTTCTAGGATAGTGCTTTCGAAATTGAGCTGTATACCGGTGGAGCTTATCATACATTTCACATCGCACAATGCTGCACATTCGGTGGCGTTACGCTTCATTGCATGACAAGACAGTGGGACCTTTAAAAAGGTAGTTGCGGCAACTCTTGCAGATTGGATTTGGAACTATGTTCGCACACTGTTTGTATCGGCAATCAATTAAATGATTTGCGTACATTAATTGGCGGAAGGGACCTGTTTGTACCCAGGCCCGGTCATTTACCAAGGCACTCATTCCGTAACTTTTGAAACGATAGACCTCCAAAATGAGCAACTAAGTGCTAAAATTACAAGTTTGAGAGTTGAATCCAGTTTATTTTCAACAAATGCAATGAAAGCTGACGTTTGTCAACAAAATTCGAGCAGAATGTGGCTTATTTTGGTGATCAAAGCTGCAAAAACGATATCGTTTGATATACGGAATCTGCCCCCAGTTGATGCTGCAGGAATTTAGCACAGCTAAGCAGGAAACTCGCCCTAGTTTTTGGAGAATCTAATTTGGATGTGGGTTTTAATAAAACTTGTGTTCAAAGAAATACAAAAATGCCTTTTTGTTGTAAGCTTTATCAGCTTGTCGACGAAATATTTGAGATCGCACATTGTGACGTAGTAATTTGAAAGCGAACCAACTGTGGCGGAATCTTTTATGCAGGGCAACGTCACGAAATGTTGTTCTCTTTCTTCTAAGTCTCTAAATATGTATAAACAAAGAGAAGATGAATTTTTATTTTATTTTATTCTCGTTGCTTGTTGCATTTTGCTTTTTTCTCTTTTTTCAATTAAAACGGGGGGAAATCTGGAAACTGGGCTATTTTTTTTTTGCAAATTACATTTTATTTTTTAGGTAACCATAAAATGTGTATGTTCTTTTCAAATACTGTTAAAGATTCGATCGATCCTCCAAAGCTATAATTGCCAATTAAAATTATTTGTTCTAATATTTTTTGACTATTTTTGTTTACAAATCAAGTCTTTCATAAGAAGTCTCATAGGAAAAAGTAATTTTTTTAATAGTTTCTTAAATATTTTTCCGGATTTAAGCACCAACCTCATCTGTAAACAACAATTTCATCAAAGTTGCGTAATGGCTGCGTAAATTCTTACAAGATGGTTTCAACATTGACTTATTATTTATATGGACTGCTAGTAGACAACTTCGCGTTGGTTCCAACATAAGCGCTAGCTCTCCTGGTTCGGAGCGGAATAAATTGGAAACTCAAATCTGACGCTTCCATTTCGTTGCAGATATAAGTACTTTAAGAAATATAGATGTAAGCAATTTATATGATAATTTAAAATCTCATTTACTTGAATGTGACATTCTTGACAATCATAAGTATTGATCAGAAATGTGATTGAAATATACGATAAAGTGTTATTACATCATATTTCTAAAATTAATAATGAAAAACAACATAAAAAACTAATTCACAATAAATATACGAAAATTGTGCAATTTATGGGACAATGAAAAACGATTTTTTATTCAAATTTTGTTGGTTGCATCTATTATTAATATTAGAATTTTCTATACGCCCCTAAACCCGTATAGTATATAAGTATTTATACAGCCTTCCACAAATTCTTATTTATAAAACATTTTTATAAAACATTTGTTATACGGGGCTTGCGTCAAAAAAGGTACTGAAAAGGAGAAATCTATTACATTTATCTCTCCGAAAAGATAAAAAAAACTAAGCAGCTTGTGAGAAATGCAAAATTCAAATACAAATAGGAAAAGGAATTAAAAAATTGAAAAGTAAAAAGAAAAAGAATGACTTGGGACTCCTAAGAAACGGTAGTCTTATGAAAATTAGAACGAATTTTTAAAACAATTTGAAATATCTCATTTCTGCACATATTTCTTATCGAGAATACTCGTAGAATCTTGAAAATTGAAAGAAAAAATGTCCATACAAACTATCCACTTTATTTTTGATTTCATTTAAAATAAAATGTGACAGATTTTTTAAGTCAAAATGACATTTCAATACTATACAAGCTCTATACAACGTCGAAAAATTTTTATAAATAAGGTTTTTGCGTATAGAGGCATTATAAAGGGTGCAAAACTTTATACACTCTTTATAATACGTTTATAAATAGGGCTGTAATTATTTAATCTATCACAATTACGAGATGACATCTATTGTAAACAATGCCGCAACAATTTGAATCTCAACTGTTTCACTTGGCAAATCCACTCACGCCCAATAGGTGGCTCCAGCATTCTATGGAGAAATCCAAGATGGTTGTCAATTTGTTTCACTTATTTTTCGCATAGAACTACGAGCGCTAGTTATGTTGGCGTCATTTGCTGGGCAGAGGTTGTGTGGAAGTGACATTTCACTAGCAGTCCATATATAATAAGTCAATGGGTTTCAAAATGCGGCATGCGTTCACATTTTGCGTTGTATTTATTTGGCGCACACTTTTGCATTCGGAAAACCAAAATTTCATGTTGGCGTTTCAAAAACATGTTTAAAAAAAAATTGGAAAAAGGTTGGCGTTTTTTTTTGAAAAAATAGCCAAATCTGTTGGTTTTTTAGATCTGGGGAAACATATTTTGAACGACTGGCATCGCTGATGGGAGTATTTAGTTTGTGGTTCACACTTTTTAAAGTTTTAAGTATTACGTTCGTTCGCGTAGGCGGTTTGAATCGAACGCAATCGATATAAATCGATCGCAATCGCACAAAGGGTATACTCGTACTTATCAAAAATGACAGAAAAGGAGAAAACTAGCAAAATAACGAGTAACGAGCAGTTTCTCTCTTGGCTCGATACAGCTCAGAGAATTTCAACAGGCAAGTACTGATAAAAATGTCACATGCGCAAAATTGACAGGAAACAAATTCAAAATCCGTTTTAAAAATCAATTGCACACAAAAATAAAATATCTGAAAATAAAGAAAATTCGTCGGTGGTCGAATGTTCTGCTAGAACGTTTCATATGTTACAAAAAGGTAAGTTATAAATTTATTCGTGATATGGATTAAATTTCAAAGATGTATGTGGCTCAAAGTAGCTCGAAGTGTACCCACGTACTTTGGAGTATATTTTCAGCTTTCTGAGAGAGTTTCGCTCAATTTTTCGAGTTTGACAGATTTTTAGTGCTTGGCTCGTGAAAGTACGCGAATGGACCTTTTAAGTTGTAAGTTTTGCAGCTTGCTTAAATCGACTGATTGAGCTCTCTCTCTATATTGGATTACTATAGTCTCCCTTCGTCTTCATTAGCTGAACTTGGGATGACACCAGAACCGCCTTTACAAATTGGGTCACCGAGGTTTTGTTTGCCTCATGCTTTTCGAGTAGAACCCCTTTTACTTTTTTACCTAAATCAGCATTCATCCCAAGGAATTCTTGTTTAAGGCCCAAGTGGAAGTTTCTTATAAGAATGACAAAACATATCCACCAGAGAGATCCTAAAACTCAAAAAGAGAACTATTGACACAAAATTTCGTTTTGGTCACAGTCATCTTCCGGATCATATCTTTCAAAAGAAGTTTCTCATATTCCCCTATACCTTTAAAAAGGACTTTCAGAGCCTGTTGGCGGTGCCACTGTCCACTGCATACTTATACTAGCTGCTTTCTTGTAAGGTATTCGATGCCCTGTCGGATAGAATGAAAATGGTCTTCCAATCCATCGGCACAGCCACAGCCCATCAGCCAGTCGAATGCGCTACGCTCTGACCTTCTTCGACACTTCGGACAACTCTTGAACTTGCCCTGCATAGATAAAATATCGTGCACTGGAACACATACAAGTCAAGTCAAGTTATGGTCATGTGTTCGGAACATGATCTGAATTTGCCCCTCTCGTCGAATGTGCCCAATGCCCAATGTAAAATGTCCAATGCCCAACTGCAGACT
The DNA here is from genome assembly GCA_951230905.1 of Cheilosia variabilis. Classification (NCBI taxonomy): domain Eukaryota; kingdom Metazoa; phylum Arthropoda; class Insecta; order Diptera; family Syrphidae; genus Cheilosia; species Cheilosia variabilis. The sequence goes on along the minus strand of OX579678.1, from coordinate 3,545,396 downwards.
ACACACAGGTGGAATTTTCTTCTCTCCGTTCCACGGGTCGTCTCGGCAGTTTTACTTTCTAATGAGCTAATGCGCGCGAATGCCCGGTGACATTTTTTTCTCGTTTGAGTAGGTACTTTTTTTTTGCTTTTCGTTCTTTTTATTAGTTGGTACATTATATTTCTATTTTATATGGAGATTACCTAAATGCGCGACCTTAGGCAATGAAAAGTGAAGTTTCTGTGTTATTTTTTGTCTGTCGGTTTAATTGGAGTACACGTCAGGCACTCTCGGTTGTCAAATGCGTATTATAACCGCCGAATTCTCGGTAATTTCATACCATAGACATAGAGACGAGCAGCACCAGAATTTGAGAAAAGTGTTAAATGTAAAATGACCACGAAGTGACAATTAATTAATGTTATTCATGACTGGTTGTGGAAACGAAAGTAATTATTTATACATTTTTGATAAATGATACATATTTTATTTCCTAGTTTTTGGGAAGAAACGAAGATGCTGGACAATGATAAATTTCTTTAGGCAAAAGTGAAAATTTAAATGTGTCTCTCTGTATATATAGCGTAGGCTTGCTGCTGTGTGGTAATAACGGAGAAGAGAAATTTTAATTTTCTTGTCGTTTAGGGAAAAAGAAAGAATTTTTAATTGTTAGGAAATTACCAGAAATTTGCTTCGTTTCTTGTTGTTGTGGGTTTATTGTTAGTCGTTTTGGATTTTATACCACACAGACAGGTCAAACTTTTGGTCATTGGCATTGGCATGCGCATGGATGATGATGAAATTTACTCTCAAAATGTATAATGTGTAGCGGAAGATTTGATAGTGAAAGGGAAATTATTGGCGATTTTAAGTTAAGCTTATTAAAACAGTTGGAATAGCGGGACTGCTTGTTTTTGCATTTCACTTCGCATTCTTCATTCTTGTAGCCGTGAAAGTGATTCGCATATCTATCTAGCGGGCAATGACATCTGCTCTCTTTCGGAAAACTTTAAATTCCAAAAGGTATCATCTAGATCAGTTGGTCAAGGGGTATGAAATTAAAAATTAAATTATAGCTAAATGTTTCTTCACGTTTTTTTTTTTAAATCCATACTGATTTGGTTAATTATTTCAACGTGACGCGTGCACAAATCTACAAACAAAATTACTACCACAAACATTTAGGTTTTTTTTTTACCAAACCTGCTAATAAAATATCCGGCAATACCATTCAAATTGGGCTTTATATCGGTAATTAAGGGAACTTTAATTCAGCTAAAAATTTTCATTTTGGATTTGAGGTTACCAAATAAAGGACTACCGGATTTTAGCCTTTTGTTTAATAAATGAAGTCAAATAATAAAAACAAACGATTTGCGCGATTTTTTTTTGTGCGATTGCCCTTAAATATATAACAAATATTAGGGGATCATTCATTTTGGTCTTTTCGGCGAATGTTCATTCACTTATGGGTACCTATTTTAAAAATTGTTTAGGCCTTCCTGTATTGTGTGAAATAGCCCAAAACTTAGGAGTATTGGGCGCTTGTGCCTTGGGCGATTTTTCGTAGTGCCAACTGCGATTGGTTGTAGTGTTGATAATTAAATTGCAGTTCGAACTTGCAAGTGCAATAATCTACCGAATCAGACAATCGATCGTGTTTTTGTAGACAGAATAGAATCCATATAGCGATTTCCTACTTGTTGGTTCAGAATAAAACTTGTTTCAGACGAACCAATATGAATGACGAGCATTTTACTCTTCCTGTGGACATCTTCATTCGAAGTGATAAATTGGACACCGCGTTCGCGCCTGGGATTTAGTAAAACAACAAATTGACTAAACTTACAACTCCACGATATTTTATTAAAAAAAGACTATAAAGGTCTTCTTTTATGTCGATTCCGGATATTGTCATATCGCGTAATAGGACAATCCATTTAATGGAGACGTTGGGATACCTAGTTCACGTCAAACGTCAAATAGTTTTGCCTGGACTATGTTGAATTGTTTTTGCTTTCTCGCGGTTTATTTTGAATTTTGACACTTCAAAAGGTCAACTGAGTATGCAGGAGCGGTTGGGGACGTTCAAGTATCTAGTTTAGTAAGTCTGACAGCTCTCTCACTAGATGAAACTCGACTCTGATTGGGGGAAATCGGTCGTAAGAGCAGATGTTTCAGTTGACGTTTATGGAGGGGTAGCCGACGAATCTAGTCGAGAAATTCGTGACTGAGTACTAAGTTGACAGTTCTCATATGTGGCTGACGTAGAAAACGTGACGTTCCCGACCAATCTAGTTTTTGCGTTCAGGTTACATCTCATCCAGACCTAAGATGACTAGATTCTTGAATGCGGCCATTTTCTTGAATAGATTTGTCGGCAGCCACTCCATAAACGTCAACGAGAAAAACTATTCACGTGGCCAATCTGGGCCAACAAAAACTAAAACACATCAAGACAGTCAGCTGTCAGACTTACCAAACTAGAAATAAATACGAACGTCTCCAATAGGTTCATTCGGTTACTTTTTTGCAAACGTAAAATTATTAAAAATTTGCTAAGAAACTGCGCGAGAGAAAACTGAGAAAATTTAAAAAAAATGAGAGAGAGAGATCCATTTCCCCTCTTTTAATTTTTTCGTAATTTTTCTACTCGCCGAATTTCGACTTACTGAAAAATGAAAAATGAAATCTGACAACTAAGTGACAGCTCAAAAGTTTGACAAGTAAAACTCTATTTATTTTCGTCTTCAACGATGTCGGAGGAAGAAGTTGTAATTGAATGTTCTCCGAGAACATATCAGCGCATTCAAAATGGTAAGTTTAATAGGTATAAGCTTATAAAAAATTCAATTGCAACTTTTTTTGTAGATGCTGCATTTTACGATAATGTCAAAATGACATTTCTTAAACTTTTTGTAAGAAAACCGGTCACGTACTTCTCTTGAAATTGAGAGATTTCTCTCTCGATTTTGATATTTGACAGTTTTCATTTTTCTATGCTAAAAGTACACGAACGAACCTAATGTTGCTAGTTGCTGTCTTATTTGTCTTTTCTCACTTAAAGTACCATCATTTTTTGCCCGTTTAATGTGGCAATAGGCGAGTTGGACTGAACCGTTTGGAACTATTTTCTGCAATGACTTTGTAAATCCACTCTAGGCATAAGTAGGTATGGGTACGATCCAAAGAGATTCTTTGGATTTTCTATCCCAAGTCCCAACAGCCGCGATAACATTCACAGGGCATATTTCGGTAGGTATCTGTGTCACGTTGAACCACAACTGATTTCTCAGTTTTGGAAATTGAAAATATTTGCAAATATATTCAAAATTATGCAAACGTGACTGTATGCTTCTGCTGGCAAAACTTTAAAATCGGCTAAATGGTCGTTGTTATTTTCGGATTACGCAGGTTCATCAACACTTGTAGAGATTTTTTATAGGTTAATCGTTAACCAGGCTGTATATCAAAAGATAACTTTGTGCAATTTAGATGTTTTTAAACGCAACACCAGAAAGCATCGTGATGTGATTATGTGGCTTTGATTTTTGATTTTCTATTTAACTTTTAGTAGAAATAAAACCGAATTCGAAAAAACAATTTCTATGTGACTCCTCATTTCCATTTAAAATAGACGCAGCTGAAGTTCTGACGCCAAAAAAATATGTATGACTGCGTTCAGAGAATTCGTGATTTCTGACAGTCCAAATGTCAACCAAATCTGTTGTCTGTCAAGTTTCCTCTTATGAGTCTTAAATGTCAAATGAGGTGCTGCAAACTTCATTAACAGTACAAATGACTGGTCTTTTCCGTTAGCCACCATAATCAGCTATGTCATTTTATTTACTCACCAAACAACAGCTACAAGTGTAAAGCCACACATACGTTTACCAAATACTTCGCGCACACATGTCAACTAACACTTATTATAATAATGACATTGGCTTCATGACCGCTACTTTGTTTGGGTGCATCAAACTTGCATCCATTGCCCATTACGTCCGTCGTCACATCGCATCATTTTAAACTTCATGTCAGTTAAACCAATTTTCCACTTGATTCTCCCTCGGCGGAGGCTGAACAACAACAAAAAAACAAATGCCTTGATTTCGTAGCTGTTACTGCACACAATCGCCATCATTTAGCTCAATATGACAGCATGACAAAAAAAAAAAAAAAAAAAGAGCAGGAGGGACAAAAAACAAGAACAGAGACCAGAAGAAGAAACAAATGACGACGGACAAATGGAAAGAAGTTGTGAAAGCTGTATTCCCAAAGAGGTCAGAATTTCCTACCACATATACTACCACACCGTTCTACCCAGTTTCCAGTTTTCCCCGAAAATTTCACCTTATTATGCTTGCATAAATGCGTTTATGTCCTACACGATGCCATATGACGGCCGGCGGCGGGACAGCCTCGGCCACAATGCATTCCACGCATATGTGCGAGTATACGGAACCGACAAGAGTACAAACCTTCTTGGTATGGCCGCATATAGAACCTAACGTTGGCGCGTATCATCTTACACAGTTAGGTGGACGGCGGCGGTGGGGACTGTGGACCGAACCGAACTTCTTTACACGTTATGTAAATCGTACTAAATGTAATCTGCGGCTGTCTTATCTGTCTTATATTCGGACTGTTGGGGTAACTTTGGCGGAACTTCCGCGTTATTACTTTCGAAGGTTCTGCACTTTGGCAAGTTGATATTTTTGGTTGGTTTCTTCTTTGCGCGTTGGCCTGTTGGCTTGTAAATTTGATACGAGGAAGGATTTATAAGGTTTGATGAGAGTGCACGTGGGCGCAGGGGGGATGTTCACATAATGGATGATTATGCCGCATTTTTCCATGGAAATGTATCATAAATCAGGTCAACATTGCGAGGTGGATTGTTTTAGTCGGTCTGGTGATTGATGTGCGCATATGAACGGTTTTTATAGCAACGGGAATATGGGATGCAGAATAGGAAGTGAGTTACTCGAGTGGACACGAATCGGTGAACGGTGCGTGGGTTAAACAATCAAAATTACATACCTCTCGAATCTATGAATGTACTTTATCGAGAGCGATGGCAGGGATCCGTTTGCAATGCGAATCAGGTGAAGCTGGTCTTCAAGTGTGAGCAAATTGGTTTGGAAAATGGTGGGGATTCGATTGCTCCTGATATGAGAGTGACAATTTGATTTTCGAAAGTTGCAAGACTTTAAACTGCAACGATAAACGAGGCACATCATTTTTACATCCTCAGAGTGAGAGGATTTGGTCTTATTTAGTCTTATTTATTTATTTATTTATTTGTTTGTCATGAAAGTACTTGGATTTGTGGTCAGAGGTTGAATTTGGAGGAATACTGACCGAAAATTAATCAGAGGCTTGTAGAAGGTGGAAGTAGAAAGTAATAGGTGCAGAGTTGCACTGTCTGGGCGTCTGCTTCAACTCTTCAAGGTTGATCAAAGACTTTGGAGTGGGGTTTGCATTCGCTCCACATGTCCTACCCATCTTATTGGACTGATTTTAGTGTATTTGAATATTATTATTATTATTTATTTATTATTAGGTAATTACAAATTACAAGGTAATATAATTTAAAGAGCCTAGCTGCGGAGACTATTTGAATGTAAACACGTTCAATTGGAGACTTTTCTGACCAAGTTAGAGTCGCTGGTACAGGTCGCAGAGTTCGCTGTTCAATCTCCTTCTCCAAAGGCAATCAACGCAAACGGGAACGAAAATCCCTCGAAGAGTTTTGCGTTTGAAACGACCAAGGATGTCTTCATCCACCTTCGATAAGGTTCATGCTTCTTCATCGCACGATGATGAGGGTCTTCTGTACCCTCATAAGGCGTTGCATCTTTATTGCGCTCTTAGGTCAAAAAAACCCCGATGTCCAAGTTTATTTCTTGCCGTTTTCAGAGTCTATGGCGGAACTGAGTTGGAAGAAGCTTCTTACTGCTCTTCAAGCGACGGATGTCTATAAAGACGTTGTGTCCGATTCGTAAATGTTGCTAGACTCATTCTCGTATCCATCAGGTTTAGCCATCTAGTGTCATATGCGACGCTATGTCCGGTCATAACCTCTGATCTGAGAGACGATCTGAAAGGAACGACCTTTGAAGAGTTTTTTTTAGACATCCGTCCAAGATACTCGCAGTGAAGATTTTTTTTTCCCTTTTTTATTAGCAAAGGCAATAATTTTCCCCTAAACTCGAAAAAAGTTCTCCTTTTTTCCCTTAAGTGAAATGTTGTCTTGATTTTTATATGAAAAATTAAAAAAAAAATTTATTTTGTTTTATAACTGTCTTTATTAACAAGCTATAACATAAAAATATACGTACTATGCAGAGATCAGTTGGCTTATCCTATAAAAACCGAAAATAAAATAAAAACTTCATCAAGTGAATGCATTCAGTTACACAAAAATTCTTACGTAGACGTTCGATGGGCTCTTTTCTTTTATATTTAGTTCACACACAGTTTCATTCTGAGTAAACTCTGAAATTTATTTGTAATGGAAATGGGGACGTTCAAGTATCTAGTTTAGTAAGTCCGACAGGCCCGCGTCTTTCCTTCTATCCCTTAGTAGAATTGACAGCAGACTGCTTGTGGGCGTCCTTTCGGGCCACCAAGCTTTTGCCAAACACTTAAATGTATTGGGCTTGTGCGACACCACCATCTGTCCTACTTGTGGAGAGGACGACGATACAGCGGAACTCTTCCACTATCCGTTTCGATTGGGGGAATTGGTCATATGAGCAGCTGTTTAAGTTGACGTTTATGGATGGGCAGCCGACGAATCTAATCAAGAAATTCGTGGCTGAGTACTAAGTTGACAGTTCTCAAATGTGGCTGACGTAGAAAACGTGACGTTCCCGACCAATCTAGTTTTTGCGTTCAGGTTACATCTTATCCAGACCAATCTAGTCTAGATAACTAGATTCTTGAATGTGCCCAATGCGTTTAAATTTTACTTTTAAGCAATTTCAGTTTCAAAGAGATTTTTGATTTTTTTCGCCTTTTTTAAGTTTTCCCCTCGTTTTCCCCTCGTTTTCCCCCTTTTCATCCTTTTTCATTGAAAAAGCGCCAAAATTGGGTCCGCTCAATCTGGGACCACTGAATACCGGGATCAACCTTAAGGAAGAACAGTGCGCCTTTGATGTTCTGGTTCTATTACGCACGTATCTCTCTTTTACGAGAGCACCGTGCAATTCGCTTTCGAAGACACCTGGCGAAAATAATCTGACAACATTGGCAGGGGCAGGGAATTATTTTCGCTCTCCAGGAATACTCTTACTCGTGTATCAATTGAAATTTACCGAAGAAGCGATTACGTGAATTCAGTTCGTACACCGGCGGCCAGGTTGACTGTCTTCTTCTGCATAAACGGACCGTTGCATTGCTCCCGGTTACTGGGTCAAATACAAAACAACATTTGGCCGACACCACTAATCCTTTTATGTGAATAATCTGAGGAGTTTATTTTTTTATTTTTTTATTTTTATTTCAAGTTCCATATTTGACCGAAAGAAGAAGAAAAGTATGTGGCCATGGCGGTCAGCCAGCGGTAGTGCCATCCTCTCAGCACATGTGTGACCAAATATTAACAAAAGTCAATATAGGTTGCTTTCGAGAAAAACAACGCCGCGACAACAACCAACGGACAATCGCTGCGGTCCGATGTCCGAGAACTGAGAGTAGAAAGTTTATCACATCACATTGCGATTGCGCTGTCCACTGCGGTAGTTTTTTTTTTTTTTTCTTTTTTCTTCTCATTTGTGTCATTTTTATACACATGGCCATGGCCATGAGGAAGATGTTCCTCTTTATCCATCATCGGCGCAGAGTAGTCGATAGCAATTGCCTTTGTCATGCGGCACCGACACGACTGCCTGTATGCGAGAGAGTACACACAGATTTATAAGTGCTGTCTGCGGCAATTTGTTGTTGATTAGGAGCGTCATGGTAGAACATATTATAACAATTTCGCCAAACATTTGCGAATAATTTTGCCTGCTGGTTTTTTTATTTTTGCGTATCTTTCGCTTGATTGTGATTTGGGTACCTACTTGTTTCGACAATGAGAACAAGCGCGACAGCGTCTTCTTGCTGGGTAAGAGTGCGACCCAATTCGCCCGACTACGAGTACAAGTTGCCGCTGTCGGTCTGAAGGACCATGAATTTTAATTTCAATTTAAGAACACACAGCAGCACTGGGTCAAACACATCTCTCGGCAAGCGTAGAACAGCACTTTTGAATGGGTTTTTGTTTCTCTTTGGAATAAATCTTGTGATTTGTGAATGACTCTTGTAATCGAAGAACAGTTTGTGAATCCATTGCGAAGAAAAGGAAAACCCACTAGCAAAATGTTCGATTAGGCTTCGCATGTCAAGTATAGATGTGTTTGAATATTCTTGTGATGTTTTTAAGAGTGTGGCTGTGTCATATTTTGGGGGCAATTATCGCTTATAGGTATAAATGGCTGCTAGAGATGGAAAGGAAATTTGCAAACTTTCCTGGCCCAGAGAAAACTTTCACTTCGCTTGTTGGTTGGGTGGGGGTCTTGTGTTCGTACAAAAGTTGACCGTGATTTCATGCTCCGTGGTGGGTGCGAAAGTCTTCTGATGGTTGAGTTCAAATTCATTTGACCCACGAAAGCCAATTATAGGATCTATGTTTAAATAGGAGTTGTTCAACCCTGTGATTGATTTGGGCCGCATATGTGTACTCGATTTGATTGAATGAATTTTTAAAAGCCACCAAAATTGATGGTAGTGGAGAGTAGAACCATACGATAAGAGCCTAGTGGAACTTTCTTGTAATTTTTCCGAGGTTAGAACGGCTGAATTGAGATTGCTCATGGAAATCTGCACGGCAGGTTCTCCAATGAGCTATCCATACCGCGAATCGCCAAAAAATGCAATAAGCCGTACTAATAACAAATTTTAGTCTCGAGCTTGACGTTAAATTTATGGAAGCTCACAATTGCGAAATTTGTATGGAAAATATAGCCACTGTGAACTACTAAAATTTAGAGTCGAAACTAAAAATGGTTATTGGTAAGGCCCAATAAGTTTAAATACGGATAGCCTACAGTAAGTGTGGGCGCAAACCATTTTGACATATACTCGTTTGATGTGCAGTTGGATGGTCTCCGTTGCGATTCATAATTTTTGGGTAACTGCATCAATATTGATAGAAGTACCATCAAGGCAGCCCATAACTCTCCACGAATTCGGTCAATTTTTGTACTTATTGCAAAACCTAGACTCACGACCCTGGTAGTTGATAGGCAGGCTTGTCAGGCGGATCATTTAAAACTAAAAAAAACAAATGAACAAAAAAGAAGTATTTTTCGTTAATTTATTAAATATGTAACTTCCTTTATTATACAGTCACCCGGAAAAACCAATCAGCGATCGCGTTCCCCCAGGTGAATCTATCGCGAACATCTTGAAAGGTGAATTTTTATGAGTGTGAGACTGAGATGAATGATTATTGTATAATCAGTATTACTTACTCTTAACGATCGTATAATTCATACCTGAGATTTTCCTAATTTGCATTTTGTTATTCTGCGTGCATTTTGGCGATCCTGAGATGAGCTCACCGGCGAACTAAATCTTCTTCCGACGGACTTTAAGTGAACGAAACGCGAATTGTCTGCTTTGATATAGAAAACATTGAAGATTTTCCACTGTTACTTCTTTGATTATTTGCAGGATCTGAGGTGGTCATTAAAGGTCTTCTAAAATTCATACTCAACTTCTAGGCTCTATTAGATAAGTGGACTCCTTCACCTCAGTTAGTTCTGGGGCGATCTAGAAAGGATCTGGAATTGTTCTGTATAAATAAAGGTCTCGTTTTGTTTCCAATAGGTGTACTTCATGGACGCATCAACTCCAATTCAACCCCAACTCCTCTAAACCTAAGTATCTAAAGCTGTCACAAGAGCACATACCTACAGTGAATTTTTAAATGCTCTTCCGTGGATTGGTACAATTTCGTAAAATTTAAAGAGCTGCTCATTTATTTTCGTCTAGTAGACACAAAATTGTGTTTCTTTTGCTTCGTTTTTACAAATATTTAAGTTTTCAAATGTTGATTGAAGTAACCCTGGTCCATCTCCAGTAAAGTGATGATGATGATGATTGTTGATTGGTTGCAAGGAATTTCTTGTATTTGCTTAAACGTTTTCGACCCACTGTTGTCAACACTCTCTTTTCATTTTTCCCACGCAGGGTGGTCATATTTCCCTTTTCTCAAGCTCAAATTGCCAATACTTATTTAAAAATAAACACAGTTTAAAAAGTAAAACTGGTACTAGATATTGGTAAAAAAAATCACATAATTTTTAATAAAATTTACATGAGCTGTTTTTTATGGACATTCAATGTGTTGATAATCATGGCGAAATATAGGTGTTTTGATAGAATTTTACCAAAAATTTATAGTTTGAATGTTTTTTGTTAGATTTTTGGTGCCTTTTCCCTTTATCCCACGGAAGGCTTTTCGTACATCGAAATTCCCACAAAAAAAGGGATAAATCCCACAACATAACAACATTCCACTGCTTTGGTTTGTTTTTGTACTAGATTTTTTCGTTCAAAAACGCGCATCACGTACGAATTCTTCTGTGTACATTTTATAGGTCGGATAATAGCTGGAAAACGTGGGTGTCCTGCACAAATTTGATAAAAAAATTCAATAATTTTTAATTCCTTTGTTGAATTGCTGAAATTTGCACAATCTTGTCAGCTTTTGACACAACCCACTTCCTGTGTCAATGTCCAAGTCTCCAACACAAATTCTTTGGAAAATTCTTCTTCTACAATCTGAACGAGCTATCTAGCACACCAACAGACAAAATCGTGAACTTTATCAAATTCTCAAAATTATTTGTATGCAATGACACAGTAAGCAGTTAATTAATTAATTAATGACCCTTATTGTGAAGATCAACTAGCAATTAATAATTGAAATTTATCAATCAATTTTATTAAATGGTATTGTGACTGTCAACTGTCAATATTGTTGTTACATTGTGATTTAAAAAAAAAATCGATTGTGAATGAAAAAAATCGGTATTGCGAACAACAATTTTCATCGATTTTCTTGTCAGCTGTCAATTTTTCTTTCAATCGTAAATTTGCAGTTGGTGAGTTCGTGAAATAACTAAAAAATGTGAGTTTCGAATTAAATAAGTGATCAATTTTATCAGGATAGCAGGATCATCCAAATCCTCATCTCAATCAAAATATAATTCAGTTGAATTCATTTTATATTTTGTTTTTAATTTTATTGATTTTCTGAATGAAACAATACGGGTTTTTATTTGAATTGATAAATTCTATCAAACATCAATCGGTTCATAGTTGATCTTCGCAATAAGGGTGAATAAGACGTACAGAAAAGGTTACTACGGGTAAGGGTATCACAATGGGTCAATTTTGACCTGAGTGTGGCGCGGAATACTCCGCCCACCAATCTAACCTAACCTAGCTTTTCACCCGAAAATCATTTCGACCGAATTTAAAATTAAAATGGGGAAAATCCTATACCTTCTTACAAAACTGCTTTGTTGTTTCATTGGCACAATCATGAAACTGTTGATTTAACGTCAGTTTATGGATTTATGCATCGGCTAAGAATTGTACTAAAACATTTTAAAATCCTTATAAGTCGGTTTTTATTGTGCTGTTTAAAATGATTTTGTTCAGGGATATATTCATTCATCCAATCTTAAGTCCGAAATAATGCTTCCACTTCAAAGCATCGATTCTGAGTGTCGTGTTTACACGTGTTTTTCCCAATCCATTGGCATAAGTTTATGTAATAGGCGCCGCTATCGAGCTCTTTGTAAAGAAGAAATCATTCTCTGTAGGTAACGTAGGTAACTATTTTTCATTTCCAACTCTGAAGAGACTATTATTCCGAAAGCCCAAAGATCGCGCTTCATACAGATTTGGATAAGATCAGTATTACTAATGACACGCTCTTCACTTTCTTTTCGTTATTGGAATGCTTTCGAAGGTATTTTTGATTAACATTTATGACAGTTAAAGAAGACGAATATGAAATTAAAAATGATGTTTAGATTAGCTGTAGCTATTTTTTAATTACAGGAATTTTCCATGCCACACAACGATCTTACAAACCTTGTCTTAATTGGTTACAGAAGATGCCTTCCTACAGTTTTTTTTTTTTTTTTGTAATAGATATGCCGATAATTGCGGAAATAGATGTCTTGAGTTGACGATTGACGATCGGTTTTTTTTCTAGTTGAGGTCGTAAAAATGACGAATGTGCGGATAGTTTTTCTGTATTAAGGATTGCTTTCGGTCAGTCCTGGAAATACCTTGGATCGGTCGTCGATTGGAACATAGAACGAACATTTGCAATAAGTTTTGGGGTCATCTGATGCAGGGTGGTGGTGGGTCCGTCCCACCCATTCGAGACAGGAACAAGCGAAGGCAAAACTAAAAATGCACGCCAACACCATGCACCTAGGTTATTGGAAGGAAAGTACTTGAGAATACCTACTTAGTGGAACAGCCTCTGGATGTGTATCTAACAGCATCACACAGGCGGCACTCTCGGTGCAGTAGGAAGCGGAACATGAAGATCAGCAAAAACAGAAAGAAACAAAATACAAAAAAAAATTAGCCAAAACAACAACAAGGCGAAAATAAATTGAGATGAAGCTGAGGAGGCAACACAACAAGCCGAAAAAAGAACCAAAAGTCAAAATAAAAAAGAAAGAACCAACGACTTTCTTAATTCTTTCTCTGAATGTGTGTTCGGGTCGTATGTATATGCTCGAATGAGCTCCAATCCTACTACTATACTGCGGCTGTTGCTACGGCTACAGACAGCTACAGCTACGACTGCCAACAACACGATCACTGCCAAAACCTCTTCTTGTGTTCCCTTCTTCTATTACTTTTTCCATTTCGCCTTGAGGTCTCTCGGTTTCGGTGGAAAACCACTGCAGAAGCATGAGCAGAGCAGCAGAAGCGCACACGAGCAAGGTGGTAGTTGTGTCGTATGTAGAAGCCAGGGTACCACTTAACTCCGCCACAGAGTGTGGAGTGTGGACTCTGGCTATGCATGAGATGGGGCAGACAACTTGTGCGCGCACACATAACACTCACATGGTATGGGGACGGTCTCTTCAATACACTACAGCAAACGGCACTAGCAGTCGCGCGATCGCCATACTCCTCGATATTAGAGAGCTATATGTTAACATGTTATTTCGATTCTTCAGCTCAGTAAGTTCTTAAGTCCGCTGATGGTCTGGTCCTCTTCAGTTGGTTTCTGACCATCGATTCGATCGCACGAGCATTTGCCTATTGCCCCCACACTCATCGATCGATCGACTTGTTGTTGATCGTTGCTCGACACAGTGAGAAGCAGGTTCCTGTCTGTCGTCGGCGTTGCCCATCTTTTCAATTAATAAAATTCAATTTGGGGCTCAGTGATTAAAATCAAAACAAAAATTACAAATATTTAAAAAAAAAAAATCCAAATTAATTGTGCCAAGTGTGATAGAACCGATAGTTCCGAGCATCATCGGGAGAATTTTGAAAAGACTTTTGCGGACACACCAACCATATTCTGCTTATATAACGGTGCAGAGAACCCCACTTGGAACGAGCGAACCTTTTCGAGAAGCCACTCGCACACACACGATCCATTCTGGTGTCACTTCTTGATGTGTACCCGTTGGATGCATTTGCAGCAGCCGCATCAGCAACCGCAACGAGCGTAGAATTTATATCTTCTGCGATTGTTGGCCGTTGGTCGTCGTCCGTCGTCGCGCGAGTGTATATTTCGGTTTTGAATTTCGCGAATTTGACCGCTGCACCAGGAATAGCCACAGGGAAAGGATTACTGCCGTACAGAGTCGTGTGCTGGGAAAATAAAACAAAAACAAAAAAAAAAACTTCTTCATGTGTGTATCTTAAATGTGCTCCATTAAAAAATAGTAAAGGTCTTCCACCACCTCGAGTTGACGAGTTGTAACCAGCCTTGTCACCAAACGCCGGCTTATTACAGTTGGTTTATACAGCAACAGGTTACGATTCTGCTGAAGAGACAATTTTTTACTTTTTTGCTGGCTTCGCGTTTGAACTCATATAACAATTTTGACGGTTTATAAGCGAAACAAGACTAAAAGTGCGATCCAACAAGCAAAAGGCGAAACAAGTTGTGTGTGAAAAATGACGAGAATAAGACTTCCCAAGCAGACCTTTTTTGCGGCTAATCGAGCGATGGTAAGTGAATGTTTTTTTTTTCCTCTGTCTCGTTTGTTTTTCTTTTCTGATAATCATTCGTAATTATGTCGTCGAGTACATTGAAATAAATTGTAGGCTCTTTATTTAACCACAATTCCAGTGGTGATTTGTGTGGTCTCATGGTGGTGTTTCTGGAGCGGAAACTCTGCCCAGTGGCAAGTGGAGTGCTGAGAATGTCGATGATCAGTTGATGATCAGTTGGACTCGGCATAACGTTGTAGTATGGATCTACAATTCGTCCCAAAAGTTAATGGTTGTGAGAAGATAGGCCTAAAGGACCTGTTGCGTCAAAAATTTTGTTTTTAAACATTGACCTCTGAAATTTGGAATCTTTGACAAACTGTGCGATGTGGAAACACTTTTCCGGGCAAATTTACAGACCCTCGTAGTCTTTCGAACTATTAAGCTTTGTGATACAATTTTACAATGGGTCAGTACCTGATCTTGGGTAAAATGTATGCAGGGTTAAGTATTCGTTATAGTCCACTTGGTGTGGATGAAACTTATAAGTACTATAAGTACCGCAAGATATCTTTGGGATTCTTACAACTGTTGGTGAGAGTCTTATTTTTGAGAGAAGTCGATTAAAGTTTTATGGAATATTTGAAGGGGAGATGTTTGCAGGACAACTAAAAGCAGCACAAAGTTGATTCCATTCGCTGGTAGTCCATCAGTCCACGTCGTTTTATCCCCTCAGGAAAAAGTTCTTGCAAGCATATCAACTGAGCGAACTCCATAGTAAAAAGCAAAAACCTCAAAAAAAGTTTTAGTAAGTACTTATAGAGACTGCAGTTGAAAGGTTTTTTTTTTTTTATACTCACCTCGTCTTGACCGCAGTGGTTAAAGGTTAGTTTTTCAGCCTACTTGGCGTGGGTTCAACCCCCGGAAAAAGAAATCTAT